>CM066031.1:964853559-966053559 GCA_033557465.1 Ichthyophis bannanicus
GGTTTCGTTTTTGTGGTGGTCTATGGCCCCCAGTCTAGGTGGGAGCGGAAGGCCCTTTTCAGGGTCATTCGCCCTTACTTACACACCCCGTTTGGTGGTCCTGGCAGGGGATTTTAACACCACCACCTTGCGTCAGGACCGAGGGGGGGAGCATTGCCCTCCGCATTACATGGCCATTTTTTGGCTGAGGTGACCCGGATGGCCGATCTGGCGGACGTTTACCACCGGGCTTTTCCTCGGTCACCGGGTTATACCTATTCCCGGGGGACCTGCAGGAGCCGTATCGAGCGGATAAATGTGAGTGCTCGTGTGGAGTGTTCCCCGCCGCAGCTGCAGGCCGTTGACTTCTCCTACCAATGCGACCACTCCGAGTCCTTCATGGCTCACGAGGAGCTCAGCAGGGGTCCAGGCCTGTGGCGACTGAATGGTTGCAGTTGTTGGCAACATCAGAGGTGGTCCAGGAGTTCTTGGCCTTTCTCGCAGACCAGAGACCCTGTTGGGCGTTTTTCCTTCCCGTGGCGCTTGGTGGGATGAGGTGAAGACGCGTGCCCGTGACCTCTTCCGCTCCCGGGGCACCTCCATTGCTCGGAAAATCCCGCTACCTCACCTATACTGTCCTCCGGAGGTCGCTGGATCGTTTGGTGTCCCGAGGGGCAGCGCGGGAGGAGGTGGAGGAGGTGCGCTTCCAGCTCCGTGGCCTGCTTTACGATCGCCACGCCTCCCTTTGCTTCGAGGGGGCCGGCTGGTAGGGTCTCCCCCCCTGACCCCTTCCTGACTTGCAGGGAGAAGGTTAAGCGTAGGGAGGTGATGGCCCTGCGGGGCGCGGACGGCACCTTTCACACCTCTCAGGGGACCTTTTGCGTATGGTGGGGGAATACTTTTCCGACCTGTTTGGGGATCGTCCCGTATACCTCACACGAATCAGTGATTATTTGGGCCTTCCCCCGTTGTATTCGTCTGTGGTTCAGGCGCAGGTCGATGAACTGGCTGCTCAGATTCAGCAGTTGGAGTTGGATCGGTCGATTCGTGCAAAGCCGTTGGGGAAGGTGCCTGGGCGCGATGGGCTCCCGGTGGAGTTCTAATCGTACTTTCATCGCCCAGCTGGCCCCCTTCCTGACCTCCCTGTTTCAGGAGATCATGGATACTGGGTTTTCTCCCGCGGATCATTTCGCGAGTCTGTCCTGTTTGCTGCTCTCCAAGGGGACGGACGATAGCTCTTTGGACTGTTGGCGGCCGCTCTCTCTGTTGAACGCGGACCGGAAGATCCTGGCCAAGTGTCTGGCCAACCGACTGGTGGAGGTGTCGGGTGTTTTGCTGTCACCTTCCCAGTATTGTTCGGTTCAAGGGAGAGGGGTTCTGGACGCCCGCCGTCACGGTTCGGGAGATGGTCGAGAGAGGCCGGTCTGTTCAACGGGACCACTGGTTGGTCCTCTTGGATCAGTCCAAGGCTTTCTGACCGGGTCAATCACCGGTACCTGTGGGTGGTGCTTCAGTATTTTCGGCCTCCCCGCGGGTTTCCTCTTCGTCTTGCAGGTGCTGTACCGAGGGGGGTGAGCTTCCCGTTTATCAACGGGTGGCTCGGACGGCCTTTTCGTGTCGCCTCGGGGGTGCGGCAGGGGTGCCCTTTGAGCCCCCTGCTGTATGTTTTCTCCCTCGACCCTTTCCTCAGGAGACTGTCCTCGGGTGGGTTGCGAGGCCTGGAGGCGCCTGGTGCGTCTCCGGTGTCCGTCGTGGCCTACGCTGACGATGTCTCGGTTTACGTGGACGGCACCGAGGGGGTGGAGGCCCTAGCGGGAGGCCGTGGAGGAGTACTCGGAGGTGGCCCACTCTGTTTGTTAACCACAGCAAGTGCCAGACGCTGTGGTTGGGCCCCTCGGAGGCCTCCCCGCCTTCCTGCGCCCCCTTTCCCCTCCTCCTCAGGGGAGATCCTCACGTTTTTGGGCCTCGTTTTTCGGTTCGGAGGACTGTGCGGTGTCCAATTGGGCTCGTTGTGTTGAGTCTGCACGGTGTCGGGTGCTGCTGTGGAGGGTGCGGCAGTATACGTTTGAGGAGAAGGTCACCCTCCTCAAGACGTTTCTGCTTCCCCTCTTTCTGCACGTGGCCACGGTCTTCGTTCTTCCGGCGTCTTGTCAGGCGTCCGTCAGTGCTGTCTTTTTCTGTTTTCTTGTGGGGTAACCGCATAAACCCTGTCCAGCGCAACATCGTTGCCTGGGCCGGGAGCAGGGCGGTTTGGGTATGTTGCACCCCCTTGGTCTTCCTGTCCGTCCTGTCTCTTGCGTTTCACCTGAATCGCATGCGGGAGTGGGTTGGGGTTTGGTGGGTGGCTTTCCTACCGGGCTATGGTATTCTCGCTTCTGGGAGCATTGGGAGGGGGCGTCATCGGTCCCACGTGTGCTTCGGAGCAGGAACAGGCCCCATCGTATGTGTTTCAGATGGTGGGGCTCATTCGTCCGGTGGGGGGTGACCGACCCGCTCGGCCCAATCTCAAGGGCGGAATGGCTTGTATCGGATGGTTCTCTCTCTCGCCTCCCACTTTCAACCACGGTGGGCCCTGCGGGACGGTCCGGCGGACGTGATGCAGCGGGGCCTTCAGCAGTTTGAACTCCCCTCGCTGCCGAAGAAAGTTCGGGATGTGGCCTGGTTGTCTTTCCAACGCGTTTGTAACTGAGGGACAACCTCAAGTACAGGTCACAGGCCGAGCGGAACTGTCCGAGGGCGGGTTGTGAAGAGCAGCCGGAGACCATGGAGCATTTTCCTCCGGCAGTGCCCATATAATGTAGAAGCCTGCCGGTTGGTGTCCGCTGCTCTTCACCTGCCCGCTTTTTCCCTCCTCACGTATGCGGAGTGGGTGTACGGGGCCTGGTCCTTTCCCCCCAAGGCAGGACTCCGAGACCCTCTACCTCGTCACGGGCCGTATTCGCTACCACCTGTGGCGTGCGCGATGCGGTTATGCCTCGGACCTGTGGTTGGTCCTGCCCCTCGACGAGGTGGTGCTGGACATTCTGGAGGACGTGTCCGTCATGGCGCAACGCGAAAGGAGGGTGGTTGCGGCCCATCGTTGGGAGCGTCTGTGGCGTCACCTCACCCTCCGCCCCCCGTGAATCCAGGGGTGGAGGGGGGGGGGTAGGCTAGCCTCATAGGTCCCAGGGGGGGGGGGGGGGGAGGGGAGCCCTCAGGGACGGGGGGGGGAGGGGGTAACAGCTGGCCGTCCCTCCTTTGTGCATTCCTGCTCCACCATTCAGCATCCCCGGGTTTTTGTTTGCTTGTTTTGGTTTGGTTTGCTTATGTTTCTATTGTTTTATTATATTGATTTGTTTATTGTTTGTGGGCTTTTGTTGGGGGATTGGGGCAGGGGGTACCATTTGCTGTTTCATTTGTTTGTGTAGGGTGGGGTGTGGTTTTATTTATGGGAGGATGGTATGTGTGGGGAGGGGGTTTTTGTGGGTGGTTTGGGGGTGTGTGGGTTGGTTTGGGTTTGGGGTGGAGGGTGGGGGGTGGTGTGTTGTTCATTTGTATGGTGGGATTGTTGAGGGGGATGTTTTTTGGGGGAGGTGGTGGGTTTGGGGTGGAGATGGGGGTGAGCTTTTATTGTATATTGTGGGTTTGTTGAGGGATGTTTTGGGGGGAGGTGGGTGGGGTTGGGGATTTGTGGGGAATATCAGTTTGTTTGTATGGGACTATGTTGGGTATTGTAGGGGGGTGGGTGTTGGGTTGGGCTGGTACATGTTTTGTTGTTATGTTCCTGTTTTTGTTTTCCGGGGTGGTGTGGGTGGGTTGGGGGAGCTGGGACTGTTTCGCCCCCCGGACATTATTGGGTTTGTTTACTTTCTGTTGGGGTGGGTGGGGCCTTGAGGGGGGTTTTTGCTTTTGGGACATTGGACATTTTATGGACTGCTCTTTGGACCTGTTTTGGGGGGGTTGGGCACGGGGGTTTGGTTTTGCTGGGTGTGGTGGTGGGTTGGGGTGGGGCACGGGGGGAGGGTGGTTTTGATTCTTTGTTTGTGCTTTGTCGGGGTGGGTGGGGGTTTTTGTGGGGTATGGGACTGTTTTGGGTTTGTTTGTCTTTCATTTGATTCTGTATATTGTTGCTTGTTTTCCATTAAAAATTTCCCCCATCCTCACTTCCTGTCGGGTCACTTCCTGTTTCCTGTGTCTGGTGCGAGAGGGTGAGCGGTTGGTGGAGCTCCTGCTGGGGAGTGAGGGCCTTGCCTGCCTGTTGGAGCCAGGATGTCGGGTCCTGGGCCGCCTCCGGCGGGAGAGGCCCAGGGCCAGGGGCCTGCCAAGCCTGGTGGGCCCCTGCCTATCATTTCGGATCCTGGCTCTGGTGTGGGATCGTTGCCCCAGGCGGGGGCCCCTGGGTTTCCAGGTAGGACTGCGGCGGGCTATTGGGGAGGGACCCACACGCCCAGGGGGCTAGGCCAGCTGCCCCCTGGAGAGGGCCCGCTTGGCCCGGCCGGTGGGAGCGTGCAGGCCGGGTGGTGGCAGGGGGAGGCCCTGGAGGGGCCCTGGAGCTCTGTTCCGAGCCGCCGGGGCAGCAGTAGTGGCGGTGGTGGGTTTCCCCCTCCGCCGCGGGTCCCGGCGGAGGCCTCTACCTCCTCTAGTGAGGATGAGGCGGAGGGGATGGGCCCACCGCCTTTCCCGGGGCCCGCAAGGGCTCCGGAGGAAGTGGTGGCTGCGGTCAGGATGCTTCAGGGTCTCCAGGAGGAGGCCACCCTGCTGCAGGCCCAGCTCTCCCATCTAGAGAGCATGCAGGCCCTGGTGCCTGGGGAGGGCTGGCTGCCGTACTGCCAGCGAGTACGTACCGTGAAGCGGGCCCTTAAGGGTAAGCGCCGGTGGGTGGCTTACCTGAGAGCACAGGGATGTGGGTCCCTCACAGAGGTGTATCAACATCAAGATCGCTGGGCCACTATAGGTGCCGCAGTCCGGGGGGGGCCCTCGGGGGTGAGTAGGCAGGCTAGGGCTCATTTTCCCCCCTTGGAGTTCCTGGCTACTGGGAATGGAAGTGAGAAACGGGTGCCGGTTCCCTGTCCCCCCCCAACCCTCAGAGGAGCAGTGGCCACTTACCAGGGGGTGGTCCACGGTCCCTGCAGCGTGGACATGGAGTCGGTGGTTCCTGGAGTGACTTCGACGTCCCTGCTACAGCCCCTGCATCATGCTGGTGCCTCGGCGTCTGTAGGAGAGCCTCTGGATCTGTGTGTGCCAGATGGAGGGGTTTCGGAGCTCCATGTGGCTGCCAGAGGAAGACTGGCGAATTCTGCTAGTGGTGGTGTTCCTCGAGAGGCGGGAGTGCGGGGAGTTGATTCCCACCAGTTTCGGAATTTTTCGCCGTCCTTTGGAGCCGGTCCGACATTGCCTCCCTCTGCAGGACTTTCCCAAGATGGCCGCCGGGTCGGCGTTAGCTGTGATGTCATCAACCCCAGCGTCACTGTTCCTTGGGCTGATCGAAGGAGGGCTACCCCGCTGGAGGAGGAGTCTGCTGGGTTTCCCCCGGCAGCTTTGTGTGACGAAGATGGCCGCCGGAGTTCTGATCACGTCACTTCCGGGTTTTCCCGGAAGTCTGGTGCCGGTTCAGCGTTTGTGCCTTGTGTTCCCCCCGACGATCGGAGAGAGTCTGGGAAGGTCGTGGCCGGGCTCCCCCGGGTGAGGGGGACCCTGTTGGGGTCTCCCTCTGTACGTCCTGAAGATTTGCCGGTCCCGTTGCAGCGGGACTCCCATCGTGATGCTCCGGATTCTGATTTACTTCCTGGTATGGCCGGGGAGCCGCCTGACCGCTGCTGCATGTCCTTCGGGGTATCCGGGCGCCGTGGCACCCTCCTGCACAGCCCTGTCTGTATCACCAATGGCACCGTGGAGTCATCGGAGGGCTGGACACCCCATCGAGGGGGGGTGGAGGATAGTCGGAGCTGTTCCTTGATGGCAGGGGCTGCAACAGAGACCTCTGTTTTGTCTGTTCCTGCTGTTTCTTACAGTCGGGTGCTGGAGCAGGATGCAAGGGAGGCATTGGGATGCGACCTGTCCACCCAGGGGTTTCCCCTTCGAGTGGAGCAGCTTGATCCGGCTGTCTCTCGAGTGGGTAAGGGGGAGGTGGAGGGCCCGGCTCGCGGGACGGGTGTCCCTGCTGGAGCCTGGGCTGGAGAAGCACCTTCTCGGGTGCAGCAGCGGGAGCAGCAGCGACTGCGGTTCTGGGTCCTCCGTGGGCACCGGAGGCAAGGTAAGTCTTGGGGAAGTGGGGGGAGCGGGGAGGGGGGTCGGGGGCTTGCTTTGCTCCCGGGGGCCCCGGGGGACCCAGTAGCTGGGGAGATAGCCGCAGCAGTGCCTTGGAGGGGTGGTTGAGCCTTTGCCGGTGCGTCCGGGTCCTCCGGTGGGGTGGGAAGGGTTTCCGCTGGTGCCAGCAGTGGTGGTGCTGCCTGGTGGGGGGGTGGAGGCCCCTGGTGGGCTTGAGGGTATGGTGATAGCTGGGGGGTCCGAGGGGGTTGGCGGTCACCTGGGGGTGGTCAGTGTGGAGGGGAGTGGGGGAGGGGGAGGGAATGCAGTACTCCCTAGGGTTGTGGGGGGCACCCAGGTTACGGCCTCGGAGTTGGGAGGGGGGGTCGGGGATGGTGGGGGGATTGAGGGTCTGGAGGGGCTCACCGAGGAGGAGCTCCAGACTGCCCTGTTGGAGGCTCTGGGAAGCCTGGACGGCCAGGAGGGGGCGGCTCGGGCCGTCCATATTGAACAGCTCCTGGAGTCCCGACAGGGAGCCTTGGGGAGGGGGGGTTGGGTGGAGGATCACCGGAGGGGGGGTTGGTACGTCTCCCTGCCTCCGTCCCAACAACATTGGTGGTCCCCAGTCCCATCGAGTCCTCTTCCTCAGTGGTTGGCGCCCCTGGGAAGTCACGGGGATCTTCCCAGAAGTCGGTCCCCCGGGCTTCAGGGTCGCAGCAGTCAGTGGGGGTCCCGCTTGCTACCCCGGGGGGGCCCTGGCGGACATTTGCGGTGGCCCCCTGGGGGCCTGCGGGGTCTGCTTCTGGGGGCGGGGGTGGGGGAGCTCCTCCTCGGAGAGGTTCTTTTGGGGGAGAGGGGGGTGGGGAGGATTACGCGGAGCGGGGGTGAGACCAGGCGTCGCAACGTGGCGCAGATCCGGTGGGCCGGGGAGGGGCCCCCTCCAGCCAGGGAAGACGTCCTGAGGATGGTCCTTGGGCTGGGGTTTCTCCCAGGGGACCTGTATGCCTTCATCCACATGAGCAACAGCGTGGAATACGATGTTAGCTTCATGCTGAGACGGGGGCTGGAGGTCTTCTGGGACAAATACCAGCAGCAGAGGGGGCAGGGGGGTGGGTCAACTTTCGCGTAGTGCCTATCTCCTCGTTCAGGGGGCGGTACCTGTGACCATCCTATCCCGGAATGAGTCGCTCCCAGGGCAGGACATTCAGTTTTTGGCTGTCGCGTCATGCGGTGCTTCTCGCACCCCTGGTTAAGGGCGCTGGGCCCCTAGGGTGTGGGACGGGTCGTGGAAAGGTCGGATCCGTTTGCGTGAGGTGGGTAACGTCGTGCAGCACGTGCCCTCAGCCGGTTTTCCTCGGTCGGGATCGCATCTTGTGCTACTACCCCGGGCAACCTCGCGAGTGTCATCGCTGTGGCTCATTCCGCCATCTGAGCATGAACTGTCCCGAGCAGGTCTGCACTCGTTGTGGTGGACGGGGTCATGCCTCGGCCGGGTGTTTGCTCATTCGCTGCAACCTTTGCGGGGAGTTGGGCCACCCCTTTGCCCGCTGCCCCTCCGCGTCACACAATGGACCGGGGGGGTTGCCGTCACTCCACCTCGGGCTCCTTTTCGGGAGGAGGCTATGGAGGCCCCTCTCCCTCAGGAGAGACCGGGGGCCCTAGAGCAGAGGAGTCCATTGAGCCGAGGGAGCCACCCGGGGGAGGGGATTTGGGTAGGTCGGAGGAGAGGGTTTGCTGTGGTGGAGGTTGCTGTTGCACAACAGGATAGGGGGTTGCGGGTGGTGCCGCCTGAGGAATGGACTACGGTCCCTTCCAAGGGTAGCAAGTCCAAGAGGAAGAAACGGGAGACCTCCCCATTGTTGGAGTTAGAGCCCGTGTTGGACGTCAATCGTTTCGTCTTCTTGGCTACTGATGTGGCTGAGGCAGATGAGGGCTTGCCTGTGGAGGCAGGGCCTCCTGTGCGGCGCTCGGTGCGGTTAGCGGCGGAGGCAGCCCCTCTTCCTCAGCGGCGGCCTCAGAAGGTCTCGAAGGCACGCCGCAGTCAGGGTCCGCCGAAGAGCGTGGAAACTGGCTCCCGGCCTCCGGTAGTGGCCCTGGAAAAGCTACCGTGCGGCGGGTGAGGGAGGACAAGCGTTTGCCTCCGCGGTTGGGCGCTGGGCCTTCGCAGGAGCCCCCTGCTGACCCGGCCGCCCCGGCCTCCCCCGCCAGGGTGGGCACTGTTTTGTTGTCTCAGTCTCTGTCTGGGGACGGGAAGGGGGAGGAGGCACCGGTGGTGGACCCCACGGAGGAGGTCATTCCTCCGACCCCTGACCTGGTTTTGGCCCCCTCATTCCGTGGGGACTGGACTTGCCCTCGCGACAGCTTTGCCTGGTGGTCGCGAGGGCGCTAGCACCCGCTGGAGTGACTGGGTCGAACAGGAGGAGGAGGAAATCCTCGAGGTGGTCGACGTGGATCGTGAGGAGTTGTTCCAGCTTGCGGGCTTGTCCTGCAAGCGGGATTCCGGGGATGCGGGGGTTGGTGAGAAGAGGAGGAAGGGGTCACTACACACGAAATAGGTATGGCGTGCACTCCTGCATTCTCGTGCGCCACTATCAACGTGGCTAGCATTTTGACAGACCAGGCGCGGGCTTCGGCCTATGATTTTCTTTCCACGAGCGGGCTGGATGTCATCTTTGTGCAGGAGACCAGGCTCACCTCGCTCGCTAGCCTTCATCAGGCGAAGCGGGAGTGGAGGTGGGGTCCTTCGTACTGGTCCCTTGCGGCCCAGCCCTACGCAGGAGTGGCGGTTTTGTTCACGTCTAACCGATTTCAGGTGCAGTACGTGTGGGAACTGGAGCAGGGCCGGTGTTTGCTCTTAGACGGCTTTTGTGGGCCTCACCGGTTTCGTTTTGTGGTGGTCTATGGCCCCCAGTCTAGGTGGGAGCGGAAGGCCCTTTTCAGGACCATTCGCCCTTACCTACACACCTCCCGTTTGGTGGTCCTGGCAGGGGATTTTAACACCACCACCTTGCGTCAGGACCGAGGGGGGGAGCATTGCCCTCCGCATTACGATGGCCATTTTTTGGCTGAGGTGACCCGGATGGCCGATCTGGCGGACGTTTACCACCGGGGCCTTTCCTCGGTCACCGGGTTATACCTATTCCCGGGGGACCTGCAGGAGCCGTATCGATCGGATATATGTGAGCGCTCGGGTGGAGTGTTCCCCGCCGCAGCTGCAGGCGGTTGACTTCTCGGACCATTGCGTCCTCTCCGTGTCCTTCCTGGCTCACGAGGAGCTCAGCAGGGGTCCCTGGCCTGTGGCGACTGAATGTGCAGTTGTTGGCAACATCAGAGGTGGTCCAGGAGTTCTTGGCCTTTCTTGCAGACCAGGAGACCCTGTTGGGCGTTTTTCCTTCCCGTGGCGCTTGGTGGGATGAGGTGAAGACGCGTGCCCGTGAACTCTTCCGCTCCCGGGGCACCTCCATTGCTCGGTCCCGCTACCTCACCTATACTGTCCTCCGGAGGTCGCTGGACCGTTTGGTGTCTCGAGGGGCAGTGCGGGAGGAGGTGGAGGAGGTGCGCGTCCAGCTCCGTGGCCTGCTTTACGATCGCCACGCCTCCCTTTGCTTCGAGGGGGCGGCCGGTAGGGTCTCCCCCCCTGACCCCTTCCTAACTTGCAGGGAGAAGGTTAAGCGTAGGGAGGTGATGGCCCTGCGGGGCGCGGGACGGCACCTTTCACACCTCTCAGGAGGACCTTTTGCGTATGGTGGGGGAATACTTTTCAGACCTGTTTGGGGATCGTCCCGTAGACCTCACACGTATCCGTGAGTATTTGGGCCTTCCCCCGGTGTATTCGGCTGTGGTTCAGGCGCAGGTCGATGCACTGGCTGCTCCGATTCAGCAGGTGGAGGTAGAGCGGGCGATTCGAGCCATGCCGTCGGGGAAGGTGCCTGGGCGCGATGGGCTCCCGGTGGAGTTCTATCGAACTTTCATCGCCCAGCTGGCCCCCTTCCTGACCTCCCTGTTTCAGGAGATCATGGATACGGGGTTTCTCCCGCGGTCATTTCGCGAGTCTGTCCTGTTGCTGCTCTCCAAGGGGACGGACGATAGCTCTTTGGACTGTTGGCGGCCGCTCTCTCTGTTGAACGCGGACCGGAAGATCCTGGCCAAGTGTTTTGGCCAACCGACTGGTGGAGGTGTCGGGTTTTTTGCTGTCACCTTCCCAGTATTGTTCGGTTCAAGGGAGAGGGGTTCTGGACGCCGCCGTCACGGTTCGGGAGATGGTCGAGAGAGGCCGGTCTGTTCAACGGGACCACTGGTTGGTCTCCTTGGATCAGTCCAAGGCTTTTGACCGGGTCAATCACCGGTACCTGTGGGTGGTGCTCCAGTACTTCGGCCTCCCCGCAGGTTTCCTCTTCGTCTTGCAGGTGCTGTACCGAGGGGGGGTGAGCTTCCCGTTTATCAACGGTGGCTCGGACGGCCTTTTCGTGTCGCCTCGGGGGTGCGGCAGGGGTGCCCTTTGAGCCCCCTGCTGTATGTTTTCTCCCTCGACCCTTTCCTCAGGAGACTGTCCTCGGGTGGGTTGCGAGGCCTGGAGGCGCCTGGTGCGTCTCCGGTGTCCGTCGTGGCCTACGCTGACGATGTCTCGGTTTTACGTGGACGGCACCGAGGGGGTGGAGGCCCTGCGGGAGGCCGTGGAGGAGTACTCGGAGGTGGCCCACTCTGTTGTTAACCACAGCAAGTGCCAGACGCTGTGGTTGGGCCCCTCGGAGACCTCCCCGCCTTCCTGCGCCCCCTTTCCTCCTCCTCCTCAGGGGGAGATCCGCGTTTTGGGCCTCGTCTTCGGTTCGGAGGACTGTGCGGTGTCCAATTGGGCTCGTTGTGTTGAGTCTGCACGGTGTCGGGTGCTGCGGTGGAGGGGGCGCGGCGGTATACGTTTGAGGAGAAGGTCACCCTCCTCAAGACGTTTCTGCTTCCCCTCTTTCTGCACGTGGCCACGGTCTTCGTTCTTTCCGTCGTCTTGTCAGGCGTCAGTTAGTGCTGTCTTTTTCTGTTTTCTGTGGGGTAACCGCATGAACCCTGTCCAGCGCAACATCGTTTGCCTGGGCCGGGAGCAGGGCGGTTTGGGTATGTTGCACCCCCTTGTCTTCCTGTCCGTCCTGTCTCTCGCGTTTCACCTGAATCGCATGCGGGAGGGGGGTGGGGTTTGGTGGGTGGCTTCCTACCGGGCATGGTATTCTCGCTTCTGGGAGCAGTGGGAGGGGGCGTCCTCGGTCCCACGTGTGCGTCGGAGCAGGGAACAGGCCCCATCGTATGTGTTTCAGATGGTGGGGCTCATTCGGCGGTGGGGGGTGACCGACCCGCTCGCCCAATCTCAAGGGCGGAAAGGCTTGTATCGGATGGTTCTCGCCTCCCACTTTCAACCACGGTGGGCCCTGCGGGACTGTCCGGCGGACGTGATGCAGCGGGGCCTTCGGCAGTTGAACTCCCCTCGGCTGCCGAAGAAAGTTCGGGATGTAGCCTGGTTGTCTTTCCACGGGCGTTTGTACGTGAGGGACAACCTCAAGTACAGGTCACAGGCCGAGCGGAACTGTCCGAGGGCGGGTTGTGAAGAGCAGCCGGAGACCATGGAGCATTTCCTCCGGCAGTGCCCATATAATGTGGAAGCCTGCCGGTTGGTGTCCGCTGCTCTTCACCTGCCCGATCTTGCCCTCCTCACGTATGCGGAGTGGGTGTACGGGGCCTGGTCCTTTCCCCCAAGGCAGGACTCCGAGACCCTCTACCTCGTCACGGCCGTAGTGCGCTACCACCTGTGGCGTGCGCCGCAGGGGGTATGCCTCGGCCCGGGGGTTGGTCCTGCCCCTCGACGAGGTGGTGCGGGACATTCTGGAGGACGTGTCCGGCATGGCGCAACGCGAGAGGAGGGTGGTTGCGGCCCATCGTTGGGAGCGTCTGTGGCGTCACCTCACCCTCCGTCCCCCGTGAATCTGGGGGTGGGAGGGTTTGGGGCTGAGTGATCCTAGTTCCGGGGGGGGGGGGGGGCTAGGGATGGGGAGTCCCCATGGTCCGTGGGGGGAGGGGGGTTGCAACAGCTAGCCACCACTCATCCGTGCATCCTGCTCCACCCTCCGGCATTGTTGGGGTTTTGTTTGTGTTTTATTTTGGGTATGCTTCTCTTGTTTTCAATTTATTGCTTTGATTACTTTTTGTGGGCTTTTGTTGGGAAGTGGGCCAGTGGATGCTTTTGTTGTTTCCTTTGTTTGTGTAGGGTGGGTGTGGTTCAGTTCGGGTGGGTGGTGTATGTGGGGAGGGGGTTTTTGGGTGGGTTTGGGGTGGGGGTGGGGGGATTGTTTTTGCCCAGTATTGTGGGATTGATGTGGAGGCAGTTTTGGGGGGATGTGGGTGGGGGTGGGGGTTGGCTGGGATTCATTTGTTTGTATGGGAATATGTTGGCTATTGTTGGGGGGTGGGTGTTTGCTTAGGGGGGCATATTGTATACTGTACACTTATTGTTTTGTTCATTCTTTGGGATGGGTGGGAGTGGTGGGGGAGCTGGGGCATTTTGCTCCTGGACATTGCCGGATATGCTTTTGTTGGGGTGGGTGGGACCGTGGGGGTGCCCTGCACATATGGACAAGGACTTATGGACATGGACATATTTCGTTTCTGATTTTGTTGGGGTGGGTGGGGGTTTGGGGGGAGCTGAGAGCTACGGACATCTCCTTTGTTCCCATTTGGACTGCTTTGTGTTGTTGTTTGGGGGGGTTGGGCACGGGGGGTTGGTTTGCTGGGTGTGGTGGTGGGTTGGGGGGGTCACGGGGGGAGGGTTGGTTCCTTGTCTGTGCTTTGTCGGGGTGGGTGGGGGTTTTTGGGGGGTATGGGACTGTTTTGGGTTTGTATGTCTTTCATTTGATTCTGTATATTGTTGCATGTTTTCCATTAAAAATTTCCCCCATCCTGGTGCTATGGTATCTGCCCCTGTGTAGGAGTACAAGGCTCAACTATATCCCCAGGATGTAGCAGGCCTCACATCAGGGGTCCATCCCCGATCCTGGTGCTATGATATCTGCCCCTGTTTGAGATCACAAGGCCCAACTATATCCTCAGGATGCAGCAGGCCTCATTTCAGGGGTCCATCCCCCATCCTGGTGCTATGATATCTGCCCCTGTTTGTGATCACAAGGCTCAACTATATCCCCAGGATGCAGCAGGAAGCACTGCAGAGGCTCACCTCCCATCCCGGCAGTAGCTGATGGGCACTGGCAGATGTGTGGAGATGGCCCGCACATGTGCGCTGTGTCTGGATTGGAGGGGCCCATACACAGGGCACATAGGGCCCATGCCAGACATGCACGTGTGCAGTGCACACATGGGAGTGGCCCTGAAAAAAGTATGGGGCATGTGAGGCCCTGTTACAAGAGACCGATTACTAATTATCACTAATTTCCTGTATAGTCCAGATCCTAAAGTCAGTACAGGTGCAATCAGAATCTCTGTTTATTAGATAACTGATGGACAAATACAGGCAGGAGAGGAGAATTTCTGTCAGTCATCAGACACCAGAATCCCTCTTCCCCCTGAGTATAATAATCATATTACTTATATACATTTTTTGCAATAGAATCAATAACAGCTTTCATTTGAACATACAGTAAGCATTGCAGACGGCGTATAGCCATACCAAGTTTAGCAGTTATGGCAGGGGTCTGGAAAGGTACCAAGGAAGTCCAGCATCTAACCTACGTTTAATAGCAATGGAGAACACAAGGGTATCAAAAAGTTCAACAGACTGTCCCGATTTCAGTTCAAGGCAGGGGGTTGAAGTGAGAACTTCTTTGGAGATGTGGGTTATATTGTGAACACGCAGAAGTAAAACTAATTGTCCATCAGGATGAAGGAAACAGATGGTGTCCCAAAGAGCAGGTTTGGCAGCAATCATCTTGGTACAGGAAGGAAGTAGATCAAACAGAGGTGACAGTTGGAGAAACCTTCAACTGACTGACATGAGTCCAAGTGTCAGTATCATTCAAGTGGGCAGCAAAGGGGGAAGCAACGGTGACAATGGTGAGCTGGATACAGACTGTGTAGTAGCCACCCGATCAGCAATTTCTTGAAACGCGATCCGAAGCCAAGGCTCTGGTCGAACCTCTCTAATGTAATTAGCCAAATCAAATAGACAATGTGGGAATCACTTATTCAAAAGTAGCCTTAAAGAGGTAAGCCTAAAGCATGGCTTAGAAAAAGAGCAGAAATACAGCCTGATACACTAGCTTCCAGGCATATATTCCTGGATATATGATAGCATTTAAAACATAATGCAGCAGACACTTGCCACTCTCCAGAGAGAGAGCATTAGGAGAGAACACACAATACTGTTTATACCATTATACCATTCTATATAAATTGCAAACAAGCTTGAACCAGTTCAAAAGGTCACACAAAAGTCAGCATTATGTAGTTGCAGTAGGGGTCACTGTTGTCCACAGGTGTGCTGTATCAGATCTGAAATAACTTCTTATCAGAATGTCCTTCACTCGCTCCACCAATTCAGTTGCCTGAAATCTACAAGCACAAACAAAACAATGCTATTTCCCTCCCCCCTTCTTCTTCTTGGATTGCGTTCTGGGATTGCTGCTCACACACAACAGCTAACCCTGCTTCTAAAACAATTGTTAAAAGTCAAACAAATGGGAGGCAGAAAATATAAATTTAGATTCTTAAACAGTTCCCAGTCCCACTAACTTAATTGGTGTAGTTTTGAATGGATATATGTGCTCATTCTAAACAGCAACTAAAGACAGAACTCCTGGAACTGAAATTTAAAAGACTTTCAAAAAAAAAAGGTACACTTTTGCTCTGGACACTAACACATAACTTTAAAAACAGGTGAATTTATCCTAAAATCCAATATCGTAGCAAATAAAAACTGGGATGATGAGTGAACGCCCATGGTGGCACTGGCCTGTTCATCAGTCATCAGTGCAGAGCTTAACAACACACACAGTAATTTACCTTGAATCTTACAGTTCGGGGAAGCAGACATTTAAAACTGATATAAAATCCCTGTTTAACTTTTAATTTTGCTTAATAGCATAACAATCAGAACAAAATCCAAACATGATTAACTTCTTATTCACTCAGGATTTATACCATTCTCAAGTTGCAATCTGGCAACCACTGGCCAAGAATACCACATTATCCTGCAGGGCTCTTAACCTCTACTTTGAAGGTCAAAGGAAAAACAGAAACAGTTTTCCTTTGTTGTATCAGTAGCAAAGAATTCTAAGCAGTTCAATTTCAGAGATCAGAAAATCTAATTAAGAAAGCATTGATTGCGTGAGTGTTATACAGAACTAGGCACTTCCAGAAGGGAAACGGTTGCACTGGTAATTCTGCTTCAAAAGCAAAGTAACTTTTGAATCACACTGTGCAGGTATCATAGCTGTTATTGTTCCTCTATTACCAATTTTGTATCCAGAATAAATATTACCACAAAACAATAATCATATATCAAAGCATGGAAGATCTTCCCATTCATTCATTCATTCATAACAATTTTATAACTAAAAATACATCACACATAGAATGGAATCAGGTCCCTAAGTTTTCTAAACAGTTTTTTCTTTCTCTCAGCGTCATTTCCGTACCTAGAAAGCTAGCAAGCTAATTACAGAGGAAAAAATACTTCACCAAAAGAGTTCTGAACTTCATCTCCTGTTTCAACTGAATAAATCCTTTATTTAAACAAACAAGAAAGACTGCTCAATTGAGAGTTTCCTCTAGGTAATGCGTCCATTCCCAGAAGAAAATCCCTTAGCAGCCTTTCTCCCTCCCTCTAGCTGAAACAGGCAACCATATTATCCTGATGCAGACAATTAGCTATCTTTCATCAGGCGACATATAGGAACAATTATTCATTAAACACAGCTAGGCACTGGCCAGGTGACCGGCAATGTTCAAAGAACAAACCTCAAAGTTCAGAACTCCATAATTACAATTGATGTGTACACTGTTATGTAACTAGACTAGTTCTTTTCAATTGCATCCCAGATAAGGAGATTTCTTCCAGTGTTTTCTTTTAGAACAATCTTTTATTCTCCTTCACTGTCCCTCAGCCTATAATCAGTAAACCTGGTGTTTTCACTGTGCGGGGGTGAAAATAGACAAAACTTTCTCTATTTCCTTTCCTAATAAGGGATTATCTCTCATCATCCGTTTGACCGGAGTCACTGGGGAAACTTGATTTACCATTATGTCCTGATTGCCATCTTTCTTTCTCCTAAACAGAGACATGATTCCTACGTGCAACCTTTTATTTAAGGATCTCAATATCCACCCTCTTTATTTACAGAGGAAGGAAGTGCACGAAATGTCCAGGACACCTTTCAAACAAGAATTCACTTCATTCAAGCCCAGCCAATCTCCTTGCGGAGGTATGGAACCGTGAGCAAGAACATACACACGCTTCGTGTCAGATGACACGTACTGTCTCAATCACTTATCATTCAGTCCCAGTTTAAAACAGCAAATTATTCTTACACTTTATTCATATAACAAAAACAAAAATTAAACAACACTTACCAAGCTTGGTTAAAAATACTTATACTCACGACGCCGTCGTTATAGCCGCCGTCTTCCTAGGGAATCTGTCACTCACTTCTTCTCCTCCGGTCTCTACTACTCACTGGGAATGTACCTCCCTCTTCTTTCTTGAGGGGAATCCAAATCTTTAAATTTGTATCTTGGTCATAAAGACCCACCCGTACCCCAATCCCGGATGTTCGGCACAAATTGTGAGGCCCTATTACTCACAAGAGACCGATTACTTATTATCACTAATTTCCTGTATAGTCCAGATCCAAAAGTCAGTACAGGTGCAATCAGAATCTCTGTTTATTAGATAACTGATGGACAAATACAGGCAGGAGAGGAGAATTTCTGTCAGTCATCAGACACCAGAATCCCTCCTCCCCCTGAGTATAATAATCATATTACTTATATACATTTTTTGCTTCCGTGTATTACTTCCGTATATGCATACAGTCTCCACATTCATCCCTCTGCGAGGCCCCCTCTCCTTCTGTTTCCTGGCATTGACCTTTCTGACCCCTCTGTTCCTGTTTCAACATTCCTCAGGCCTCTCTGTCTTGGTTATACTCAGCAACTGTCAACCGTCTACTGTCTTCAGGACTAACGGCTCAGCTCATACTCTTCTTTGCATGGTTTCCTGTGTACGTGCCTTCTGCAAAAAGTCTCTGCATGGATTCTTCAGTCCATACATACACTCTGCTAAGGCTTATGATATCCTTATGCTGGCCTGGGTTTTTTCCTTTGTCCACAATATAGTAGTTTGGTTGACATATATATTTTTATTAGAGCAGAATAAAGGCCATTGAGTGATTATGAATCAGGAACATATACCTAAACCTTATAATCCCTACAGGCATGAGCGTCCCACACAATAAAGGCAGGCACCTGTTGCACACAGAGATATATATGTGGTGTGTCCGAGGCCTTTAAAGGGTATGTGTGCACTAATGCCCATGCATGTTGTCTACCCAACAGGTGGAGGACCTGCAGAAGAAGGCCCGTGAACCGCGAGCGAGGTACCCACGCTTCATTGCACGGGTACAGCGCGACAGGATGGCGCAACGGGATGGTGAGTGACATGACATGGCCCTGTGGGGCAAAAGCAGGCAGATTCACAGGATGCATGTGACTGTTCTGGCTGATGTGTGACCATGGAGATGATTCGTGTTCCCCTCTCTCACAGCGGATGCACGTGCTGATGTGGTGGCAGCAGGGCCGGAGGTGGTGGATGGCGGAGTGGGGCTGGAGGAGGCCAACGCCCCTGAGCCGATGGAGGATGACATATTTTTATTTATTTTATTTATTTAGAAGTTTTTCTGTGCCGTCCCTTCCAAAGATCAAGGGTGGTTTACATTGAACATAAAACAAGAAAGTTACTTTATAACTTAGAACAATGAGTCATACATTGAAAGCTAGAAAACTATTTACAGGTAACATATTTATATTCAACATATGTACATGCTAGCTATGGCAATTATCAGAGAGGACTCTTAGGTAACTATTATCCAGTTAGTAATGGGAAATTTGGGTCCTAAGTTGAAGTAGGTTCAAAATTATGCAAATTGGCTATGACTGGAGGCAATTGTAAATTGTAAAAGTCATATCACGAGCCAATAGTCCAACAACTTCCCCTCATATCCTATCTATTGCTACACTCACTATCCACATAACCCTATCTTATCTCCCCAGACCACTAAAAATCATACCTTATGTAAATAGTTATCACATTTCATGTTATTGTTAATTGTAACTGCTCTCTTTAATTGTTCCCTGTAAACTGCCTCTGGCAGTAGTTATGTTCCATGTAAACCGCTCTGATCACCTAGACAAAGCGGTATATAAAAATAAACAAATAAATAAATGGGAGAACTAGAATGGCGGGAAGGGTAGGATGGATGGGAATGTGAAGTCCTAAGTTAATATGGTTGCTATGTCAGGTATATTTCTTTATAGTCAATTGGGTTACCATAATGTTTGATGAAGAGGAATGTTTTAATATCCTTGTTTACTCGCAACACTATGGAGCCGGCTGGCCTTAATGGGAAAATTGAATGGGGTGTTTATCTTTAGGCTGTGATGACTGTGTAGCTCCACCTTCTTCTTATGATTGGTTTTCAATTTGAGGGTGGTTACATAAGAACATAAGATATGCCATACTGGGTCAGACCAAGGTCCATCAAGCCAGTATTCTGTTTCCAACAGTGGCCAATCTAGGTCATATGTACCTAGCAGTTTCCCCAAGGGACACAGGTTCCACAATGCTTGTATTGGTTCAAGCATTGATATCCTGGGTCCCTTCTTAATAATGGTTTATGGACCTTTCCTCCAGGAACTTGTCCAAACCTTTTTTAAACCCAGGTACATTAACAGCCTTTACTACATCCTCTGGTAACAAATTCCAGAGTTTGATTACACGTTGAGTGAAAAAATATTTTCTTTTATTAGTCTTAAATAGTTTACCCTGTAGCTTCATTGCATGTCCCCTAGTCTTTCTATATTCTGATAAGGTAAACAATCAATCTACATTTACCCGTTCCATTCCGTTCATTATTTATAGACTTCTATCATATCTCCCCTCAGCCGTCTCTTTTCCAGGTTAAAGAGCCCTAACCTTTTTAGCCTTTCTTCATAGGAGTATCCTTCCATCCCCTTTACCATTTTGGTGGCTCTTCTCTGAACCTTTTCTAAAATTGCTATATCCTTTTTAAGATACGGCGACCAGAATTGCACACAATATTCAAGGTGTGGTCTCACCATGGAATGATATAAAGGCATTATAATATCTTTTGTTTTATTTTCCATTCCTTTCCTTATCATAACTAGCATTCTATTTGCTCTCTTGGCCACCGCTGCACACTGGGCCGAGGGTTTTAACATGCTATCCACAATGACGCCTAAATCTTTTTCCTGGGTGGTGGTTCCTAATGTGGAACCTTGCATCGTGTAACCATAGTTTGGGTTGTTCTTCCCTAGGTGCATAACCTTGCACTTGTCTACATTAAATTTCATCTGCCATTTTGATACCCAGTCTTCCAATTTATCAAGATCCTCTTGCAATTTTCCACAATCCTCTTGGGTTTTAACAACTTTAAATAGTTTTGTGTCATCTGCAAATTTGATAACCTCACTCGTTATTCCACTTTCCAGGTCATTTATGAATATGTCAAAAAGCAGCGGACCCAGCACAGATCCCTGGGGTACACCACTATTCACCTTTCTTCATTGGGAAAATTGGCCATTTAGCCCTACCCTCTGCTTTCTATCTTTTAACCAGTTCCTGATCCAGAATAGTACACTGCCTCCTATCCCATGACTCTTTAGTTTTGCCAAAAGACTCTCATGAGGGACCTTGTCAAAGGCTTTCTGAAAGTCCAGATACACAATATCAACTGACTCACCTTTGTCCACCTGATTATTCACTCCTTCAAAAAAACATAACAGATTAGTAAGACAAGATCTTCCTTGTCTAAAGCCATGTTGGCTGTCTCCCATTAGGTCATGACTATCTACATGCTGAGTAATTTTATTCTTTATGATGGTTTCTACCATTTTTCCCGGTACTGATGTCAGGCTCACCAGTCTGTAGATTCCCGGATCACCCCTGGAACCTTTTTTAAAAATTGGTGTTACATTGGCGATCCTCCAATCTTCAGGTATTAGAGATGATTTTAATGATAGTTCACAGATTACTAATAGCAGGTCGCAATCTCGTTTGTCTAGCCTTTTTGTGATTGGCCTTTATTAGTTTAAATGTATCATCAGATGCTGAAATTTATGAAGGATATTCCTCTGTTGAAAACGTAGCGTGCCCCTGATGTAGCCCCACTGGGAGAAACAAAGACCTTGTTGAGCAGTTTGAATGTATTTGTGGGATACTGGCAACTAATGAGGTAAGTAGAGCAGTTTTTTGCCTATGTGAACTTGATGCTGGACTAATGTCCTTTTTGTTCATTCCTCTAGGTTCTGTATGCTATTGACTCTTGTGGGTATGTTTACTAAAACCCCGGTAATGTGCGGGCCGCGCTAATGTGCGGGTGCCATATAAGGAGTGGGCGTTTCTTTCTGAAAAAGCAAAACCAGGATTTAAATATGCGCTAAGGTGCGCGGCGCCCATGTGTGCCCCGCACATTAGCACATGAGAAAGCTGCGCCGGAGGCATAAGTGGCGCGCTGATGTGCCAGCAGAAGAGCAGAGCCACAGCACAATGGTTAAGACACTTGCCAATGGTGCAGGGGTCAGGGGTTTAATCCCCCACAGTGCCCAATGAAGACAGCTGGCTGAGGCATTACTTCAGGAGGCATTTCAATATTGGGCCGCATAGGGTGGTGCACTATTGCTTTAGGAGGCATTTTAATATTGGGCGGCATAAGGTGGCGCGCTGATGCACAAGCACAGCAACTGAGCAACAGTCTAATGGTTAAGACACTGACCAATGGTGCAGGGATCAGGTGTTCAATCCCCCACAGTGCCCAAAGAAGAAGCCTAGCTGAGGCATTACCTGTTATGGGGAATATTGCTATAGGAGGCTTTTTTTTATTAATTGGTGGTGCCAGCAAACACCCTCAAAGTATGGTAACATAAGGTGCTGCATAAGGCGCCTCCTAAGGTATCCCAGAGGCCACATTTTAAGGTGCAATGTCTGCCATGCCACCCTATAATGTTACCCATAGGAAGCCGTAGAAGGTGCTCTATGGGGCGCCCTATGGGGCACCGATAGGTGACAGTACTGCTTGTGCTGGCAGCACTGCGCATGTGAACACATGGAAACCTGAAGTAGGTGCGCAGACCTGCAAACAATGCAATAGAGGTGTAGCACAATGGTTAATACATCGATTATTGAACCAGGGGTCATGAGTTCACTCCCCCAGCGGGGTCAATTGTTACCTGTCTCAGGCATTACACATTATTATACAGCAGTGCTGAGTGAAGCATAGTGCTTTTAATGTACATCAGTACTGCGTGAGTCATATGTCTTCTTACGTTACAACAGTGTTACCTGAGGTATTTTCCTTTCTACGTTTCAGCAGTCATGCCAGCAGAAACACCCTCACAGTGCTGTAATCTTCCAGTGCCCCATAAGGCACCTTAAGGTCACAGCACTGTGAGGGTGTTTCTGCTGCCTGTACTACAAGAAAGTACATACAAACTGCCCCAGACAGCCCCCCATGTACCCTGTAAAATACCTATCCCCAAGTTATAATGCTCTGTTATGTCCAGTTTGTGCAATGTAAACCACAATGGTTCAGAATAGCGCAGAATATGGGGGAATATACATAGGTAAGGTAAATAAAATACATAAATCCACTTTGGATTCAAACCACCAACCTCTTGTTCCACAGGCAGTGCAGTCACCAGAGGGCTACAGCTGTACAACTGTAAAGGGATGTCTGGCTGGCTACAAAAGAACGTCTGCAGACTGTGTGCTGCGGTTACCAGCATAGGGTTAGTCCTCTTGCACCCATGATGCACTGCACATGCAAAGCAGCAGTCTACAGGTGATCTGTAGATGGGGTATGCACCCCCACAGCACCTAGGCCTGGTAGGGGAAACTGTCCGTGTGTGGTACTGGCACAGAGTAGCTACACCCCGTCACATTGTGCGGGTACTGTGCTCGCTCTGAAGGTGCGGTCGGGCGGCCAGTACCTGGTCCACAGCATCTCCCATTGTAGAAACAGGCCATGCTGCAGGTCCCCAGCAGTGCTAGTGTGTGAGATAGGTGGTTCCTGCAGACACACCTTGGATACATCTGTAGTTCCCAGTCAGGTTTAGGCCTTATGAACCGGACCCATGGGCGGATTAGGTACCACCACCCACCCCACCCCCCTGGGGCTGAGGGTGGGAAACAGGGTCTCCTACCAACATATCCACATTATACCTCCCTGAAATGTTGGCAGTAGAGGCGACCATCAACGCCGGTCCTGCTGGGGATGAGACACTCTACAGGGCAGGCAATATGTATCTATACCCACCCATAAAGCAAGAGTACACAGACAGTAGGCCTTGAAATGCCCAGCTGCCCCCACCACTATCTGACATTCACCAGCAGCAGGCCGCCAGCCGCTGCACCCTGCAAGGTGTTCCAGCAAAACACAGACTAGCTGCAGACAGTCTGCAAGCTAGTCCTTAGTGCATGTTTCTGGAGAGGATGCATGCACCCAGAACTGGGCTGCCAGCATACACACCAAGCAGAGAAGTCAGTGATTGGGCCCCATAAGGGAACCCATAAATATCACCCAAGAGAAATACTACGGAGCGCAGACCCTTCCAAAAATCATTTCCTTTTTTTGGAGCTTTCCTGGGAGTGTTTTTTATTGTTGCCCATTGATATCACTGTTGCCCAACTGGATTATAATTTTTTAGAATTTTGGTGTGGTCATTTTCTATTTTTATTTGCTATTTTGTTCTGTGCACATGTATCACACTGCTCACGTTTTGTAGGTTTCCCTGGTTTTGCTGTACATTGCTGACAGAAATGGTTTCTCTTCCCTTTAAATCGGCTCTACCGCGAGGTTTTCACTCGTGGTATTTTTTTAGTTGAATTTCAGCCCCGCTCCTGTGTGGAGAGCCTCTCCCCTCCCACTCTCCACCCATTGACCCCGTCCCTCCACCCCTCGGGAGCCTTCCTCCGCCCTCAGAATGCCTTTCCACGCCTCTATCGCACATCAGCGCGTCGCGCACTTGTGCGGGCCTTTAGTGTGGCGCACACATGTGCGGGGCACAAAAACGCACTATTAGCGTGCACTAAGGTACTTTAGCGCACGCTCAAGTGCGCCCCGCACAATTGCGCGGTTTAGTAAACATACCCCTTGATATTTAGCACACAAGTTGCGAGTGCATATTGAATTTTTGGATAAAAACAAAAGAATAAAAAATTGTGCTTAAGATAAGGAATAAATAGTATTAGTTTATTTGAAATGTTATATTAAATGAGTACTCCTTTAATTGATATTGAGGAGTTTTTCAGACCAGTGATGCGTGAGCAAGCATTTCCCCTATGGTAGCATGTCTGCCACATAGAGGGGTAATTCTGCGCTCTGAGGTCTTTTCTCCTCTTAGTTGGTGAGAATCTCTGACTTGAATCTATTGGCTTCCTCCCCATAGATGAGCCCCGTAGGGTTTTGAATAATTAATCTAGCTTGTTGTATGTAATAGGATGGTAAAAAGTGGTGTGAGGTTTATGAATGTATTTTGTGACTTGATTGTTATTTGCTGAGTTTCCCTGATATAGATGTTTAGTCACTCTTAGCATGGTTGTTAGGATATAGGGCAGCAAAGTTTTCTAAAAGCTTATTTCTGCAGATAAAATGCACTTTTACCTGTGGAAATGGCTTTGGAAATTCATTCCTCAATGTGCTGTTGTTGGGTGTCCACCAGCAGTTTCTTCCAAATCAGCCACTGAGGAAATGAGGCACATTTGTACATGCACTGCAGACAGGTTGTCACCTCAATTAATTAACGGGATTGGCAAATTCACAGCTTTTCTCAATTTATTACCTACGCTGTGAGGAAAATGTAAATGTTGATTGTGCTGTATTTAGTCTGGAAAGGGACTAGAAAGAAAGCATTTGCAGCAGAATACAATGGGATGATAGCGAATAATAGGAAAAATAAACAGTACTGACCTCGCAAACCTCACCTTTCAAGCCTCAGTGCATGAGTCCTGCTGTTCCAAGTACATCATTTGCGTAGCTTAATATTTCCATTACTCAGGCTTGTGCTTTCATTTGCTGATATATTTGCTCAGAAAATGTATATTTTCTTGCTTGACTGACTCTCTTTGGAAGATATCAGATTTTAGTGACCCCCTTCTCCCCTCCCCCCCCCCCCCCGAGTGCTGTTGCTGTATCTAGGGACAGTTCAGTCTCTTACCCCCTGAAGCAAGATGGTGGAGGACAGCATTTTCTTTCCTTCACTCTTTCAGTTCAAGGTTATATTATTGCTGCTGGATATGGAGCTGAATCCTGATGTAAAGTAAACTAGTTACAGATCTCAAGCCAACTAAAGCTTAAGGAAGGCTGAATGGCAAATATAGGATGGAAATACTCTAATATCAATATAAGCTCCAAAATGATCTGATATGGGGTGGTGACTGCTAAGATGAAGTAGGCACTTCTATTCCTGACACAATCAGCACTGAAACTGGTACCACCATCCTACTGAGGCCCCGATGCAGAAATCTTGCATTAACGGCATACACTAAAGCTCAGTGCATGATGTCCTAACGCAGTTCTAACGCCTCTAAATGGTAACTTACTAAGACGAGACTTAGAGGAAGCGTCAGCTGACCAGTTTCGCAACCAAAGTTATCTTCAAGCTGCCACTACCGAAGCCATACTCTTAGATAGTGCCCGGATAAGATCATAATGAATATCTGACAAATAAGCAGCTCCTAATTCCAAACGAGATGCCTCATCAAGTTGTTCGCTTAACTGATCTACCTGCAACTTTTGTGACCAACGCAGACAGCCTCTAGCAACCCAGGCTCCAGCTATTGATGCCTGCAAGGAAAGAGCACTAATATCAAAAACCTGCTTAAGCAAGGTGTCTAATTTTCTGTCCTGAACATCCCTCAATGCTGCGGCCCCTTCAACCGAAATGGTAGTTTTCTTGGTTACAGCCGCAACCGCAGCATCCACCTTAGGAGAGCGAAAAAGATCCTTGTCCTGATCTGAAAGAGGGTAAAGACGAATTAAAGATTTGGAGCCTCGCAGCGCTGATTCAGGACAGTCCCATTCTTCTTGAATCATAGATCTAAAAACTCTATGGGGTATGTTTACTAAACTGCGTTAGTGCACTTCGCGTTAGGAGCCGCGGTAGTGACAGAAACCCCAAATAAGGACATGGGCGGTACATCGTCACCACTAACGCGCGTTAAAAAAATTAACGAGCGTTACCGGGCGCCATGGCGCATTACAGCGCGTTAAATGTAAGAAGACGTACAGACACAAAGCACTGAAACAGAGCTGTAGCACAATGGTTACGGTACTGACCGCTGTTACAGGCAGCATGGGTTTGAGTCCCCAGTGTGCCTAATGCAGAAGGCTGTCCCAGGCATCACCCTGTACATTACAGAGGGAAAGAGGAGGCATGTTTTTCGTTACGTTGAGTATTGTTGTCAGAAAAACACCCTCGGAGTGTGCCTAGCCACGTGCGAGGTCGAGGTTGCGTTGCATTGGTATGTGCGTAGCCCGCGCGTACAATCGTGCGTGGGTACGTGTGTTTTTTACGTGCGTGGGTACGTGTGTTTTTACCAGTGTGGGCATCTTAGATTACAGACTCTGTAGGGTGTCTTGCACCTATGCATTATGCTAACAGATGTACGTGTGATGGCCTATGGTTTTATCAGAGCCTGTGAGCAGGTGCTGGAGTTTCACAGGGTTGGATTGTGCCAGTCACACCCATGATGCACTGCACATGCAAATCAGCTGTCCACAGATACACACCGTGGGGAATGCACCCCCACAGCACCTCGGCCTGGTAGGGGGAACTGACCATGTGCACCCCCACAGCACCTCGGCCTGATAGGGGGTACTGACCGTGTGTTGTACTGGCACAGAGTAGCTACACACCGTCACATTGTGCGGGTACTGTGCTCACCCTGAGGGTGCAGTGAGGCGCCCAGCACTAGGTCCACAGCACAGGTCCAAAGCAGTGTTACTGTGTGAGATAGGTAGTTTCTACAGGAACACCTTGGACATCACTGTCTGTTTCAGTCAGGTGTAGCCTCCATGCACCACCACACCCCTCCCCCAGGGCTGAGGGTGGCAAACAGGGTCTCCTATCAAAAGATCCACAGTCTACCTCCCTGCAACGGTGGCAGTAGATGGGAACATTAACCCTAGTCCTGCTGGGGAACCGACACCCCACAGGGCAGTCAATGCAGCTCTGTACACAGCCATAACACAATAGCAGACAGACATTAGGCCTGGATATGGTATACTGCACCCCACCACTATCTGATATTCCCCTGGTGCAAGCCATCAGCCACTGCACCCTGCAAGCCACTCCATCACAACACCTACCAGCTGCAAACAGTCTGCTAGTGCCCAGTGGAGATACCTGCACCCAGAACTGGAATGTCAGCATACACAGCAAGCAGATACATCAGTGACTGGGCCCCAAAAGGAAACCCATATTTATCACATGAGAGAAATACTAGACAGCACTATGGGAGTGCCTAGCCATGCTGTGGTCACTGCACAGTCAGGGTGAGAGTGATCTCTCAGCAGGATATACTGAGGTCACCCTGTCTGTGTAGGTGGTGGCCGGGCACTACAATGTGCCTGTCACTGCCCTATGCCCTGTGCAGATGCACCCTGGCCAGGCCACCCTGTCCGGCCTATACCCATGGTACCTTGCTCCTCATTATGCACATTGGCAGCCCAATACTGGCAACATTGCTGGCAGTGTGGGCTGTGGAAGGTGTTTGCAGCCACCACACACTGGATAGACAGACAGCCACCCCCACACCTATGCCAGCATTGTGCTACTATAGAGGTGGTCAGCAGCCATACCCACCACACCAGTCCTGGGCTTAGTACAGGCATGGATATGGTACACAAGACTGTTGGGGGGTCACTCCCCAGGGTGGTGAACACTGTCAGAGACCAGACCTGCAGCACACACCGCAGACATTAGAATGATTGTTATGGTGGGGCTCAATGAGCAAAATGTGCTTAACATAGGAATTGATATCTGCCAGTTATCATAGGAAACGTTTGATAGCTGTGTACCATATACCCAGATGTGGGGTGGCATTGCTAAGGTATGCAACTGCTAGTATTGGGAGATACAGGCAGGGCCCAATGTCTTGCCTCTCCAGGTGGCATTGGCCAATGGGGCCTGTGGGTGGGTGTGTGGCCCTGTTGGCTGCTGCTTTATGGCAGAGTTCCCCAACTCCAGTCCTGGTGTTCCAAACACTGTTCGGGTTTTCATGCTGTCCCTCATAAATATGCATGAGCTACATCTGCATACCATGGGGGTGGTGCATAGCTATGCAGCACAGGCATCTTTATTAGAGGCAGCATGAAACCGGAATGGTGTGGGGCCCTCCAGGACTGCATTTGCGGGACTCTGCTTTAGGTAATGTGCCTGTTTCTGGTGTCTGTGTTTGGTGTGGTAAAATATAGGCCATGCGTATGTTCTCTGCAATAAAGGAGTGTCTTTACTATCACTGTTTAGTGGTGGGTAAAATTATGGGGACTGGGTTGGCAGGAGCCCCAGCTGGGATTTGAACATGTGACCCTCTGGTCTTACAGGCACTGGCTGTGTCTGTTGCACCACACTGTGGCCACAGAAACAGTGCAGTCCCTGGAGTTAGTTAAACCGGTCTGACGAGTCAGAAACCCTGCTCTGCAACAGGTTTGCTGTGGCCTCATTTACCTTGTATGCAGACAATGGTGCACATAAACTTCAGAAAAGACCTCACAAAAGGGGCACACACCCATAACCAAGCTGGGCAACAATGATATCATTGGGAAACATTACACAACACTCCCAGGACAGCTCCATTACAATGAAATGATCTTTAAAAGGGTCTGCGGAGCGTAGACCCTTCCACACATCATTTCTTTTTTTTTTGGTGCTTTCCAGGGAGTGTTGTTCCTTGTTGCCCATTGCTATCACTGTTGCCCAGCTGAATTATGATTTTTAAAATGTTTCCTGTGGTCATTTTTAACATTTTATGTGAAATTTTGTTCTGTGCACATGTATCACACTGCTCACGTTTGTGGGTTTCCCCGGTTTTTCTGTACATTGCTGACGGAAATGGTTTCTCTTCCCTTTAAATGCCTTTAACGACAGGTTTTCATTTGCGTTGGAATTGAGCTCAGAAATTCAGCGCGTTAGTATGAGGGGAGCCTCTCCCCGCCCACTCTCCGCCCATTGACCCCTTCTCTCCGCCCACTCTCCACCTTCTGCGCTGTTTTAACGCGCCGCGGGACTTTACGATCGTTAACTATGCTTAACGTGCGTAGTATTACGTTAACGGTCGTTAGCGTGTTGGTACGCGCGTTATACGGCACTTACGGTCGTTAACGTCGTATAACGCGCGTTAGTCACGTTTACCGCACTTTAGTAAACATGCCCCTATGAATCGGAAAAACTCGCTGAAACTTCCGTACTGCTAGCAAAAGTGGATCTTCCAAAGAATCCTCCGCTACAGAGTCAGCAGTAGGCATATTAAGAGACCTAAGAGTGTCTGTAATCAAAGCAGGCAATTCTTCACGACGAAATACTCTGACCATCCTGCTTTGTTGATCTTCCTCCGGCAACTCTCCCTCTTCTAACTCTAAATCTGAGGACTGATCAACATTATCCTCACCTCTTAAACCCTCCTGTGGTGAACTTTCCCCCAGTTTACTGACCTTTGAAGGCCCTGCTTCCTCATCTGGAAGAAAGACAGATCCAGAACACTTCTTACTCTTTGAAGCTTGAGCTGAAACCCCCAGTATGGGCTGCAAGAGCTCCTCTAAGGTTCCGGGACTGGACTAGAGGGACGCTGTTGTTGTTATTGTTAAGTGCCGTCGAGTCGGAGTCAACTCATGGCGACCCTCTGGATAGCTATCCTAAATTGTGTTCGGTCTTCAGTCAGGCGGCTCATTGTTGACAGACTGGCACCCGTAGCTGCTGTTATTGTAGCGATCCATCTCATTGCTGGCCTTCCTCTTTTGCGTTGACCTTCTATCTTGCCAAGCATGATGTCTTTCTCTAATGATCTCTCTCTTCGCATGATGTGTCCGAAGTATGAAAGTCGAAGTCTTGTCATCTGAGCTTCTAAAGAAAGCTTAGGTTTGATCTCCTCTAGTACCGACTGGTTTGTTCTTCGGGCAGTCCATGGTATACACAGTATTCGCCGCCAGCACCATAATTCAAAGGCATCAATTTTCTTCCAGTCTGTCTTTTTCACTGTCCAGCTTTCACATCCATATGATGTTATTGAAAATACCATGGCTTGAACAAGTCGAATCTTTGTATGGAGAGAGACATCTCTGCTCTTGAGAATCTTATCTAGGTCTTTCATAGCCATTCTGCCAAGAGCAATGCGTCGTCTGATTTCTTGACTGCTTGTTGCTTCTTTATTGATAGTTGATCCAAGTAGGTTAAAGTTGTTCACGATTTCAATTTCTTCTCCTTCAACGATGAACCTGTTGATTATGCCAGTTGTCATGATCTTTGTCTTCTTTACATTAAGGTGCAGGCCCATTTTGAGACTATGTTCTTTGATTGTGAGAAGCAAATGTTTCAGATCATCTTCACTTTCAGCTAGTAATGTGGTATCATCAGCATAGCGAAGGTTGTTGATGAGTCTTCCACCAATCTTCACACCTCTGTTGTCTTCATACAGTCCTGCTTCTCTGATGATTTGTTCTGCATATAAATTAAACAGGTAGGGGGAAAGTATGCAGCCTTGTCTTACACCTTTGCTTATTTTAAACCATTCTGTTTCTCCTTGTTCCGTTCGAAACTGTTGCTTCTTGATCAATGTACAGATTGCGCAAGAGAACGATCAGGTGTTCTGGTATACCCATGCTTCTTAATGTGGTCCAGAGTTTCTCATGGTTTACACAGTCAAAAGCCTTGCTATAGTCGATAAAGCACAAATAGATATCCTTTTGGTATTCTTTAGTCTTTTCAAGGATCCATCTCACATCCGCAATGATGTCTCTCGTTCCTCGTCCTTTCCTGAACCCTGCTTGCACTTCAGAGGGACGCTAAGGAAGACTAAATTAGCCCCAACACTGTAATCAGCTAGCATGGAAATAGCAGTGCCAAAATGTTTGTACTAAACAAAATGACCATGCCAGCATGTGAGCTACCAGCAGCCATATTTCACACACAAAAAAGCTGTATGTGTGCGCATGTCCTGGAATGCTATTTTGCGCATGCACATCAATATTATTCTGCATAGAAATATCATTGTATTGTGTTATCTCAGCAGTTTCTGCGCAGAATATCGATGTGTAGGCGTGGAATAACACACCAATTCCTCAACTTCTCATCCTCTAACATTTTTTTTTACCCTTTCCCTTCAACAAGGCCAGAAAAAAAGTGTGTCTTGTACATTTGAAGTAAAGAAAAGAAACAGGTATACATTCCTCACTAGTTCTGACTGCAGAGCATCAAGCTAACCCTTTATTTTTCCTCAGACCTTGTGTTAAAACCTCAGCATTGTACTCAGCCTTCTGGTCTTCTCCGCACTTCTCTACATCGGTGTTGAATAGCTAATTGCTTCTTTATGGTGGATTTAAATGCTTTTAAATGTCTACTCAAGGCTTTCAACGCTTTTAGTTCATGCACAAAGTTTGTTTTTACACTGGGCATCCAAGGTAGCACACAAAATTGTGCGCTAAAGCTAAGCTAATCTGTGTGTGTCATGGGATGAGCATCTAGCGGGGTCCCGGTCCAGTCCAAATGACACCTGGTGACTAGAGAACAAGAGCAAGCAAGGCAAGAGAGAAAAACAAAATTTCCAGGCAGATACCTTTTTATTCACTGCTATAGCAGGGGCTGGCTCATAGTAAGCTATCAAGGAGTCCAGCCCTCACACAGGATACAAGCTAGTTTTTTATACAGTCTTAGCATAGCAGTTTGTCACGTGGTTTAGAGCAGGATAGCTTTTTGGAAGAATTCTCTGGGCCCCTTGACTTCTCCTTTCTACAGAATTATCTAGGTGGCATATCTGGAGAGTACCTAACTGCTAAGAGTCCCTGTTTGGTCAGTGGAGGGGTGGCTACCTTATCTCTCCTTGCAGTCTAGGGTGTCTATGGCTAAGCTGTATGAAGCCCTACTCCTTTGTTGTGTGTGCATGAGAAAACAACCTAGCAAAAGCATCTCTCTACCTCCCCCTTCCCGTTACTTTGTCAGCTTGGGTTGTAAAGATAGAATTGTATCTGTTTTAGCCTGTTGGTGTTCTTGTGCTGCTGCTCCTGTCTAAAGATTTAATGTCTGTTTGTTTCAGCACGCCATCTATTTTATTCTGGCATGCTATCCCTTTTTTCCCATCTCATGTGCAAAGCCTAGTAAACATTATTGCAGAGGTTCTTGAGACTGCTCACTGTAGGGCCCAGTGGTCTCTGCTCTCCAAAGTTTGCTCTCAGACCCTACAAAAAGTTTCCATTTAGGAACAGAGGAGGCCAACTAGTCCCTAGTGTGACCTCAGACAGGCAGATCCAAGATGATAGCCAGTGCTTGAACTAAAGGATTTTAAGTGTTCTGCTGCTTGTCGGGTCCAACTAAGGGAAAAAGGAAATGGAGTCAGACCTTATCTACCCTGTGGTTAGCTGACAGCTTTTCATTTAGATAAATGGTATGGTCAAGAGAGTCAAACAGGCATCGCTTCCCTGATTCTGAATTTCATCAAAACATCATTTACCCAGGCCTGCAGCTCTGTCTGTTCATATTTCAACATTACTGGGCCAGACAGCCGGGCACACAGTTTGTTTAATATATAACTAAATTAACTAATTATGAAATATGGACTCAGGATTCTAGAACCTCGTATTCACAAGAGAAGTGCCATCAATTATAAAGCACAACAACACTATTATTTGACTTCTATCTTAGGTCTCTTGAGTATTATGATAATTTTCTAACACCTTGGAAAATGACACTGGTCAACACTGAAATCGTTACTGACTTTAAAAGGCCCTAATCTGTAGTATCTTGGTGAGCTGAACATGAATATAACATTAAACAATTTTTATTGGCTCTTGTTTTGCAGATATTGCATGTAGTTCATTTTTAACGTTTCACCGTGTAAATTTATCCAGTAGGACATCAACAACATCCCAAATAAGCCTTGAATGATGTAATATTGCAACACATTGCATAATACCAGCATGCACACATCATCCAGAGTTGATTGCATCATTTTCTGATGCAATACAATATACAAAACTACTGCCAGACGGCTGCTGAAGCCATCTGACGTCAGCAGTGTACTATACGCAGTCGGAAAGGAAAGTAATCTGGTATTCTGTTCTGATATTGAAAGCCTCATGAATGCCTTAAAAATCACTCATGACCCACAAGACTGGAGACTATTATAGACTTCGAAACTGAGTCTGAAGGCTGTGCTTTTGAACAAAGGAAACTATCTTCCATCTATTCCAGTAGCGCATGCCGTCCACATGAAAGAGACATACGATAACTTAAAGCATCTACTGACTTCCATTAACTATAACAAGTACAGCTGGCACCTCTGTGGTGACTTGAAGGTAGTTGCCCTTTTAATGGAACTGCAGCAGGGATATATAAAATACATGTGTTTCTTATGTGAGTGGGATAGCTGAGCAAGGGATTGGCACTACTTCCGGAAGGAATGGAATCGCAGACAAAATTTAACAGTTGGAGAGAAGAATATCCAGCACCCAGCTCTGGTTGAGGCTCACAAAATCCTGCTACCACCCCTTCACATCAAACTCGGTTTGATGAAAAACTTTGTGAAAGCCATGGACCGCACTTCGCCAGCTTTCCGATACCTGCATGAAAAATTCCCTCGACTCAGCAAAGCAAAGATTAAAGAGGGAGTTTTTGTGGGTCCTCAGATTCAAGAGCTCTTCAAAGATGACCGGTTCAACAACTTGCTGCAGGGTGATGCGAAACAAGCATGAAATGCTTTTTACCTAGTGTCAACAAACTTTCTCGGGAATGTTAGGGCAGAAAACTACAAGGAACTAGTAGAAGACATGCTGATGCAGTATCAGAAAATGATCCATTTCCTTGATTCCCATCTCAATTTCTTTCCTGACAACTGTGGTATGGTTAGTGATGAACAGGGCAAATGTTTTCACCAGGATATTGCAACAATGCATAAAGCACCACCTCTTCCTTCTACACTTCTCCCAATTCCAGTGCCCATCATTAACTCTCTAACACATTCCAAGCCCTCATAGCAAAATTGTAAATATCTTATTCACACAAGATGTTAATAAAAAACTCTGTTCATTGTATTCATTCAATAAAAAACTCTATTCATTGTATTCATTCACACAAGATGTTAATAAAAAACTCTATTCATTGTATATAGTTTTATGACATATATGTACAAAGTTTCCCTAAGTTGAATTCCAGTTGAAATCTCCTGTTACATGTAAACTCACAATAGCCTGTTGCTTGCTGTGAGTATTCTTGTTCAATGTAAACCGCGTTGATGACAAAGAGTGCGGTATAAAAGAACTATAAATAAATAAATAAATGGAGCAAAGATACCAGGGAAAATGGTCCACTACAATGCTGGCTGACTACTGCTGGACACTCCCCAGAGAATCTCCCGAACAGCTGTACAAGAAACAGGCGAAAAAATCTACGAAGTAGTCTATGACTTGTTTTTTTACAGGTATTAACCGAAGGCTTATTATATTTACTATTGACATGCATTAAGTGATGTAAACATTAATTCTTGTAGATTACAAAAAAAACTAGAGCCAACTTTGCAATTTCACTGTCATATTTGTGTTCAGCATATAAAAATTGATAAGAAATGACTATTTTTATTTCAGTAACATGACTTTTGTAAAAATTTGTTGACCAGTGTGATCTCTCAGACACTAAGGGGTATGTTTACTAAACCCTCTTAACGTGCGCACCGCGTTAATGTGCAGGATGCCATAAAAGGAGTGGGCGGTCCAGTCAAAAGTAGCAAAACAGGAATAGTGCGCGATAATGCGCGCAGCGGCGCACATTATCGGGCAAAATGCCGCTGAGCGCATTAGCGCGCGGTAATCTTAAGTAGGTGCCCAGACATGCATGCATAGAAACAGAGGTGTAGCACAATGGTTAATACACTGACTGAGGATACAGGGGTCATAAGCTCAATTCCCGAGTGGGCCTGATGAACAGTAATACTTTTACCCATTGCTGTCTGAGGCAGCTCTCAGTTTAATTTAAATCTGTGCTGCCAGCAAACACACCCTCAAAGTGCCGTAACATAAGGTGACGCATTAGACACACCAGAGGGCAGATCAGAAAGTGCACTGTCTGCCAAGGCACCCTATAAAGTTGCCTATGGGGAGCCTTATAAGGTGCTGTATAGGGTGCCCCATGAGGCACCGCAAGGTTAGAGCACCGTTTCCGATGGCAGCACTGCGCATGTTAATGCATGGAAACCTAAGTAGGCGCACTGAGCATAGCAATAGAGGTGTAGTACAATGGTTAGTGCACTGACTGATGCTACAGGGGTCATGAGTTTGACACCCAAGTGGGCCAGATGATTAATAATACTTTTACCCAATGCTGTCAGAGGCATATGTCAGTTGTATTTATATCTGTGCTGCTAGCAAACACACCCTCACTGTGCCATAACCTAGGATACCACAGTAGTCACCCTATGGGGCACTCCAGAGAGCACACTATAAGGTGCACTGTTCACTAAGGCACCTTATACTGTTCCCTATGGGGCACCCCATGGAGCGCAGTTGAGGGTGCCATATGAGGGACCTATAGGCTACAGCACTGAGGGTGTTTTTGCTGACTGCACTAATCAAACATTAAACAATGATCTGCCTCAGATAGCCCTACCAATTGACCCACTGTGGGTTCACACCCATTACCTCTGCCACACAGACAGTGATGTAACCAGTGGGCTACAGCTGTATGGCCACACCCGGGCCCCTGGCAGGCTACAGAGAGACTGCAGGTCTCCACACCAACTGCTGTGGTAATCAGGTTGGGGTTAACCCACCCATACCCATGATGCACTGCACATGCATATCAGCAGTCCACAGATGATCACAGGATGGGGTATGCAACCCCACAGCACCTCGGCCAGGTTGGGGGCACTGACTGTGTGCACCCCCACAGCACCTCAGGCTGGTAGGGGGTACTAACCATGTGTGTTACTGGCACAGAGTGGCTACAGACCATCACATTGTGTGGGTACCGTGCCCACCCTGAGGGGGACGTGGGGCACCCAGCACCATGTCCTCAGCCCCAGACATAGATGAGATATGCTATGCTGCAGGTCGCCATCAGTGACAGTGTGAGATAGGTAGTCCTTGCAGATACACCTCTGAATACACCTCCATCCATATTGGTTTCCCAGTCCCATCTGGCCCTTGTGGACTATGATGCACCCAGAATAGTGCTTATTCTGTGTGAGTGCCATGGCCACATGGTTTCTGTGATGGGGGGAGGGGCGCCTGTATGGGCCCATTGGCAGATTATGTAGTACCACCCAACCTGCCCTCTGGAGCTCAGGATCTCCCACCGACAGCTCCACATTCCTGCGATGGTGGCAGTAGAGGGGACCATCTACCTCAGTCCAGCTAGGGGTACACATAACCTTGGGGGCAGTCCTGTACACAGCCATACAGCAACAGGGGACAGACAGTAGGGCTGGAAATGCTCTGCTGCCCCCCCACACCTATCTGACATTCTCCAGCAGCAGGCACAGTGAGTACCCAGCCACCACACCCTGCAAGGTGTCCCAGCCATACACATACTAACTGCAAACAATGTGCTAGCTAGTCCATAATACATATTACTGGGGATGCTGTGTACACCCACAACTGGGATGTGAGCACACCCACCGAGCAGTTAAGTCAGTGATTGGCCATCAGAAAAGGGGACCCACATATATCACTTGTATAGCATGCTATGTGGCACTATGGGGGAACCTAGTCATGCCGTGGTCACTGCTCAGTCAGGGTGGGGGTGCCTTTCCAGCAGGACCTGCTTTGGCCACTCTGTCCATGCAGGTGGCAGCCAGACACTACATTGTCCCGACCATTGCCCTGAGCCCTGTGCTGCTGCATCCTGCCCAGGCAGCCCTGTCCAGGCTTTACCCACATTACCTTGCTCCTCATTGTGCACATAGGCAAACTAACACTGGACACAGTGCAAACAGTGTGGGCTGCGAATGGTGTGGGCAACCACCACACACTGGATGGACATACACACAATCCCACACCTATGACAGCACTGTGCAAATAGAGGCTCTTGGCAGCCCTGGCCAACTCAGCAGTCCTGGGCACAGTACAGGCATGGCTCTGGTACACGATACTGTTGGGGTCACTCCCCAGGGTGGTAAACAATGTCAAACACCAGACCTGATACACACTCCGCAGACATCAGAGAGGTTGGTATGGTATGACTAAAGGGAAGATTGTGCTTAACGTAGGGATTCCTATCCGCCAGTGATCATACCAACCTTTTGATATATGTGTGCCATATCGCCAGGTTTAGTGTGGCATTGCTACGGTATGCAGGGGCTGATATTGGGAGCTTCAGATGGGGCTCGCCATCCTGCTGCTACAGGTGGTTTTGGATGATGGGGCCTGTGGGTGCAGGTGTGTCTGCCCCTGTTGGCCACTGCTCTGGGAAGAGGTTCCCAACTCCAGTCCTGCTGTTCCACAAACTATTTGGGTTTTCATGCTGTCCCTCATGTATATGCATGAGATACATCTGCAAACCATGGAGGCGGCACATGGGACTGAAGCACAGGCATCTTTCTTGGCGACAGCATGAGACCTGCATGGTGTGTGGCCCTCCAGGACTGCATTAGGGAGACTCTGCTCTAGGTACTGCACATGTGTATGGTGTGTGTGCTCTGTGGGGTAAAATATGGGCGTTGGATGCATGGTTCTGTTCATGGCACTAAAGGTTCGGCCTTTACTTCCACGGTTTCGTACTGCGTAAAATATGGGGACTGGGTTGTCAGGGGCCATGGCTGGGTTTTGAACCTCTGACCTCTTGCTCTTGAACACACTGTCTGTGTGTGCTGCACCACACAGGCAGTGCATTCCCTAGAGATGCCATGACTATTTGTCAGCCAGGGCCTGTCTGTTGCAGTGCACGGCACCCACCTGAACAGGGTTCGGCCACGGTCTGCTGTGGGCAGCTGCCACTGCCCCCTCCACCACCGGTACCCCTCTGCCACCATGCTGACATGCTGTTCTGCTGGTGGTGCTGGTGGTGCACAGTCTCGGGCCATCTAGTGTGCGGGTAGGCGGCTGCCTATGGTGCAGGTTCTGGGGTAGGGGTGCCTGCATAGACATCCATGCTTCCCCCCCCAGCACCTCCTGCCACTGCTCTGTGCCCTTGGAGGCCAATACTGGCAACAGTGCTGGCAGTGTGGGCTGTGGGGGGTGTTTGCAACACCACACACTGGATAGCAGATACACACTCCCACACCTATGCCAGCATTGTAGAACTATAGGGGTGTTTGGCAGCCCTGGCCACCGCTCCAGTCCTGGGCACAGTGCAGGCGTGGCTATGGCACGCAATACTGTTGGAGTCACTCCCCAGGGTGGTAAACACTGTTAGACACAAGACCTGTAGCACACTCCACAGACATCAGAAAGGTTGCCATGATGCAGCTCAATCAGATAATTGTACTTAACCTCGGAATTGCTATCTTCCAGTTATCATAGCAACCTTTTGATAGCTGTGTACTGTATTCCCTGGTTTAGGGTGGCATTGCTAAGGTATGCAGGTGCTAGTATTGGGAGATGCACGCAGGGCCCAATGTCCTGCCTCTCCAGGAGGCATTGGATAATGTAGCCTGTGGGTGCAGGTTTGTCTGCCCCTGTTGGCTGCTGCTTTACGGCAGAGGTTCCCAACCCCGGTCCTGGTGTGCGCAACACTGTTCGGGTTTTCATGCTGTCCCTCATGAATATGCATGGAATACATCTGCATACCATGGGGGCGGCGCATAGAAATGCAGCACAGGCATCTTTATTAGAGGCAGCATAAAACCTGAATGGTGTTTGGCCCTCCAGGACTGCATTTGGGAGACTCTGCTCTAAGTAATGCGCATGTTTATGGTGTCTGTGCTCTGTTGGGTAAAACGTAGGTGTTTTGGGCATGTTTACGTCATCTGCAATAAAGGTTCTGTCTGTAATAGCACGTTTCAGTTGTGGGTAAAATATGGTGAATGGGTTGGCAGGAGCCATAGCTGGGACTTGAACCTGTGACCTTCTGCTCCTGAACACACTGGCTGTGTTCACTGCACCACACTGTGGTCATAGAAGTGGTGCAGTCCCTGGAGATACCATGGTTGTTTGTCAGACAGAGCCTGTCTGTTGCAGTGTATGGCACCCACCTACACAGGGCTAGGCCATGGTCTGCTCTGGGCAGCTGCCACTGCCCCCTCCAGCACCAGTACCCCTCCGCCACCATGCTGACATGGCCTTATATTGGAGACAGCATAAAACCTGAATGATTTGTGGCCCTCCAGGACTGCATTTGGGGGACTCTGCTCTAGGTAATGCACATGTTTCTGGTGTCTGTGCTCGGTGGGGTAAAATATAGGCGTTTGAACCATGTGTATGTTCTCTGCAATAAAGGTTTGTCTTTACTATCACGGTTTAGTAGTGGGTAAAATATGGGGACTGGATTGGCAGTAGCCCCCAGCTGGGACTTGAATTTGTGACCTTCTGCTCCTGAATACACTGGCTGTGTTCACCGCACCACACTGTGGTCACAGAGACAGTGCAGTCCCTGGAGATACCATGGTTGTTTGTCAGACAGAGCCTGTCTGTTGCAGTGCATGGCACCCACTTACACAGGGCTAGGCCATGGTCGGCTCTGGGCAGCTGCCACTGCCCCCCTCCACCTCCAGTACGCCTGTGCCACCATGCTGACATGCCCTTCTGCTGGTGGTGCTGGTGGTGTGCAGTCTCACACCATCCAGTGTGCATGTAGGCGGCTGCCTATGGTGTTTATTCTGGGGTAGGGGTGCCTGCATAGACGTCCACGCTTCCCCCCCAACACCGCCTGCCAATGTTCTGTGCCCTTGGAGGTACCTGCTGCGTACTATCCCCTGTGACACTGTGATAAACACACTCGTGCCCATGTTGGGCCCTCATCAGTTGCTGTCTGGCTGCTGTACAGTTTCAGCATTCCTACGTGCCACCTGGGCATCTGCCTAGTCTGCCCTGTGCCCCAGCTGCACCACAGCATGTGCCTCCTGCAGCCCTCTGTATCCTCTTTCCCAACATCTGTACAGTTGCCCATTCCGACATGCCTGCCCTGCTGTTGTGGAACATGTGCATGCCATAGGTAACCTGTCCAATGGAGAGGGAGACCCTGATCAGTGCTATTTCACTGTGGGATCATTCACCTTGTATGGGGACGGAGCGTAGACCCTTCCAATATTCATATCCTTTGTTTTGGCACTTTCTTGGGAGTGTTTTTTGATGTTTCCCATTACTATCACTATTGCCCAGCTTGGTTATGTTTTTGTTTAATTTTGTTGGGGTCATTTTCAATGTTTATTTGCACTTTTGTTCCGTGCACATGTATCACACTTATCACTTTTTGTAGGTTTCCCTGGTTTTGCTGTACATTGCTGACAGAAATGGTTTCTCTTTCCTTTAAATCAGCTCTAACGCGAGGTTTTCACTTGCGTTAGTTTTGAGCCTCGGATTTCACATCGTTAATGTGCGGGGAGCCTCTCCCCTCCCACTCTCCACCCATTGACCCCTTCTCTCCGCCCCTGGGGAGCCTTCCTCCGCCCTCCGGGAGCCTTTTCCCGCCTTCAGCGCTCGTTTTCGCCGCCGCGCACATTAGCGCGCGCTTGTGCCCCGTAAACCGCCATTTCATTAGCGCGCATTAACGTAGTTTAGTAAACATGCCCCTAATAATGCAATGAAACTGTAGCAGGAAGAGAGTTTCCTAGATTAACAAATTCCATTATGCACTGTGAGGATGCCACCGGATTTGGAGCGGGAGGAAACATATGAATGTCAGGCACGAATGGAAGAACACTAGTGACTTGTTTTGGCACAATAAAACTGCAGTTTAATTGTTTATCACTCTGTAGAATGCATTGGGATGAAAGTTTGGAAATCAGCCCTGGACCATATTAGGGGAACATGAGTTTTTGGCAATACCAGAGATTTTAGAGATACTTGTGTGTCTGCACAAATTCCTCTTTGGAGATAAGGTTAAATTGTCAAGCATCCTAACTGCCTAGTGGAAATTTGAATTCAATGATGCACATTCAGTTTTTTAATGTATCTTTAAAAAAGTAGTGCGTGATAAATAGATTAAACACACATTAACTTACTAATTAGTGTAAGTAAAGTTTATTAGCACACAGTAAAATATTTTAGGGCATTTTAAGCATTTTTTTATTAAAATTAATCTGTGAAACAAACCAAAAATACATCTAAAAATCTGGAAAAAGGCCAACCTAACTGAAAATTAACCAAAACCTTTTGTCCTTTTTCTTAACCAGATATAATGGCATAAAACATAGTAAAACATAGTATATGATGGCAGATAAAGACTAGTTTATTTATTTATTTGCATTCTCTTATATACCGCGCTATTCTGCATCAGTGCGGTTTACATTGAACAAACTGAAATTACATTGAACAGGGCATTATAAATTGGAGATAACTATTTTACAGGGAACATGGGCTATGGAGGGTTAAGTGGCTTGCCCAAGACCACAAGGAGCACCTGTGGGACTAGAACCCCCAGTCCTAGTATGGTCCATCTAGTCTGCCCAGCAAGGTGGCAAGAGTAGGTGCAACTGCCGCTCCGTGCAGGTCACCCCTCCCAATGCCTTTGTTTAGGGGTGTACCCACTGCTCCGTGTAGAGCACCCCTATTTGTTGAGATATAAACCTGGGCTGGTTTAACTTGTCCAAGTGACATGGAACTATCTGGTAACCTTAATGAGAACAGTGGTGAGTAGTACTTTGGACAAATTATTTTTTTCATATGCTAGTCAAGAAAGCCCTGTTCAGCTTCAAGAAAACAACAAACATAATTGAGGGTAATTAAGGTTCTAATTGTGCCTAATCAAGTGAATGAATATTTATTTCTATTAGGAAAACTGTCAGGCTTAATCAAACCTAATAGAGTGTCACCAGGAAAAAAAAATGGTCTTGCAAACTGACATCAGCATTGCCTTCTCAGAGGTTAAAGAAAAGTCAAGGTTAACTTTACCAAAAAAATGAAGGTTCAGGAGAATGGTAGAGGAATACAAAATCTGTCACCTCTAAGACTGAGTGGCTCAGGGAATTAGTACTATAATCCAGAGCTATCCATTTTTAGGAGTGGATGATTCTAGACATGGAAAAACATATCATGGAGTAGAGAAGTAGCCGAATGGTTAGAGTACTGGCTCAGAAACCAAAAGACCAAAGATTCCTACTAGTACTCATTATGGACTTGGGCAAGTCACTTAAACCTCCATTGCCTCAGAAAAATCCAAGTTATCAATGTTCCTATTTAAGATACATTACCATGTTAGAAACATAATGGCAGAAAAAGACCACATGGCCTATCTAGTCTGCCATTCCATATCAACCACTTTAACAGTCCCCTTTTTTACTTTAGAGATTCCACAGGTACACTAAAAAAATGTTTTTTTTAAACTGCCTCTAATGTTTCGATTGATTTTTACGTTTTTTGGTGCGCTGAATCCAAATCTGGTAACCAATTTGCTCCATGACGTACAGATGTTTTGCTACATTGGGTTAGCAGTTTGAGGTGAACGTTTCAGATTGAGTGCGATCGAGATAAAAGTTTCTTGGATGAATTCTTTATACTAATTGTTTAGTAGTTATTCAAATAAGAATAAAGAAAATTGTAACAAGGCAGCACATAAGAATAGAGTAATGTCAACAAAACACACTGTGATGGTAGCAAAATTGTCTGCACTTAAAACAGCCACATACATGTGCACAAACATTGAGCATATAAGAGCGAGGTTAGACACAAAGCAAAGCAAAGAAATGTGCAAAAAATGTTGTACAGGTATGTATGTAAGAATAGAAAACGCAAACCGCACCATTGCAATACATGAAGACAAACACCCGATGGTGTGAAAATAAAATTCTAATAAATGAGATCCGACACTGTGGTAATAACTAGCAAATTTTTATTTCAAAGTTTAGTAAAAACACGATATTTGTCAACACAGTTTAGATTTTAAAGTCATTCTTGGGTCAATCAATCTCCTGGTGGGCCCGTTTCTTCTTCCCCCAAATGCTTCTCTTGGTGCGCTGCTTGGCGTATTTTTCATCTGGGGTTTCCCGCAGCAGCAACCAGCAGAAATCAGCCATCATAGTGGTGTTCCATCTTCCTTGGTACCTTCTCTCTGCGTCCTTGATGTCCTGGTGAAACCTTTCACCTTGTTCTTCACTGTACGCCCCCAAGTTTTCGGGAAAGTAGTTCACATGGGAGTGCAAGAAATGGACTTTCAGGCTCATGTTACAGCCTTGTTCTTTGAAGGCATTGAGCATCCTGGCAACAATATCCTTATAGTTCTCATCCCGCCTGTTCCCCAAGAATTTGAGAACAACATCCTTGAAGGAATCCCAGGCTTCTTTTTCCTTCTCAGACATCGTTTCAGCGAATGCTCCATCTGAAATGAGTTTCCTTATATCAGGGCCAACAAACACTCCTTCCTTTAGCTTTGCTTCAGAAAGTCGGGGGAACTTTGAGCAAAGGTACCGAAAGCACTCACCATCTTTTGGAAGGGACTTGATGAATTGCTTAATGAGACCCAACTTAATGTGGAGAGGTGGTAATAGAATTTTATCACGAGGTACCAAGCTCTCATGAAGAACATTTTTCTCACCAGGTCTCAAATACTCCCGAATTGGCCAGTCTTTTTTCCCCCAGTGTAGGTCGCGGGCCCGGCTATCCCACAAGCAAAGGAAGCAGGGATACTTGGTGAAACCGGATTGCTGCCCTAATAGCATGGATAGAATTTTAAAGTCTCCACAAATCATCCACTTATGCTCATCATAACGAATCTTCTGAAGAATCAGGGCCAAATTCTCGTATTTTTCTTGGAGAATAACAGAGTGAGCAATAGGAACTAAAGCGAATGTGTTGCCATTATGAAGAAGAACACCTTTTATGCTGTCTTTTGACGAATCAATGAACAGCCGCCATTCAGCAGGATCATACTTGAGTTTAAACTTTTCCATCACTCCGTATATATCGTTGCAAAATACCAAATCTTCCTCTTTGCTGAAATACTTCAAAAATTGTGTCTCGCGGTTGCGGTACCAATAAAAAGTTGTTCCTGGTGACAATAGATTTTTCTGTTTAAGCCGAGAACCTAGCAGTTGGGCAGCATCTTTTGGGAGTCCTAAATCCCGGACTAAATCATTCAATTCAGCTTGAGAGAAAAGTTCAGGTTTCGGATCTGGTTCAGTTTCAAACTCGGAAGTACTGGACTCATCGGGAAAAGCCATCTGATGAGTCTCATCATGATCAGAACCGTCCACACAAATATGATCCAAAGATTTTGGTGGTTCAGGCACAGGTACTTCGTTGCTATGAGGCATAGGCCTAATTGCTGAGGGAAGGTTGGGGTAACTTATTACGTTCTTATTTTTTAAGTTGTATCCCTTCACAATGCAAGAGCAAAAATAGCAGTCACTGCTGTGGTCTCTTTGTTCACGCCACATCATAGGTATTCCGAAACGAAATGCTTGTTTTTTACCTTTAATCCATAAGCGTAGATCTTCCTCACATGTCTTGCACACTTTGTGAGGAGCCCACGGTTTGTCTTGATCGCCTAACTTCAAACCGAAATATGCGAAATATACTTTTTTAATAAATGCAGAAATGTTCCTCTGCCGCTTTTTCACGGTATATTCCCCACAAATAAAACAAAAACTGTCCGGAGAGTTGACGCAACCTCTGGCTCTGTGAGCCATCACAAATACACAGCACTGCAAACTACAACTGTAGTGAACCACTTCGGAATAAAGCTGGATTATGACTGAGCAAACAAAAGGTAATAATGAACTTGCAAGAAACTGAAATTTGACAGGAACGTTCATGTCGCAACCACCGTGTTTGAGCGAGCGAACGAGGCGAGGCGAACAGGAAAGAACATGCGCCAGCGCGAGTACTGGATTTAGCCCCAGCCTCCCAATTGTCCTGTTAATGTATAAAATGAATACAAAACACTCTAAAATATCATGAGGGAGTGTTTCTAGTTAGTTAACCATTACAACCTCTATTTTGGGCCAAGAAAATAAACTGCAGTCGGCTAAAAAGAAATTATGTGAACATTCCTTATATGAGTAAGAAATCTAATTTTGCAAGAAAACGTGACGTGATGGAACATTTTGGCTATTTTTCCTGAATTCAGCACCCCAAAATCTATAGGAATCAGTTGCAAAACTGGAGGCAGTTTTTTGGTAGTGTACCTGTGTTCTCTGTGTTTGTCCCATGCTTTTATAAATTCAGATACTGTCCTCATCTCTACCATCTCCACTGGGAGACTATTCCAGGCATCTACCATTCTTTCCGTAAAGAAATATTTCTGCATTTTACTTCTGAGTCTATCCCCTTTCACCCTAATCTTATGTCCCTTCATAACAGAGCTTGCTTTCAATCAAAAGAGGCTCTCCTCCTGTGCATTTTTAACATAGAGATATTTAAACATCTCAATCATATCATCTCTATCCCACCTTTCCACTAAAGTACACCTATTAAGATCCTTAAGTCTGTCCTCATATGCTTTATAACAAAGAATACTAACCATTTTAGTAGCCACTCTCTCTACTGACTCCAGCCTGTTTATATCCTTTTGAAGGTGCAGTCTCCAGAATTGCACACAATGCTGCAAACAAGGTTGCACCAAAGACTTATACAGAGTCACTATCACCTCCTTTTTTCTGCTGGCCATTCCTCTCCCTATGCACCCAAACATCCTTCTAGCTTTGCCATTGCCTTTTCAACCTGTTTAGCTACTTTAAGTTCTTCAGACACATTTGTGCCTAGGTCCCACTCTTCTTTTGTGGACAGAAGTACTTCACCCCCTATACTGTACTGCTCCTTTGGATTGCTGCAGCCCAAATACATGACCTTGCATTTTTTAACATTAAATCTCAGCTGCCAAATTCTAGACCATTCTTCAAGCTTAGCTATATCCCTCCTCATGTTATCTACACCATCCTGGGTGTCTACTGTATTGCAGATTTTGATATCATCCGCAAAGAGGCAAACCTTACTCGATGGCCCTTCCACAATATCACTAACAAAGACGTTAAAAAAGAATCATACTAAGGACTGATCCCTGGGGCACACCACTGATAACCTCCTTCTCCTCAGAGTGAGCTCCATTTACCTGTATCCTTTGCTGCCTCCCACTCAACCAATTTCTAACCCAAGCAGTAACTTTAGGGTCCATCCCTAGGGTGTTCAGTTTATTTATAAGTTGCCTGTGTGGAATGGTGTCAAAGGCTTTACTGAAATCTAAATATACCACATCTATGACTCTTCATCGGTCCAACTCCCTGGTCACCCAGTCAAAGAAATCAATCAGATTTGTCTGACAAGACCTGTCTCTGGTGAATCCATGCTGCCTTGGATCTGGTAATCTGTTGGACTCCAGAAACCTCAGTATTTTCTCTTTCAGCAGCGCTTCCAATAATTTACACACCACCGAAGTTAAACATCCTTACTTCCGCTTTTATGTAAAGGGACCACATGTGCTTTTCTCCAGTCCTCTGGCACCACTCCCAACTCCAAAGAGGCTTTGAAAAAATCAGTCAGTGAAGCTGCTAGAACATCCTCAGCTTCCCTCAGTTTTCTCGAATGTATCCCATCTGGTCCCTTCACTTTGTCTACTTTAAGTTTAACTAGTTCCTCACGAACACAGTCTTCTGAAAATTATTCAAGATGCCCCTTGCTTCTGATTCTGGGTGTTTTCTGAGATCCTGCTCCCGGCCCTTCATCTTTGAACACAGAACAGAAATATTTGTAAGCAAGTCCGCTTTATTCTCGTCAGCTTCTACATATTCCTCCCCTTGACCCTTGAGTCTGACAATACCACTTTTGTCCTTCCTCCTCTCACTAACATATCTGAAAAATGTCTTATCCCTCCATTTTATTGCATTGGCTAGTTCCTCCTCTTTTCGAATCTTTGATTTCCTGATTACTTTGCTGGCTTCTCTAAGTTTTTCTAAATATAGACGCCTGTCTTTCTCTCTTTGTGATCTCTTGTATTTCATAAGGCCTCCCTCTTTTTCTTCACCTTTTGAACTACTTATTTTGAAAACCATAGTGGTCTCCTTCTCCTTTTTCTTTTATTTACCATTTTAACAAAAAGGTTGGTTGCCCTTAAAATATCCCCTTTCAGTTTTGCCCACTGTTTTTCTACATCCCCCAGCTGTTCCCATCCTGCTAACGACCCTTTGAGGTATTGGCCCATCTTGGCAAAGTTAGATTTCCTAACATCTAAGACCCTTATATTTGAATGGATTTTATCAGCCCTAGTCCTAATACTGAATTATATTATCTGGTGATCACTGGATGCAAAATGATCTCCCATGATAACATCAGAAACACTTTCATCATTGGTAAGCACCAAGTCCAGTATGGTCCCTTCACATGTGGGTTCTGTTACCAGTTGCTTGAATAGTTCTCCCTGTAGAGAATCCAGGATCTCCTTACTTCTAGATGATACTGCAGCAGGGATGTGCCTATCAACAGCTGGCATATTAAAATCCCCTGTCAGTAGCACTTCCCCTTTCCTGACAAGGTTGCATATGTCTTCAATTAACTCTCTGACCACTCCTTCTCCCTGTGAGGGAGGTCTGTATATCACGCCAATGCAAATAGATTTCTCTTTCCCTCTTTCTAGTTTAACCCACAGTGCCTCCTCTCTCCCTTTTAAGCCCTGTATTTCGATAGCTTTAATATTATTTTTTACATACAATGCCACTCCTACTCTCCTTCTTCCTACCCTGTCCTTTCTGAAGGAAGTATAGCCTGGTATAGTTACATCCAGTCATGGTTGTCCTTGAACCATGTCTCTGTTGCTGCCACTAAATCCACGTCAGCCTCTCCCATTAAAGCTTTAATTCTGGGATCTTACTTCCCATGCAATGGGCATTTATACACACTGCTTTCCAAATGTTTACCCTTTTACCCATTTCTATAAAGGTATTTAATGTTTCACTTTCCTGAGGGCTTTCACTTACTTTGGGGGCTTTCACTTACTTGGGGGCTAGTTTAAAGCCTCTTCAGTAGGTTAGCCAGTCTGCTACTGAAGACACGTCGACCCTTCTTGGACAGATGGACACCATCTCTGCTCTGCAAGCCTTGGAACAGCATCCCATGGTCCAGGAAACCAAAACGCTTTCGATGACACCATCCATGCAGCAATGCATTTATCTCCAGGATGTGAGCTTCTCTGCCTTGGCCTTTACCCTCAACAGGAAGGATTGAAGAGAACACCACCTGCGCATCTATCTGCTTCACCCTCTGTCCCAGAGCCATGAAGTAACTATTGATATGCTCGGAGGGATACCTGGCAGTATCATTTGTGCCAACATGGATGAGCAACATCGGGTAAAGTTTAAGTTAAAGTGGTTTACAAAACCTGTTAAATAAATATGCTGTAGGATTGAACTGGAACGTGTACAACTTGATCTGTTGGGTGTCAGCAAACTGAAATGAACTGGCATCAGGCACTTTGCATCAGATGATCACATGGTCTACTATGCTGGAAATTAAAGACAAAGAAGAAATGGTGTTGCATTTATAATAAAGAAGAAACTTGAAAGAACTGTGATGAAATACAATGCAGTCAGCGAACGCTTAATCTCTATTCGTCTACAAGGAATGCCTATCAACACAACTATAATAGTATATACCCCAACAACAGCTGCAGAAGAGAATAAAATTGAAGAGTTCTATGAACAAGTGCAAACTGAAATTGACAGAACATGCAAATGGGATATCCTGATAATCATGGATGACTGGAACGCAAAAGCTGGAAACAAAGAAGAAGGCAAAGTAATTGGAAAATATGGACTTGGCAACAGAAATGAAGCTGGAGAAAGACTGATAGAATTCTGCAAGACCAGCAATCTATTCATCTCAAACACCTTCTTCCAGCAATACAAGCGGCGACTGTACACATGGACTTCACCCAATGGATTGTATAAAAATCGAATTAACTACATCTGTGGAAGTCAACGATGGAAAAGCTCTGTAACATCAACAAAGACAAAACCTGGAGCTGACTGTGGTACAGATCATCAACTACTAGTATGCAAACTCAAGCTAAAGTTGAAAAAGAGCAAACCACTCATGAATGCAGCAAAATATGACCTTGAGAATATACCACTGGAATTTAAAGACTGCCTGCAAAATCGATTTGCTGCTTTAGATACAAATGACAGATCTCCAGAAGAGTTATGGAATGACATCAAGAAGGTTGTGTTGGAAGAAAGCGAGAAGTCTCTACAAAAGGTGAAAAAGCAAAAAATGCCAAAATGGATGATGGAAGAAACTCTGAAAATTGCCCAGAAACGCAGAGAAGCTAAAGCCAGAGGAGAAAGAAAGACAATCGCAGAACTCAACAGAGATTTCCAACGTGCAGCAAGACAGGACAAGGAAAAGTATTACAATGACGCATGCAAGGAAATAGAAGCAGAAACTATTAGAGGAAGAACAAGATCGGCTTTCCTAAAGCTACAAGAGTTAAAGAAAAAGTTCCAGCCTAGAATTCGAATGTTACAAGATGCTCAGGGTTCTATGTTGAACGATGCTGAGAAGATCAAGAAAAGGTGGAAGGAATATACAGAGTTTTTATATGATAAATATCAAGCGGACCAACAGCCGTTTCCCCTGCTTGCTGTTGCCTCTGCCGCCTACTGCTATCTGCTGACTGCTGCCTGCTACCAACAATACCTCATCGTTGTTGTTTGTGTCTCCCTTGTCCCCAGGTACCGCCTACCATACTCTCCTGCTGGTCCGCTGTACCAGAAGTGATGCGGGTCTCCCCTGAGGGCTCCACACTGTATAAAATCAGCTCCAGTGTGGCGTTGTGACCGCTGCTGCTCTTCCCCTGCTTGCTGTTGCCTCTGCCACCTACTGCTATCTGCTGTCTGCTGCCTACTACCAACAATACCTCATCGTTGTTGTTTGTGACCCCTTGTCCCCAGGTACCGCCTACCATACTCTCCTGCTGGTCCGCTGTAGTGGAAGTGGCGCAGGTCTCCCCTGAGAGCTCCACACTGTATAAAATCAGCTCCGGTGCTGCGATCCGTGCCATGGAGACGCCCAAGGAGCAGGACCTGCTCCTTGGGCGAGCTCCTTGGGGTGAGAACCGGAGCGACTATCCATAGTCTTTGTGGCTACTCCCCAATTACTCTACACGTCCACTGCCTTGTACTTATTCCCCCATGGTCACTGGTGTTTCATGATCCCCGGGTCCGCCATCACATATACACGGTAAGTTTTCTGTTTGGACTTCTCTGCTGTTCCTCTTCTACTCATTGTTGCTTTTCTCTCGTCCCATGTCTTCTATTCCCTCCCATTGGGGCTGGCGCCCCGCCTCCTCCAGCCTTACTCTCTCTGGTCATCAGGCTCTTAACCCCGCTAACCTGATCTATTGTTCCCATTCTCCTTTGGCCCTTCCATCTCCTCCCTCGCTTTTGCTTCTTCAGTTTGCTCTTCTTAATTGCCGTTCCTCCGTTCAAAATCCTTTCTCATTAATGATCTTATTTCACAACATAATCTGGACTTCTTTTTTGTAACAGAAATCTGGTTGAGGGAGGGCAAGGAGTCACTCCTCAACTGCTATCTACCCCCAGACTACTCTGCCTTGTCCACCTCTCGTCGGGGTTGGAGTGGTGGAGGAGTTGCTGTCATCTATCGCTCTTCCCTCCCTCTTCAGGATCTTTCCTCTGCTTCTCTCCTCTACCCAGAATCCCTGCTTCTTCGTTTAGGTTCCTCCTCCCCTCTCCACTTTCTTCTTATCTATGCCCCCCCTCTCTCTCGGCATCTCTATGGGACTCTCTCTTGGCCACTATCTCAGAGACCTCACTCTATTACCCCCATCTTTTGATTTTACGGGATTTCAACGTTTATGCTGACCTCCCTTCTACCTCTCGAAATCTTGCATTTCATACTTTTCTGTCAGATCTGTCCCTTCGTCAGTTTGTTTTGTTCCCTACTCACTCTGCTAATCACTCCCTTGATATTCTTATCTCTTCTGTTTCTTCTCCTTTCCCCCCTTCCTCCCTTTTTCCCCTTTCCCTTCCCTAATCTGATCATTCCTGTCTTCTCTTTTCCCTCCCTTTTCCCTCCCTCCTCCTCCCTCCTCCTTAGGGTCCCCTAACACCCTTCCTACTAGTTCTGATCCTTCAACTCTCATGCGTCACATTACTGCTAACACTCTCCTTCAGTTTCCCTCTTCTGATTCTCTGTTCCCAATTGATTTCCATTCACTCCCTGTTGATGTCCAGGCACATCTTTGGAGCTCCTCTCTCGCCACTGCCATGGATAATGTCACTCCTTTCCAGCCCCGCCCCTCCTCACGTCATCACCCCCGGCACCCCTGGTTCAATCCCGGTCTTTTCCTTCACCATAGGTATCTTTGTTGTGCCGAGTGCCTCTGGCGTAAACATCCCTCCTCCTCTAACCTGCAACAATTCTGCCTCTGTCATTGCCATTACCATTCCCTTCTACATTCTGCTAAGCGTGACTATTATTCTAAGCTTATCTCTTCCTCCTCAAATTTTTCTCATCAACTTTATTCTGTCCTCCGCACCCTCTCTTCACCTCATTCTTTTTCATCTCTCCCTCCTCCCACTTCCTCCTCTCCTGATCCCTGCTCCCTGGCCACCCATTTTGCCTCCAAGGTTCTTTCCCCGCGCCTTTCCTTTCCTTCCTGTCCTCCTCCCCTTTCCCCCCCTCCCACATTGCCACCTACCCCCTCTGTTCCCTCTTCCCCTTCCCCGCTTATCCCCTCTCTTTCCCATCTCTGGTCTACCTTTGAACCTATCTCCCTCTCAGTTCTGTCTAATTCCTTCTCCTCCACCCAGAAAACAACCTCCCCCACAGACCCTATCCCTTCCTGGTGGCTCTTGGAACCCTCCCTTACCCTCTCTCCCTTTATTCTTTCCCTCTTTATCTCTAGTCTTTCTTCTGGTGTCTTTCCCTCAACCTGGAAACATGCCAATGTTCGTCCAATCCTGAAAAATAGTTCCTCGAACCCCTCCTCCCTTTCTAACTGGCGTCCCATCTCTAATCTCCCTTTCCTTTCTAAACTTCTCGAAAAATTGGTCTTCTCCCAACTTTCCTCCCACCTTGAAGCTTCCCTCACTCTTCACCCACGTCAATCTGGTTCCCGTCCTGGTCATAGCACTGAATCTGTTCTTCTTTCTCTTCTCAACAAACTACATTCAGCTCACGTTCATGGTCTTTTCACTCTCGCTGTTTCTCTTGATCTTTCTGCTGCTTTCAATCTGGTAGATCATCACACTCTCCTAGCATGTCTTTGGGATGCTGGTCTTTCCGGCCTGGTACTTCAATGCTTTCGTTCTTTTCTCTCCTGTCGGTCTTTCTCGGTTGTCTCTGGGTCATCTTCCTCTTCCCCCCACTCCTCTTCCCTGCGGTGTCCCACAGGGCTCTGTACTCGCTCCCCTCCTATTTAATGTTTTCCTTGCCCCCTTGCCCTTCTGGTTCAACAACATGGTATCTCCGCATATTACTATGCAGACGATATATTCCTCCTCCATCACACAGATTCTCACGCCCCTGATATCACTCCCCTGAACACCTGCCTCTCTGCCGTAGCTTCTTGGTTTTCATCTAATTTCTTACATATCAACCCTTCTAAGACTTCTGCTTTCTGGTTTACTTTTGGGAGCCCCTCCCCCATCTCTGCCCCATTACTGTCTTCCCAGCCCATTCCGCTTGTCTCTTCTCTTCGGTATTTGGGTGTCGTCCTTGATTCTTCTCTCTCTTTTAAGGAGCACATTTCTTCGGTTGTTCAGTGTTCCTTTTTCTAGTGCTGTTCGTCCTTTCCTTTCCCCATCCTCTCTGACTACCTTGCTTCTCTCTCTTCTCATGTCTCGTCTCAACTATTGTAATGTCTCCTTGGCAGGTCTTCCCCAGTCCCAGCTCGCCCGTCTTCAATGCGTCCAAAATACTGCTGCACATATCTTGACTCACACTTCCCATTTTGATCACGTCACTCCCCTCCTCCTTCGTTTACACTGGCTCCCTGTTTCCTTTTGTATTCAGTATAAATTTCTCATCTTTGTTCACAGATCAATTCACACAGGCATTCCCCTTTACCTTGCGGATCAGGTTCATCTGCACACGTCTCACCATTCACTCAGGTCTATACATGTTAACCGTATGTCCCTCCCCTCCCCCTCACAAGCAGACCTGGAATCTACTCGCTCCTCTGCCTTCTTTTTCCTGGGCCCAAGACTCTGGAACTCGCTTCCCTCCACCCTCCACCTAGAACTCTCATTTAAGTCCTTCAAAGCCAAATTAAAAACCCAATCTGTCTAGCATTCGACCTTCCTCCTCCCTCCTCGCCCCTTTCCCCTCCTCCTCGATGATGCACAAGTTACTTCTTTCTCCTTATGCTTTTACTCTTCCTGTCCTACTTTGATTTTTAAATGGCGTTCCTTTCCTTTTCTTTTGCAGCTTTTAATTATTGATTGTAAACTGCCTAGAAGCACTTGTTATAGGCGGTATATTAAGTTTTAAATAAACATATACATCTCTTGGACCAGATCTTGTGTTCCATTAAGGACTAGGTCCAAAATGGTTTCCCCTCTTGTCGGTTCATGAACCAGCTGCTCCAAGAAGCAGCCATTTATTTCATCTAGAAACTTTATCTCCCAAGCATGTCCTGCTGTGACATTGACCCAGTCAATACCGGGGTAATTGAAATCACCCATTATTATTACTGTGTTGTAAAGTTTGTTAGCTTCTATTATTTCTTTCAGCATTTTTTCATCTATTTGTTCATTTTGGCCAGGCGGTCGATAGTACACCTCCTACTGCCATCGCCTTCCCCTTTGTACATGAAATTTCAATCAATAGAGATTCTACAGTGAATTTTGTTTCCTGCAAAACTTTAATCCTTTGTGACTCAATGCCCTCTCTAACATAGAGCGCAACCCCTCCACCAATTTGATCTGCTCTATCATTACGATACAGCTTGCACCCAGGTATCACAGTGTCCCCTTGGTTGTCCTCCTTCCACCATGTCTCTGAGATAGCAACCATATCTAACCTCTCATTTTTAGTGCTATATATTCTAACTCGCCCATCTTATTTTTTTAGACTTCTAGCACTTGCATACAAGCATTTTAGAGGATGTATTTTATTCATATTAAGCTGGCTATCGGTAGGCAGGGGTAATTTGTCATCTTTAAGCTCTGACTGCTCTGTACTCAAGGGCATTTGGGCTACTTTTGTCTTTATTGGAACATCTCTTCTGTTATGCCGTAACTTCAGTCTTTTGCTAGTATCCTTCAAGGATACAATGTTCTGAACCATGCACTCTTGGGCAACTGTCGGCTTTACCCTATTATCTAGTTTAAAAGCTGCATTGTCTTCTTTTTAAAGGTTAATGCCAGCAGCCTGGTTCTATCCCCGTTAAGGTGGAGCCCATCCCTTTGGAAGAGCTCCTCCTTTTCCCAGAATGTTCCCCAGTTCTTAACAAATCCAAAACCCTCATCCTTGCACCATTGTCTCATCGACGCATTGAGACTCCAGATCTCTGCCTGCCTTTTGGGTCCTGCACATAGAATGGGAAGCATTTCAGAGAATTCTACCCTGGAAGTTCTGGATTTCAACTTCCTACCTAAAAGCCTAAATTTTGCCTCCAGAACCTCCCTACCACACCTTCCTATGTCATTGGTACCGACATGTTACAAGACAGCAGACTCCTTCCCAGCACTATCTAAGACCTTGTCTAGGTGGCGCGTGAGGTCCGCTACCTTTGCACCAGGCAGGCATGTTACCAGTTGATCCTCACGTACACCATCCTAATGATCAAATTATCAACTATAATGGCTGTCCTAACCCTTCCCTCATGGGCACATTGCTCTGGAGAAACTTCCCTGACATTATAAGAGATACTAAGGAACCAAATACTTTCCGCAAGCTTCTAAAAACCTTTCTGTTCAGGAGAGTTAGTTACCTGACACAAGTTATACAAGGTCAGCATCCATTTGCAGTGTTTCTTAATAATCTCAGCACATTATTCAATATCTGTATTTAACCACCACGATAATGTAATAAGGACTGAATAAGCAATCTTCATACTTGTGCAGTACATGTAAATAGGTTTTAAATCATTTGTTTAAATTTTTGCTAAAGTTATTTGCTCTTTCAGCCCCCAGCACACCTTGTTAACACTGTTCCATATAATATTTTATTAAGTTCATTGTAAACCGCATTGATTTCGGAAAGGTAGTATATAAGTGCACATAAATAAATAATAAATGTATAGAAGAAAACAAGATCTGGATGTCGCTCCAAGCAAAAGTAAAAGCATTCTAATGAACTTGCAAATAGAAATAGTCATCTTATTAACTCACACATCAATAACAAAAGAGAAGAGGGGTCCACAATAAAATCCATGCAAAATGCAAGCAAGTCAACCAACAATTACTGGAAGGCAATGACCTCAAATGTTCAAAATCTAGCTAACAAAGTCCCTGATTTGGACGTCCTGATGGTGGAAATTGTCCTGTGCTAACTGTCATGGCAACACTGCAAATATTAAACCCCCTACTGGAACCTGCTGTTTCCGTATGATTTTTCAAGCCCTAGTAACCCCCCATTTTGACTACGCCAACGTCATACTACGTGGTCTCCCTAGGTGCACTCTTAATCTGCTACAATTGGCAATGAATGCCACTGCTCGTGTCCTTCATGGAGCCTCGAGAAAGGACCATATAACTCACATTTTACAGCACCTTCATTGGCTTCCCATCCATTGCAGGCTTACTTTTAAAGTAATGCTGCTTACCTTTAAAGCCTTTAACAAGCTTTCTTCTGCCTCCCTCATGGATCTTGTTCACCTCACTCCTCAGAATAGATCCAGAAGATCGATCGCTGCTTACACACTCACTGTCCCTACTGCTATAATAATATGCTCCCTTGCGACCAAGAACCGAGCCTTTGGGGCTTGAAATCAATGGGGCCGCGGCTCCAATAACGATCGGAAACCGCTACCGCGGCTTTGTAAACAAGCCCCTTTGTGTTTTATGCACCCACACTTTGGAATTCCCTTCCTGCCCATATCCGGTCTGTTACTGACCTCGCACAATTTAGGAAGGCCCTAAAGCATCACCTTTTCCTTCAGTGCTATTCTCAGGCCTGTGACATTACATAACCAAGTTCATCCTTCATGTCTGTCACATTATCATAATCATGCTAGTTGTTTTAATTACTTAACTTATTTAATTCTTCCCATTTAAACCAAGTTGTCTTACCTGTTCTATGTAAGTTCAATGTATGTTCTGCCTGCATTATACAAACTAATGTTTATTGTAAATCACAATAATTTTTAAGAGCATGGTATAAAAACGAATTAAATAAATAAATACATCTCAGAGAATACCAATACATCTCCTACTGGGGAAAGAGAACAAGTGGGACTGTCACACAGAAATGACATGAGCAGAATACTGTAACTGGGTTATACATTCAAAACATAGACCGTCAGCAAACATAGAACAAGGGATCACAATTCAGAAATATGAAAGCAATAATTAAACTGGAAACTCCAAAAGCCAGACTTGGAATGTACAACAACACTGGAGAAATATAGCTATAAATTAATTTCCTCTTGTACTAAACAAAACGCAAAGATGTTAGCAATGAACATTTTCAAGCGCTAACATATTCCAGTTAATAAATTCAAAATAAAATAGTATTTTTCTACCTTTTTGTTGTTTGGCTATTTTATTTTTCGTAGCAACTGCCCCAGTCGATTTCTTCTATTTTCTTTTTGTCTTCTGATAACTCTCCATTGTCTGCTGTCCATTTATCCTTTCTTCCCTCTTCTAGTTTTTTTCATTTTCTCTCTACATCTGCTCCAAAATACTCATCTTTCCCTTTTTGCTCTTTCTTCCATTCCTTTCTTTCTTAATTAATTAATTTATTTATTTAATATTTATAAATTTTACAATATAACTCAAGCAAACACACTTGTCAGAAAAGGAGGTACTATCCAGCAATAACACATCATCAAATAATAATACAGGAAAATTAGAACATAGAGGTCCTCCTATAGTCCATATAAAGGGGGAGAGTGAACAAGAAACAAAACACATGGTAGATGAGGAGACCACCATGATTACCAAAGAGTAAATTCAAAAGAAGAAAAACAAAATGGCCTTGGGTAAAGGAATCTAACCAATTAACAAGATACTTCAACTAACAGCTGAAAGCATAGTCAGGGGCATCCGAGAGCTAATAAAAGCAGAAAGTGCTTCAGGCTGGTAAAATATAAATTTCTTAGAATTATATACCACAACACATTTACATGGAAATCGTAAATGATATATCCCCCCAATCTGCAATACCCCAGACTTTAACAATAGAAATTGTCTACGCCTTTTCTGAGAGTCCTTACTAATATCAGGAAACATGGAAACTTTTACACCATAAAATAAGGAAAACACTTCTTAAAGAATAACTTTAGCAGCCATTACCTGTCGGAGACCAAAGTGAGGGAAACTAACAAGGTTGAGATTTTAATAGAACTTTCAGATGGAGACATTAACAAATCTGAAACATTTAATATATCTGTGGTCATGTCATTCATAGTAGATCCTGGCTCCTTTTTTTTTTGATTCCTTTTTAATCCACTCAAATTTTACTCCTCCATCTTCAATCCCCACTTACTCTCCCAATACCCGGCCAATTGTAGGTTTTTCTTTCTTCCCACATAAAATATCTTTTCCCCTCTCCATTGTCACTCCCTCAGCCCCATCCTCTTCTAATCCTCCCCCCAATATCAGCTCCCTTCTAGTTCCAGCCCCACCCAGCATCTGCTTCCTTCTAGTCCCATTCTCCCATCCCCCTGCATCAGCCCATTTCCAGTCTTATCCTAGCCCTTCCATCAGCGCATTTCCAGTCCAAGCCCCACACATCAGCCCATTTCCAATTGTAGCCTCCCCATCAGCCATTTCCAGTCCTATCCTAGTCCCCATCAGCCCATTTGCAGTCCTACCCTAGATCCTCCATCAGTCCATTTCAAGTCCTAGTCCCCGCATCAGCCCATTTCCAATCCAAGCCCCCCAATCAGCCTATTTCAAGTCCTAGTCTCCCCATCAGCCCTTTCCAGTCCTATCCTTGCCCCTTCTCATCCCATTTCAAGTCCTAGCCCCCCATCACTCATTTCCAGTCCAAGTCCCCCCCCAACCAACCCATTTCAAGTCCTAGATCCCCCATCAGCCCATTTCCAGTCCTAGACCTCCCCCCTTCCCCCAAAGAACCCCGCAACTATTTGACAGGCTTCAGAGAGAGCTGGGGAGGCCCGAAGCCCTGACTCACCTCTGCACAGTCGCTGAAGAGTGGGGGTTTTCTTCACAGAGTCCATTGGCTGTTTTCTCATGGAGCCTGCTGAGTGCCAGGAAACAGGAAATGCCCTTTAACCCTGCTCTTCAGTCCGGCAACTGTACAGAGGTGAACCGGGGCCTCAGCCCTCCCTGGCTCCCTCTGAAGCTGGCCCTGCAAACAATAGGGACTCAGGAGCTAAACACCATGTGCAGCATGTTGGCATGGGGCCCCCTGAAGTGTCGGTCCTGTGCGAACAACATTCCCGCACAATGGATGGTCCGACCCTGCTGTTCTGTATTCACAAATGAAAATCCCGGAGAAGGACCACGTCCAACTGACAAATGTACAAATGGGAATGGAGTAGCTACTACACCATTCATGGAAGATGATGTTTTGGAACAGCTTGCAAAACTGAAAGCCATGGGACCAGATAGGATATGTCCCAGGATACTGAGAGAGATCAGAGAAGTTCTGGCAGGATCTTTAAATGATATGTTAAATAGATCCTTGGAGACAGGGGAGATTCCGCAGGATTGGAGAAGAGCTGATGTAAGCCTCTTCACAAAAGTGAAAATAGGAAAGAGGTGACACACTATAGACTTTTAAGCCTTTCCACAATGGCAGTAAAAAATAATGGAGGCACTACTAAAAGAAAGAATAGTGAACTTTCTAGAATTCTATGGGTTGCAGGTTCCGAGGCAATATGGTTTTATCAATCATGCCAAACAAATTTTATTGAGTTCTTTGATTGGATGACCAGAGAGCTAGATCAAGGGCATGCGATGGATGTGATCTATCTAGATTTTAGCAAAGCCTTTGATACTGTTCCTCATGAGAGGTTTATCAACAACCTGATCAGCCTGGGGATGGTCCAAACTGGTGAAGTGGATCAGAAACTGATTGACTGACAGATGACAGAAAGTGGTAGTAAACAGAATTCACTCGGAAGAAAAGTGAGTAGTGGAGTGTCTCAGGGATCAGTCCTGGGACCAGTTCTGTTCAATGTCTTTGTGAGTGACATTGCTGAGGGATTGAAGGGAAACCTTTGCCTTTTTGCAGATGACACAAAGATTTGCAACAGAGTAGACTCCTCTGAGAGGGTGGACAACATGAGGAAAGATCTACAAAAAACTAAGGAGTCCTCCAGGGTAGACCACTGGACTCACCCTGTACTCCTAAAACTCAAAACCACAGAAAGTCATTATCGAAGTGTGAGGGGGGGTGGTCCTGTACTGGACTGGATGGGCTCAAGGAAAGATAATTAGCAGGTAAGGTCTAATTTTCCCTTCCTTATCATACCTCCAGACCAGTCCAGTATGTGCTGGATGTAACAGAGCAGTAACTAGGCATGAGAGGGACATGCGAGTCCGGCCTGGAATACCGAAGCCCCAAAACATGCATCATTTGAAGCCTGCACATCGAGTCAGTAATAGCACACAAAGGTATGCAAGGGCAACTAAGTAGCTGCTCTGCAAATGTCAGCCGGTGGGACCATACTCTGCCCATGAGGTCGCTCGCAACCTCATCGAATGTGCCTTCAGAGCACCGAGATGGGTCTTCTTTTCAGCTTTTAAGCAGAGGCGATGGCCTCATTTACCCATTAAGCTATCGAAGCCTTGGAAGCTGCTTCACCCTTACATGGCCCTCCAAACCAAACAAACAGATGATCGGACTTAGGGAAGGGTTCTGTTCTTCTAAGATACTGATGCAACACTCTGCGCAGGTCTAGCCAGTGCAACTGACAACCTTCGTCTGAGTCTTGTGAATGAGGAAAAAGATGGAAGGGTCACGGACTGATTGAAATCAAACCATGCAACTACCTTTGGTAAAAATGGCAGTACCAGCCTCAATACAACCTTTTCCTTGGCCAACACCAAAAAAGGATCTCTCTAAGATAAAGCCTAAAGTTCTCGCATTCATTATGCCGAACAAATGTCAGAACTTTAGATGTTAGGCCACCAAAAAAATTGCCTTTAGGGTAGGCTTTTTCAAGGAAGCCCCAGATAAAGAGGCTCGAAGGGCGAACCTGTAAGAGCAGCTAGCACCACGTTGAGGTCTCACTGGGAAACCATATCCTGCAATGGCAGACGTATTTGCCTCACTACTCTAAGAAATAGGACCACATCTGGGTGGGCTGCCAGAGAGAACTCCTGTATGTGTCCACAGTAACCTGAGATAGCCACCACCTGGACAAGAAGGCAGTTCAAGGCCAACCCTTTGTCCAACCTGGCTTGCAAAGTGGCCAGAACATTCGGAATCGAGGATGAAAAAAAACCCTTGTAAACCATTGTCCTCACACCAGTGCTTAAACATCTTCAATACTCTGATATAAGCTAAGGATGTAGAACATTTATGGGCTCTGAAGAGGCTGGCAACCACTTATGTGGAGTAGCCCTTTCGCCTTAGCTTTGCTCTTTCAAGATCCGGACTGTATGCGAGAATTGATCCACTTGTGGAATCAGGATGGGTCCCTGTGAGATCTGCTCTCATTCCCAAATGACTGATGGACCACGTGCTCACCTCCAGAGACCAGAGTCCCTGGGTCACTTGTAACTTGCAATGTGCTCCCCACCCAATGAGGCTGGCATTTTTGTCACTAATATCCAGTCCGGTGACTCTAGCGGCATTCCCACCGCCAGGTGTTTCTACCGCAGATGCCAGAAAAGGCTCATTCTTGTGTTCCACAGACATACCAGCTTTCTGGAAAGTGGATGGAGTTGAGGAGACCAACAAGAGAGCAGAGGGTGTTGTAGAGGTCTCATGTGAGCCTGAGCCCAAGGGACTAACTCCAAGGCTACCGCCACAGGTGCTATGGCTTGGGATTCTAGCTCTCCCATTGCCAAAGCTTGAATCCAGTTGATGGAAGCCCTGGTCACATATGCCACACAGATGGAGACCTGAAGAGTCAGGTCAGTAGTAATGAACACTTGCTTTAAAAAAAGTCTACCCGTTTTCAGTCCTGCAGATCTTTCAACACTGCAACAGCTTCTACAAGAAGCAGACCAGCTAACCTACTGAAGAGGGTTTTAAACTAGATTTTATGGGGATGGGTGAAGAGAGCCCCCATGTAAGTAGTAAAAGCTCCAAGGTAAGTGAAACATTAAATACCTCTGTAGAAACGGGTAATAGGGGCAACATCTGGAAAGTGGTGTGTATAAATGCCCATAACATGGGAAATAAGATCTCAGATGTTGAGGCTTTAATGGAAGAGGTTGACTTGGATTTAGTGGCTGTTACGGAGACATGGTTCACAGAAAAGCATGACTGGGATGTAATTATACCGAGCTATACTTTATTCAGGAAGGACAGGGTAGGAAGAAGGGGAAGTGGTATGGCACTATATGTTAAAAATAATATTGCACTGCTTAAAAAGAAGAGAAGATCATACCTTGAAGGAAGATGGCAACAAGTAAGATCAAGATCAACAAAATCAGAGCCCTTCCACCAAGATCAGGGTGTTCCTCAAGGCTCATCATTATCATCTCTCATGTTTAACATTTACGTACAACCTGTCTGCAACATCATCAGATCTTTCAATGTCCAATGTCAGATATACGCCAATGATATCCTTCTTTACATGCCATTCTCCACAAAGCAAATGGACCTCTCACCTCTCATTGAATGTTTTGATGCAGTATCAGAATGGTTTCTATCTCAAAACCTCCGTATTCAACATAAGAAAACGGAGGTACTCTTCATCACAAGAAATCCGAATTTTACCCCACCACCTCATATAAAAGTGAGAGAAGCTGAACTCCAAACAAAGTCTACAATCCGATACTTAGGAGTTACTCTAGATCAACACTTGGACATGAAGCTTCACATATCCTACATTGTCAGAGCCGTATATTTCAAGATCCGGACACTCAAACACCTCAGATCTTTATTGGACCCAAGTGACTTCCGGACTGTATACCAAGCTCTTATCCTACCCCACTTTGATTTCGCCAACGCCATTCTCCAAGGCCTCCCACAGTCTACTTTGAACCCCCTTCAGCTAGCCATGAATGCCGCTGCTAGAGTTCTTTCTGGAGCATCGAGATTTGACCACATCACACCCACCTTAATTCAACTCCACTGGCTCCCAACACACGGAAGAATACTATTCAAGACTCTGACGCTTACCTTTAAAGCCATCAACGGCATAACCGCTTCACAACTAGTGGATCTAATTCAGCCCACCCCACCTAACAGATCCAGAAGATCTACATCAGCAAACACTCTAATTATCCCAAGTGCATCAACAAAATGCACACTAACAACGTCAAACAGGGCTTTCAGTTTTTATGCTCCCAAGTGTTGGAACATATTACCACCAGCAATCCGAGCCATCACCGATCTCACACAATTCAGGAAAGCACTAAAACATTACTTATTTATTCAACATTACCAGATCAACCATACTCCACCATAGCCACACCTTTCCTTCCAGAAACCTCTACATATTAGTCCCTATACTTAATATCTTTCTGTAGGTTCATAACCCACTATGCAAAGCTTACTGCTACATATGTAAATAGTTGATGTGCATGTTTCCCTAAGTTATCCAAGTTGTATTTCCTTGTTCTCTGTAAAACTAACGTTTGTTCATTATGTTTCACTATTCCATGTAAACCGCACTGATACTAAATAGTGCGGTATATAAGAAACTAAAATAAATAAATAAAATAAATAAAAAAGAGGCACTGTGGATTAAACTAGAAAGAGGGAAAGGGAAATCCATTTGCACTGGAGTTATATACAGATCCCCCTCATAGAAGTAGATGAAGATTTAATAGAAGACATACACAGTATTACCATGAAAGGAGAATTGCTACTGATAAATGATTTCAATATGCCTTATATGGATTGGCACGTCCCCTGCTGTGGTGTCATCTAGGAGTAAGGAGATCCTGGATTCACTACAGGGAGACCTATTCAGGCAATTGGTAACAGAACCCAAATATGATAGGTCCATACTGGACTTAGTGCTTACCAATGGAGAAAGTGTTTCTGATGATACAGTAGGAGATCCACTCGCATCCAGTGATCACTAGATGATAAAGTTCAATATTAGTACTAGGGCTAATAAAATCCATTCAAAAACGAGGGTCTTAGAATTTATGAAAACTAACTTTGCAAAAATGAGAATGCCTCAGAGTCGTTAGAGGGACAGGAACAGCTGGGAGATGTAGAAAACAGTGGGCAAAACTTGAAGGAACTATCTTAAAGGCAACAAACCTTTTTGTTAGGAAGGTAAATAAATTTAAAAGGAAAAGGGAGGCCACTATGGTTCTCAAAAGAAATAGCTGAGAAGGTGAAGAAAAAGAGGGAGGCCTTCATGAAATACAAGGGACCACAGTGAAAGGAAGACAGACATCTATATTTGGAGAAACATACAGCAGCTAGCAAAATAGTCAGGAAAGCAAAGGTACAAAAAGAAGAAGAAATAGCCAATGCAATAAAATTTGGGGATAAGACATTTTTCAGATATGTTAGTGAGGGAAGGAAGGGCAAAATTTATATTGGCAGACTCAAGGGTGCAGGGGAGGAATATGCAGAAACTGATGAGGATAAAACAGAATTGCTTAACAAATATTTCTATTCTATGTTCACAGATGAAGAACCTGGAGCAGGACCTCAGAAAACACCTACAAATAGCAATAGAAGTGACAGGAATCTTGAATGATTTGCAGAAGGCTGTGTTCAAGAGGACCTAGCTAAACTAAAAATAGACAAAGCCATGGGTCCAGATGGGATGCATTCAAGAATACCGAGGGAACTTAGGGGCATTCTAGTGGCTCTACTGTCTGATCTTTTCAATGCCTCTTTGGAGTTGGGAGTGGTGCCAGAGGACTGGAGAGAGGCACATATGGACCCTTTACACATAAGCAGAAGTAAGGATGAGGTAGAAAACTACAGACTGGTTAGTCTAACCTCTGTGGTTAGTAAATTTTTGGAAAGGCTACTAAAGGAGAGACTAGGGAGGTTTCTGGAGTGCAATGGATTGCAGGATCCAAGGCAGCATGGATTCACCAGAGGCAGGTCTTGTCAGACAAATCTGATATATTTCTTTGGGAGATTGACTGAGGGAGAGCCCTAGATGTGGTTTATTTAGATTTCAGTAAAGCCTTTGACACTGTTCCACACAGGTGACTTATAAACAAACTGAGCATTCTAGGGATGGACCCTTAAGTTACTGATTGGGTTAGAAATTGGTGGAGTGGGAGATGACAAAGGGTACAGGTAAATGGAGCTCACTCTGAGGAGAAGGAGGTTACCAGTGGTGTGCCGTAAGGATCTGTCCTTGGTCCAATTCTGTTTAACATATTTGTTAGTGATATTGCTGAAGGACTGTCGAGCAAGGTTTGCTTGTCTGCAGACGATACCAAAATCTGCAATAGAGTAGACACATAGGAAGGAGTCGACAATATGAGGAGGTATCTAGCTAAACTTGAAGAATGGTCTAGAATATGGCAGCAGAAATTTAATGCTAAAAAATTCAGGGTCATGCATTTAGGTTGCAAAAATCCAAAAAAGCTGTACAGGGGGGGCGGAGCCTGATGTCCAGCGGGTAGGACGCTTTGCGTTGAAGCTCCCGAGAGGCCTACTTAGAATCCTGACTTAATACCTACACAAATTTACTATTTCGCTCCGAGCTGACCGGGGCACCTCGGGGGGAATGGCGGCCCATAAACCAGCGCGCTTGGACTTCGGGTCTCCTTCTTCTTCTCACGGAAAACGCTCCAAAACAGAGGTGTCCTCCCCACAGAAGATGGTTCCATTTCGTGAAAACCCCGAGATGCACCTGGAGATTTTGGAAGAAATACGCGGCGTGAAGGAATTGGTGCAGTCCAATGGAGAAGCGCTTCGAGCCATGCGAGAAGACTTTGGAGTGCTCCAAGACCGACTTGAACGTCTTTCATTACGGCAGGACAACATGGCGGGGGTCCTCGACTCGCACGAGGTGCGCTTGGGCAAGCTGGACGAGGCTGAGCGTCAGATACAGAATCTTCAAAAGGAGTTAGAAGATAGCAATAATCGAGCCCGTCGCAACAATGTGAGGCTCCTCGGAGTGCCGGAGGGGGTGGAAGCAGGAGATATAAGAGAATTCTTGCTCAAAACTCTTCCCTCCTTGTTGAAGATCACCTTTCATAAAGAACTGGAAATCGATCGTGCACACCGTGTTCCTGCTCACATGGCGCTCAACCGCACGACCCCCCGGCCTATTATCTTTAGCTTGCTACGATATCAACAAGTGGAACAAATTTTACATGCTGCCCGAGCGAATCATCATTTGGAATTTGAAGGTCGTAAGGTCTCCTTCTTTCCTGATTTGGCAAAGCCTACCGTTGACCGTCGGAAGAAACTCCTTGCTTTTCGCCCTCGACTTCAACAGCTACAGGCTCGCTTTGGCCTGTTGTATCCAGCGAAGCTCCGAGTGACTCTCCATAACCAAACCAGGACGTTCGAAGATCCTGATCTACTATCAACATCTTTGGACTCCAAAGAAGCAGAGCAGATGCGCTAATCCCAAAGTTTGGACTCTTCTTTGCCGGCTCTATCCGCCATTTTGAAGGGCCCGATGCGGCGGTCATAGCCAAGCACAGAAATAGCCTGGACTTTCTTTCTTTCTCTATATGACTTTTGTTTTTGGTCTCCTATCCCTTCATGATGTGTGCCTCGGTCGGATTCGGAGCGCGCACCGTCCTACAGGTTATGTGTTTTTTCAATTTAGGCCTTCTCTGGGGTTTCTCCCCGCAGACACATGGTCGCCAGTAATTTTGGGGTTTTGCTTCTCCTCTACCGTACTGCGGTTTTCTTTGTTAATGTGGGGCGCTTCATTGTATTATATTAGTTTATTTTTCCTATGTCATGTGTACAGCCAGATACAGTCAGTTTGAGGGACACAGTGAAATTATGTGTGCTATTATGTTCAGAATTTTTAACTTTTCTGTATGGTCTTCTGTAAAATCTTATCATTCACCGTCAAAGGCATTAATGGTCCACTCAACGGAAAGAAAATCCTTAGCTATCTTAGCCATGAGCATGTTGATTTAGTGTTTCTTCAGGAAACGCATTTAAACTCCGCTGAAACACTGAAACTCAATGCTACGCCTCACATGGTAGCTGCCTACTCTCCCACCGGTTTCAAATGGTACGGGAGAGCCACTTTGGTTAAGAAGTCTTAGCATGCTACTGTATCTGATATTAGTGCTGACAAGAAGGGTAGATGGGCCCGTGTACACCTTGGGGTTGGAGATAGTTAATTCACGTGTATTTGCATTATGCCCCGAATGTGGACAACCCTGCTTACTATGCAAGTATTGCGCAGTTGGCCTCGGCCTCTGCTAATGCTCCATTAATACTTGGTGGCGATTTACTCAAGTGTTCCCTCAATCTTTTCTTCTCAAACAAGGTGCTCGTTGGTTGGAAGAGCCAGTACCGAGCAGACCTGTGTGGCTAGATACAGAAGCGGGCCTTCGCGAACCGATTCCTCTTACCTTTCTCCCTGGTATGACTCTCCCATCAGACTCCCACTATCCACCAATGCTTTTAGACACTTTAGGTGCCTTTACTACTCTTATGCAATCTTTAGACTCCCGACTCTGGTCAGTGCAACTTCAGCATCGCCTTTGATCCACTAGAGTACTCCCGCCATCGGCCTTCTCTATATAAGGTTGATTGGAGACTTTCCGACCTCTCGGTACTTCACCGGGTGTAGCATCCAATTTTACTAAACCTTCTGTAATGCTATACCTAGAGATACCCCTATAGCGCAGAAAGTATGGGAGAGAGAATCGCATGTGACTTCGATCTCGGAGCAATAGAGCCTTATCAGGAGTAGAGGGATACGGGTTCCCGATCCGCCTCACTCATTCAGACCCTCTCCTTTCTAGCCCACCGGTGTTTTGCACTTCTCACAGATTAGACAGATGGAACACTACTCAGGGCAATGGTTGCTGGACACGTCCCGCGGCCATTGGTTCATTGCCTCATGTTATGCATGAATATCCCGCACTACCGTATTACTGGCGTCGGGTCTGGGGTCGTATTTAGTCTATCTCGCACTCTCAGGAGCCCCCTTTCTTGGAGGATAGTGGGACTTCGCCCAGTTGCGGGGATCCCCTCTCTCCCAAAAATGGCTTATCTCCTTTCGAACTTTATGCTTAGCATTGCTATTTCCCTAATTAAGTATTTCCCTAATTAAGTATTACTGGAAGCTTAGCTCCCATTTGAGCCCCAATGACTGGTGGAATCATGCCTGTCTTTACAGTAAATATGAACAAATACCTCGTCTGTTCGCTTTCTCCGTTCAGACTCCTTCTCATTGGTCTCAATGGAAGCTGCTCAATGACTATGTACATTTCGCTAAATGCTCTCATTTGACTGTCTGACTTTGTATATATCTTTGTCTCATGATCATGCTGTATTGTAGATACTCTTTTGATCGTTTGATGTATAATCACTGTTAATTGGAAGCGCTCACATGCTGATATAATCGGGTAGAGAAGAAGCATCGGGGTGGGGGGTATTGGGTTTACTTTTCCTTATTGTATGCTTGTTTTGTCTTTTTTGGTGTGTTGTTTCTTTTGTTTGTTGCAAAATGAAAATAAAAGTTTAAAAAAAAAAAAAAAGCTGTACAGTGTAGGGGGTGAGATACTTCTGTCCACAAAAGAAGAGTGGGAACTAGGCATAATTGTGTCTGACAGCCTAAAGGAGCTAAACAGGCAGAAAAGGTGACAGTGAAAGCCAGAAGGATGCTTGAATCTATGGAGAGAGGAATGGCCAGCAGAAAAAAGGAGGTGATAATGCATCTGTATAAATCTCTGTTGTGACCTCATTTGGAGTATTGTCTGCAATTCTGGAGACAGCATCTTCAGAAGGATATAGGCAAGTTGGAGTCTGTGCAGAGAGTAGCTACTAAAATGGTTATTGGTCTTTGCTATTTATTTATTTTCTTTTATATACCATGCTATTCTGCATCAGTGTGGTTTACATTGAACAAGGCATTATAACTTGGAGATAACTATTTTACAGGGAACATGGGCTATGGAGGGTTAAGTGGCTTGCCCAAGACCACAAGGAGCACTTGTGGGACTTGAAACCCCAGTCCTTCTGGCCCACGATTGCTGTCCTCTAGTGGGATTTGAACCCCTGATCTTCCAGCCTGAAGTACCTTTCCCCAACCACTAGGCCACTCCTCCACTCCTGAAGCATATAAAGCATATGAGGACAGACATAAAGATCTTAATATGTATACTTTAGAGGAATAATAACGTATATAGTCACCTTTTAGAGCTTAATTCACGCAAGTAATTGAAATGCACTTTTACAGCTCTACCCTTCACCACCCAGTTTAGATTATTCTGTTCCAATAGTAAAAACGCGGCGTTTTTTGAGCAACTGACAAGAGCACTATGTGTAAGATTGCAGAGAGTCCGTTTAGTATGCACGGCATGTCTTAAACCTCTAGTGGTTCTTCCCCCTGAGGAAACGAATAGTGAAACGTTACAGCGCTTTGGTTGGACGTCAGATCACCAGCTATGAGACTGGGAACATCAACAGTGAAAAAACATCATCAACAGTGAAAAAACAACAGCACTGTGGACACACCATTCATTACCAGATAAGAGCTGCCTTTTAATGAATTATTTTCCTTTAATGCTGGTTTAGGAAGTAATCAGTTTGACAGCGGATTATCTGTTTTTCTGTGCAAATTTTACGGGACTGTTGAATGAGTTGTAAATATTGATTGGAACATCAAAGCAGCAGTTGAATGATCAGTGAACAGATTGCCATTAGTTGAAGTAATATAAAAAGAACGAAAAATTTATTTAAAAAAATATATAAAAATATACAAATATATTAAAAAAAACTCACTAAGGTGACACAAGGGTGAGGTCATTGATGCAAATCACGGCGGTCCAGTCCGGCAAGTCCGGTTGGATTTGTAGCCTGAGTCTGAGACCTCGTTGTCACCAAGGTAGTTTTTACTATTGGAACAGAATAATCTAAACTTGGTGGTGAAGGGTAGAGCTGTAAAAGTGCATTTCAATTACTTACTTTAGAGGAATGGCAGGATAAGGGCAATATGATAGAGATATTTTAAAACCTCCATTGCATTAATGCACAGGAGGGTCTCTTTCAATTGAAGGCAAGCTCTGCAATGAGGGGACATAGGATGAGAGTGAAAGGGGATAGACACAGGAATAATATGTGGAAATAGTTCTTTATGGAAAGAGTGGAAGATGTGTGGAATAGTCTCCCACTGGAGGTGGTGGACATGAGGACAGTATCTGAATTCAAAAAAGCATGGGACAAACACAGAGGATCTCTAAAGGTAAAAAGGAGACTATTGTAGTTGATATGGAAGGGCAGATTAGATAGGCCATGTAGTCTTTTTCTGTCATCATGTTTCTATGTTTCTATGAATTGTAGTCTTCTTTGGTCACCACCGAGACCAGAGCATATGCCTTAGGTATCTTAAGAAGTTTTCTTTCTTCCTGAGGATTAGGGTACAGGCAACTCACAGTCCGACTCCCTCTGAGGCCAGCTTCAGGTACCTCCCATTCTGCTTCAATCCTTTTCTTGATAACTCTGTGAAAAGGGAAAGGAGGTTTGTGAAGACTGGAACCCCTGCAACAAGGGGACCTCTAAGGGTTCCTCTTTTACTGTAGAAGATGGAATAAATGTTGATCGTCACCAGCGAGTGCACAATCAATACAGCTGGCTCCTCCCTGTGAAATTCCTTAACAACAATGGATCCTCCCCCTAAGGGATCCCACCTTCTTCCAGTTCAGATGCTGATGTTTCTCCCCAGAGATCCACTGGCTCCTTCAGAGGATCCTCTGAGTTTGGACACTGAGGAGACTCCTGGCCCATCCAAGTATCCTCCTCAAGTCATTATCTTTTGACTTGAGGCACCCCTGACTTCAAAGAGGTCTCCTGCAGGATGTCAGTCAATTTCTTTGACCAAAAGGACTTAGGAACGTGAGCTGCCATATTGCCCTCAAGCACTTTCTTCAGTAAAAAAAAAATGTTTTCTGTAAAGTTAAAATAGACTCAAGGGAAAAACTCTCATCAGCCTGTCCAGAAACAGCAGAAATCTGATGTTGTTTGCCCTAGATGTTATGCTTGTCCCCCCAACAGTAGCTGAGAAACTCATGGATTGGCACAATTCAGAACAATGTAAATTCCATTCTGCATTGATTTAGGGCATGAAGTACTACAGTATATGACCTGGTCTATCCCAAAAACAGGGAGCAACCAAGCTTGAAGTCAGACCGTAGAATGTAAAGCACCACCTAGTAATGAATAGAAATCCAAGCATCCCCCAAAGGGACGATATCAGGGTATAGCGGAGCCTTCCAATGTGACACTTACCTTCAACTAGAGCAGCCCAGGAAGATGTTAAAATGAGCCTGATGCTCAGTTACCAAGGAAAACCTGCTACTAGCCCTATAGTCCCAAGCCCTTCCAAAGGGAATCATTTTTTTCTTTGAATTAAAACAAACCACTCTGAGTAGTTGAACCAACAGAGCTTAAGCCCTCACAGACTGCTGGCAACATGCAACAAGCAACCTGACACAAGACGAATGGGGCACTAGTTAAAGTTTGCTTTCAAAAAGATTTCCTTGCATGCTGATTAGTCCGCCGCCAACAGGCTGGGCTGGTCTGCCACCTTCAGTCATTTAAATATTTAGGGTCTGATTTTCAACAAGGCGCTGAGGCATGTCATGCCCGCATAAAGATACCCACTCAGGAAAAGTGCTTGAATCCTGAGTCAGGTACCTCCAAAACGGTCAAGCTTCGAAAATGTGGCACAAACCATGCATAGCAGCAGGCACCTAGGTATGCAGGGGCTGGGATCTGGGCTTGGCACCTAAGACAATGTTAGTCTGCAATACCCATGTAGGGCTCCAAACCAATGGGCAGATAAGCAGGACGGCAAGTGTGCATGAATCTGTGTATTGCCCACCCGGTGTACCCATGCAGTGATGACACCATCATGCAGGCCCCGCTAGCTGCCTGTGCAGGAACCTCCTGTGGCTGGGCAGATAGACACCAGCAACATGGTGGCAAGGACAGTCAACTTCTGCCTTGATGAGTCCGAGGCCCTTGTCTGTTCCGTGCTGCGGTATGAGGGGAGGCTGGCGGCCAAACCTGCGACTGTCCCTGGACATATGGAGAGCTATCCAACTCTACCTGCACAGGCAAGGAGACCTGAATGGGCAGAGGGAGCGGGGGAGGGGGGGGCGAGCACCATGCTAGGCCATATGCACCCTGAAAGTTACAGCTATATGTCTGCACAGGGAGATAGGGCTGTGGAGCCAAACCACATGCTGGTGGCAGCACTAATGGTAGCAGAACAGGTGACAGTGGGGGGGACAGGCCATGCATGGTACAGGTGCCATCCCTGACTGCCCACAGCAGTATGCATATCCAGACACAGCATGTGTGGAGACTGCTTCACTCCCTGGTGGTGGATGGCAGCAACACCACAAGGCTGGCACAGCATAGGCATTGCCCTGAGCAGGAAGAGCTGTGAGTTGGGCTGCCTGCCCTAGGGGAACCCACTGGCCAGTGCAGATGGCCTAGACATGCACACTCCCCCTCCCCCTCCTCCCTCTCCCAGCCCCTGAGACCCCAGCCCAGGGGTCGGAGGGGACCAGTGACAGTATCCACATATGTGCTGTCCATCTGTCCCTGTAAACAGATCAGCCACCACTGGCAGCTAGGAGCTGTGGCGGCATGTTGATAATGTGATGCTACAGGAAATGACAGATGTGTAATGGCGAGCATGCACAAACCATGACACCCTGTCCTGCATGGTGCCTAATAAACCATGTAGTGATATGGCCCCTGAAGCAGTGGATGCTCCTTGCCATGACACCTGACCACAGCCAAGGCCACTCATGGTCCACAACCATGTACCACGGTGCCAAGGCAAGACTGCGTGCAACAGACGGGGGCAAGGGAATGGGGGGAAGACTGCAGAGGTGGCTGAAGGGACCAGATGGGTGACACAGATGAATCAGTAGCCCAGATGGCATTACTGGTAGTGGCAGAGGGCACATGTCAATGGCCCAGGGTTGCGGTGGGGATGAATCCGGTCCCAGATGCCAGAGGTGTATCATCACATGCACCCCTCACCTGCTACCCATGGATATGCCCCTGCTCCCAGGATAGGCAGGCCACCAGGCAGAAGCAGGATACAGGTATTCACAATAGGTGATGTGGAAGCACATAACTGAGCCCATGTGTGTCCTTTCCCCCTCCCTCTCACAATGAATATGGCATGTGACATACCCTGGAGACCCCAAGTGTCATTACAGGACACTTTACTGGAGGCGACCAAACCAGATGTAGTGTATCAGGGAGCAGTTGGCAGCTGAGGAAGGTCAGTGAGGAGCACAATGGACCCAGCAGGCAGAGGGAGTGGAAGCCATGGCTGCCAGACAGGTACAGGCAGACCATCCATGGGGGATCCCTCTTATACAATGATGGGAATGTGCTTGGAGCAGCCTTGATATCCTCCTGTGCCACTATCCCATATGTGCACAAGCCAGCACCCAATACATGCAGGTGCGTACACACATGGCTGGGGCATGGCATGGTAAGGCGGTACATCCTTTTGTCTGTTTCTGTCCTCTACTCTGTCCTATCTTACAAATGGCGTTCCTTTCATATTTCCACAAATGATATATTATTGTAAACCGCTCTAATGCTTCGGCCTGAGCGGTATATCAAATTCAAATAAACATAAACATACAAGGGCACACACCCACCAGTGGTGGGCACAGATACACATTACACACCTGCCCACACTGCCCCCTGAGGGAGTCTGTTGCCCAGGAGAGGGGACAGCAAGCCACAGCTGGGCATGTGTGGGGGAGAACTGAGTTGGCTGGAGATGAGCAAAGGGGAGGGCATGCCTTGTGTACTATGGGACGGCATACCCCCACGGCCCAAATGTGAGTTGCACAATGCATGCACAGGTCCCCTGGAGATGTGCCAGTCCCACCCCATGGCAATGCCAAAGCAGACAGTAAACCCCCTCCCTCTTCCCCCACAGCCGGTTCCATGGAAGACCCAGACAATACTGGCCCACCATGGGCACCAACCTGGAGCAGTGGTCCAGCACCAGTGCAGCTGTCCCGATGTGTATCTCCCAGCAGTACAGCCAGCAATGATGGGGAGGAGGGGTTTAGCAGCACTGTGATGGAGGACAGCACCACAGAGGGGCAGGGCAGTGAGGAGCCCACAGCACAGCAGCAGGACGTGGAGTCTGAGGAGGGGAAGGGCTCACAGGGTCAGGGGCAGGCTGGGGAGTCTGAGGAGGAAGAGGGCTCAAAGGATCAGGGGCAAGCAGGGGAGTCAGAGGAGGAGGAGAGCTCAGAGGATCAGGGGCAGGCAGGAGAGTCCAAGGAGGAGGAGGTGGCAGCAGGACCACAGCTGTCCCCTGCATCTGAGGCAAAGGCAGGCCCTGAGGGGGTTGCAAGGGGGATGCAGTCACCACCCTCCAAGCATCCCAGGTTTGGCAGTGCAGTGCATTGCACAGCCAGCAGGCACCCAGTGTGTGGGGGGGGGCAGTGAAGGAGCAGCACTCCCTGGCTGTATCCTGCACCCCACAGCTATACCTGCCCAAGGCCATCTCAGGGTGCCATGAGCCCACCTCAGGGCTTGGAATGGATTGTGCACAATGTGCTGCAGACCTGTGGGCCATGTTTCACAGCCATGGTCCCCCACATCCACCCCAGCACCCATGGGTATGGCATGACCATGCTGCACCAGGTCCCTCTCCGCCACTGCCCACTCGGCCATATGTTGACTGGGCTCTGCGCACCCTGGTGGCGGAGGTGCGGTTTCCTCAGGGAGAACATGCAGTCAGCAGCACAGGCAATCAGTGTGCATATGTATACTCTCACTGGTGCATTGACAGAGCACAAGCCTGCACCATAGGCTGTCCCTAGGCCAGGGATTGTCCTGCGTTGGGCCGTAATGGGGCAAACCACTTGACCAAGAACATGGGTGCTTAATGTCCCTGTTGTTGTTGGGATCTGTGTTCTTGTATAATGCAGGCGATGCCAGTGTTGTAAATGTTACAGAGTTTGCAATAAAATGTTCCCGGTTTGCAATCACAATGTGTTGTCAGTTTTGTAGGGGCAGGGCTGTGTGTTTGTGTGGGTGGTGCAGGCGATTGTGGGAGGGGGTCCGGGTGTTATGGGCATAGGGTGTGTGGTCTCAGCTCTGCATGGGTAGCGCCTCTGTGCCATACCCACGCAGAGCGACTGCAGCTACTGCCTGGCATTGATAGTGCCGCTGTGCCATATCCATGCATAACTGGTGGCAGTGCCACAACTGTATTCGTGCAAGATGCTTGCTCCATTGCCATTCAGCAAGGGTGTGGCACAGTGGTGCTGCAGGCACAGAATGCACCCTGACCCAAGAGGACACACAATCCGAGTGATGCCATGCACCAGTCCTCACACTGCAGCGGCTATGCCGCATACTGTGCTATCTGTCCTACCTGGGTGTTACCATATGGGTGTCCATGCATGCATATGCCTTCTTGCCATGGTGTGCGGCTATGGCTGTTGCACCATGTAACGCTATAGAGGTATTATAATATCCTTTGTTTTATTCTCCATTCCATTCCTTATGATACCTAGCTTTCTATTTGTTTTCTTGGCAGTCACTGCACACTGGGTAGAGGGTTGCAATGTGTTATCCATGATGACGCCTAAATCTTTTTCCTGGGGGGTGGTTCTTAATGTGGAACCTTGCATCGTGTAGCCATAGTTTGGATTGTTCTTTCCTAGGTGCATAACTTTGCACTTGTCCACATTAAATTTCATTTGCCATTTGAACGTCCAGTCTTCCAGCTTATTAAGGCCCTCTTGCAATTTTTCACAATCCTCTTGAGTTTTAACAACTTTGAATATTTTTGTGTCATCTGTAAATTTGATTACCTCACTCCTTATTCCCATTTCTGGGTCATTTATAAATATGTTAAAAAGCAATGAACCCAGCACAGATTCCTGGGGCACTCCACTATTCACCTTTCTCCATTAGGAAAATTGGCCATTTAACCCTACCCTCTGCTATCTATCTTTTTATCAGTTCCTGATTCACACTAGAAAATGCCTCCTATTCCATGACTTTTTAATTTTGCCAAGAGTCTCTCATGAGGGACCTTGTCAAAGGCTTTCTGAAAATCCAGATACACTACATTGAGCGGCCCACCTACAGTATGTTTACCAGCTTATTTACACCTTCAAAAAATTATAACAGATTATTAAGACAAAAACTTCCCTGGCTGAAACCATTTTGGCTGTTTCCCATTAAACCATGATTATCTACATGGGTATAAACTATATTGCAATGATAAGGTAGATCATATTGGTGGAGGGGTTGCCCTCTATGTTGGAGAGGGCATTGAGTCACATAGGATTAAAGTTTTGCATGAAACAAAATACACTGTAAAATCTCTATGGATAGAAATCCCATATAAAAGGGGAAGGCGATGGCAGTGGGGGTGTACTATCGACCGTCTGTACAGAATAGATAGATTGATGATGAAATCCTAAGAGAAATCAGGGAAGCTAACAAAAGTTACAACACAGTAATAATGGGTTATTTTAATTACCCTGGTATCGACTGGGTCAGTGTCACAGCAGGACATGCTAGGGAGAAAGATTTCTAGATGAAATAAATGACTGCTTTTTGGAACAACTGGTTCATGAACTGACAAGAGTGGAAGCTATTTTGGATCTATCTAGTCCTTAGTGGAACACAGGAACTGGTGCAAGAGATAAGGGTGTTGGGTCCACTTGGCAATAGTGATCATAGCGTGATCGCATTTGATTTAATAAATGGAAGCAGAACGACAAAGAAATCCACACTACTACCTTTTAAAATTCAAAAGGGAGACTATGATAAACTGAGGAAAATAGTTAAGAAAAAATTAAAAGCAGCAGCTGCAAAGGTTAAAGATTTACATCAAGCATGGACATTGTTTAAAGATACTATCTTGGGGGGGCGGAGCCTGATGTCCAGCGGGATAGTCGCATAGCGCTGAGGCTCCCGAGAGGCCTACCAAGACTCCTGAATTTTGAACCGTTTTAATTCTGAATATTGCTTTGACTCTACCGGGGTACCTTGGGGTGATGGCGGGGACCAAACCAGCACGTCTAGATTTCGGGACCCCAACGAATTCCCATGGTAAACGCTCCAAAACCGAGCCCCCGTCTCCGCAGAAGCAGCCCGCACCTCGGGAAGGTCCCGAGATGCAGCAGGAGATCCTCACTGAAATACGAGGGGTAAAAGACCTTGTGCAATCCAACGGGGAGTCACTCCGAGCGCTGCGTGAAGATTTCGGCATGCTGCAAAGCAAACTTGAAGGGCTTTCCCTACGACAAGACAAAATGGAAGGCATACTGGACTCACACACGGTCCGGTTGGCGAAACTTGACAAAGTAGAGCGCCAGATACGGGTCCTTCAGAAAGAAGTGGAAGATGGCAACAATCGGGCCCGCCGCAATAACATACGGCTCGTGGGCATACCGGAGGGAGCTGAGTCTGGAGACATGAAGGAGTTTCTTTGTAAGGCGCTTCCTTCCCTACTTCGGATCACATTTGCTAAAGACCTGGAGATTGACCGGGCTCATCGAGTGCCCTCAAATATGGCGCTCAATCGGAAGACCCCGCGGCCTATTATCTTTCGGCTCTTAAGATACCAACATGTTGAGCAAATTCTGAATGCCGCTCGCGCAAAAGGCCCCATCGAGTTTGAGGGCCACCGGCTATCCTTCTTTCCTGATTTGGCTAAGCCCACGGTTGATCGTAGAAAGCGATTCCTGGAATTTCGACCGAGGCTACAACAACTGCAAGCTCGCTATGGCCTAATGTACCCGGCTAAACTCAGGGTAACGCTGCACAACCAGACCAGAACATTTGATGATCCTGAATTACTTGCGGAATTTTTGGAGTCCAAAGAGGCAGATCAGATGCGTTGATCCAAGGAACACTTAGCTAATTGACCTTATATTGGTAAAACCCGCCATATTGTTTTCGGACGCTCTCTACCTTAGAGACTGCCTTGGCAATTCACAGCCTTGGCTTTCACTAGCCTTGATGGCCCTGCTCTATCATGCCCACAGCTACTTCGGTGGAGATCGGAGACTATAATAACAGAAGGGTTCAAACATTACAATCGCACTCTCTTGGGCCTCCTCCCGCAGACATATGGTCGCCATTTATATTTGGGGTTATGCTTCTTCTCTGGGGCACTTCGGTGCTTGTTTTCTCATATGGGGTGTATCTGGTATCTTAATTGATGTGTATGATATAGATGTACAGATGTGGTATATATTCCATACTAGCCTACGCTTTTACTTCAAATGTATGACAATGTCTTATGGCCCTATGTAAGGTTTTTTCATTGAACGTAAAGGGAATCAACAACCCGATTAAAAGAAAGAAAATCCTTAGTTATTTGAGTCATGAAAAGGCGGATCTGGTTTTTCTTCAGGAAACGCACTTAAATTCTACCGAAACTCTGAAACTCAATATTAAACCTTACATGGTAGCTGCCTACTCTCCGGCTGTTTCTAAGAAATGTGGGGTAGCTATTCTGGTGAGGAAATCCTTGCCTGTCACCATTATTGCCACTAGCTCTGACACGGAGGGCAGATGGTCCCGCGTCCATCTTAAAATTGGACACCTTGAACTAACATGTATATGTATATATGCCCCCAATGTGGATAATCCTGCCTTTTTTGCTACCATTGCTCAGGTTGCGCAGGCCTCTGCTAGCACCTCACTGATAATAGGTGGCGACTTTAATCAAGTCGTCGATCCTCTGATAGACAGGCAACCGCCTAGAACGAGTGGCCTGCCCAAGAGCTCCCTCACACTCACCTCCTTGATCAAAGATCTCGCTTTAGTGGATCTTTGGAGATTGTTGCATCCTGCTGAACTGGAATTTACTTTCTATTCTCCCCCCCATTTATCACAGTCTAGAATAGATTTTTTCCTAATATCTAAAGTGCTGGTATCTCAGGTAGACACAGCGATGATTCACCCATTACATATCTCAGACCATGCTGCCATTTCCTTCCAGTTGCACGCTAACCTGCCCAGTGGGAATCCGGGAAATTGGTTTTTTGATAGGACCTTGCTAGAGCAACAAGAGTTTCAGTTAGACATTCGGGCCGCCATTCAGGACTATTTCCATTTTAACTTACCACATGATACCATGAGCTGGGCTTGGTGGGAGGGCTTTAAAGCTGCCATTCGTGCAACCATTACTAGCTATCAAATTCGCTTGGGGAAACAGCGTAAGCAACAGTTATTAATATTAGAGCAACAAATTAAAACTGGGGAACGGGTTCTTACTTCCCGCACTGATCCTTGTGTGTTGTTACGATTGCAACGCCTACGCTTTCAATATAACTCAATCCTGTCTGCTGCAGCTTCTAAAAATATCGCATCGCAGCAAGGGATGTACTATCGGGAAAGCAACCATGCTGGGAGACTCTTAGCTAATGCCTTGAAAGATCAAAAAGAAGCCAAACGGGTAGCGGCTCTCCGAAACCCGGTAGGAGGGGACATAGTGACAAATAATACAGAGATAGTAGAGCTTTTCCAGGATTTTTATACTCGTCTTTATAAATCAGAATGTGACTTCACGTCAGAGGCTTTTGAGCGATTATTATCCGGAATCCAACGGCCGACCCTCTCTGAAGAGGATAGGGTTGCGATGGATAAACCCTTCTCTACTAATGAAATTCACTCTGCCCTTAAACGTGTGGCCTCGGGACGCGCCGCAGGCCCTGACGGTCTTCCGGCCGAATTTTATAAAACGTTCAGTGCTGATCTGGCCCCCCACCTAAAACTCTATTTCACTGCTCTGGCTGAAGACACATCTTGCTTGGGATCCTTTTCGGCGGCGAATGTGGTAGTATTTGAAAAAGAAGGGAGGGATCCGCTGTTAACAGCTAACTACCGCCCAATCTCCCTTCTTAACGCAGACTATAAAATTTTTGCGACTATCTTAGCCTCTCGACTATCTGACCAAATGTCTACACTAATCCACCCTGATCAATGTGGTTTTATACCCGGAAGATCCACTGCCGACAACGCTAGGACTTTATGTCATGTTTTGACTAATGCTGCAAGCCTAGATCTACCACTAGTTGGCCTCTCCCTAGACGCCGAGAAAGCCTTCGACCGACTAGAATGGCCCTTCTTATTCGCTGTTCTCCGTTGGTACGGCTTTGGGGAGGGCTTTCTCCGGTTTCTTCAAGTCATGTATGCCGAACCCACAGCCAGTATATGTGTGAATGCCATCAAATCTCAGCCATTCAGCCTTCAAAGAGGTACACGCCAAGGATGCCCCCTATCTCCTCTGCTCTTTGACTTAGCGCTTGAACCTCTAGCCCTGTTACTTAGGCAGTCCGCAGACATCCGAGGTGCCCCCTTTAGACACAGAGAGATCAAACTCTCCGCTTATGCAGATGATCTTATGCTTTTTATAACTTTGGACTCGGTCCCAGTAGTCTTAGAATTACTAGACAGGTATTCGCAGCTCTCGGGCTATAAGATCAACTGGACCAAATCGGTTGCTTTCCCACTTAACCACCGGGTACATGCGGCCGACATGCAAGCCTTTCCCTTTCTCTGGCAGCATAGTATGGTGAAATATCTCGGGGTCTATTATTGCTATCCTTTAGAGGACACTATTAGTTTCAACGCCAAGGCGATAATCTCCAAAGTCCGTGAACTTACCAATCGGTGGTCTCCACTAACCCTTACATGGTGGGGCCGCTTGGAAACAGTGAAAATGATGATAGTTCCTAAAGTGAACTACATTCTCGAAATGCTACCATGTTTACTGCCCCGACACATCTACAAAGATATTGAAGGCCTTCTTATCCGTTATTTATGGCAGGGTAAAACACCCAGGATAGCTAAACAACACTTGCAATCTGATAAAGCGAGAGGAGGAGCTAGATTTCCAGATTTTCTCAAATATCATAACGCCTTCCTCTTAAAGCAAGGTGCCCGTTGGTTGGATACCCCGGCAGCAGGCCGCCCGGTGTGGCTAGATATTGAAGAAGAGCTTAGTGGACCAGTTCCGCTGGCCTACTTCCCCGGAATGTGCCATCATTCAGACTCCCGCCATTCACCAATGGTTGTAGACACTCTAGTGGCCTTTAATGCCCTCATTCAATCTCTGGGTCCGCAGGCGTGCCCCCTGGACCATCTCCCGATATGGCATAACTCTCGATTTCAAATTAACAAAAAAACGATAGCATGGAGACCCTGGTACTCCAGGGGGATTTGGACACCTAAGCAGCTGTTTGCTGGGGATCGCTGGAAAACCTTTAATGCTTTACAAACGGAATTTGGTCTACCAGCGAAATATTACTTTCAATGGATGCAGCTCCAACATTGCCTTAAAGGCGCTCGGGTCATTCCGCGCTCTGATACTAGCGTGGAAGGGCTGTCTGAGGTGATTCGTTGTATCGGGAGTTTACCAGGGGTGGCATCTAACTTTTATAAAATACTCACTCATAGTCCAGGCAGGGACACCCCTAGGGCCCAGCAGGCATGGGAGCGCGAATTGCACATCACTTTAACTCCCCAGCAATGGAAGATAGTTTGGAGCAAAGTGGTGCGGGTCTCTAGATCCGCCTCTGTCACTCAAACGCTCTTCTATTTTGCCCACAGATGCTTTTATACTCCTGAGAAGATGGCCAAATGGAATGTCAATACAAGCTATCGATGTTGGTCATGCCATACAGCGGTGGGTACCTTCGCCCATGTTATCTATGAATGTCCAGCACTACAGCAATATTGGGGGCGGGTTTGGGACCGGATACAAAGTATCCTACACTTCCGGGAGCCCCTTTCTTGTTAGATTGTGGGACTCCGCTCTGTGGCGGGGATCCCCTCTCTTCCCAGGACAGGCCGCTTCCTCCTGGATTTTATGTTGGGTATGGCTGTATGCTTAGTCACGAAAAATTGGAAGAATGGCTCCCGCCTAACTTTTACCGAATGGTGGAATTCTGTCTGCTTATATAGTACATATGAGCAGATACCTCGTCGGATGGCATTCCAGGTTCAGGACTGCTCTCACTTGTCTAAGTGGCAGATGCTTAATGACTATGTTCAGATTGCCAGATGCTCCAATATAGCCGTATAGTTACACTCATCATGTTGCAGATAATTATATTATCACGAAAGATAATAATGTGTATATACACCCGATACTGGATTGTTACGTATCCCAGAGAAGAAGCAGGGGGGGAGGGGGGTGGTGGGGGTTTACTGTCCGTGATTGTATAATATTATTTGTTCATGTCTTCTATTCTGTATGTCCTTTTGTTTTGATATTCCAAAATGAAAATAAAAGTTTAAAAAAAAAAAAAGATACTATCTTGCAAACCCAGAGCACATGTATTCCATGCTGTAAGAAAAGTGGAAGGAAGTCCAAAAAACTTCCAGTATGATTTAAAGGCAAGGTCAGAGAGGCTGTTGTAGTCAAAAAAGCATCTTTCAGGAAATGGAAAAATGAGTCAAATGATGAAAATGGGAAACAACATAAGCAGTGGCAAGTTAGATGCAAGGCATTGATAAGGCAGGCAAAGAGAGAATTTGAAAATAAGTTTGCCATGAAAGCAAGAACATAAAACCTTTTTCAAGTATATCCGTAGCAAAAAACCTGTGAGAGGGTCAGTTGGATAACAGAGGGGTAAAAGGAGCACTAATGGAGGACAAGGCCATAGTGGAGAGACTGAATGAATTTTTTGCTTTAGTCTTTATTGAAGAAGATGAAAGGAAGTTACCCATGCCTGAAAAGGTATTTAAAGGTGATGTATCAGGAGAATTGAAAGAAATATTGCTAAACCGGGACGATGTATTACAACTATCTGATAAACTGAAGAGTAGCAAATCACCTGGACAGGATGATATACATCTGAGGGTGCTGTAAGAACTGAAATGAGATTGCAAACCTACTATTAGTAATCTGTAGTACCTGAAGACTAGAGCTTGGCCAATGTAATGCCAATTTTTAAAAAGGGTTCCAGGGGTGATCTGGGAAATTACAGACCGGTGAGCCTGATGTCAATTCCAGGTGATAGAAACCATTATAAAGAAAAAAAATTACTGAACCTGTAGATAGTTATGGTTTAATGGGAGAAAGACAACAAGGAAAGTCTTGTCTTACTAATCTGTTATATTTTTTGAAGGTGTGAATAAACAGGTAGACCAAGGTCCCTGTGGTGGTATGTATAAGAACTCCCCATCCCATGCAGGGAAACTCCCCTGCCAAGCTTAACATAAGGGAGGTATTGCAACCCCTCTCTCTTTAAGAGGAAAAGCTGGAGAGTGTCTGTGGATGGTGTGGCCCTGCCCCAGGATTTAACTCAGAGAGTAGGAGACCTGGAGAGAGAGAGGAGTCTGGGGTTTTCTGGGATATGCAGTGACCAGTTACCTTTGAAAGTGAATTACTGCTGAGAAGGTAGGAATTGTGGTTTAAGTTTGCTGCTGTATATTCAGCCTTACTGTTAGATGTTTACCCAGCTGAAGGACTCTTGTGCTATAGAGAGCTGCTATTTACTTGATTTGTGGATATGCTTCCCTGCTGCTAAGGACTGAAAGAGAGTACTACTGAAATGCACCCCAGAGTGAAGGAATTTGGGAAGAACCAGTTTGTGCTCTTACTTTAGAACTGTCTGTGCTGGAACAGTGTTTTCTCACCCAGCAAACCAATGCTGCTAATTCTAATTCAAAAATAACAAAAATAACAATTATGTAAATATAATCAAAAACCAAAAATAGAGTAAAAGTATCTTATCTGAGCACAATTTATATGTTGGAAGACTAGCCTTGAGGGGAACCCCCTCTCGTGGCTTTTCTTCCTTTTTAATCAATATTTTGGTACCTAATTTATAGAACCATTTTTCATATGAGAAAAAAGCACACCACTTTGTGTCTCTACACAAACACCAATAATTTTTGAAACCTTCTGTGGAACTGAATATTAAAAATTCATCAGTTTGATGTTCTTGTAAACAAACTCCCCACAGTTGTAGATAAAACAAGACAAGCAGTTATTTGTACTTATCTGAACTACATTTACACAAGCCCCAACCTGATAGCTAGGAGCTTTGTGACTGTAATGATGACCACTTCGCAGCAATAATAACGACACAAACACAGCTCTGTGTTTAGGGCAGCCTAATCTATTGGTATTTTCAATAACATGGTATTTTCAATAACATCATAAGGATGTGAAAGATGGACAGTGAAAAAGATAGACAGGAAGAAAATTGATGCCTTTGAATTATGGTGCTGGCAGCGAATACTGTGTATACCATGGACTGCCCGAAGAACAAACCAGTCGGTACTAAAGGAGATCAAACCTAAGCTTTCTTTAGAAGCTCAGATGACAAGACTTTGACTTTCATACTTTCGACACATCATGCGAAGAGAGAGATCATTAGAAAAAGACATCATGCTTGGCAAGATAGAAGGTCAACGCAAAAGAGGAAGGCCAGCAACGAGTTGGATCGAGACAATAACAGCAGCTACGGGTACCAGTCTGTCAACAATGAGCCGCCTGACTGAAGACCGAACACAATTTAGGATAGCTATCCAGAGGGTCGCCATGAGTCAGTCGGCTCTGACTCGACAGCACTTAACAACAACAATCTATTGTGCCCTGTTTCAATGCTCAAACAGAAAAGATGTCTCCTGAAACGTTTTTGGACGCTGAAAAAAGCTCAGTTAAATTCTGTGCCACATGGTAAAAGGAACTAATGAACAAACAGCTCAAAACCCAATCACAGTTTGACATGTCATAGAAGGCTTGCCCAATCCAATTCATGACTGAGCCCATTCGGTGTTACAGACTACAAACAAAATATCCATGATTGTTCACTGAACTGAAGACGTTGTTCTCTATTTCCACCCCAAGGATTTGGCAGTACAAAATCCAAAACTCTTCATTGAAAATCTGAAAAAAGATGTTGATTATCCAAACAATGTTGAACAATAGGAGCATTAATGATCCAGTTTTTGACATGGGAGGCATGTTCATGTAAACGTACTCAAACTGGCCATATTGTATGCCCTATATAAAACAACAAACATGGGGGGCGGAGCCTGATGTCCAGCGGGTAAGACGCTTCGCGCTGAAGCTCCCGAGAGGCCTACTTAGAATCCTGACTTAATACCTATACAAACTTACTATTTCGCTCCGGGCTGACCGGGGTACCTTGGGGGGGATGGCGGCCCATAAACCAGCGCGCTTGGACTTCGGGTCTCCTTCTTCTTCTCACGGAAAACGCTCCAAAACAGAGGTGTCCTCCCCACAGAAGATGGCTCCATTTCGGGAACACCCCGAAATGCACCTGGAGATTTTAGAGGAAATACGCGGCGTGAAGGAATTGGTGCAGTCCAATGGAGAAGCGTTTAGAGCCATGCGAGAAGACTTTGGAGTACTCCAGGACCGACTTGAAAGTCTCTCATCACGGCAGGACAATATGGCGGGGGTCCTCGACTCGCACGCGGTGCGCTTGGGCACACTGGACAAGGCTGAGCGCCAGATACAGAATCTTCAAAAGGAGTTAGAAGATAGCAATAATCGAGCCCGTCGCAACAATGTGAGGCTCATTGGAATACCGGAGGGGGTGGAAGCGGGAGATATGAGAGAATTCCTGCTCAAAACTCTTCCCTCCTTGCTGAAGATCACCTTTCATAAAGAACTGGAAATCGATCGTGCACACCGTGTTCCTACCCACATGGCGCTCAACCGAACGACCCCCCGGCCTATTATCTTTCGCTTGCTACGATATCAACAAGTGGAACAAATTTTAAATGCTGCCCGGGCGAACCATCATTTGGAATTTGAAGGTCACAAAGTCTCCTTCTTCCCTGATTTGGCAAAGCCTACCGTTGACCGACGGAAGAAACTCCTTGCTTTTCGCCCTCGACTTCAACAGCTACAGGCTCGCTTTGGCCTGTTGTATCCCGCGAAGCTCCGAGTGACTCTCCACAACCAAACCAGGACATTCGAAGATCCTGATCTACTATCAACATTTTTAGACTCCAAAGAAGCAGAGCAGATGCGCTAATCCAACGACTTGGACTTTTATTTGCCGGCTCTGTCCGCCATTTTGAAGGGCCCGATGCGGCAGTCATAGTCAAGCGCAGAGACTACCTGGACTTTCTTTCTTTCTTTCTATGACTTTTGTTTTTGGTCTCCTATCCCTCCATGATGTGTGCCTCGGTCGGATTCGGAGCACGCACAGTCCTACAGGTTAAGTGTTTTTTCAATTTCGGCCTTCTCTGGGGCTTCTCCCCGCAGACACATGGTCGCCAGTAATTTTTGGGGTTCTGCTTCTTCTCTACCGCGCTGCGGTTTTTCTTTTTTAATGTGGGGCGCTTCATTGTATTATCTAAGCTTATTTTCTTTTATGCCATATGTACAGCCAGATACAGTCAATATGAGGGACATTGTGAAATTATGTGCGCTATCATGCTCAGAATTTTTAACTTGTCTGAATGGCCTTATGTAAAATCTTATCACTCAACGTCAAGGGCATTAATAGTCCAATCAAAAGAAAGAAAATCCTTAGCTATCTTAGCCATGAGCATGCTGATTTAGCGTTTCTTCAGGAAACGCACTTAAACTCTGCTGAAACACTGAAACTCAATGTTAAGCCTTACATGGTGGCTGCCTACTCTCCCGCCGTTTCCAAACGGTGCGGGGTAGCCATTCTGGTTAAGAAATCTTTGCAAGCTACTGTAATTGATACTAGCGCTGACAAGGAGGGTAGATGGGCCCGAGTACATCTTAAGGTTGGAGATAGTGAATTTACATGTATTTGCATTTATGCCCCGAATGTGGACAACCCTGCTTACTATGCAAGTATTGCGCAGTTGGCACAGGCCTCTGCCAATACTCCCTTAATACTTGGTGGTGATTTTAATCAAGTGTTAGACCCTCTGATAGATAGACAGCCGCCTAGAACGAGTAGTCCACCCAAGAGTCTTGCTACCCTTACAGCTCTGATGCAAGATCTTGCGCTGGTAGATATATGGAGGCTGCTTCACCCCTCCGACTTAGAGTTCACTTTCTTTTCTGCCCCCCATCACTCCCAATCTAGAATAGATTTCTTTCTCATTTCCAAAGCACTGATTTCTCAAGTAGACACGACTAGGACTCATCCTCTCCATATTTCAGATCATGCTGCCATATCTTTATCATTACATGTCACTGCGCGGGACGATTCTCCCCGAGCTTGGTTTTTTGATAGATCCCTACTGGGTCAAAAAGATTTTCAGGTTGATATAAAGGCCGCTATCCAAGATTATTTTCATTTTAACTCACCCCATGACACAGCGAGCTGGGCTTGGTGGGAGGGTTTTAAAGCATCTATCCGCGCAACTATAACTAGCTATCAAATTCGGCAGGGGAAGCAAAGAAAGCAGCATTTACTGATTCTAGAGCAGCAGATACAAGCTGGGGAGAGTCTCCTCACGTCCCGTACTGACCCATGTATTTTACTCCGTTTACAACGCTTGCGTTTTCAATACAATCAGCTTTTGTACACTGCTGCTGTTAAAAATATTGAATCCCAACAAGGGCTATATTATCGGGAAAATAATCGTGCTGGCAAATTATTAGCAAATGCCCTAAAAGGTCAAAAAGAAGCCAAGCGTGTTACCGCCCTCCGTGATCCGTCGGGGGGGGGGGGGGGTTTGGTCACTAAAGATACCGAAATCTTATAACTCTTTCGTGATTTTTATACTCGGCTTTATCAATCTGAATGTGATTTTGAGCCAGATGTATTTGAACGCTTACTTTCAGGGGTACAAAGACCGACCCTATCTGACGAAGATAGAGTGGCCTTGGACACACCATTTACTGTCTCAGAAATTCATTCTGCTATCAAGAAATGTGCCTCAGGTCGAGCCGCAGGCCCAGACGGTCTCCCTGCTGAATTCTACAAAACCTTTCACGCTGACTTAGCTCCAGTTTTGAAACTTTATTTTTCTGCTCTGGCTGAGGAGGGTTCTCCTTCTGGGTCCTTTTCAATGGCAAATGTAGTAGTTTTTGAGAAAGAGGGGAGAGACCCGCAACTAACAGCTAATTATCGTCCAATTTCCCTCCTAAACGCGGACTATAAAATATTTGCCACCATTCTCTCTACCCGGCTCTCTGATAGGATGCCTACCCTAATACACCCAGATCAATGCGGTTTCATTCCTGGTAGATCAACTGCTGACAATGCTCGGACTCTATGCCATGTATTGACTACCGCAGTTAATCTTGATCGCCCATTTGTTGGCCTCTCACTTGATGCTGAGAAGGCCTTTGATCGCTTAGAGTGGCCCTTCCTATTTGCAGTCCTCCGCTGGTACGGATTCGGGGAAGGTTTTCTCCGTTGTCTTCGCACCATGTACGCACAGCCTACAGCCAGTATATGTGCCAATGCTTTAAAGTCTCAGCCTTTTCCTCTTCAACGCGGCACTCGCCAGGGATGCCCACTGTCTCCACTTCTCTTCGATCTTGCACTCGAACCCTTGGCTTTACTAATCCGGCAATCGGAGGAGATTCATGGAGTCCCCTTCACCCATAGGGAAATCAAAATTTCAGCGTATGCTGATGACCTTATGCTTTTTGTCTCTATAGACTCAGTACCGGCTGTCCTAGAGCAAATTGGTAAATACTCACAACTGTCCGGTTATAAGATAAATTGGACCAAGTCGGTAGCCTTTCCATTAAATCCTTTGCTTCATCAGGCAGATATGCAATCCTTCCCCTTTTTATGGCAACCTCGCATGGTCAAATACCTTGGGGTTCACTATTGTTCTCCTTTGGAAGACACTATCTCCTTCAATGCCAAAGACTTAACCTCTAAAGTCCGGGCGCTTACTCATCGCTGGACTCCTTTAACACTTACCTGGTGGGGTCGATTAGAAACCATAAAAATGATGATTGTTCCGAAAGTGAATTATATCTTAGAAATGTTGCCCTGTCTTTTACCTCGACGTATATATAAAGATATAGAGGGCCTTCTGACTAGATACTTGTGGCAAAACAAGACACCTAGGATAGCGAAACATAAGCTGCAAGCAGATAAGGAAAATGGGGGTGTCAGATTCCCTGATTTCCTGAAGTATCATCAGTCTTTTCTCCTCAAACAAGGCGCTCGTTGGCTAGAAGATCCAGTACCGAGTAGACCTGTGTGGCTAGACATAGAAGAGGACCTTTGCAAACCGATTCCTCTTACTTTTCTTCCTGGTATGACTCTCCCATCAGACTCCCACTTTCCACCAATGCTTTTAGACACCTTAGGTGCCTTTAATAATCTTATGCAATCTTTAGACTCCCGACTCTGTCCGTTAGACAAGCTCCCACTTTGGTACAATACTCGATTTCGAATACAAAATAAGCCGATGGCGTGGAGCCCCTGGTACACTAGGGGCATTTGGATTCCTAGTCAGTTGTTCCATGAAGGTCGCTGGAAAACTTTTAGTGAATTGCAAATTGAATTTGGTCTCCCAGCGAAACACTACTTTCAGTTGGTGCAACTTCAGCATTGCCTTCGGAGTGCTAGGGTGCTCCCGCCATCGGCCTCCCCTACACAAGGTTGGTTGGCGACTATCCGATCTATCGGTAGTTCACCGGGTGTAGCATCCAATTTTTACAAAACCTTATGTAATGCTATAACGAGAGATACCCCTATAGCGCAGAAAGCATGGGAGAGAGAATTGCATGTGACTTTGACCCCGGAGCAATGGAGCCTTGTCTGGAGTAGAGTGACACGGGTCTCCCGATCCGCCTCACTCACTCAGACACTCTTCTTTCTAGCCCACCGGTGTTTTTACACTCCTGACAGATTAGCCAAATGGAACACTACTCAGGGCAATAGTTGTTGGACATGTCATGCGGCCATTGGTTCCCTACCTCATGTTATGTATGAATGTCCCGCACTACAGTATTACTGGCGTCGGGTCTGGGGTCATATCCAGTCTATTTTGCACTTTCAAGAGCCCCTTTCTTGGAGGATAGTGGGACTTCGCTCAGCTGCGGGGATCCCCTCTCTTCCAAAAACGGCTTACTTCCTTTTAGACTTTATGCTTGGCATTGCTATTTCCCTAATTACGAAATACTGGAAAAATAGCTCCCTTCTGAGCCCCAATGAATGGTGGAATCATGTCTGTCTCTACAGTAAATATGAACAAATACCTCGTATGTTTGCTTCCCCCATTCAGACTCCTCATCATCGGTCTAAATGGAAGATGCTCAATGACTATGTACATTCTGCTCAATGCTCTCATCTGACTGTCTAAATTTGTATATATCTTTGTCCCATGATTATTCTGTATCGCAGATACTCTTTTGATTGTTTTGATGTATAATCACTGTTGTTTGGAAGCGCTCACATGCTGACATAATCAGCTAGAGAAGAAGCGTGGGGGTGGGGGGTAATTGGGTTTACTTTTCTTTATTGTATACTTGTTTTGTCTCCTTTGGTGTGTTGTTTCTTTTGTTTGTTGCAAAATGAAAATAAAAGTTTAAAAAAAAAAAAAAACAACAAACATGGGCATATTAAAACATAAACTACAAAGGCGGTAGAACATGTAGTATGCCATTTTGCAGTATGTTTGAAGCCTGAATTTGGAATACACCAGTCTCTGCCATTAATAAAATGTGCACAACAGTCACATTTATTGCATGCAAAATGGCCCAAAACACTATGGGGTTTGTTTACAAAGCCGCGGTAGCGGCTTCCGCTCGATATCGGAGCCGCGACCCCATTGAATTCTATGGGGCCGCGGCTCCGATATCAGGTGGAAACCGTTACCGCGGCTTTGTAAACAAGCCCCTTTGTTCTGTTTGAGATACTCTATCCCTAGGTGATAATGTTGTGCCAATAAGAACTCGGAGATTAGAGCCCCTGTTATATGCAATTTGTAATGTTTTTTTAAAACAAGGGTGCAACACTAAAACATGCCAATCTTTCAACAAAATGTTTCTAATTTTATTAGAATGAGCCATAAATGGTAAAATACCTACACATTTTTTCCATTTGAACAGGAGAAATCGCAGATGTGGAAAAATCGGTTAAATCGTTGGAGGGAATCAGCCATTCTCGATGGGTGAACCATGCTCTTGTGTATGCTTGCTTTACAATGTTCTTTGGATAGCCTTTTTGTAGTAACCGGTTTGACAAAGCCTTAGCATGATGCAAATAATCATGTATATTCGTACAAATACGTCTAAGATGAATAAACTGTCCATATGGGAGGACTTTTTTTAAAGAAACAGGATGAAAACTAGAAAAATTAAGTAGAGTATCCCTTTGAATTTCTTTTCTGAACAGGGTAGTTTGAAGCATTCCTTCAAATTTCCCACTAGAAGACAGCAACCTTGGGCTGGAAGGACTGGGGTTTCTAGTCCCACAGGTGCTCCTTGTGGTCTTGGGCAAGCCACTTAACCCTACATTGCTCATGTTCCCTGTAAAATAGTTATCTCCAAGTTATAATACCCTGTTCAATGTAATTTCAGTTTGTTCAATATAAACCGCCTTGATATCACGAAAGGTGGTATATAAGAAATGTTAAATAAATAAATAAATAAATATTTAACCACTACAACATCCAAAAATTCCAAGCGCTGAAAATGATGGTGCATAGTGTGGTGGCGCAGCTGAGAGAGAGCATACAAAAAGAGGGAAAAATCAGTCATTTTCCCCAGAGAAAGGAACCAAATCCAGGAGTTTAGGGGTTAAAACTCCTGGTTCAGAAAAAAACTCCCTGCAGAAAGTTTGTAGTAAAGAGACACGCCCTAGCTCCATAGTTACCAGCCCTGCTCACGAGGGACAGCTGGGGGAGAGGCTAGGAGGCAGAAAGGGAAATCACAGATATAAACGGCAGGAACTTGGAGAAAGGGAGTGCCGGGGGAGCCTGGAGGGAGAGGGCCTCAGGAGGAAATGCATTGGAAGGAAGTACACAGAGAGGAGGTGCCTGGGAAGACTGACTTCCAGAGAAGGTGAAACTTCTATTGAGAGAGGAAGGACAAGGAGGAGTCCTAGTTCTGATTCTGGTGCCAGTTGGAATGGACCAGAGGCTCCCAGAAGGGGAGGAGGCCCTAGGAGCTTCAGAGAACTAACTAACCAAGGAAGGAACACGGAGAGTGAGGGGAACTTCACCAGAAACCTCTTGGAGGAAGGCAAGGCCAGCCAGAGGTATTGAAGTTAGCCCCGTGACCTGTAAGAGAGACAGGAGAACTCCGTTTAGAAGGAAAACTTACCCAGGGGAAATTGCAAGCCATGTGAGTAGCAGAAACCATTCTCCTGAAATTTATATGGAAACCGAGCCTTCAGCAGTAAAGCCTGCCAGAAGCTTACTTCCACAAAGTAAGGTGAGCAGTTTTAAGTCTGATACGAATCTCCTGAAAGTTAAGAAACCTCCTAAATATAATAGCACTCCTCAGAAGAGGGAAGAGTCTGCATTAAGCGGAGTGTTGCAAATCCTAGAGAGGTTAAAGCAGGATAATTCTGAGATTGAATCCAATGCTTCTCAAATAGAGTCAGATGTGGAAAGCATGGAATTAGAAGCCCCTATGATAAAGGACATGAGCTCAGACCTGGAAATGGATTGCTCTCTAGTTTATACAAAATAAGTAGAAGCTAGAAGGTTTCTAGAGACTCCAAAAAAACCTGGCAGCTGCTTTCAGATAGAGCACGGCTGAGCAGAATATGCAAATGAGGTTGCTAAGATTCTAAGCTCTGACTGTGTGTTTAAAGGACTGTTGGCTAATAAGTATAGAGTTTGCAATAAAGCAGATAGAGAAACCCAATGATTGTGAGAAGAAGGAAACAGGCTGCATTAGAAGTTTGTGCATTACTGGAGAGTTGCAAACTGTTCCTGTTTTAAAAGCCATGTTGGAAGCTGGTTTTTGTCTGCACAAGAGTTTCATTGCTGTTCTTGTATGAAGAAATACTTTCTGTTGATTTGATTGGCAAGCTGAATATAGAAGCACTTTACTTTGTTGGTTACTCTGGGAAAAACACCCGAAACTTATGTTTTGATATTTTGAACTATAAATAAGCAGTTCATTTGGCTGGAAAAAAAAATAAAAGTCCTGCAAGCCTATAATCCTTCTCGGCTGAGTCATTTCAACCACACAACTACAAAAATTATAGGCAATCATCAAGGGAAAACATATTAAAGTTCGCGTCTCCAGCCCCTAGGCGACAGCCTGGCCACCAGGGGGCGCGACAATAGTAAACATCAAATGTGTTCTTAACCCTTTCCAGGCCGAGCCCGAAACTCTTGGGATCCAAAATTCTGACTAAATATTCCTATCAAATGGTATATAATACATGACCATAGCAGAAGGAAGATCACTATTAGAACATATTGAATAAGACGGGCAAAATTTTCCTGAAATATGCAAGAATTAACCCGGCTGCAGAATGTGTATTAAAAATTTAAAGGAGGCCTTGAAAGGGTTAAGGAATTCAACCAATCCATGAAAGCAATTACATGTTGTTCTGTCCTTTTCCAAAGAAAAAATATGTCATCCAAAAATCTAATCCATAAAGCTATCTCTGAAAACCATGATGATGAATATATTAAAGATGATTCAAAATCCACCAAATATAACGTTGCCACTGAAGGGGCTACTGTTGCTCCCATGGCTATCCCATGGATTTAATGATAATATTGTTGTTCATATTAAAAATAATTTCTTGTCAGAACCAGTTGTAAAAGTTGTTGAAAAAATGAACGAGGTATTCTAGATGGTAAAGAGATAGCCAATCCTGAGATGACACGTAAAGCTTCCTGCTCTTCAATATTAGCATACAGGGACTGTGACATCCAGAGAAACTATCCAAAAAGTGTCAACAGAAACAGCAATGAAACTAAGCATAGAAATAAAGTGAGTGGTGTTCCTTATAAATGAACTCACTTTTTGTGAGCATGGTTGTAAAAAGACATCACAAAATTTAGATAGTGGTTTCAATACTGATCCACAACAAGAAACAATAGGTCTACCTGGGGAGGGGGGGGGGGGCAATAATGACTTATGTATCTTTGAAACAGTATATATAAAGCGTAGTTACTCACCTGTAACAGGTGTTCTCCAGGAGCAGCAGGAATCAGTCCTCACATATGGGTGACGTCGGCGCCGACAGAGCCCTCGCGGAGCAATTTTCCCCAGCTTTCAAAGAAAGCCTTTGGGAATTGCAGCGCGCATGCGCGGTCTCCTTCCCGCCCAAGGGTGCCATCTTAGCCAGTCTGATGACATAGCTAAAAGATAGCATAAAAATTTGCAAAAAAACTTAAGCAGATGATTGCAACTCCAAGGGGAGGAGGGAGGGTTGTGAGGACTGATTCCTGCTGCTCCTGGAGAACACCTGTTACAGGTGAGTAACTACGCTTTCTCCAGGACCAAGCAGGAAGTCAGTCCTCACATATGGGACTCCCAAGCTTAAGGCTACCGGAGACGCTAAGCACAAAAATGAGCTCCCTCTAGCTCAGCGGTACAGAAGGAAGGAATCTTCACTGAATTATTACCCACCGGTAGCCCCCATCCGGGATGGAAGGTAGGAGTTGCTCAAACCTCGAAGAGATTTCGGAGAACTGCCTGTCCGAAAGCACTGTCCCTGCGGGACTCCCTCTCAAGGCAGTAATGGACCGCAAAAGTCTGGCTCGAAGACGAAGTAGCGGCCCGGCAGATGTCTGCCAACGGAACAGAGCGGAGGTAAGCCACTGACGTAGCCTTCGCCCGAACACAGTGAGCCGTGACTCGACTTTCTAACGAGAGTCCAGCTGCCCCATAAGCCCAAGCGATACAGTCAGCAACCCAGATGGACAGAGTACGCTTGGAGACCGGGAGCCCCAATTTATTGGGGTCAAAAGACACAAAAAGCTGAGCAGCTTTACGGTGCTCTCGCGTACGGTCAAGGTAGAAGTTAAATGCCCTTCTACAGTCCAGGGTATGCAGGACCATTTCAGCTCGGCTGGAGTGTGGCCTGGGAAAGAAGGTCGGAAGTACCACCTCCTGATTGATGTGAAAAGGGGAGACCACTTTTGGAAGAAATTTTGGGTGAGTCCGTAGGACTACCCTATTTTTGTAGAACCGAGTGTAAGGGGGATCAGACACGAGGGCCTGCAATTCACTTACGCGTCTAGCGGAAGTGAGGCCTATCAGGAACAATGTTTTCCAAGAAAGAAAACGGAGAGAACAGGTAGCCATAGGTTCAAAAGGCGGACAGGTGATCCGCTGTAAAACCACATTCAGATCCCAGTCAGGCGCTGGCGGGCGCAGAGGTGGTTTAAGTAGAAGGAGACCTCAGAGAAACCTCGCTACGAGAGGGTCGCTGGAAAGAGGTCTGCCGTTCACCGGCACATGATGTGCTGAAAGAGCACTGAGGTGAACTTTGACGGAGTTGGACTTAAGTCCCAGATTAGAGAGGTAGAGCAAGTACTGCAAGATCACTGACACCGAGCAGGAGAAGGGATCCTGAGACTGCTGGGCACACCAAGCGGAAAAACGACGCCATTTAAGGGCGTAGCATTTTCGGGTAGAAGGTCGCCGAGAAGCTAGGACGACTTCTTCCACCTCTGCCGGCAGTAGAAGGGGAGCAAGGACTACCCTTTCAGCAGCCAGGCCATCAGATGTAGAGATCTGAGGTTGGGGTGTAGCAGGGACCCCTGATCCTGTGATTGGAGATCTGGTTGAAACCCCAGAGGGAACGGATCCGCTACCGCTAATTGCAGCAGGAGTGGAAACCACGGCTGTCTGGGCCAGCGAGGAGCGATCAGGATCATGGAAGCTTTGTCTCGGAGAACCTTGAAAAGAGTTCGAGAGACTAACGGTATGGGAGGAAAGGCATACAGAAGGCTTTTCGACCATGAGAGTAGAAAAGCATCCGCCGCTACTCGAAGCGGATGCGGCTGACGAGAGCAGAAGCGAGGAAGTTGCCGGTTGAGAGGACTGGCAAAGAGATCCATCGTGGGGAGGCCCCACTTCAGAAAAAGTTTCTGAACTACGAAAGGATCCAGGCGCCACTCGTGTGGCTGGAGGATCCGGCTGAGTTTGTCCGCCAGGCAATTTTCTTGGCCTGGGAGATAAACTGCCTTGAGAAGAATGCCGTGGCTGACGGCCCAAGAGCAGAGCTTCTGTGCTTCTCGACAGAGAAGGAAGGAGTCCGTGCCTCCCTGTTTGTTCACGTAGAACATGGCAACTTGATTGTCCGTCTGGACAAGGACGGACTGGTGAGAAGTCAGGTGGTAGAAAGCCTTGAGAGCCAGGCGGATTGCTCTGAGCTCCAGGAAGTTGATCTGCTGAGCAGACTCCCACGTGGTCCAGAGACCTTGAGTACATGCCCCTTGGCAATGCGCTCCCCATCCTAGGAGAGAAGCATCGGTCGTCAGCACTTGAGCCGGCTGAGGGGACTGAAAAGGCATTCCGAGCAGCAGGTTCGGCCGATGAAGCCACCATTGTAGAGAAGTGGCCAGCGGGCCGGAGACGCGTACTAAGTTGGCTAGGCCGCCCGTGGCTTGTTGCCACTGCTTGCGAAGGCACCATTGAGCAGGCCGCATATTCAGGCGGGCATTGGGGGTCACGTGGACGGTGGAAGCCATATGGCCGAGTAGTCTCAGGAAGCGCCTGGCTGAGGCCAGGGACTGGCTGCAAAAACGGCTGGCTAGGTCCACGAGCCGTTGAGCCCTGTCGAGAGGCAGGAAAGCTCGTGCCTGAAGAGTATGCAGCCTTGCGCCGATGAACTCGAGATCTTGCGAGGGGAGCAAAGTGGACTTTGCGAAGTTTATGACAAAGCCCAAGTACTGGAGAAGAGTCACAGTGCGGTGGGCGGCTTTTATGACTTCCGGAGCGGACGACGCTCTGATGAGCCAGTCGTCTAGGTACGGAAAGACGTAGAGGCCTTGAAGCCGGAGATGAGCCGCCACCACCGCGAGACATTTTGTGAAGACTCGTGGTGCGGAGGATAGGCCAAAGGGCAGTACTCTGTACTGGTAATGATTTCCTGCCACCACAAACCTTAGGTATTGGCGGTGGCTGGGGTGGATGAGGATGTGCGTGTAGGCATCCTTTAGATCCAAGGAGCATAGCCAATCTCCCTGCTGGAGGTAGGGCAGAAGGATTCCATGGGTAAGCATCTTGAACTTCTCCCTCATGAGGAACTTGTTGAGGTTGCACAAGTCCAGGATGGGTCTGAGGCCTCCTGTTCTTTTCGGTATTAGAAAATACCTGGAATAAAAGCCTTGACCTCTCAGGTGGTGGGGCACCGGTTCCACAGCCTGTTCCTGAAGAAGACTTGCTAACTCCTGAAGGAGTAAGTCCCTGTGCAGAGGGAGTCGTGGAGGCTCTCCCGGGAAATAGGAGGGAGGGACCTGGTGGAAGTGGAGAAGATAGCCTTCTCTTACGACCTGAAGCACCCAGGCATCTGAAGTGATGTTGGACCACCTGTGGGCAAAGTGAACCAGCCAGCCTCCGGTGCTGGGAGGAACCAGCGGAGGGGGAGAGGCTATGCTGATGAAGTCAAAAACCCCCACCCTGCTGAGCAGGGGCCGGTGGTGCAGGCTTGGGGGCTTGCTGCCTACGGGACCCGTTACCCCGTCCCTTGGCCTGCTGACCCTGTTGGGGAGCTGCGGAGGCCTGATATTGAGGGTAGTGTTTATAGGCAGCCGCCTTTCTCGGGTAAAAGGACTTCTTTCCCGAGCCCTTCGTCTTCTGGGAAGGGGCGGAGGTCTTCCTAGAAAGCCTAGTTCTGGTGAGAGTCTCCGTCTCGATCTGTGCAGCCTTTTCAGCCATGGGCTTGCCAAAGAGGTTCTCACCTCGGCAGGGGACATCGACCAACTTGTCCTGCACCCAGGGTTCAAGGTCAGACGATTGAAGCCAAGCCTGTCGGCGGGCACCGATGCCAGCTGCGGCCACTCGTGCCGATGCTTCAAAGCCATCATAGGCTGCTCGAGACATGAATTTGGAGCATTCCCGAATACCAGTTGTCAAGGCTAGGAACCTCCACAAAGGTTCCTCGGACAGCCCAGCGGAGAATCCGGCTATCTCTTTAGCCAGGTCTCGGAGATACATGCCCATGTAGAGCTGGTAGGTCTGGACCCGACAAGCAAGCATAGAGCCCTGGAAACACTTCTTACCGAGGCCATCCAGGTTGCGGGCCTCCCTGCCAGGAGGCACCGAGGAGTGCATCTTCTGGCTCTTAAGCCTATGCATGGCCGATTCCACCACCATGGAATGGTGCGGTAGCTGTGCTTTTTGGAAGCCAGGACTCTTGCGGACTCGATAGATGGAATCGACCCGCTTGCTTAAGACCGGCGACGATGCCGGACTCTCCCACATGCGGAAGAGTAGTCGTTCCAGCATGGGAGGAACCGGTACAGTAAAGTGCTCCCTGGCGGGAGAGTCGTACTGAAGGGCATCGAGTTCCTCAGCTCGAGGCTCCTCCTCGGGATCCGCAGGGAAGGCCAAAGCCTTGGCCATATCCCTGACGAAATCCGAGAACCGGGCATCCTCCAGAGGGGACTGTTTCCGAGGTTCGGACTCAGGTGAGTCCGAGGGGACACATCGAGTCCGAAACGAATCAGGTGACTCTTCCTCTTCAGACTCCCAAGCCGACTCCGAGGAGGAATCGGTGGGGTCGGTTTGGGCGGGAGGTGGCGTCGGCCGCCCCGACGCCGAGGGAGTCGGCGTCGACGACCTCGGTCCCGAACGGGAGGCCGAGGGTGACCTCGACCGAGGATCGACTCGAGCCCGCATGGACTCGAGGATCGGCTCGGTCTCCGGGGTCGACTTAGACGTCGACGTCCCGGCGGTCGGGGCAGCGGCGCCAGCGAGGCTAGCGAGCAGTGCCCGCTGCTGGTCCATGAAGGCAGATAGTCTGCTCTCCAAGGCCGTCAACCTGAGTCCGACCTCAGGTGACCCAGCAGCCCCCGACTCAGGCCCCGACGGCGTCGGGCCCGACGTCGGACCCCTCGGAGGCGAGTCCAGGAGGACTACAGGACTTACCCGAGCAGGCAACTCCGACTCCAGACGAGGTCGCTTCGGGAGATGTTCCTTCTCCAACGACCCGGGACGGCTATCGGGGCTATGCGACCTGGCCCTCGCGGAACCAGGAGCGTCCACCGACGCCGCCCTCGCGGGTTTCACCTTCCGATGATGGTCCCCGGAGGGAGAACCCCTGTCGGAGGAACTCCGATGACGGTCGGAGCTGGAACCTCTTGACGCCGAGGCCTCCGACGAGGTCCGGGTACGGGCGGGATCAGCGAAGATTCGTTCCCGCTGATGCCGCCGACTCCTTAACGCTTTGGAGGACATTTTGCTGCAGGCCCCACAGATCAGTTCCTCGTGATCCGGGCCAAGGCAGCGGAGGCAATTATCATGTGTGTCAGTGAGTGACATATTTCTGTCACACTGAACACACCGCTTGAAACCACTGGCAGCCATCGGGGGAAAAAGGGCCCCTGCAAGGTCAAAGGACCGGGCTGCCAGCGAAAAACTGAAAACGAAAACTGACAGAAAATCAGAAAAACCGAAAAATAACAGAAGGACTCGCAACGGCGTCGCGAGTCCGGGCAGGAAAAAGACCGGCGTCGAACCGAAGAAAAAATAGAAATAAATCACGAAAATCAACTTTTTCAGCGGGGACACGACGGGTACGTCTGTAGGGCTCCGCGGAAAAAAGAAGACTGGCTAAGATGGCACCCTTGGGCGGGAAGGAGACCGCGCATGCGCGCTGCAATTCCCAAAGGCTTTCTTTGAAAGCTGGGGAAAATTGCTCCGCGAGGGCTCCGTCGGCGCCGACGTCACCCATATGTGAGGACTGACTTCCTGCTTGGTCCTGGAGAATAGGTATTATTAGATGCTTTAGCGTTAAAATTTTAAATTCACGTCTAGTAATCCAGCCTTGTGAAAGAGCCTGCTGCATTATTTGCTGAATTTCCTGCTGTAGACCCTCAATTGGATTTTCAGGTAGTATATGATAATACTTATCATCATTCAACTGATCCAATAAATGAGACCAGTATTGATCTAAGGATTGAACTACCGTGGCACCCCCTCAGCTCTACGAATAACAATATCATGATTACTCCGCAATTCTTTTATAGCTTGCCATTGGTCCCCAGAAAGATTATGGAAACGTGATCTTAAATCCACTGATTCTAAACCTTCCACATCCCTGAGAACCAGTTTTTGAAACGCCAAAATAAGTGGATCCTGAATACCTGGAGGGATCCAATTTGATGGTGCTTGAACTACTGAAGAATCAGATCCAAAATCATGTGATACACAAAAATGAGTGACCTGCAATTTCCTAAAAAAACGATAAAGAGCTACATGCATATGAAAAGGTTTATAATGAACCAAAGGGACAAATGATAAGCCCAAATTCAAAACTGACTCCTGTGCCCTTGAAAGAGGATAAGAAGATATATTTATGACAGTAGTTTGGATCGCGTCCGAGTTGTCGGGCCTTCAGTTCAGTGAACAATCATGGATATTTTGTTTGTCCTCTGCAACACCGAATGGACTCAATCATGAATTGGATTGGGCAAGCCTTCTATGATGTGTCAAACTGTGATTGGGTTTTGAGCTATTTGTTCATTGGTTCCTTTTACCATGTGGCACAGAATTTAACTGAGCTTTTTTCAGCGTCCAAAAAAGTTTTGGGAGCCATCTTTTCTCCACAGCTGTTTGAGCATTGAAATAGGGCACAATAGATTAGGCTGCCCTAAATGCAGTGCTGTGTTCGTCGTTATTATTGCTGCAAAGTGTTCATCATTACAGTTGCGAAGCTCCTAGTTATCAGGATGGGACTCGTGTAAATGTAGTTCAGATAAGTACAAATAACTGCTTGTCTTGTTTTATCTACGACTGTGGGGAGTTTGTTTATAAGAACATCAAACTGATGAATTTTTAATACTCGGTTCAACAGAAGGTTTCAAAAAGTATTGGTGTTTGTGTAGAGACACGAAGTAGTGTGCTTTTTTCTCACATGACAAATGGTTCTATAAATTAGAAGCCAAAATATTGATTAAAAAGAAAGAAAAGCCATGAGAGGGGGGTTCCCCTCAAGGCTAGTCTTCCAACATATAAATTGTGCTCAGATAAGATATTTTTACTCTATTTTTGGCTTTGGCTAAGTCTAATTCAGCTGAGGAAAGCCTGGAACAGCAGTGTGTCTTTAATCCTATGGGTATTGCTGGCCCATTAAGAGCCAGGACAGTTTGCTTGGGTGTTTATCCTGAAAATAAAGCATATTTTCTTTAAACCTCCTACTGGCTGTGGAGTTTTGTGTCACTGTTCATCTGCAGTGTAACATATATCGTGGCAATGGTGGGATCCTTCTTAACCAAGCGACAAAAGAAAACCCACGTCCCTCCTGGGCTCAGATTTCTCCAGAGTGCAAGGAAGAAGAAAGAAAGGGTTTTTTTTCTTCTTGGTACACAGTTAAAGGGATTAGCTCTGCAGCAGTTAGGAAAGAAATTTCAGTTTAGTTAGAAGCTGAACAGGCAGGACTTTTGTTTTTTTTCTCCTACTCAGGGTAGGTTGGAAAGAAAAAATAAACCAAAATGGAGAGATTACTCCAGACTCTTGTGGAACAACAGCATCAGCTACAGTGCACCCTATTGGAAGGACAGCAGCAACAGCAGCAGCTACAGCGTGCCCTAGTGGAAGGACAGCAGCACCAGCAGCAGTGGCTACAGCATGCCCTAGTAGAAGGACAGCAGCAACTGCTACAGGACATTTTGCAGGCACAAGGAGCTCAGCAACTACAAGTACTACAGAAATCAGTGGAAATACAGCAGGGTTCACTAGTGCAGGTCTCCCAGGATGGCAATCCCACCTCCTGGTACCACCCCTGCCTAAAATGGTGGAGGGTGAGGACCCAGATCACTTCCTAGTAAATGTTCAGTGGACAGGGTGGTCGGGTGGCTGGAGACGATGTGGACTACATTTCTGGGAAACTTGCTGACTGGAAGCAGTCAAGCCATCTTCTAGGAGGCTAACTCTGATTGAGAGGCCGCCTATGCAGCAGTCAAGACTGCTGTCTTGAAGTGGGTGGGTGTACACCAGAGGCCTATTGCAATGGTTCAGAGGAGGGGTTCTGGGACTGAAGGAAAACCTGGCATTTCTTTTATCAACTGAAAGAGACTGCCTTAAAATGGCTGCAACCTGAGGCAAAGACTGGAGTTGAGGTGGCCAACATTGTTCTGTTGGTGCAGTTCATAGAGGACTTCTCCCATGAGACGATGGGTGCACCATTTCTCAAAATTAACCTTGGAAAGTGCTTTGGAAATTGCAGGGGTTCTTTGAAACTCAGCTTAAAGCAGAGGCCCCCAAGGTGGAGGAAACAAAGCTGCCCATAGCCTAATGGGGCTGGTGAGGAAAATGCAAGCCATTGAGGGATCCCGTGCCAAGGTCTTCACATTCTTCCACCCCTCAAGGATTGGATGGTGGCGATTTGATATGCTTCAAGTGTGGGGATGGGCCATTTTGCCAGGGAGTGCCCCTTAGCATTCGGGGAACCAATAGATACAAATCTTATGACCTCCCATTTGGGCAGTGTGGTGGAAACGTTCCCAGCAGAGTGAGAAATGTTTGTCATACCCGTAGAGCTGGAGAGCATTCAGCTGCAAGCCCTGGTGGACTCAGGAAGCCTGAGGACTCTCATCAGGTGGGATATGAGGACAAGACATAAAATCAACTCTGGCAAGTTTGTGACTTTGGGTTGTGTCCACAGGGACCATCAGAAATATCCAACAACTCTAGTTGACTTGAAGACACTCCCCCCTCCCCCAAAGAATCGGAGACCCTCGAGGTGGTTGTCTTACCTTGGCTAACGCAACCCATAATTATAGGCCAAGACTTCCCGAATTTCAAGGACTTCTGGAACCAGAGGAAAAACAACCCAGAGGGGTTATGCAAAGTTATGCACCCAAGAAAGAACAATCCAAACTACAGTTACAGAATGCAAGATTCCAGATTAGGAACCAGCACACAGGAAAAAGATTTAGATGTCATTGTGGATAATACACTGAAACCCTTCATCCAGTGTTCAGCGGCAGCCAAGAAAGCAAATAGAATGCTAGGATTCATAAGGAAAGGAATGGAGACTAAGGGGCATGTTTACTAAAATCCGCAAAATAGCGCGCCGCAAAATAGCGCACGGCAACGCGGCACTGAAATGCGCAGAAACGCGTTTAAACGCCCCGCACACGTGCGTGTCACCCCCGCACAGGTACGCGGCTCACTAACGGGCCCCGTACAAGTGCGGGCCCGCAAATGTCCGATAGAGGCGTGGAACGGCGAAAGGAGGGCGGAGGAAGGCTCCGGAGGGGCGGAGGGACGGGGTCAATGGGTGGAGAGTGGGAGGGGAGAGGCTCCCCGCACAGTAACGGGCCCAAATTTGCATGTAAAAACTACCGCGAGAAAGCATTTAAAGGGAAGAGAAACCATTTCCGTCAGCAATGTACAGGAAAACCGGGGAAACCAGCAAAACGTGAGCAGTGTGATATATGTGCACAGCACAAAGGTGAAAATAACAATAGAAAATGACCACAACAGAACTATTAAAAATAGTAATTCAGCTGGGGAACAGGTATAGTGATGGGCAAATACAGAAATCACACCCAGCAAAGCTCCAGAAAAAAGAAATGAATTTTGGAAGGGTCTACTGAGAGGAGACTCTTCCAAAAAACATTTCCACGTTTTGGAGCTTTCCTGGGAGTGTTTGCTATGGTTGCCCATTAATATCACTGTTGCCCAGCGTGGTGATATTTTGTCCCACATTTCCCGTGGTCATTTCCGGGGTTTATGTGCACGTTTGTCACCAGACAGGGTGCATATGCCCACAGTAGAATTGCGTAGAGCAGGGTTTGTGACTCCATCCTGCCAGGCTTACTGCCTCCAGGGGCTGCACTGTCTCTGTGGCCAAAGTGTGGTACAGCGGACAGAGTCATTACCTCTAGGACCAGAGGGCAGAGGTTCAAAACCCAGCTGGGGCACCTGCCAGCCCAGTCCCTATATTTTACCCACCACTAAATAAAGATAGCGCAGACACCCCTGTATGCATGGGGAAAACACCCATATTTTACCCAACACCGCACACACACCACAACAATGGGCATTACCTACAGCCAAGTCCCCCAAATGCAGTCCCATACTGCCACATTGCAATCAGGTCAACTGCTTTTTCTGAGAGAAGTTCATGCCAGCATGTTGGCGGACAAGTACATGTGGTGCAGGGGGCAGTGGCTGCTAACCACAGAAGACAGAGGCCTAGCCATGTGCAGGCTGGCACAGTCCACTGCAACAGACAGGTCCTGCCGGATCCACAGTCATGGACAGTCCAGGGAATCCAACCAATCTGTGGCTACACAGTGGTGCAGTGCACACAGACAGTGCATACAAAAACAGAAGGTCACAAGTTCAAAGCCCAGCTGGGGCTACTGCCAATCCTGCCCACATATTTTCCGCACAACTAAACAGTGATAGTAAGGACACACCTTTCATGGCGGGGACATATGCAATGGTAAGACATCTATCTTTTACCCCACTGAGCACAGACACCATGAACAGGGGCAGTACCTAGAGCAGAATCACCCAAAGGCAGTCCTGGTGGGCCACACACCAGTCATGTTCCATGCTGACACTCATACAAATGCCTGTGCTGTATATCTATGCACCACCCCCATGGCATGTAGATGTAGTCCATGCATATTCATGAGGGATAGCAGGAAAACCCGAACAGTGTGATGCAAACCTGGACTGGAGTTGGGAATCTGTGCCGTAAAGGGCAGACACACCCACACCCACAGGCCCCATTGGCCAATGTCTCCTGGAAAGGCAGAACATTGGACCGTGCATGCAGCACCCAAAACGAGCACTTGCATAACTTACCAATGTCACCCTACACCTGAGGTATACGGTACACAGCTCGGAGACGTTTGCTAGGAGCACAGGCAGGCAGTTATCCATACGTTACGTACATACTGCTAGTTGACCCCATCCAAACAATCTGTTAGGTGTTTGCGGGGCATGCTCCAGGCCTGGCCTCTGACAGTGCTTACCACCCTGGGGAGTGACCACCAGCTGTAATGCGTACCATATCCATGCCTTGCCGTGCTCAGGACCGGTTTGGTGGGCAAGGCTACGTACCCCCTCAATCGTAGCACCATGATGGCAGAGGTGTGGAAGTGTGTGTGTCTGTCTATACAGTGGGTGTTGGCTGCAAGCCCCTTCAACAGCCCGCACTGCCAGCACTGTTGCCAGTATTGGCCAGTCAATGTGCATAATGAGGTGCAAGGTACCATGGGTATAGCCAGGGCAGGGTGGCGTGGCCAGGCTGCATCTGCACTGGGCATAGGGCCCTGGCAGGGACATTGGCTGGGATATTGTAGTGTCCGGCCACCACCTACACAGACAGGGTGGCCAAAGCATGTCCTTCTGGGGGATCACGCTCACCCTGACTGTGCAGTGACCACAGCATGGCTAGGCCCCCCCATAGTACTGTATAGTAGTTCTCTCATGTGATAGATATGGGTTTCTCTTTGGGGCCCAGTCACTGATCTATCTGCTTGCTGTGTATGCAGACAGCCCAGTTCTGGGTGCATGCATCTCCATTGGGAACATGCACTATGGACTAACCAGCAGACTGTTTGTAGCTGGTAAATGTCTTGCTATAATGGCTTGCAGGGTGCAGTGGCTGTTGGCTTGCTGCAGGGGAATATCTGGTGGTGGAGTGCAGTTTACCATACCCTGGGCTTATGTCTGTCTGCTATTGTGTTATGGCTGTGTATGGAGCTGCCTGCCTGGGGGGGTGGTGGTGTGTTCCTCAGCAGGACTGGGGTTGATGTTGCCCTCTACTGCCACCTTTGCAGGGAGGTAGAGTGTGGATCCCTTGATGGGGACCATGTTTGCCGGGGGGGGGGGGGTGCCTGATGGCAGCAGACAGGGATATCCATGGTGTTTGTGCAGAAACTAGCTATCTTACACATTAACACTGCTTTGGAACGCCCGCTTGGCCTCCATCAGCCATGGCAGGTGTTGTTGACCTGGTCCTGGCCACCTCATTGCACACTCAGGGTGAGCACAGTACCCGCACGATGTAACGGTGTGTGTGGCTACTCTGTGCCAGTAAAACACCCGGTCAGTGCCCCCTACTAGGCCAAGGTGCTGTGTGGGTGCACCCGGTCACTTCCCCCAACAGGGCCGAGGTGCTGTGTGGGTGCATTCCCCATCTTGTGTCCATCTGCGGACAGCTAATTTGCATGTGCAGTGCATCATGGGTACGGGTGGCCTAACCCTATCCTGTTGACACCAGCAGACTGTCTGTGAGGTGACGTGTAGGCTATCTGCAGCCAGCCAGGGGCTTGCTTACAGCTATGGAGCTGTAGTGCAATGGTTACATCACTGCCTGTGCAGCCAGAGGTCATGGGTTCAAACCCACAGTGGGGCCCTTTGGTAGGGCTGTCCACAGCTTTATTTTTATTTACTGTACATATGTCTATGCCGGCAAGACCACCCTCAGCTTACTATACCCATTAGGTGCCTCTGAGGGTGCTTCATAGGGCGCCCTGTAGGCCACCTTATGGTTGCCATCCCTATAGGGTGCACTATACATTATCCTGTGTCGCAACATACATGCTGCCCTATAGGGGTCATTCAAGGGTGCCTTGGCGAACAGTGCACTGTAACATGTGCCTTATGGGCCGCCGTATGTTAACATGCTGGGAGAGTGCGTTTGCTAGTAGTGATATCAAAATAAAATTATACAGCCTCCTACAGCACTCCACAACATAATACATACTGCCTCAACAGGCATTTTTCACTGGGCATTGTGAGGAGTTGAACCCCTGATCCCTGCACCATTGGTCAGTGTTTTAACCATTGTGCTGTGGCTCTGTTCCTGTGCTTGTGCATCAGCGCGCCGCCTTGTGCCTATCAGCGCGCCGCCTTCTGCCGCCCAAGGGGACCAGTGCGCCGCCTTCTGCTGCCCAAAAATAACTGTGCGCCGCCTTATGCCGCCCAAAAAGCACTGTGCGCCACCTTCTGCCGCCAAAAATAACTGTGCGCCGCCTTATGCCGTTCCAAATTAATTTGCCTCCTAAAGCAATGTTAATCATTACAGTTACTGCCTCAGCTGACCTTTGTCGTTGCGCACACTGGGGGATTGAACCCATGGCCCCTGCACCATTGGTCAGTGTCTTCACCGTTGTACCACGGCTCTGTTGTTTTGTATACTCAGCAGCGCGCCACTTTGCCTTTCCACGCGCTAATGTCGACCCCCGCACATTAGCGCGACGCACACACGTCCGGTTGCTTACTACCGTTTTTTTTTCTATTTTCTGCCTGAACCGCCCACTCCTTATATGGCACAGGCACACTAGCGCGGCCCCGGACGTTAGGAATGTTTAGTAAACATGCCCCTAAAAGAAAGGATATAATGTCTCTGTATCATTCCGTTGTGTGACCGCACCTTGAATATTGTGTGCAATTCTGGTCGCTGTATCTTAAAAAGGATATAACAAAATTAGAAAAGGTACAGTGAAGAGCCACCAAAATGGTAAAGGGGTTGGAAGGATACCCCTATGAGGAAAGGCTTAAAAGGTTAGGGCTTTTCAGCTTGGAAAAGAGATGGCTTACGGGCGATATGATAATGATCTCTAATAGAATAGAACCGGTAAACGTAAATCAGTTGTTTACACCATCTAAAAGTAGAAAGACTAGAGGACACACAATGAAGCTAGAATGCAACCCATTTAAGACTAAAAGAGAAAATATTTTTTCACTCAATGTGTAATCAAACTCTGGAATTTGTTACCGGAGGATGTAGTGAAGGCTGTTAGTATAGCTGAGTTGAAAAAGAGTTTGTACAAGTACCTGGAGGAAAAGTCCAAAAAAACAAGGACCCAGGAAATCCACTGCTTGCTCCAGGACAAGCATTGTGGAATCTGTGTGTCTTTTTGGGAACCTGCCAGGTACTATTAGAAACAGGATACTGGGCTTGATTGACCTTGGTCTGACCCAGTATGGCATTTCTTATGTTCTTAAGCAAGAATCTCATTGAATACATTAACCAGAACTGGGACAAATTGCACCTTAAGGCTCTTAAATAATTCAGGAAGCAACATATGCTGTCCTGCTGCTTTCGCTGACTTAAGAACTTGAATAGCCTGCATCACTTCCACCAGGGTGAAGGGTTGCTGTATTGCCTCCATTGAGTCCACAACTAACCTTGGAAGCCCTGTCTCCTCTATCTGTTCCTTAATCTCATTCCTATCTACCACTAAACAAGAGGCATAAAACTCGCTACAGTATTCACCATCCTAGTGCACTCATTCAACATTTGGGTCCTTGATGGCATGAACACTTTTCTTTTCTCACTGCTTCTTAAGCTGACACAATAAAAAGCTTGCTTAATTGCCATGCTTATAAAAGAGATGTCTGGTGTGCTGCATGGTGGAAGCAGTATTCTCTGCTTCCAGAGATTCTAATTTGCCCCCCTCCAATGCTGACCTCTAGATCGCACACCTCCCTTCAGAGGCAATCAATTCTTCATTTCTCTCTTCTCTAGAACCAACTTGTTAAAGGAATAAACTCTCCTCCAAGAACCCCCTTAGCTGCCCCCATAAGGTAAAGGCAGAAGTATCAACAGTATCATTATGAAACAATTAATCTTGCCAAGCCTTCTGCAGTCTTTTAAGAAACTCTGAATTTTTGAACAAAGCCCTTTATACAGACCATGAAAGGAGTGTGGGGGGAGACTCTACCTTCTCCAATTGAATGGAGAGAAGAACACGGTTAGAGATACACATGAATTCAATGATAGGTTTGCTGAAAACTGGTCTAAGTTCCTGAAAAAGTTATTGTTTAGAAGAAAAACATGTAAAATCTCTTTCTCCCAGATGCAAAGTTATCCAACCATCTAGCGAAACCAAAATTCTTTAGATAATTTTGCAGTATCTTAGTCCCTTTAGAGTTAGCTATCTGCCCTCCCAACTTATCTATCCTAATCAACACACATTTTTAAAGTCCCCTGTCCCATTAGTAATTTCCCCCTAAGATTACACTTCACCTCCTCAAATAGCCCTTCCTAAGCAGACACCAGCCGCAGCAGATGAATATGCACATTAACAATAATGTACAAAACATTATTCAAGTTCCCATTCAATATCAAAAATCTACCTTCTGCATCTGCAGTATAGTCCAATACCTGGAAACCACAGACTTTGGCAACAAGAATCGCCATCCCCCTTTTGTGGAAGGAATAATTTTCTGCAAAGACCTGCAGGAACCACTTAGATTTAAGTACTTAAGAACATAAGATATGCGATACTGGATCTGACCAAAGGTTCATCAAGCATAGCATCCTGTTTCTAATTGTGGCCAATCCAGTTCACAAGTACCTGTAAGGTCCTCAAAAGATACACAGATTCCATGCTGCTTTTTCGAAGGATAAGTAGATCTTTAAGACTGGGACATTTACTTGCTATTTTTGACATGTCCTGATGCAGCCTGGCAAATAAGCGGGCAAAATTCAAGTCAACTAGTTGTCAACACGGTGTTTTTTGTTCCTTTGTCCTGGTGATTCATTGAGATACAGCTAAGTAGTTTTTATTCTTTTTCTTTAATTGCATTTAAAAATTGAAAAAATAAACATTTCAAATGGAAGTAGGAGAAACAGAATGGTTTAAAATCAGCAAAGGTGTTCGATAAGGCTGCATAATTTCTCACTACCTCTTTAATTTATATGCAGAACAAATCTTCAGAGAAGCAGGACAGTATGAAGACAACAGAAGTGTGAAGATTGGTGAAAGACTCATCAACAACCTTTGCTATGCTGATGATACCACATTACTGGCTGAAAGTGAAGACAATTTGAAACATTTGGTTCTCAAAATCAAGGAATATAGTCTTAAAATGGGCCTGCACCTTAATGTAAAGAAGACAAAGATCATGACAACTGGCAACACGAATAATTTCATCACTGATGGAGAAGAAATTGAAATAGTTGACAAATTTGACCTATTTGGATGAACTATCAATAAAGAAGCAACAAGCAGTCAAGAAATCCGACGACGCATTGTTCTTGGCAGAATGGCTATGAAGGACCTAGACAAGATTCTCAAAAGCAGAGATGTCTCTCTCCATACAAAGATTTGACTTGTTCAAACCATGGAATTTTCAATAACAACATATGGATGTGAAAGTTGGACAGTGAAAAAGAAAGACAGGAAGAAAACTGTTGCCTTTGAATTATGGTGCTGGTGACGAATACTGTGTATACCATGGACTGCCCGAAGAACAAACCAGTCAGTACTAGAGGAGATCAAACCTAAGCTTTCTTTAGAAGTTCAGATGACAAGACTTCGACTTTCATACTTTGGACACATTATTTATTTATTTATTTATTTATTTATTTAACAGTTATTTATATACCGCTCTTTCCCTAGTATCAAGTGCGGTTTACATGGAACAGTAGGTTAATTGGTATGTAATATACCAAGTCAGTTTACATAGAACAGATAATTATAATTTACAAGGAATGTTGTAACATTAAAGGTATAACATATTAGAACATATATACATTGTTAGATTAAATCTATAATCATCATGTGAATGAGAGTGTGGTATGGTTAATAGTGTATTAGTGATATTTATTTTGAAAATAGAGTATGTAATAATAATGTATAAATGTTAGCCTGTATCTATTTGAGTATTCTGTTCTGAGGGTGTATTGTAGTGTAATATGAATAAGTGAGTTTTAATGTTTTTCTAAATTCCTTTATATCAGATAGCAGGCGAATGTTGTCAGGTAGATTGTTCCAAAGAATTGGAGCAGAGTGTGAGAAAGCTCTCTTATTTGTTTGTTTTCTGGCTTTTGTGAAATCTTTTGGTATTGTTAAGGTATTTAAGTTTCTGCTTCTTTGGGATCGTTTATCGATGTCTATATTAATCAGTGTATTGAGTGCCGATGGTGCAAGATTATTTATAAGTTTAAATGTAGTGACAAGAATTTTATATTTGATTCGGGAGTAAATAGGTAGCCAATGAAGTTCAGCCAAAATTGGTGTAACATGTTCAAGTGGGCTTATATCATAATCATCCTGGCAGCTATGTTCTGAATTATTTGTATCTTTTTAATATTTTGTTTTGAAATGCCATTAAGTATTGTGTTTGCAAAATCAAATGTGGGGTGATGATAGCAAGAATTATATTAATAAAGTCTTGTAGATGAATCATTGGTATTAATTGTTTTAGTGTTTTGAGTTTGTAATGTATTTTTTAGTTAGATATTTTATATGTGAATCCATATTTAGATTATTGTCAAGTATCACACCTAAATATTTTATTTCTTTTTTGTATTTATTTCATGAGTATCTAGTGTGATCGTGTTTGGGGGTATGTATGTTTGATTTTTAGTGATGAATAATATATCAGTTTTAGTAAAGTTGATAAGTAGTAGATTTTGTTCTTTGAGCCATTCAGTTAGTTCATTGAAACATTCTGTTATTTTTTGAAGAGGTGGGTGTGGGATTTCAAATGGGAGGTAGAACATTATATCATCAGCGTAGATATGATAATAAACATTGTGACGTTTAAAGATGTTACAAACTGGTTGTAAGTAAATATTAAATAATAGCGCAGATAATGCAGAACCCTGCGGGAGACCCTGAGTTTGTTTGAAGGTGTTAGAAATTTGGGTGTGGATTCTTACTGTTTGAGTTCTGTTTGATAGATATGATTTGAACCAATTATAAACAGTAGATGTAATTCCAATTTGTTGAAGTCTGTTTAACATTGTTAAGTGATTAACACTGTCAAATGCAGCTGATATGTCAAGGAAAACAAGAATAAAGGCTTGTTTAGGATTATCAATACCTCTTAATATTGTGTCATAAAGGATCGTTAGCAAGGTTTCTACTCCATGGAAGGGTCTAAAGCCATATTGATGTTCATCAAGGAGGTTTAATGTGTCAATAAAGTCTTGTAGTTGAATTTGTACAATTTTTTCAATAGGTTTGGCCATAAAAGGAATACTTGATATGGGTCTGTATGATTTTGGGGATAATTTATCTAATGTGTTATTTTTAAGTATAGGTCGTATTTGAACGTGTTTGAGAGATGGTGGTAAGTAGCCTTTTTGTAAGGATAGGTTCACTAAGGGTAGAATGAAAGAAGAGAGTATTGAGAAAGTCTTCTTTATCCAATCAACTGGGCATGGATCAAGGTATGAGGTTGTTGTATTAATGTTAGTTATTGTAGTTTTGAGAGTAGATTTTGATATTAAGTTGAAGTTGGTCCAGTTATCAAATGTAGCTTGCTTTGTTTGTGTTTGAATTTGTGGGTGAGTAATATGTAGAGGTGTTATTTGTAGCTTTGTTTTATTGATATAGTATTGAGCTAATTCTTGTGGGGAGATATCAATTGATATTTCATCAGAATTTAGTGTTTTGTTTGTTAGTTTTTGTACTATACAGAATAGTTCTCTTGGACGATTAGTGGCTCTTGAGATTATATTAGAATAATAATTTTGTTTGGAGTTGTTTATTGTTTGTTTATAAATTTGTAGTGTATTAGTGTAGTTCTCATGATTTATTAATGATTTTGATTGTCTCCATTTCCTTTCCTCTTTTCTTAGTTGTCTTTTTAATGTTTTGATAGATATATTAAACCATGGAGCATGTCTTTTTTCAATTTTATTGTTGTTTATATTTTGGTGTGATTGGTTTGGATTACTTTCAGCTGCTTTAGAGATTATATTGTTCCAGTTTTTGATAGATTCTTCAAGATTTGTGGGTGTTTGTGTTAGTTGTGGTATTATTTGATCTAGAAATTCTTCTTCATTGAATTTTCTGAATCTATTAGTTTGAGGACGTTGTGGTCTTTTAGTTTGATTGTTGTAGGTGATGGTTATATTGAATTTTAGAAGATAGTGGTCAGACCAGGGGACTGGAATGTTTGAGAGGGATTCAGAGTTATATAGGTTGTGTAGAGAGTTTGGTAGGAAAACCATGTCAAGAGTTTTTCCTTTATTGTGTGTTTGTTCAGTTATTATTTGGTGAAAGTCCAAATTATTTATCATTTCTAAGAATTGATTAGAGTGATTGTTGGGTATTGAAGGAAGATTAAAGTCTCCCATAAGTATTACAGGATTTGTATCTGTGGATGATGCTAGTAATTCAATTAAATTGTAAATTTTATCTATGTTGTATTCTGGCGGTCGATATATTAATGATATAGTTATGTTTTTAATTTTTATGGTGAGTATGTCAACATTATCTATATTATTAGATGATATTAATTTTGCATTGAGGTTTTTCTTTATTATTATAAGTACTCCTCCTCCTTTTTTTAGTGTTCTGTGAGTATGGAAGATCTCATATTCAGGTGTCTTTAATTGGTTTAAGAATACTGAGTCAGTATCTTTGAGCCAGGTCTCTGTTATACAAAGGATATCAGGTTATCATCATTGATAATGTCTACAAAAATTGGTAGTTTGCTTTTCATAGATCTTGCATTAATGAGTTGGCAGGTGAGAATTGTGTATTTCTGTGTCTGAGGTGAGTGTGGTGTGTTGCATATTTTTGTTGTTGTTATATATAAAAGTCTAGATTGTCTAGATCTAAGGTTGGTTCCTATTATGAATGGGTGTATTAAATTATCATGTTTTGATATTCTTTGTATTATGGGAATTGAATTATGAATTATGAATTATGCAAAAAGAGAGATGATTAGAAAAAGACATCATGCTTGGCAAGGTAGAAGGTCAACGCAAAAGAGGAAGGCCAGCAATGAGATGGAGCGATACAATAACAGCAGCTACAGGTGCCAATCTGTCAACAGTGAGCCGCCTGACTGAAGACCGAGCACAATTTAGGACAACTATCCAGAGGGTCGCCATGAGTCGACACCGACTTGACAGCACTTAGCAACAACAATAACAATGAGCCGCCTGACTGAAGACTGAACACAATTTAGGATAGCTATCCAGAGGGTCGCCATGAGTCGACTCCGACTCGACGGCACTTAACAACAAACCAATCTTCAGGTAATTTCATTGATAGTTCACAGATTACTAATAGTGGGTCTTCAATCTCATTTTTTAGTTCTTTCAGCACCCTGTTATACATACCATCTAGTCCAGGTGATTTGCTATTCTTTAGTTTATCAAAATGCTATCTTCCAAGTTTATTGAGATTTGTTTCAATTCCTCTGATACATCACCTTTAAATAGCAGGCCTGATATTCAAAAGGCATTTACACAGTTAACGGCCAGTTAACCATGTAAATGCCTGTTAACCGGATATTCAACGGCACATACATGGGTAGTGCCATTGAATAGTCCTAAGTCCCCTTTGTGCCCCGATGCTAGCGGCTAGCATCGGGGCATGCTGCGGCATTCTGGGTTGGAGCAGAGGAGGGGACCAGCTCTAAACATGCAGGACTAATATTGGAAGCTGCACGATTAGCACTAGGCACTGAGGCCAGACCCAGATATTCACTTCTGTTGCCAAGGAAGTGAATATCCAGGGTTTGGGTTGGGCAGGCAGAGCTAAGCGTCTACGGCGCTTAGCCCTGCCCAGTTGAATGGGTAATTTTCTGCATCTTCTATGGTAACTTCCCTACATCTTCTTTGGTAAAGACCGAAGCAAATAATTCATTCAGTTTCTCTGCTATGCCCTTGTCTTCCCTTACTGCCCCTTTAACTTCTCTGTCATCTTATGATCCAACTGACTCTCGCACAGGATTTTTGCTACAAATGTACTTGAAAGCTGTTATTGTGAGTTTTTCCTTCTACTGAAAGCTTCTTTTCACATTTTCTCTTTGTCTGCCTTATCAATGCCTTGCATGTACTTTGAAAATATTTGTGTTTCCTGTTTTCATCATTTGACTCCTTTTTCCATTTTCTGAAAGATGATTTTTTGGTCAAAATAGCATTTCTGCTCTCACCTTTAAACTGTGCCAGCAGTCGTTTGGCCATCCTTCTACCTTTCTTAAAACATGGAATGCATCTCATCTGGGCTTTCAAGATATTATTTAAACAACATCCTGACTTGATGTAAATCTTTAACCTTTGCAGCTGTTCCTTTTAGTTTTTCTCTTAACCATTTTCCTTGTTTTATCATAGTTCCCTTTTTAAAGTTAAAAGCTAGCACAGAGGATTTCCTTGCTGTCCTCCCTCAATTCATGAAATCAAATGTAATCATGTTAGGCCATTTGGCAATAGTGATAATCAATACTGTCATCTCCTGTGTTTCACTAGGGAGTAGGTCTAAAATAGCTTCCCTTCGTGTCAGTTCCTGAACCAACTGCTCCATGAAGCAGTCATTTATTTCATCTAGAAATTTTATTTCCCTAGCATGTGACTTAGACCCAGTTATTACTGTATTGTAACTTTTGTTAGCTTTCCTAATTTCTTTTAGCATTTTGTCATCCATCTTTTCATTCTGGCCTGGCAGATGGTAGGACACCCCCACTGCCATTGTCTTCCTCTTTTTTTATATGGAATTTCTATCCATAGATATTCTACAATGTATTTTTCTTCCTGCAAGGAGCAGCTTCAGACAGCAGAAAATCCCCTATGCAAACAACAGTCTGCATTGGAGGGGGCAGATGCAGCAGGTCACAGAGAACAAGAACAGCAGTGCAGCACTGGGGAATTTGGATAAGCGCTGCATTGCTAATAAATGCCATTACTGCCTCTGCAAGTCCCAGAGAGCAATGGCAGTGGTGACAGTGGAAGCATGGGTGAAAGCAGGGGGGTGGCAGGATTGAGGGCTTGTCTAGGGCACCTCATATCCTTGCATCAACCCTGCCTGCAAACAGACTCAAAAGTAAATGCCGCCACCACGACATTACAAAGGGGAGTGCCAATATACTAAGCACTATCAGCTTCCCCTTTTCTGGAGATACAAGCCCAATAGGAGAAAGACCACATAATATCCTCCCTCCTACCATTAGGTCTCCTTCCCTTCTCTAAAACATCTATCCCCACCTGTCGTAACTATAGCACAGCATCTTCATTCCACCCAAACCAACCATGAAAAGCATTCATTCCAGACCCTACACTAAATCTTTCAGTCATAACAACATCCCACTTAAAGGAACCAACCAAACACCAGCAATGGACAACAAAGAACTTAAAGAAAGGGGGATGCCCCTTCCAAGTCTAACATAGAACGCCAGAGGAAAGAAAAAAACAAGAACAGATAGAATGGAACTAGAATAGCATCTCAAGAAGGCTTAGTAGTGTCCATTTCTTGTCTACTCTTCTCTTTGGGGACATCATAGAGCTTGCATCCAGAGCCAGCACCTTGCACCTATTAGGGGTAGAAATCTTTAATCCTGACCATTTTCTGTTGATCCAGGCTTATGCCTGACCCCCTGCTGTAGGTACTCCACCATCTCCAAACAGTCCTCAAGATCTCATATCATGTGTTGTACATTCTCAAGCTCAAAGACCAGAGCAAAGGGAAATCCCTAGCAATACCAGATCTCTTTCTCTTAAAGAAGCTAGGTAAGGGGCTTAAAACTTTTCAACCATTCCAAGGTAGTGAGAAAGGTCCTGATAATTTTTTACTTCATGCCCTTGGAAAGATATTGCTCTTTTCCCTTTCAAACTCTTGTGGAGTGTCAGTATGTCCTCATAGTAATGAAAGCAGGCAACAATGGAGGGGCGGGAACTAGTTCCAGACTTGGGACCTGCACCTCTATAAGCGCTCTCCAACCTGAATGTCCCTTCACTATCTGCCTTTTGTCTTCTGTCACCAGCTGCTTCAGACATACCTAGAATTCTAATGTTGTTCTGGTACTGTCTGTTCTCAAGATCAACATGGCTTTCATGAAGATCCTTTCTCAGTATATCCAGCTTATGCAGCTTAGACTGAAACATTGCAGTAGCATCAATCTTTTCCCCAATATTAATCTCCATCTGTGTGACTCTCATCCAATGCCTTAATTTCTGCCTTGATGTCACTCACAGCCTTGGCAAATCAACCCTGAATAGTCTAAGTTTCTGTAGAATTTCTACCAAATCAGCTTTGGTGGCAAAGGAAGTCAGAGCAGCTTTATCTGACCCTTGCAATGAGTCCACAGAAGCTGCCCCATGGTTTCCTAGAAAGCTTTGCCAGGATAGCCACACAGGATACTTTTTCAGACATAAGGCAACCAGCAAGGGAGAAGTAAAAGGTCAGAAAAACTCAGATCACAGTGTTCCGAACAATTTGCTTAGTTGTCCCCACCACAAACTAAGTTGGCCTGAGGGAGGTAGGCCACAGCCACTTCTGTACAGCCCCAAACATACATCCTCCTCTGAATAAAACGATGACTCTGCCAATAAACTGTGTGGATATTGTAGAGGGTTTCTCTATGTAGATGCAGAATCCATAAAGCATCAGGCAGAAAACTCCAACATAGGGAATGGGCTTCACCCATTGCAGGAAGTGAAATTACTCTTTTGCTTGATCTAGACCTTCCCAGGTCCACACACTTGCAGTGCTTGACAGGGGCCTATCCCAGGCAGACACAGGGCCGGCCCGTCCATTGAGCAAGAATGTTTTTTGCACAGGGCCCTGCGTTTCAGGGGGCCCCACGCAAAAAAACATTCTGCATTTGCCCAAGTAAATTTAAAAAAAAAAAAACCGGCTGCTGCTGCTGCCGCTGCCGCCATGGCAGTGGCAAAATCAAGCGTCCTGCGGGGCCCCCCCTGCCCGGCAGAGCGTCCCTATAGCATCAGCTCCCGAGTCCCAATTAGCGGGGGCTTTCAGAGCCGCGAGAGCTTCTCTGACCTCTCACGGCTCTGTTAATCCCACCCGGGGAAATCCCATCAGCCCCAGCGGGATTAACAGAGCTGCGAGAAAGGGAAACTCTTGCGGCTCTGAAAGCCCGCGTTTTGGGACTCGGGAGCTGATGCTGCAGGGAGGCTCTGCCGGGCAGGTGGGGGCCCTGCGGGACGCTTGAATCTGATGCTGCCTCGGCGGCAGTGGCAGCCACAGCCAGTTTGTTTTTTTTAAATCTACCTGGGCTGATAGGGGGAGGGGGGTTAGGACCGGTAACGGGCTGACTGGAAGTGGTCTGATGGGGGGTTAGGACTAGTAATGGGTTATGGGGGAGGCTAGGACTGGAAATGGGATGATGGGGCAGTTAGAACGTAATGGGCTATGGGGGGGGGCTAAGACTGGAAATGGACTGATGGGGGGGTTAGGACTAGTAATGGGCTATGGGGGGCTAGGACTGGAAATGGGCTGATGGGGGGGTTAGGACTGGAAGTAGGCTGATGGGGGCTTAGGACTATGGGGGGTGCTAGGACTGGTAATGGGCTATGGGGGATGCTAGGACTGGTAATGGGCTGAGTGGAAGGAGGGCTTGAACTGCAAATAGCTGATGGGGAGGGGGGCTTGTAATGGAAATGGGCTGTGAGGGGACGAAGCTAGGACTGGAAATGGGCTGAGTGGGGGGCTAGGACAGGAAATGGGCTGATGGAGGGGGGCTAGGATAGGACTGGAAATGGGCTGTTGGGGGTGCTAAGATTGGAAATGGGCTGTTGGGGGTGCTAAGATTGGAAATGGGCTGTGGTGGGGGCTTGGATTGAAATGGACTCATGGAGGGGCTAGTACTGGAAGTAGGCTCATGGGAGTCTTGGACTGGAAATGGGCTGAGTGGAGGGGAGCTAGGATTTAACATGGGCTGATGGTGGGGCTAGGAAAGGACTAGAAATGGGCTAGTGGTGGGCTGGGATTGGAAATGAGCTGATGGAGGGACTCGGATAGGACTGGAAATGGATGGGGGAGCTAGGACTGGAAATTGGCTGTTGGTGGGGCTAGGATAGGATTGGAAATTGGCTTATGGGGGCTAGGACTGGAAATGGGCTTATGGGAGGCTAGGACTGGAAATGGGCTGATACGGGGACTAGAAGGAAGCGGATGCTGGGTGGGGCTGGAACTAGAAGGGGAGGATTAGAATGGGATGGAGCTGGGAGAGTGAAATGGAGAGGGAGAAAATATTTTGTGTGGGAAGGAAGACAAATCTACAATTGATCGGGTATTGGGAGAGTAAGTGGGGATTGAGGATGGAGGGGTAAAATTTGAGTGGATGAAATAGGAATGAGGAAAGAGCAAAAGGAGAAAAATTAGTATGTTAAAGCAGATGTAGAGAGAGAATGGAAAAAAAACTAGAAGAGAGAAGAAAGGACAAATGGACAGCAGATGATGGAGAGTTAGCAGAAGACACGAAGAAACCAGAAGAAAGTGGCTGGAACAATTGCAACTGAAAAAGAAATGCACAAAAGGTAGAAAAATATCTCTTTATTTTGAATTTATTAACTGGAATATGTCAGCTCTGGGAAATGTGCATCATTAACGTCTGTGCTTTGTGTAGTACAAGAGGAAATTAATTTATAGTTTTATTTCTACAGTGTTGTTGTACATTCCAAGTTTGGCTTTTGGGGTTCCCAATTTAATTATTGTCTTCCTGTTTCTAAATTGTGAATCCTTGTTTGGTGATGGTCTATGTTCTGCATGTGTAACTGAGCTGAGGTATTCTGTTTATGTAATTCCTATTTGACATTGCCACTTGTTCTCTTTCCCCAATAGGTCATGTATTGTTATTCTCTGAAATGTATTGGTTTAATATTTGCAGTGTTGCCTTTTGATAGGTAGAGTATGTGCTTTGTGAGTCCTGGTAGTGCTGTTATGATACGGCGGGTTTGCTATGGGTTTAAATGGGCAGTGTTTGTAGTAGTTTCTAATGTGCCTGGCAGTTGGCACTGGATTATAGTAATGTAGAAATCTTTTAGTCTTTCTTTATCCATACACTCATTAAGAGGCATGTTTACTAAAAATTAGTTTATGGTAACATTATGCAAATAATTATTCAAATGAGGCCCCTTATGCAAAAGAGGCCCCGCACCGAGTCTCCGCACATGGCCCCGCACCCCCCTTGGGCCGCCCCTGGGCAGACAGACATGACCTCTGGGAGCACCCCGCCATACATACATCTGGAGGTGGCCGCTGGATCAAGATCTCCTAAGCAGAATGAACACCTTCCATCTTGTTTCATGTTGCTCTGATAAGGCTGTCCCACAGTTTCACTCACTTTGGCAATAGTGAGGGTAGTCAAAGCATGCAGCCATCTATTCACCATACAGGCCTGATACTGACAGCACATACACTCAACCCGGTTACCAAACTTGCAACATCCATCACTCAAATGCCTTGTTGTCTCCAGGCCAGTTTGGTGACTCAGTCACTTCTCCAGGCTAGATTGGTGACTCAATCATTTCAATTAACATGACTGCAGTACACAGGGTTATAGTCAAAGTTCCACAATGTTCCAGGGGAAGGGAGAACTAGAGGCTCAAGCGGCCATCTTGCATCAGGTTCACTAATATTCCCATATGAGACAGCTTTTTACTTCTGCTATGTCTTCAGGCTCACTCTTCAGTCTACTTCAACAAAAGACCAATCACCTGAATGATAGGGAAAAACTAATAGTTGATCTGTCTTATCACAAATGTTACTTCCAGAATCAGGCATTTGGGGGGCTCATGTGTGTATCTAATAGAAAGTATTGGGGGTATCAGGAGCTAGGTGGGTGCATGTGTGGATGTCTCTGTCATGGAGAGTGTCAGAGGCTGAATGTGTGTGTGTGTGTGTGTGTGTATGTGTGTCATAGGGGGTATCAGAAGTTACATGCATGTGTATATGTGTATGTGTGTGTGCATGTGTGTGTCAAGAGGTGTGTCAGGGGCTGCATGGATGTGTGTGTGTGTATGTGTGTCATGGAGAGTGTCAGGGGCTATGTGTGTGTGTGTGTGTCTCCTCTTAATACACTCCCTCCCCCCCCCCCAACCAGCCTTTCTCCAGTCTTTCTCTCTCTCTTTCTCTCTCTCTCTCATATGACCCCCACCAGACTCTATGTCATGAAGAAGTATCAAAATGGCCCCCTCCATGACACACACAGATACACCCGCATACACCTCCCAACACCCACATGACACAGAGACACTCACATCCCCCATGACACAGACACACATATGCAAATGCGCTCTCCTGACACCCATCATGACACAGACATAAGCATGCATCCCCACAGCATCCCCATGACACACACACACACACACACACACAGATGAACTCCAAAACACCTCCCATGTGATCTACCCCCATATGCCTGATTTGCAATGGGAGAAACACACTATTGGGTCACTGCAAGTGCACACTTTTTTAAACTTGTGGCACAGGAATTCAGATCTGGGTAGATAAGGGAAAAAAGAGAAGGTGTTTGTCTTCTGCTAGCAGCGTGATGCCATTATGAGACTTCTTCATGACATAGAGATGGCAGCAAGTCACATGGTTGAATTTTCCTTGAACTTTGCTTCCAGGCTATGCCAAAAGCATTTCCATAGATGGGTAGGAATTAGTAGATTAGATATCCAAAAATCTCCCTATTTTATTTCTTAACCTGGATAAGATGAGATCTTTTCTATCCTAGAAAGGAACATGCACTGCATGCTGGGTACAAAGGCAGTACAGAATGAAAGGCTTTTCTTGTCACTAGTCAGTGTAGAGAGAAGGGAAGGCTGCATATTGGGGCAGTAATGTTTAAAGCATGGTCATATGCTGGGGCAGGTAATGAGGAATTACCCATAGCAGTCTGTATCCTATTGTAAATGATTTGGTGTCATTTCTTTTGCCTACCCCCATGTAAATTTGTCAGTTAAAAATATTGTACTATAGAAAATGTTGGCAGTAAAGGACAGCTCGGTCCATCTGATTTGCCAGTTTCACTGTTTGCTATCTACGTGCGCTGAGCTGAGCCAAGCCGATCTGTCCCTCCCCCATCTCGCAGATAGAATTGGGGCAGCAGCTCGGCACGAGGGGGGCGGCGTAACCAGGGCTTCTGCCTGCAGTGGGAGAAACCCTTGGGCTGTTCCTGGTTTTAAGCATGCAAATCAATTGTGCATGTGTTAATCTGTAGGTATGCATGCATACAAGCAATTTACATGCACTTAAATTTGTATGTGCAGACTGAATTTGCAAACATGAATATACCTCCCTAGTACCTCAATAGGGTACGTCAGTTTTAGGGGTAGATTTTTATTTTTCCAAACTTCACAAACTACTGTTGACCAAATTAGCTTTAGATTCAGCATGCAAAACTGCATATCTTCAGAAACTGCTTAAAGTGAGTCTTACCTACATCAAATCACAGTTGAAATATGTGGAAATTAAGTAATATTTATTTGAACATACAAATAGTCTGAACAATATCTGTAGCCACATAACTGTCTTTAAAATATCATTTATGCAGTTAATTTAATGTTATTTAACAAAATCCAGAAAAGAAACCATATCTTGTTTGCTTCTGTTTCGGCTCATGAGTTCCCTGCTGACCCTAATATAATGTTCCCTCCTCTCCTGATTGTACACATGATGAGCAGCCTCAGTTGTCATTTTTTGCACACCTTTCTATGGACAGGGTGTGTAGTGGCCAGTCTGGAACCACCATGGGCTTGCTCAGAAATGCCTTGATCTCTGCTGTTGTCATGGTACAGGTAAGAGTAGGCTCAGAGACTCCGGAACTCCAGTCAACTAATTGGGTGAATGTAGTTGCCTCAGTGTTGATGGATGGTGTTTTTCTGGGTCTCACACTGCTGTCTCCAAGCTAAGTCTTCTCATTTCTTTCACCTCTGAACTTCAATATCTTCTCCACTGCACCTCCTCTCTCCTGTTCCTCTTCACTGCACAACATAGTTTGCAGAACAGACTCGCTGTAACCAGGGGCGGCCCAAGGGGGGTGCGGGGCCATGTGCGGAGACTCGGTGAGGGGCCTCATTTGCATAAGTGGCCTTATTTGCATACATATTTGCATAATGTTACCAAACACTAACTTTTAGTAAACATGTCTCTTAATGAGTGTATGGATAAAGAAAGACTAAAAGATTTCTACATTACTATAATCCAGTGCCAACCGCCAGGCACATTAGGAACTACTACAAACGCTGCCCATTTAGAACCCATAGCAAACCTGCTGTATCCTGACAGCATTACCAGGACTCACAAAGCACCAGACCCTACCTATCAAAAGGAAACACTGCAAATATTAAACCAGTACATTTCAGAGAATACTGGGGAAAGAGAACAAGTGGCAATGTCAAATAGGAATTACATAAACAGAATACCTCAGCTCAGTTACACATGCAGAACATAGACCATCACCAAACAAGGAATCGCAATTTAGAAACAGGAAGGCAATAATTAAACTGGGAACCCCAAAAGCCAAACTTGGAATGTACAACAACACTGTAGAAATAAAACTATAAATCAATTTCCTCTTGTACCAAACAAAGCGCAGACGTTAATGATGCACATTTCCCAGAGCTTTCATATTCCAGTTAATAAATTCAAAATAAAGAGATATTTCTACCTTTTGTGCATTTTTTTTTCAGTTGCAATTGCTCCAGCCACTTTCTTCTGGTTTCTTCATGTTTTCTGCTAACTCTCCATCGTCTGCTGTCCATTTGTCCTTTCTTCTCTCTTCTAGTTTTCTTTCCATCCTCTCTATCTACATCTGCTTTAACATACTAATCTTTCTCCTTTTGCTCTTTCCTCATTCTTCTTTCATCCACACAAATTTTACCCCTCCATCCTCAATCCCCACTTACTCTCCCAATACCCGGCCAATTGTAGATTTTTCATCCCTCCCACACAAAATATTTTTCCCCTCTCCATTTTACTCTCCCAGCCCCATCCCATTCTAATCCTCCCCCAACATCAGCTCCCTTCTAGTTCCAGTCTCACCCAGCATCCATTCCCTTCTAGTCCCTGCATCAGCCCATTTCCAGTCCTAGCCCCCCATCAACCCATTTCCAGTCCTAGCTCCCCCATCCATTTTCAGTCTGAGTCCCTTCATCAGCTCATTTCCAATCCTAGCCCCCCATCAGCCCATTTCTAGTCATTTCCTAGCCCCACCATCAGCTCATGTCAAATCCTAGCTCCCCTCCACTCAGCCCAATTCCAGTCCAAGCCCCCCCATGAGCCTACTTCCAGTTCTAGCCCCTCCATGAGTCCATTTCAAATCAAGCCCCCACCACAGCCCATTTCCAATCTTAGCTCCCCCCAACAGCCCATTTCCAGTCCTATCCTAGCTGCTCCATCAGCCCATTTTCAGTCCTAGCTCCCTTCCCTCACAGCCCATTTCCATTCCAAGCTCCCTCCCCATCAGCTATTTGCAGTTCAAGCCTCCCCGTCCACTCAGTACATTTCCAGTCATAGCAATCCCCCAACCCATTACCAGTCCTAGCCCCCCATCAACCCATTTTCAGTTTAAGCCCCCCCTATAACCCATTACCAGTCCTAACCCCCCCATCAGCCCACTTCCAGTCTTAACCCCATCAGCCCATTTCCAGTCAGCCCCCCATAGCCCATTGCCAGTCCTAACCCCCCCCATCAGCCCACAGCCCATTACCAGTCCTAACCACATCAGCCCACCTCAAGTCCTAACCCCTCCCCATCAGCCCATTTCCTGTCCTAGCGCCCCCATAGCCCATTAGCAGTCCTAACCCCCCCATAGCCCATTAGCAATCCTAACCCCCCATCACCCTATTTCCAGACAGCCCCCATCAGCCCACAGCCCATTACCAGTCTTAACCACCCCCCCAGCCCATTTCCAGTCCTAACCCCCCATCACCCCATTTCCAGTCAGCCTCCATCAACCCCCAGCCCATTTCCAGTCCTAATCCCCCCCCCCGCCCATTTCCAGTCCTAACCCCCCCATCACCCCATTTCCAGACAGCCTCCATCAGCCCCCAGCCAATTACCAGTCTTAACCCCCCCCCAGCCCATTTCCAGTCCTACCCCCCAGCCCATTTCCAGTCCTAACCCCCCTCACCCCATTTCCAGACAGCCTCCATCAGCCCCAGCCCATTAGCAGTCTTAACGCCCCCCTAGCCCATTTCCAGTCCTAACACCCCCCCCAGCCCATTTCCAGTCCTAACACCCCATCACCCCATTTCCAGACAGCCTCCATCAGCCCCCCAGCCCATTACCAGTCTTAACCCCCCCTCCCCTTCCCTTCCCTTCCCTTCCCTTCCCTTCTGGCAAATTAAAAAAAAAACACCTGGCTCTAGCTGCTGCCGCTGCCGCGTCCGTCGCAGCAGCGGCAGAATGGAGTGTCCCGCGGGGCCCCTTCTCCTCGTTGAGCCCTCTGCAAGGGCTTTCAGATTCGCGAAGGGAGAGTGCTCCCTCGCGTCTCTGTAAAGCCCGCAGGGGCTAATGGGAAATTTCCCATCAGCCCCTCGCGTCTAAAGGGGCAGATGGGAAATTTCCCATTAGCCCCTGCGGGCTTTACAGAGACGCGAGGGAGCACTCTCCCTTCGCGAATCTGAAAGCCCTTGCAGAGGGCTCAACGAGGAGAAGGGGCCCCGCGGGACACTCCATTCTGCCGCTGCTGCGACGGACGCGGCAGCGGCAGCAGCCAGAGACAGGTTTTTTTTTTTAATGTAATTTAAAAAAAAAAAGCAAAATGTTCTTTGCGCGGGGCCCCCTAAAACGCGGGGCCCTGTGCAAAAAACATTCTTGCTCAATGGACGGGCCGGCCCTGGCTGTAACCATACCAGGCTGACCTTCTCACTGTAGACATGACCTTACCTCTTCACACTGTTCTTTCAAAGGTTGCAGCTGGAAAAGGAGATGTCTGGGACCTTGTGTCCAATTGCTATTTATTTTTATATTGAACTAGTTCACCATGTAAACCTCAACACAGAAATAAGTAAGATAAATTGATAACTGAGGCACAAAAGGCATTGATATACTAATGGAAACACATAAAGACTATTGTCAGAGCACTTAAACATATTTTAGTAATTTGTGTATTTTTGCATAATTTCCTAGAAATTACAGGTAGGTAAATAACATATTATACAAAATTTAAAGCTAGTTGTTGATTTGCCAAATGAAATTGTACCATTTTTTCACTAGTGCTTTTTAAAATTATGACATCTCCAAAATTGACACACTAGTATCACATTAAAGTCTGCTATTTGAATATGTATATCATCTCTCCCATTTTCAATATTAACTCCTTCATTCTCTCCTTGTAAGACTCATTGAACATTTTGGTGGCCCTCCTTGGATTTACTTATATCTTATCAATATCCCTTTGTTTAGGTGGTCTCCATAACTGCACAAGCATTCAAGGTCGGGGTCATACTAGAGACCTACAGAGAGATCATATTCTTTTCTTCCTACTAGTGAGTGCTCTCAGCTCAAGCAGTGAGAAAGATTTATACATCGTTCCTGTTAGGCCCCTCTATCTATATACAAGGCCTCTTTGGCAATACATTTGGATACAGCACAGCTATATTAAATGCATTCAGTTCCCTTGCACAACAGAAAGGAGACCTATTTGTGTATTTCCTATTACTTATTATTCAAACAATGGCAAGTTTGCTTTGACAGCATTTGATGACATGTCTTCACGAGTTACTACTGCTCAGGTCCTACTGACATAGGGTTATCGTTTGCAATCTTCTGAGAGACAGGGCGTAGCCATGGCTGTTTCTGTGGGCATAGTATGAAGAAAGTTTTTGGTGCCTCTGACTCTGTCACTGAGATTCCTGGCTTTCACAGAGACATCTATTGTGTGACCCTTGCCTTGATAATGTTTTCTGATCACATTAGTGACTCCAGTGGTTTATTGGCTAAGACACTGGCTGCCGACTCTAAGGAGTTTATCATGTTTCTGGTAGTGGATTTTCATTTTATTCCTATAACAATAAAACTGTCTCATTACTATTTATAGAAACAAAGCATGAAATATTTGATTAAGATAATGCATATTGCATGAGAGTAATATTGCTAGAGTTCTATTGTGAATTTAATTATTTAGCAAAACAGTTGATTTGAAATGCAGTTAGAATCGTAAGAATCCACCTCCCCAACCCATCACTCTGCTGACAATTTGTGTCTGTTCCAATATAGTCTGCCAGCTAGAGTTTCCAGCTTTCATTCAGATAACCATTTTGCACTCCACTCCCTGCATAAACAGACTTTTTTTCTTTTACAGATAAAATAAAGGAATATATAAAGGTTCTGCAGGCAGGGGCGGCCCAAGGGGGGTGCGGGGCCATGTGCGGAGACTCGGTGCGGGGCCTCATTTGCATAAATATTTGCATAATGTTACCATACACTAACTTTTAGTAAACATGCCTCTTAATGAGTGTATGAATAAAGAAAGACTAAAAGACTTCTACATTACTATAATCCAGTGCCAACCGCCAGACACATTAGGAACTACTACAAACACTGCCCATTTAGAACCCATAGCAAACCCGCCGTATCCTAACAGCACTACCAGGACTCACAAAGAACCATACTCTACCTATCAAAAGGCAACACTGCAAATATTAAACCAATACATTTCAGAGAATAACAATACATGACCTACTGGGGAAAGAGAACAAGTGGCAATGTCAAATAGGAATTACATAAACAGAATACCTCAGCTCAATTACACATGCAGAACATAGACCATCACCAAACAAGGAATCGCAATTTAGAAACAGGAAGACAATAATTAAACTGGGAATCCCAAAAGCCAAACTTGGAATGTACAACACTGTAGAAATAAAACTATACATTAATTTGCTCTTGTACTAAACAAAGCACAGATGTTAATGATGCACATTTCCCAGAGCTGACATATTCCAATTAATAAATTCAAAATAAAGAGATATTTTTTTACCTTTTGTGCATTTTTTTTCAACTGCAATTGCTCCAGTCACTTTCTTCTGGTTTCTTTGTGTCTTCCGCTAACTCTCCATCGTCTGCTGTCCATTTGTCTTTTCTTCTCTCTTCTAGTTTTTTTCCATTCTCTCTCTACATCTGCTTTAACATACTAATCTTTCTCCTTTTGCTCTTTCCTCATTCCTATTTCATCTACTCAAATTTTACCCCTCCATTTTCAATCCCCACTTACTCTCCCAATATCCAGCCAATTGTAGATTTGTCTTCCCTCCCACACAAAATATTTTTTTCCTCTCCATTTCACTCTCCCAGCTCCATCCCATTCTAATCCTACCCCAACATCAGCTCCATTCTAGTTCCAGTCCCACCCAGCATCCGCTCCCTTCTAGTCCCCGCATCAGCCCATTTCCAGTCCTAGCCCCCCTTAAGCCCATTTCCAGTCCTATCCTAGACCAACCATCAGCCTATTTCCAGTCCTAGCTCCCCCATCTATTTCCAGTCCCATCCGAGTCCCTCCATCAGCTCATTTCCAATCCCAGCCCCCCATGAGCCCATCAGCCCATGTCAAATCCTACTCCCCTCCACTCAGTCCATTTCCAATTCAAGCCCCCCATGAGCCTACTTCCAGTTCTAGCCCCTTCATGAGTCCATTTCAATCCAAACCCCCACCACAGCCCATTTCCAATCTTAGCACCCCCCCAACAGCCAATTTCCAGTCCTAATCTAGCCCCTCCATCAGCCCATTTCAAGTCCTAGCCCTCCGCCAATTCACCCATTTCCAGTCCTAGCTTCCTCCCCCTCACAACCCATTTCCATTCCAAGCCCCCGTCCCCATCAGCTATTTGCAGTTCAAGCCCTCCTTCCACTCAGCCCATTTCCAGTCCTAGCAACCCCACCAGCCCATTAACAGTCTTAGCCCCCCCCAGCCCATTACCAGTCCTAACCCCCCATCAGCCCATTTCCAGTCCTAGCCCCCCCCATAGCCCATTACTAGTCCTAACCCCCCATCAGCCCATTACGTCCTAACCCCCCCCTCACCCTATTTCCAGGCCTAGCCCCCCCATCAGCCTATTTCCAGTCTTAGCCCCCCATAGCCCATTACCAGTCCTAACCCCCCATCAGTCCATTACCAGTCCTAACCCCTCCCATAACCCATTAACAGTCCTAACCCCCATCAGCCCATTTCCAGTCTTAGCTCCCCCCATAGCCCATTACCAGTCCTAAACCTCCCCATCAGCCCACTTCCAGTCTTAGCATCCCCCCACGGCCCATTACTAGTCCTAACCTTCACCCATCAGCCCACTTTCAGTCTTAGCCCCCCCCTAACCCATTACCAGTCCTAAACCTCCCCATCAGCCCATTTCCAGTCTTAGCCCCTCCCCATAGCCAATTACCAGTCCTAACCCCCCCATCGGCCCATTTCCAGTCAGCCCCCCCCATAACCCATTACCAGTCCTAAACCTCCCCATCAGCCCATTTCCAGTCTGAGGCCCCCCATAGCCGATTACCAGTCCTAACCCCATCAGCCCATTTCCAGTCAACCCCCCCATAGCCCATTACCAGTCCTAAACCTCCCCATCAGCCCATTTCCAGTCTTAGCCCCTCCCCATAGCCAATTACCAGTCCTAACACCCCCATCTGCCCATTTCCAGTCAGCCCCCCCCATAACCCATTACCAGTCCTAAACCTCCCCATCAGCCCATTTCCAGTCTTAGCCCCCCCATAGCCAATTACCAGTCCTAACACCCCCATCAGCCCATTTCCAGTCAGCCCCCCTCCATACCCCATTACCAGTCCTAAACCTCCCCATCAGCCCATTTCCAGTCTTAGCCCCCCCCATAGCCAATTACCAGTCCTAACCCCCCCATCGGCCCATTTCCAGTCAGCCCCCCCCCCCATTACCCATTACCAGCCCTAAACCTCCCCATCAGCCCATTTCCAGTCTTAGCCCCCCCATAGCCAATTACCAGTCATAACACCCCCATCAGCCCATTTCCAGTCAGCCCCCCCCATAGCCCATTACCAGTCCTACCCCCCCAGCCCATTACTAGTCCTAACCCTCCCCTATCAGCCCACTTCCAGTCTTAGCCTCCCCCCCCCCCATAGCCACTGGTACCAGTCCTAATGGGGGTTGCCCCCGATCATCCCAAGTTTAAAAAAAAAAAAAAACAGCTGCTTCTGCCGCGGCAGCATCAAGAGTGCCGCCGCGGGTCCCCCCTCCTGCCCGGCAGAGCCTCCCCCCTGCCCGGCAGAGCCGCTCAGTCCCTGCATCGTAGGCTAGCATTATCCCCGAACGCGGGCTTCTTTTCAGAGCCGCGAGAGTTTCTCTGAAAAGAAGCCCGCGTTCGGGGATGAAGCTAGCCTACGATGCAGGAACTGGGCGGCTCTGCCGGGCAGGGGGGAGGCTCTGCCGGGCAGGAGGGGGGCCCCGCGGTGGCACTCTTGATGCTGCCGCGGCAGAAGCAGCTGTTGTTTTTTTTTGTTTGTTTTAAATTTGGGATGAAGAATGTTTTTTGCGCGGGGCCCCCTGAAACGTGGGGCCCTGTGCAAAAAACATTCTTGCTCAATGGACAGGCCGGCCCTGTCTGCAGGGAACCATTAACCCCTTAGAAATGAACAGAGAAAGCAGGTAGCCTGAGATGTAACGTTTCATGACCTCTAGAGGAAAGAGTGCTTTTTAAATTTTTTACAGTATTTTTTACACTGAGATTGGTAACGCTGTGAGATGTGCTTCCAGGTGGGGCTGCCCTTGCTGTATTTATGCATAAGGAGCAGGTATGAAAGTAACAGGGAGGCTAAAGCTCCCTAAAAAGTTTCAAAAGAGGAATCTGCAGCCAGCCTACAGAAAAGTAGCTTAGTTATTGACCTCCAAAAGGTTTAGGGATCTCTAGTTCATCCCCAATACTCGTCCTGGACCCCTTTGCCTCAGTGCCAAGCCTGTCCCCACCAGCCCCATTTCTCTCTCTTCCCCTTCCTGTCTCCACTCGTCTCTCTCTTTCCCCCTCCAGCCAGTCCCCACCAATCACATTCTCTTTTTCTTCCTCTCCACACAGCCAGTTCACTACAGCATCCCTCTCCCCCAACTAATTGCCATCATTTTCTCTCTTTTTTCCTCTTTTCTGTGTCCTGAGTAGTCCTTGTAATGGTCTCATGGACCCCCAGGGGTCCACAAACCACAGGTTGGGAAACACTGAGGTAGACTCAGAAATTAATTTAGTTCTTCAAATAAAAAGTAATGGTTGTATGGAACAGCTGTCCAGTAGTGGAGACAAAATAACAACTGAATTCAAGAAGGCATGAGATAAGCACAGGCAATCCTTTTTTACAAAAGAGTTAAGAGGAAAGTCAAGATCAACTGGGGCTATAACACAACATAACTGGAATTAGAAATGTGCATTCATTTTAAAATGAATGATAAAATGCTAGGAAGTGCATTTGTTAGATCAGAGGTTAATATGCATTAATTTGATTGTGCATCCATTAAAATCTTTACGGCACCTTAATGAACAAAATGTGTGCTAACATGCATCCAATCTATTTGTGTGCATTTTAGATAAATGTATGAAACAAAAAGAAAATAATTATAAATTAACTTCCATGGTTAACTTTCACACAAAAGCTTATGTAAAGATGGCATTAATGAGCTGTCACAATGCAAAATCATTCAAAGGAGGAGAGAGTGCTAGTCTATCATTAGAGACAGCTCATTGACTCCTTATAAAGGCCCATATTCAGTATAAGGTTTTGCTGTTGGCATTTCAGGCATTAATAAGAGGCCAATTTATCTGTCAAATCACGTAAGATGGTATCAGCCAGAGAGAGTTTTGAGGTCATTGAGGGAAGCACTCCTGAAGTTTCCCCCACTAAAGGTGATGAGGAGAGGAAGGTGACAAGAGGTTTTTTTTTCCATTCAAGGCCCATACTATGGAATAGCTTGCCCTTTCATTTAAGGATGGAGGACAGCTATCTACATTTCAAGAAGAAACAGAAGATCTGGCTGTTTGATGGGGTTTAGGTGGTTTTAGTAGTTTGCGGTTTGGTGTGGGTTCTGCTGGGGGTTATTAGGGTAAGGGGAGTGGTGTCAGCACTGGTGCTTAAATTAATAAATATATGTTGGCTGGAGGAGAGGGATTGGGAGGGGGCTGGGGAATTAAGAGGGAGAATAGGAGAAAAGGTTACGGAGTTCTTCTGGGGTGGAGATTGGGATGAGAAGATGTTGAGGGGAAGTATGAGCAGGGGATTGTTGGGATGGATGCCGGGGTGGGTGGCTGTGGTGATTGTGCTTGATAAAGAGTAAGTCAGTGATAATGTGGAATGTGGTAGGGATAGGCTCTCCAGGGAAGAGGAAGCAGATATTGATTTGAGGAGGCAGGGGCCACGTACAGCACTACAGCATCTACAGTCACTCTTATCTGCGAGTGACTTCCGCACAACAGTCCAAGAATTGGTTTATCCTCACCTGGACTTCTGTAACAGTATCCTGAAAGGTCTCCCAAAGCAAACTATAAATAGATTACGGATGGCTCAACATGCAGCGGCAAGATTCATATCACAGACCCCATTATACAAACATATTACTCCAGTATTGAAACAGCTCCACTGGCTTCTAATGGAAAGCAGAATTAAATTTAAAATTTTATACACAACATTCAAGATCCTACAAAGTGACACCATCACCTATTTGGGATCCCTCCTTCAAACTACTCCAAAACACAGAGTGCAGAAGCTATGCAAACATATTACTGGTATCGTGGGAATATACGGGATGTAATACAAGTACAACCAAAAGAGCTTCTCACTTTACACACCAGGCCTCTGTAATGCTCTTCCAGAAGCTATAAGAAACACCAAAGATGGGAGTCTGGAGGCATCACCAACTTGAATGGGTGGGTGAGAGATCAGTTCCAATGAGGCAACCCGTAAAAAGTGAAAATCAAAGCCCCAGAGCGATCAGATACCCCAAGAAAGTGTGGGAACAGGTGAGGTACCAGAGGGGTATGAGAAAGCAAGCACCCAAAAAAAGATGGCAAATCTGAAGGAGTACTCATATATGGGCCCATGCTCCAAAAACAGAGCGGAAGACAAAATGGCACTGGACGAAGCAATGGTGCAAAAGAGTAGAGGCCAAATACATGTGAAAGAGCAAAGGAGCTCCAAAAACAGATAGGGATTACGAAAGAAGAGCTCCGGTCGTGGTTTGAAGAAGTTAAGACAGAGATGGCGGGTATAAAATCAGAGGTGGACACCGTGTTAACAGAACTACAAGCAGATTTTTGGGAGATGGGTCAGCAGGTAGAAGAAATGGAAATGCAGAAATATGGGAGAGAATTTCAGGAGGTAAATGAAACTATGGCGCTTAAGTTGGAGGACAAAGAGAATAGATCACGCCATAAAAATTTGCATATTAAAGGGGTACCTGAGGGCGAGGAGTACCAGAACTGTGAACAAATAGCCCAAGAAATTTGTAAGACAATTTTACTAGGGTCTAAAAATAACATGGATAATGTGCCAGAATTCAAAATAGACAGAGCACATAGAAGCCTAGTGCCAGCATGACTACAAGATGAAAGAGCGAGTTGCCCCCCAAATCAGAAAAGCTGGAAGGTTTGAATGGAGAAGTCATAAAGTGGCACTATTTGCAGACTTGGCTACAGCAACATTACTAAGACGGAGGGACTGGAGCCCATATATTGCAAAATTGAGGGCACACAATATACATTATCAATGGCTATATCCGACAGAACTAGCTTTCACTATGAATGGGGCAACAAGGCGAATGATGTTGAAACTAGAGGCTTTACTGGAAGAAATGAAGGAAGCTGGATTGGAGGGGATCCCTGAACTGAAACAAGGGCAAAAACCTGCTGAACCACAAACTTAATAAATTGAACAGAGTGCCACAAAAGGTGAAGAGAACAAGAAAAGGAGGCCAACAAAGAACATTGGAGACCTGATGGACTAGCAAGACTATGGTTTTAAAACTAACATCGGGTGCGGTGTAAAAATTTGCATAAAAGGGTGACTGAGTAATTGCAAGTAAGGTTTGGATGAATGGATGATACAATTAATAGGGAAATAGTGAAGGGGTGCGATAAATAAGGATGAGAGGGGGCATGCGGGGAGAAATGGGGAGGACGGTTGAAAAAAATAATAAATAAATAAATAAATAAGAAGGAGGAAAAAGGGAAATAAGTGAGAATGAGAGCTTAAGCAGACAGCGAAAGAGATAATGCAGGGAGCAAGTTTTGGGTTGATTGGGGTTAACAGCTCCTAGTAGGTGAAGCAGAGGATGCTTGAAGGATGGGGAAAGGGAAAGGGAAGGGGGAGAGGGATATGCTGGGGGGTGGACTAGGAAGGAGAGAGTATCTCAGACCAAAGGCTACCTATAAAATGTTTTCAAACAGATAGGTGATACAACTAGAAAGGGAAATCACCTAAAGATTGTAACACTAAATGTAAAGGGGCTAAATTCATGGAAAAAGAGGAAGTCCTTACTGAAAGAGGGAAGTAGATTACAGGCTGACATACTTCTTATTCAGGAGACACACCTTAAATGCTCACAGGAACTGTGAACCGTGGTTGAAAGGAGAGAAATATGATAAGGTAAGCCTAGCAATGAACCACCAACAACCAAAAAAAGGAGGGGTAGTAATATTTTTCTCTAAAGAGATAATGATAGAAGAGAAGGAGGTCATAAGGGATAAAAATGGATGTTAGCTCCTATGGAAAGGCAAAATATAAGGGCAATCAATGTTAATTGGGAGTATATGCACCCAATTTGCATCAAGGAATGTTCTTTGAAACGCTGCAGAAAGTAATAAATAGGTATATGGAGGACCCGATGATACTGGGAGGCAAATTTAATGTTACTGTTAACCCTAGAAGGGACAACTCAACAGGGAAGGAAGGGGGCAGCAGTAGAGCTAGGATGATATTGAAACAATGGATGAATAAAATAAGGACAGTGGATGCATGGAGACATCTGCATGGGAATAGGAGAGAGTATATGTTTTACTTATACCCCACAAAATGTATGATATGGGTGGATGGGAAACTGGTTGATAAACTGGAGAGGGCAGAGATAGATAATATAATGTGGACTGACCAAGCCCCTGAGGTAGTAAGTGTGCACCTACATAAGCCTCAGGAATGTATCCGTTTCTGGCACCTTAATGAGATGTTATTGGAAGATGAGGAGATGGTCCAAACAAAAGTTAAAATTGCGGAGTACTTCAAAGATAATTGGGGAGGAGAAACAGTACCAGAGATAGTATGGGATGGGCTGAAAACAGTGATAAGAGGACATCTTATAGCCCTAGCAGTTAAGAAAAAATGAATGATTGAGAAGCGAGAAGTAAACTTGCAGTCCCAACTACGTCAATTAGTAGAGAGGCACCAGAAAGGAGGTGGATCGAAGGTGTTAAAGAAAATTGAAGAACTCAGAGAACAAACAGCATAATTACACACAGAAGAATGGGCCTTTCAACCTAATAAGCTTAAACAAGCCCATTTTATAGCAAAGAATAAGCCAGGGAGATACCTGGCGAGAAAGCTTAGGGAGCAGGCGGCACAACAGAAGATAGGGAAAATTAAAAATAAGCAAGGTCAGTGGGAACTAGGAACTGACAAGATACAGCAAATCTTCTGTGCCTTCTATAAATCCTTCTAGAAATCTGACCATAATGGGGATCTGGAGGCAATCCAACAATATGTAAAGGAGGCAGAACTAAATAAGTTGGCTGAAGAAGAAGGGAGGTGGTTCCATTCCAGCCCCCCATCCAGCCCCCCATCAGCCTATTTCCACTCCAAGCTCCCCCATCAGCCAATTTCCAGCCCCCTCATCAGCTCATTTCCAGTCCTAGCTCCCCCATCACAGCCCATTTCCAGTCCAAGTTTCCCCCAATCACAGCCCATTTCCAGTTCTAGCCCCTTCCCACCATCACAGCCCATTTGCAGTCCTAGCCCCTCCATCACAGTCCATTTCCAATCCAAGCCCCCCATCACAGCCCATTTGCAGTCCTAGCCCCCCATCACAGCCCATCCAGTCCTAGCTCCTCCATTACAGCCCATTTGCAGTCCTAGCCCCCATCACAGATACCATTTCCAATCCAAGTCCACCCCATCACAGCACATCCAGTCCTAGGCCACCCCCCCCCCCCCCCATCACGGCCCATTTGCACTCCTATCCCCCTCCCCATTATAGCCCATTTCCAGCCCCAGTTCCCCCTCCCTCCATCATAGCACAACCAGTCCTCGCCCCCCCCCCCCCCGAACAGCCCCACGGCCATCTAAAGGGCAGGAGAGGGAGCCAGGGAAGCCCGCGCGAGGCCCCAACTCCCTCTGCACAGCCACTAGTGTGAGGAGTCTTTTCCCTCACACTAGTGGCTGTATCTGTGAAGCCGCGAATGCTGGGAAAGGTTAAAGGGCATGTATCCTTGTTACTTTGTTCCTTGTAAACAGTTGAAACACACTACCTTGAAATGTTCTATGTAAACCGTCTTGATTTGTAGAAAGACGGTATATAAAAAATGTTAAATAAATAAATTAATTAATTAAATAAATAGCAGCTGTGCAGAAGGAGCCAGGGCCTTGCGCGGGCTTCCCCGGCTCCCTCTGCAGCCGTCCGCATTGTGCATTAATGGTGTTCGCGCGGGGCCCCCTGAAGCGCGGGGCCCTGTGCGAACAACATTATCAGACTACATGAAGTCAAAAAACACTAAACAAACATACTCTGCTTCACCACAAACAAATGACCACACGATAAAAAAGCAACACCAAGCATGGGCAAGCTTCAATATACCAACAAAACAGCAAGTAGAAGACATCATATCTGGACTAAACACAACAACTTCACCATCAGACCCATGCTCAGTGTCATGGATCAAAGCCACAAAAAGTCAGCTCTCTCATGGGGTGGTGATCGCGAGCAATTGCTTCAGCGTTGTGAACAACGATGGATTTTCCAACTACAAACAGTATCACCTACGAGGTTGAATTTGGAATGTGATTGGTGGAGTCTGCTTTAATTCGGCTTCCTTTGAACATTCAAGGTTGTCTTTGGACTTTTTGTAATCAAGTTTTCCAAAAAAACATTTTTTTGATGTAATTTCTGACGTTTTTTCAGCAGCCAATTGGAGACCTTTTTTGGTTCTTTAAATTACCTGGCGAATCCGGCATTTTTCAAGGGCGCGTATACTACTGAAACAGCTTGAGACAGAGCCTTCCTTGGGCTCGAAACATGCATGTCGCTGCTTGCAATCTTACTGCCCTTTCTGCCCTTTCTCAGATAAGTGGATTTCACTATTAGTAGTTTGATGTTAATTGACTTATATATAAAAAAATTACGGAAAACGGCTTCTGCCGACACCGAGTGGAGAGTTTCTTCCCCTCTCTGTCTCAGGTCAGCGGGTCCCGACAAAAAAATGTGTTTCTGGTAAAATTGAGTTGGTTTATAAGCTTGTATGTTTGCCAATACTGCTCTCCAGGTTATTGTTTGTTTTGACTTTTTTGCTTGTTGATTTTGATGTGTCATCACAATTTTGGAGGTTTTTTCTTATGAATAAAAGCTAAAGTGACATTGTTTGTGAGAATGAGACAGAATGCTTTGTTTTTAGAATGCTGGAGCTGAGAAATGTCTGTGCTCTGATCTATAATATGCAGATAAACAAAGCTTGATGTAGAGCTGAATTTGTACCATGTAACAGTTTTTCCCTAATAAAAGGATGTGTGATGGCCTAGCTTGAAGAGGGAATCATAGGAACCTGCACAAGTGTGCACACCTATGAATTCCTCATTTAATCTTAAGTTGTACTCTTTGTCTGTATTTTCATATTTACAGTTGAATTTAGAGAACTGAAGTCCAAAGACGGAGGTTAAGTTTTGCTACCTGGTCAGAAGTAGGCCACAGGCTAAGTTTGATCCATTCAGTTGGTGCCATGCCAGAATATTCATTTCTCTTCATTCAAGGCAAGACAGCGAGGACAAAAGATTGTGAGTATGGTGTACAGACAGTGTTTAAGGGAGGCAGCCTATTGTAAACATGGTGATATTGCAAAGTCCTTCAGGAGGGACTTTTGCAGAGAAGCTGTGATGTTTGAAGAAAATTGGTACATATGAAAAATTGAAGGAAAAATATGTTATTTGTATTAGAAGAGAAAGTGTATAATGATTCATTTGTTTGCTTTTCTGACATGTTTTTAAAAGGATAACATTTTCTGGTTGTAAAAGATTTAAAAAGCCTGGCTGAAATTTGGTAATTAGTTGCTCTGGGCCCAATTCTGTCCCAGACACAGATCCCCTCTGTATGTCCAGTCTGAACTGGACGTACAGAGGGGATCATGATTCTGATCCTGTGGGGCATGTCTAGCCCCACTGGATCAGAATCGCAAACAGTCCTGCACATGCAGGCTGGGACTGCAATTCAGTCCTGTCTGCACATGCAGGACTGTCCCCGGCTAACTCAGTCAAAGCTCTTCAATGGAGTCATGGCGCCATGGCATCATGTTGCCATGGCACCGTGGCTCCATTGAAGATCCGCCATGCCTGCCACTGCAAAATAAAAAGTATTCCCCCCTGCCCGACCCTTTGGGCCATCCATCCCCGCTATTCGTGGCACAGAATAACCCCCTGTGCTGATTTTCTTCCTTAAAGTTAGATCTGTATTTCTTCTGATTTGTAAGTTGTATGATGAAGCTGACACTACTGAAGCTACGGAGTTAGGAGAAAACTCTGTTTCTTTTAAAGAAACTGATTTACAGAGAATGCAGTTACCAAGAAGTGCAGCTAGAGGAAGTAGGCATGAGGCTGCAGAAGGTAGGCTGACACACCCAGATTGTAATGATGCAATAGCTAATCAAACACACCTGAGCAGAGGGCCAGAAAGCTCACTAAAGAAATGGCTTTATAAGCAGTGCTCGGTCAGGAGAATAGAGAGACGACCACAGGAGCAGAAAGGACCACAAATACAGAGATGACCACAGAAGCAGAGAGGACCACAAATACAGAGAGCAACAGAAACCCCTGCTACTTAGGAGAGAGAAAGGGGAAAGCTCCAACTACGGAAGGAAAGGCAGTTAAGCTTGCAGTCTTTACAAGGAAGGGACAACTTCCAGGAAGGACAAGCCCATGCTGAAAAGCTCCAGAAAGAAGTCTCCAGGGAAGACAGTGTAAGCAGGAGAGTGCCTGGTAGAGGGAATACCAGCAACGCATGACTCAGAGAACAAAGGTACATTCACACCTCCTTTCCTGAATGTGTGCCAGGTCCTAGAAAGGCTTGTAAACCAGAGAGCCATAGATATGAGAAACAAAGCCGGGGAAAGCTTTGGAAACCTGTGCAGAAGGTCCTAGATAAAAGCCATATTAATTGTTTGCCAGACCAGGTCCAGCCAGGCTGGAAAGTCTTGGAGAGACCTACTGAAGTACATCCAGTTTTGCCTAGGGAAAGCTCAGGCTTAGCAGACACCATATCTGAGCAAGAGGATATGCAAACAGACCTTGTAGAACCAGAACCATTGCTACCTGAATATCCTATGAACTGTACCCTCTGTGTAGCTGAGAGCATAGAGTCTCTCGCAGAGTCATAGCATAAGACATGCTTTAAAAAATGTCATTGCTTTGTTGAGCTGAAAAGAAGAAGTTTTTGTGTTTATTTAACCTGTTGATATTGAAAAATCCTGCTTGAATGGAAAAGACTGTGAAGCTCTTATAACAGCTTTGGACTTTGTAAATACTTTGGTAGAAACCCTGAATCAAGGTGAATTCTGTTGTCTTCTTGGAGAACCTTAACGCATCAAGGGAATAAAACCTTATATTTAACCCAGCACAAGGCTCACACATCTATTCTTTATAAAGAAGGGAACTACAAGGACCATAATGCACCTGGTCTAAGTTAGAGTTCCCGGCTTCAACAAACAGTAAATGTCCGCCCTGACCCTTCAGCACGCTGCCACCGGGAGGGGCTGTGACAGTTGACATTTGGAATGTCTGGATTCTTATCTTTGCTAGACAGTAATGTGAAAAACAGATTTGTTTTGTTTCACTCTTGGGTCTTAGGTAAGGTATTTTCATTGTTTTTCTGTTTTGAGTTGTGCATTATGGTTTCTAGAGAGGTGCATTTTGTTTTGATAGCGTTCTGATTTCAGTACAAATAAAAAAAACCAGATAAATGTTGCAACGCTGTGATTTCTGAGCATACTGATTTTTGCTTTCAGTTTGATAATCCTTAATTTAAAAATAGCAGTAAGTTTTAAGCCTTAGGTGTATGTTTACTAAGGCGTGGTAATGTAGCGTTGGTAACGTTACCGCGTGGTAACGTTACCGGCAGCGGTAACTGTCCCAGAGGGTGGAGAGAAGGCGGAAAGAAGTGGTCAATGGGCGGTGAGTGGGCGGGGAGAGGTTCCTGCTACACTAACACTGGAACATTAATGCCGGGACATTAGCGCCAGGAAAACCTGTCGGTTAATGCACATTTGCAGGAGAGAGAGACCATTTCAATGTCAGCAATGTAGAGCACAGACAGGGAGCCCAAAAACAGTGATAGTAGTTCCCATTTGCAGCAACAGCATAGTACCCGAGTAGGAAAGGGCACTATGGTGATGGTGCAAATGGGGCAAAGGGGGCTGAAGGCGGGACATGCAGTGGGGGCAACTGGGGCATAGGGTGGACTAGGCTATTGCCTATGTCGGCACATAGGAACACGGAAACTGGAAATCAGCAAGACAGTGTCTGTTCAAAGTCAAATATGCCCAGTATACTGTGTTCCACAGTGTCCCATCCAGGGGACACGTACCCAGTAGGTACCCCAAACATCACACAGGAACCACAATGCCTGTAATGGGGCAAGCAGTGCACATCTGGGGATCACTCCAACAAGGGTCTACCGACTTTCCCCAAGATAAGTCCCAAACTGTCCGTGAACCCAGCTAAATGAACACCCTTTATTACAGCCCCTGGTAAGACAATGCAAGGTGTGACCACACGTTGGCTGAAATATGTATACAGCCAGTAATCCAAACTGGATACACTGTACCCACATTGCATGCCCTAGCCCTTCCACAGTCTGCTGGCATAACTCAATCTACCTATGTTTACCAGGTCCCCTCTAGCCAATAGTTGCTAGATCACTAAATTGACACTCCCCAGTCATCTCTCCCCCATTTGGAAGGGACATAATATTGGCAGGCGGTGATGGAGGGATGTGTGGATGTCCATATATGTAACCCCCACACCAGACCATGCACCCTAAGCGCCCACCTATCTGCACATTGGATGGCCAAGGAGTGCGCACTACCAGCACCGACAGCATATGGGCATGTCAGCATGGGGGGGGGGGCGTTGGTGGCGGAGGGGGCAGTGGCCCAAGGCCATACCCTATTCCAGTGCATGGTGTGCAGTGCAACAAAGAAGATCTGTCTGATGAAAGCAAAGGTAGCCCCAGGGACTGCTGTGCTTCTGTGGCAACAGTGTGGTGCAGTATGCACAGCCAGTGTTGTGAAGCAGAGAATCACAGGGTCAGGTCCCAGCTGTGGATGTTGCCGAGTATGTTTCTACGTTTTACCCAACATTGCAGATATATAACATCAACATGGGAGTACAAACACCCACACACAGACTCCACTATCCAAAGCTTCATGGAGAGTCAGGCTGTTGGCACCAGTACGGAGCAGCAGTTATCACCACATCACTACTACTAGATCCTGCACACCTTAGCAATGCCTGCACTATGATCAGGACCAGTATGATAGGCAGGGTTGCCATCGACCCCTATCTTTGCAAAATGCTGCAATAGGAGTATGTGTGTGTGTATTGTGATAAGGAAGCTTATCATAGCTCAGGAAGGAGCTATAGAAAAGGTGAAGTGACTCTGAACAAGCAACCTGTCAGTTCTGGTAGAAATAAGAAAACAGAATTTTTCTATAAAAGACTACCAGTCCCAGAATGCACCAGGTTTCCAACAGCCATTAGAGGAGCTGAAGTGGGGAAATGTGTGTTAAATCAAGAGGGCTATGAGGTAATCCCCAAGCACTCATCTCAAAGGGCAGGGCCTGATTCAGCACAGCTGCACTGTGCTAGGGTGGAGCACTTATCTAAGCTGAATAAAGGTAGAGTTTATTCTACAGAGAATTATCCTCAGTTTCATCTGGGAGATCCTCAGGATCAGCTTGGAGATCCTCATCTTGGACAGCTTCATCATCTGGAGGATCATCAGAAGCAGAAGCCAGAGCGGACGGACAGAGAGGGCAAGAAACCCTTTGGAAGAAAGAAGAGAAAAGCATTTGAGAGGTGTAAAGGAGTCCAGAGCAGTACGTATAGTGGGAGACATTCAAAAGGCAAGCTTACACCATTGGACTGGGGAAAGCCAGAGGAATGGTGCTGCAGGGCTAGGAATCTCCAGACGGTACCTGTGAGGGAGACGACTGCACGTGGAAGGGACCCTAGGACCCGTGCCAGAAGGTATGTGAAGAGAGATCCAGTGTCCAGGGATCTGGATTGGAAGGCTGGACATAAGAACTGGACTACATACTGGCCAGGCTATTTAGAGAGGAACTCTAACAGCAATGGAAGCTCAGGTATGAACACTGATCTATGCCCTAGCTATAACCTTGAAAGACAGCAGGGAAACAAGTATTCTCCTGAGAGTGCTACATTGAGAAATTCCTCTGTGCCAATCCATGATATTGAACCCATGATTGTTGAAGAAGCGGGAGCGGTCTTAGATACAGGCTGTGAATATATGGATTGCTCTCTGTCTAAACTCCTTTGGTAATTTTCTGTTACAAAGTACAACAACCATCACAAAGAAATACAAACTTGTTCTTTAATCTACTCAGAAAAGCTCCTGAAGTAGGATTTGAGCCACGCAGTAGAAAGCAAGCCAGCTAAGGGGTTTCAGCTGGGTAACTGCTAGCAATTGAGCCTTACCTAATTGCTTGTGAGCTCTGAGGGAATCACTTCTGAATCTATGTGTGAAGATATAAGAAGTTAACCTGAAAAGAACAGTTTTTCCCTTCTTTGTGGGTTTTGCTTGTTGTTTGAAACACTGCTAAGAAAATATTAGCTAAAGCCTACAGAAAAGACCAGTTTGTTACCAACCAGGTCTTTATTCTTTTGATTTGATTGCCTGACAAGTTCATCTGTTGTTTTCCTCCTGTTTTATGTGCTACCAAGCATATCTGTGTTGGGAGAAATAACCCCATAAATAAATATCTTATTGGCTTTACACTCAAGCACAACTAATTATTGTGAGCAGCTGTGTCTGGTGTGAATGGACTGCATTTCCCACAATCCCTTGCAAATCATATTGATATATGCACTTGCCAAGACTGTGAACATTCTCACCCAGGCAGCCGTCTGACAAATGGCGTAGTTTTTCAGATTGCTTTTGCGCAAGAAGGATTTACTTGCTAAGGATTACAACTCAAGTCTGAAGGAAAAGACAGTTCAAGCTTAAAAGCTGAAAGAAAATATTTTTCCCTCAACTGCACTTTGGAGGAGAGGTGGCTGTTCCAGGTAGCTGTTCCAGGAAGAAAAGACCCTGTGCAGAGCTGGATTCATCACTGGCATAAGGTAACAAGTACTGGGCATGTCTAGTGGTGGATGGGAGTAAGGCACAGGGGTAATTGAAAAAATAAAAAAGTAGAAAAAAAACACCTGTTTGGAAGGTGGTGCACTGTGGGTTTTTTTTTTGTGTGTTTTCTTGCAGGGATCAAGATGGATCCAAGGGAACTACCTCAGTGGATGGCAGCCCAGTTTAGCAGGCAACAGGAGCTAGCACAGCAGGCTCAGGACACTGCTATGAAAGCCTTAATGGACAAGCAGAAGCCAGTGCTTGATCTGGTGCAAGTCCTAGTTAAACTGCAGAGCCAAAGTGGACAAGATGCAAGACCAGCAGTAAATACTGGTACACTACATGTGGACAGTGTAGGACTCAATCAAGGAATTGGGGCATTTAGTTTTGGGAAGCTAACTCCAGATGATAATGTTGATGATTTTCTAGAGTCTTTTGAGAGATTGGCACAAGCATTAGCATGGCCAGAGACCCAGTGGGCAGTAAGGCTGGCAGCGTCATTAACTGGAGAGGCGCTTGCAGCTTATAGAGCAATGCCAGCAGCCCAGGCTTTGAATTATAAGGATGTAAAGGCTGCTATTAGAGATCGCCTAGGGTTGTCTATTTCAGAGTATAGGCGAATGTTTAGAGCTACTACATTGAGAGTGGGTGAAACACCCAGGGCTCTGAGTCAGAGAATCAGAGTATTAGCTGTAAAATGGTTGGAGCCTGAGCAAAAGACGGTAGAAATGTTATTAGACATTATTATGCTTGAACAATTTATGTCTGCGGTGCCTAAAGATTTGCACACTTTCCTTATACAGCAAAATTGCCAAAATCTTGGAGAGGCAACCATGCTAGCAGAGAGATTCTTGGAAGCCACGCAGGCTTGCCATAGAATGGGTGGCCCTCTGAAGATGGGTGCTGAGGCAAGCTGTGCTGTATCAGAAAAGAAAATATTTAAAAATGTTTCTGGAAATAAATGTACTGTGCCAAACCAGATGACACAGTGGAGTAGAAAGAAATGTTTCAAGTGTAGAAAATGGGGACATTTAGAAAAGGGATGCCAGACACACACTAGCTTAATGGGTGTGGATTTAAAACAGCCCAAAGAAGGATTTCTTTTGATGGTTGATGTGCAAGGAATTACCACAAATGCTTTGTTAGACTCTGGGGCAGACCAGAGTATGATGTCAAAAAGGCTTTGGAAGAGGATAGAGGCCCAAGAAGGATTTGTGCCTAGAACCCCTGAAAGCCAAGTTCACATCAGATGCATTCATGGTGCTGCAACATCATATCCCACCTATAGGCTAAAGGTTAAGTGTCTGGGGAACAAGAGGAAGTCCTGCTAGCAGTGCTGCCTAGGCTACCCTTTGATTTGGTTCTAGGAAGAGACTGGCCAAGATTTAAGCAGGGTCTAGTGGAAGGGCTAGGAAAGAAGGAGGGAGAAGGAATAATGGAAATAGCTCCCGGGCCTTTCTTTGGAAGTCCTCAGTCCCTAGCTAAAAAGATGGTTAAGCTTCCAGAAGGTCAAACTATAGGTAATAAGAGGGGCCTTGTATCCACCCGCTCGCAGGCTAAGGTAGAGAGCCAGCAGAAGGAGGAGGGGGAGCAGGAAGAGTTCCTTGTATCCACCCGCTCGCAGGCTAAGGTAGAGAGCCAGCAGAAGGAGGAGGGGGAGCAGGCAGAGTTATTAGGAGACTTACCCTCTCATGATGATTTAATAACTCCATCATCTGGTAAAGTAAGAAAGTTGAAAGCACAAAAGCGGCGTGAGAGACTTTGCAGAGCACAGGGTAGGGCTGAGATGTTAGCTGGTCAAAGTTTACCCTGGGTGCCAGCTGAGTTAGTGGCAAAGTTTCCTAACTTTCCACAAGAGCAGCAAGCTGATCAAGCTCTCACCCGAGCTTTTAAGTATGCTCAGGAGGTCAGGGAGGAATTGCCCAGATTCAGACTAGATAATGAAATATTATATAGAGAGAGTCAGGACCCCAGGAATGGGACCATAGGTAAACAATTGGTGGTACCCACAACTTTCAAAGGGCTAGTACTTAGGTTAGCACATGATCATCCAGTTGGAGGTCATAAAGGGATGCAGGGAACGCTGGATCAAATACTTATGCGTTTTTACTGGCCAGGTATCTTCAAAGAAACTGCCCAGTTTTGTGCTGCATGTCCAGCGTGTCAGCGAGTTACAGTGGCTCACCCACCGGTGGTGCCATTGATTCCCATGCCAATTATCACAGACCCAATTGGTCGCATTGCCATGGATATTGTAGGCCCATTAGTCAAAACGCCCCGAGGTTTCCAATACATCCTAGTTATGGTAGATCAGGCAACAAGGTTTCCCTGGGCCATACCATTGAGGAATGTTTCTGCAAAAACAATAGCTTTAGAGCTAGTAAAATTGTTTTGTGAAGTGGGATTCCCAAGAGAGGTGTTGACTGACCAAGGGTCCAATTTTGTATCCAAATATTTGGCCCAGGTCTGGGATGCCTTTGGCATTCATCACGTGAAAACCTCAGCCTACCATCCACAATCAAACGGTTTGGTGGAGAGATTCAACCAAACTCTCAAACAAATGTTGAGAAGGGGGTTAGCAGGAGAGGTAAAAGAATGGGATATGTTATTGCCCTTTGCCTTATATGCCTGCAGGGAAAGAATTCAGGTGTCCCTAGGTGTAACTCCATATGAATTGATGTATGGTAGGGTTCCACGGGGTTTGTTAGATATTTTGAGGGAACAATGGATTGATCCTGAACCAGGAAGTCAGGAGGTGCCACAGTTTCTATGTGACTTGAGAGCACGTTTGAAAAGGACCTCGCAGGTTGCTGAGAGGAACCTGCAGGACAGTCAAGTTCGCCAGAAAGGGTGGTATGATAGGAAGGCCAAAAGCCGCCAATTAAGCATTGGTGAAAAGGTTTTGGTTCAAGTAGCAGGAACTGCCCCAAAATTTGAAGTACAGTGGAAAGGGCCATGGAAGGTTGTTAAACAAGTGAGCCCAGTGTCTTATATGGTAGAAAATGCAAGAGGGCGTAGACAGGCCTACCATATTAATGTACTTAAGTCTTGGAAGGAGAGGCCTGTAAATAATAATGACCCTGAAGCCAGTCAGGAAGTAAGTGAGCTTCAAAAAGATAACACTCTCGTAGGTATTACGGACTGTAGGAAAGAAGTTTCACCAGTTAAACCAGTCCGTAATAACTTAAGCAGGGGGGTATGTGATAAGGAAGCTTATCATAGCTCAGGAAGGAGCTATAGAAAAGGTGAAGTGACTCTGAACAAGCAACCTGTCAGTTCTGGTAGAAATAAGAAAACAGAATTTTTCTATAAAAGACTACCAGTCCCAGAATGCACCAGGTTTCCAACAGCCATTAGAGGAGCTGAAGTGGGGAAACGTGTGTTAAATCAAGAGGGCTATGAGGTAATCCCCAAGCACTCATCTCAAAGGGCAGGGCCTGATTCAGCACAGCTGCACTGTGCTAGGGTGGAGCACTTATCTAAGCTGAATAAAGGTAGAGTTTATTCTACAGAGAATTATCCTCAGTTTCATCTGGGAGATCCTCAGGATCAGCTTGGAGATCCTCATCTTGGACAGCTTCATCATCTGGAGGATCATCAGAAGCAGAAGCCAGAGCGGACGGACAGAGAGGGCAAGAAACCCTTTGGAAGAAAGAAGAGAAAAGCATTTGAGAGGTGTAAAGGAGTCCAGAGCAGTACGTATAGTGGGAGACATTCAAAAGGCAAGCTTACACCATTGGACTGGGGAAAGCCAGAGGAATGGTGCTGCAGGGCTAGGAATCTCCAGACGGTACCTGTGAGGGAGACGACTGCACGTGGAAGGGACCCTAGGACCCGTGCCAGAAGGTATGTGAAGAGAGATCCAGTGTCCAGGGATCTGGATTGGAAGGCTGGACATAAGAACTGGACTACATACTGGCCAGGCTATTTAGAGAGGAACTCTAACAGCAATGGAAGCTCAGGTATGAACACTGATCTATGCCCTAGCTATAACCTTGAAAGACAGCAGGTTAACAAGTATTCCCCTGAGAGTGCTACATTGAGAAATTCCTCTGTGCCAATCCATGATATTGAACCCATGATTGTTGAAGAAGGGGGAGCGGTCTTAGATACAGGCTGTGAATATATGGATTGCTCTCTGTCTAAACTCCTTTGGTAATTTTCTGTTACAAAGTACAACAACCATCACAAAGAAATACAAACTTGTTCTTTAATCTACTCAGAAAAGCTCCTGAAGTAGGATTTGAGCCACGCAGTAGAAAGCAAGCCAGCTAAGGGGTTTCAGCTGGGTAACTGCTAGCAATTGAGCCTTACCTAATTGCTTGTGAGCTCTGAGGGAATCACTTCTGAATCAATGTGTGAAGATATAAGAAGTTAACCTGAAAAGAAAATTTTTTTCCCTTCTTTGTGGGTTTTGCTTGTTGTTTGAAACACTGCTAAGAAAATATTAGCTAAAGCCTACAGAAAAGACCAGTTTGTTACCAACCAGGTCTTTATTCTTTTGATTTGATTGCCTGACAAGTTCATCTGTTGTTTTCCTCCTGTTTTATGTGCTACCAAGCATATCTGTGTTGGGAGAAATAACCCCATAAATAAATATCTTATTGGCTTTACACTCAAGCACAACTAATTATTGTGAGCAGCTGTGTCTGGTGTGAATGGACTGCATTTCCCACAATCCCTTGCAAATCATATTGATATATGCACTTGCCAAGACTGTGAACATTCTCACCCAGGCAGCCGTCTGACAAATGGCGTAGTTTTTCGGATTGCTTTTGCGCAAGAAGGATTTACTTGCTAAGGATTACAACTCAAGTCTGAAGGAAAAGACAGTTCAAGCTTAAAAGCTGAAAGAAAATATTTTTCCCTCAACTGCACTTTGGAGGAGAGGTGGCTGTTCCAGGTAGCTGTTCCAGGAAGAAAAGACCCTGTGCAGAGCTGGATTCATCACTGGCATAAGGTAACAAGTACCTGGGCATGTCTAGTGGTGGATGGGAGTAAGGCACAGGGGTAATTGAAAAAATAAAAAAGTAGAAAAAAAACACCTGTTTGGAAGGTGGTGCACTGCGGTTTTTTGTTTTTTTTTTGTGTTTTCTTGCAGGGATCAAGATGGATCCAAGGGAACTACCTCAGTGGATGGCAGCCCAGTTTAGCAGGCAACAGGAGCTAGCACAGCAGGCTCAGGACACTGCTATGAAAGCCTTAATGGACCAGCAGAAGCCAGTGCTTGATCTGGTGCAAGCCCTAGTTAAACTGCAGAGCCAAAGTGGACCAGATGCAAGACCAGCAGTAAATACTGGTACACCACATGTGGACAGTGTGGGACTCAATCAAGGAATTGGGGCATTTAGTTTTGGGAAGCTAACTCCAGATGATAATGTTGATGATTTTCTAGAGTCTTTTGAGAGAGTGGCACAAGCATTAGCATGGCCAGAGACCCAATGGGCAGTAAGGCTGGCAGCCTCATTAACTGGAGAGGCGCTTGCAGCTTATAGAGCAATGCCAGCAGCCCAGGCTTTGAATTATAAGGATGTAAAGGCTGCTATTAGAGATCGCCTAGGGTTGTCTATTTCAGAGTATAGGCGAATGTTTAGAGCTACTACATTGAGAGTGGGTGAAACACCCAGGGCTCTGAGTCAGAGAATCAGAGTATTAGCTGTAAAATGGTTGGAGCCTGAGCAAAAGACGGTAGAAATGTTATTAGACATTATTATGCTTGAACAATTTATGTCTGCGGTGCCTAAAGATTTGCACACTTTTCTTATACAGCAAAATTGCCAAAATCTTGGAGAGGCAACCATGCTAGCAGAGAGATTCTTGGAAGCCACGCAGGCTTGCCATAGAATGGGTGGCCCTCTGAAGATGGGTGCTGAGGCAAGCTGTGCTGTATCAGAAAAGAAAATATTTAAAAATGTTTCTGGAAATAAATGTACTGTGCCAAACCAGATGACACAGTGGAGTAGAAAGAAATGTTTCAAGTGTAGAAAATGGGGACATTTAGAAAAGGGATGCCAGACACACACTAGCTTAATGGATGTGGATTTAAAACAGCCCAAAGAAGGATTTCTTTTGATGGTTGATCTGCAAGGAATTACCACAAATGCTTTGTTAGACTCTGGGGCAGACCAGAGTATGATGTCAAAAAGGCTTTGGAAGAGGATAGAGGCCCAAGAAGGATTTGTGCCTAGAACCCCTGAAAGCCAAGTTCACATCAGATGCATTCATGGTGCTGCAACATCATATCCCACCTATAGGCTAAAGGTTAAGTGCCTGGGGAACAAGAGGAAGTCCTGTTAGCAGTGGTGCATGGCTACCCTTTGATTTGGTTCTAGGAAGAGACTGGCCAAGATTTAAGCAGGGTCTAGTGGAAGGGCTAGGAAAGAAGGAGGGAGAAGGAATAATGGAAATAGCTCCCGGGCCTTTCTTTGGAAGTCCTCAGTCCCTAGCTAAAAAGATGGTTAAGCTTCCAGAAGGCCAAACTATAGGTAATAAGAGGGGCCTTGTATCCACCCGCTCGCAGTCTAAGGTAGAGAGCCAGCAGAAGGAGGAGGGGGAGCAGGCAGAGTTATTAGGAGACTTACCCTCTCATGATGATTTAATAACTCCATCATCTGTTAAAGTAAGAAAGTTGAAAGCACAAAAGCGGCGTGAGAGACTTTGCAGAGCACAGGGTAGGGCTGAGATGTTAGCTGGTCAAAGTTTACCCTGGGTGCCAGCTGAGTTAGTGGCAAAGTTTCCTAACTTTCCACAAGAGCAGCAAGCTGATCAAGCTCTCACCCGAGCTTTTAAGTATGCTCAGGAGGTCAGGGAGGAATTGCCCAGATTCAGACTAGATAATGAAATATTATATAGAGAGAGTCAGGACCCCAGGAATGGGACCATACGTAAACAATTGGTGGTACCCACAACTTTCAAAGGGCTAGTACTTAGGTTAGCACATGATCATCCAGTTGGAGGTCATAAAGGGATGCAAGGAACACTGGATCAAATACTTATGCGTTTTTACTGGCCAGGTATCTTCAAAGAAACTGCCCAGTTTTGTGCTGCATGTCCAGCGTGTCAGCGAGTTACAGTGGCTCACCCACCGGTGGTGCCATTGATTCCCATGCCAATTATCACAGACCCAATTGGTCGCATTGCCATGGATATTGTAAGCCCATTAGTCAAAACGCCCCGAGGTTTCCAATACATCCTAGTTATGGTAGATCAGGCAACAAGGTTTCCCTGGGCCATACCATTGAGGAATGTTTCTGCAAAAACAATAGCTTTAGAGCTAGTAAAATTGTTTTGTGAAGTGGGATTCCCAAGAGAGGTGTTGACTGACCAAGGGTCCAATTTTGTATCCAAATATTTGGCCCAGGTCTGGGATACCTTTGGCATTCATCACGTGAAAACCTCAGCCTACCATCCACAATCAAACGGTTTGGTGGAGAGATTCAACCAAACTCTCAAACAAATGTTGAGAAGGGGGTTAGCAGGAGAGGTAAAAGAATGGGATATGTTATTGCCCTTTGCCTTATATGCCTGCAGGGAAAGAATTCAGGTGTCCCTAGGTGTAACTCCATATGAATTGATGTATGGTAGGGCTCCACGGGGTTTGTTAGATATTTTGAGGGAACAATGGATTGATCCTAAACCAGGAAGTCAGGAGGTGCCACAGTTTCTACGTGACTTGAAAGCACGTTTGAAAAGGACCTTGCAGGTTGCTGAGAGGAACCTGCAGGACAGTCAAGTTCGCCAGAAAGGGTGGTATGATAGGAAGGCCAAAAGCCGCCAATTAAGCATTGGTGAAAAGGTTTTGGTTCAAGTAGCAGGAACTGCCCCAAAATTTGAAGTACAGTGGAAAGGGCCATGGAAGGTTGTTAAACAAGTGAGCCCAGTGTCTTATATGGTAGAAAATGCAAGAGGGCATAGACAGACCTACCATATTAATGTACTTAAGTCTTGGAAGGAGAGGCCTGTAAATAATAATGACCCTGAAGCCAGTCAGGAAGTAAGTGAGCTTCTAAAAGATAACACTCTCGTAGGTATTACGGCTGTAGGAAAGAAGTTTCACCAGTTAAACCAGTCCGTAATAACTTAAGCAGGGGGGTATGTGATAAGGAAGCTTATCATAGCTCAGGAAGGAGCTATAGAAAAGGTGAAGTGACTCTGAACAAGCAACCTGTCAGTTCTGGTAGAAATAAGAAAACAAAATTTTTCTATAAAAGACTACCAGTCCCAGAATGCACCAAGTTTCCAACAGCCATTAGAGGAGCTGAAGTGGGGAAACGTGTGTTTAATCAAGAGGGCTATGAGGTAATCCCCAAGCACTCATCTCAAAGGGCAGGGCCTGATTCAGCACAGCTGCGCTGTGCTAGGGTGGAGCACTCATCTAAGCTGAATAAAGGTAGAGTTTATTCTACAGAGAATTATCCTCAGTTTCATCTGGGAGATCCTCAGGATCAGCTTGGAGATCCTCATCTTGGACAGCTTCATCATCTGGAGGATCATCAGAAGCAGAAGCCAGAGCGGACGGACAGAGAGGGCAAGAAACCCTTTGGAAGAAAGAAGAGAAAAGCATTTGGGAGGTGTAAAGGAGTCCAGAGCAGTACGTATACTGGGAGACATTCAAAAGGCAAGCTTACACCATTGGACTGGGGAAAGCCAGAGGAATGGTGCTGCAGGGCTAGGAATCTCCAGACGGTACCTGTGAGGGAGACGGCTGCACGTGGAAGGGACCCTAGAACCCATGCCAGAAGGTATGTGAAGAGAGATCCAGTGTCCAGGGATCTGGATTGGAAGGCTGGACATAAGAACTGGACTACATACTGGCCAGGCTATTTAGAGAGGAACTCTAACAGCAATGGAAGCTCAGGTATGAACACTGATCTATGCCCTAGCTATAACCTTGAAAGACAGCAGGGAAACAAGTATTCTCCTGAGAGTGCTACATTGAGAAATTCCTCTGTGCCAATCCATGATATTGAACTCATGATTGTTGAAGAAGGGGGAGCGGTCTTAGATACAGGCTGTGAATATATGGATTGCTCTCTGTCTAAACTCCTTTGGTAATTTTCTGTTACAAAGTACAACAACCATCACAAAGAAATACAAACTTGTTCTTTAATCTACTCAGAAAAGCTCCTGAAGTAGGATTTGAGCCACGCAGTAGAAAGCAAGCCAGCTAAGGGGTTTCAGCTGGGTAACTGCTAGCAATTGAGCCTTACCTAATTGCTTGTGAGCTCTGAGGGAATCACTTCTGAATCTATGTGTGAAGATATAAGAAGTTAACCTGAAAAGAACAGTTTTTCCCTTCTTTGTGGGTTTTGCTTGTTTGAAACACTGCTAAGAAAATATTAGCTAAAACCTACAGAAAAGACCAGTTTGTTACCAACCAGGTCTTTATTCTTTTGATTTGATTGCCTGACAAGTTCATCTGTTGTTTTCCTGATTTTGTTTTTCTAAGTTTAACACTGAAAGCAAGTATCCTGTTTTATGTGCTACCAAGCATATCTGTGTTGGGAGAAATAACCCCATAAATAAATATCTTATTGGCTTTACACTCAAGCACAACTAATTATTGTGAGCAGCTGTGTCTGGTGTGAATGGACTGCATTTCCCACAATCCCTTGCAAATCATATTGATATATGCACTTGCCAAGACTGTGAACATTCTCACCCAGGCAGCCGTCTAACAGTATGTCTATCCATTGTTTTGCGGCGTCCTACATTTCACCGGGCCCACTATTTCCAGCATTAGCCTGCAAATGTGCATACTGAGGAGCAAGGTATTGTGGGTATGGCCTAGGCAGGGTGGACTGGGCAGGATGCATCTGCATCGGGGTTAAGGCAATGGCTGGGACATCATAGTGCCCAACCACCATGTGCATGGAGAGGGTGGCTACAGCATGTCCTACTGGGAGGACACTCTCACTCTGACCGAGCAGTGACCATGGCACGGTTATGTTCCCACATAGTGCTCTATTGCACATGTCTCTAGTGATATCTGTGTGCTTCTTGTTCTGGGACCCAATCACTGAGGCCCTTGCTGGTTGTCTGTGCTGTCTATCTCATTTCTGGGTGCACATAGTTCCTTTGTGAACATGCAATATGGGCTGGCTAGTAGACTGTCTGCAGTTAGTATGTGCATGGCTGCAACATCTGGTGGGGTGCACAGGTACAGTCTGACTGTGCCTTCTGCTGGTGTATGTCAGACCTTGGTTGGGGGCAGCTCTGGTTTTTCCATGCTACTGCTGGGCTGCCTGTGCTCTAGTAACAGATACAGATTTGGTCTAAACCCCCCCCCCCTTGCCAACAGCCTTTGGGATGGGGTTGCTGGCCCCTCCAGTGCCTCAATTACAAGTACACTTATTGTGGGTAAGAGATTATATATATTGCAAACCACTTTGACCCTGAGAGGGTGGTAGATTAGGCATTGCTATATGGACCTCATGTGAGTCTATACACCCCTCTGCCCTGATAATAGTTGGCTATGGCAGCCATACTGTAATAGTGGGTATGCATTATTCTGGGTGGATAACAGTCCACCAGGGCTGAATGTAACTGTGTTTTACAGATGGACACAGGTGACATAAAGGTTGGCAAAGTCAGGTGTCATAGACGATCCCATGGCAACCCCCTTAATCTGCTTATAAAAATCTTCTCTAAAACAGAAATAATTTTCAGTCATGGCCAGACTAACCAATTGGATCAAAAAACATAGGGTTCAGACGGGTCTAGCTCTATTGAGTAATACATCTTCCAAGATTGTTAATGCAGCCATCTTTGGGATGTTAGTCTACAAGGAGCTGATATCCAAGGTCACAAGTATGAGGTCATTATGATAATTCTCAAACTGATCCAATAATTGGATCATGTGGGACGAATCTCACACCTAAGATAGTGCCATAGTGACAAAGGGCCCGAGGAATACATCTAAAAACATAGACAATGCCTCAAAAAAGAGCCAATTGCGGAAATTATAGGACGACCGGGTGGATTTCATGACTTGTGTATCTTCGGTAAAATGTAAATCATAGAAGTGATGGGATGGGTGACAGTCATAAAATCAAGCTCCTTTTTTGTTAGGTAACCTGCTTCATGTCATGGGGGTGGGGTCCTCATATAGTTTAGTGTAGTTTAGTGTAGAAGTTTGTTATTTGTTATATGTATTGTACGTGAATAAATCCCATGTATATAGTTCTACTAGTTCTATGTATATGAATATGCACTTTTTCTGCATTTCATATCCTGCTTCTTGTAAACTGCGCTTGATCTTTGGAAAGCACGGTATAAAAATGTTTATTAAATAAATAAATAAAGTATCATTGATTTGGCAGTATACTTCATTCCTAACAGGGACTCTACAGGTCAAACTACGGTAAGGATTTGAGGGTTTATTTTTATTAAATTGCTAGCTCTCTGACTGGGAGCTCTTAAAAGGGGTTTGCATATTTTTAAAGCAAAGTTACTTTCTTTTTGGTGCTTTATTAGAAATTTCCTTGAGCAGAGTAGGTTGTTGAACTCAAGTAACCTTCTCAGTTTGTGAACTGCTGACACCTAATCAGGAGTTAGTGGGCCTGATTACCTGAGAGCAGCCGAGGCCTGCATAAAAGGCTCCAGAGCCCTGCCCTGTTGAGGCATTCCTAACAGGGACTCTACAGGTCAAACAACGGTAAGGATTTGAGGGTTTATTTTTATTAAATTGCTAGCTCTCTGACTGGGAGCTTTTAAAAGGGGTTTTGTATATTTTTAAAGCAAAGTTACTTTCTTTTTGGTGCTTTAGTAGAAATTTCCTTGAACAGAGTAGGTTGTTGAACTCTAGTAACCTTCTCAGCTTTGGGAACTCCTGACACCTAATCAGGTGTTAGTGGGCCTGATTACCTGAGAGCAGCCGAGGCCTGCATAAAAGGCTCCAGAGCCCTGCCCTGTTGAAGCATTCCTAACAGGGACTCTACAGGTCAAACAACGGTAAGGATTTGAGGGTTTATTTTTATTAAATTGCTAGCTCTCTGACTGGGAGCTCTTAAAAGGGGTTTTGTATATTTTTAAAGCAAAGTTACTTTCTTTTTGGTGCTTTAGTAGAAATTTCCTTGAGCAGAGTAGGTTGTTGAACTCTAGTAACCTTCTCAGCTTTGGGAACTGCTGACACCTAATCAGGTGCTAGTTCCCTCCCTACCCACCCCGACTCCCACCCACCCCTAGTGAGCAGTCTTGCTTTATAGGGCAACTCCCCATTTAACAAAGCACAGAGACTTGGAGCAGCACATTTTGAATATAATTAAAGAGATTTAACTGTTTTTCTCTGAAAGGACAGCTGGGAAACTGGCTGGTACTTGGTAGATCTCTCTCTTTTGCTTTAACAGATACCTAAGCTCCACGAACAGAACAATGGCTGGGAAAAATCGTATCGCTAAAGCTGTTGCCCCCGTTACAGCTTCTGCCTCAGTCCAGACAGAGGTCCTAATGCCAGTTGAAGGACCGGTTCCATGTGCAGGGTGCCTGCATGCTGAAGCTCTGAGGAAACAAGTGGAGGAACTCAGAAAGGAGGTGGCGAGACTGAGGAGCATTCAAGACAGTGAGAAGTACATTGATGAGATACTTCTTGCAGCAACCAAGCTCTCCAGCAGAGGAGAAGATGGGTGCCAACAGAATGTCGATGGTTGGACACAAGTCACCAGGGCCTGCAAAATCACCAATCCAACTTCTCCAGCCCTTGAATTGAAGAACCATTATGCAGCCCTGGAAGTGGAGGAGGTGAAAGCATCCCTGGAAAGGGAAGAACCAGAGCTCAAGTACCCCAAAGTTGCAGAATCAGTGACCACAAGGAAACGAAGGGTAGTGGTGGTTGGAGACTCTCTTCTGAGGGGTACTGAGGCATCCATCTGCCGACCAGACTTGATGTCCAGAAAGGTATGCTGTCTGCCTGGTGCCAAAATCCAAGATGTTACGGAGAGTTTGCCAAGACTCATCAAGCCCACTAACTATTACCCAATGTTGCTAATCCATGTTGGAACAAATAATACTGCCAGGTATACCTCGGAACGTATCAAAAGTGACTTCATTGCTCTGGGACAGAGGGTGAAGCACTTAGGTGCACAGGTGGTGTTCTCTTCAATCATCACTGTTGAGGGTAAAGGCCAAGGCAAAGAGGCTCGCATCCTGGAGCTGAATGCATGGCTGCGTGGATGGTGTCATCGAGAGTGTTTTGGTTTCCTAGACCATGGGATGCTTTTCCAAGGATTGCAGAGCAGAGATTGCATCCATCTGTGCAAGAAAGGTCAACGCGTCTTCAGTAGTAGACTGGCTAATCTACTGAAGAGGGCTTTAAACTAGATTAGTTGGGGATGGGTGAAGAAAGCCCCCAGGTAAGTGAAAGCCCCCAGGTAGGTAATACATTAAATAACTTTATGGAAATGGGTAACAGGGGTAACATATGGAAAGCAGTGTGCATAAATGTCCGTAGCATGGGAAATAAGATCCCTGATGTTGAAGCTTTGGTGGGAGTGGCTGACTTGGATTTAGTGGCAGTTACAGAAACATGGTTCATAGAAAACCATGATTGGGATGTAACTATACCTGGCTATACTTTATTCAGAAAGGACAGGGTAGGAAGTAGGGGAGGAGGAGTGGCACTATATGTAAAAACTACTATTAAAGCTTTGGAATTACAGAGCTTAAAAGGGAGAGGGGAGGCATTGTGGGTTAAACTTGAAAGAGGGAAAGAGAAATTTATTTACATTGGTGTGATATACAGACCTCCTTCACAAGAGGAAGAGGTGGACAGAGAGTTAATTGAAGATATGCGCAGCGTTGCTAGGAAAGGGGAAGTGCTACTGATAGGAGATTTCAATATGCCAGATGTTGATTGGCGCATTCCTGCTGCAGTATCATCTAGAAGTAAGGAGATCCTGGATTCTCTACAGGGAGAACTATTCAGGCAATCGGTAATAGATCCCACACGTGAAGGGGCCATACTGGACTTGGTGCTTACCAATGGTGAAAGTGTTTCTGATGTTGTAGTGGGAGATCATTTTGCATCCAGTGATCACCAAATGGTGTGGTTCAGCATTAGGACTAGGGCTGTTAGAATCCATTCAAAGGTGAGGATCTTAGACTTTAGGAAGACTAACTTTGCCAATTTGGGCCAATACCTCAGGGAGTCATTAGTTGGATGGGAACAGCTGAGGGATGTAGAAAAACAGTGGGAAAAACTGAAAGGAGATATTTTAAGGGCAACCAACCTTTTTGTTAAAATGGTAAATAAAGGTAAAAAGAAAAGGAGACCACTGTGGCTTTCAAAAGAAGTAGCTGAAAAGTGAAGAAAAAGAGGGAGGCCTTCATGAAATACAAGAGATCACAGAGAGAGGAAGACAGAAATCTATATTTGGAAAAACTTAGAGAAGCTAGCAAAGTAGTCAGGAAGCTAGCTAGAAGGATGCTTGGGTGCATATGGAGAGGAATGGCTAGCAGAAAAAAGGAGGTGATAATGCCTCTCTATAAGTCTTTGGTGCGACCTCATTTGGAGTATAGTGTGCAATTCTGGAGACCGCACCTTCAAAAGGATGTGAACAGGAAGGAAGTCGGTGCAGAGGGTGGCTACTAAAATGATTAGTGGTCTTCATTATAAAGCATATGAGGACAGACTGAAGGATCTTAATATGTACACCTTAGAGGAAAGGCGGGATAGAGGTGATATGATTGAGATGTTTAAATACCTCCGTGGCATAAATGTTCAGGGAGAGAGCCTCTTTCAATTGAAAGCAAGTTCTGCTATGAGGGGACATGGGATGAGGGTGAAGGGAGATAAATTCAGGAGTGATATGCGGAAATATTTCTTTATGGAAAGAGTAGTGGATCCGTGGAATAGTCTCCCAGTGGAGGTGGTAGAGATGAGGACAGTAACTAAATTCAAAAAAGCATGGGACAAACACAGAGGATCTCTAAAGGTAAAAAGGGGACTGTTGTAGTTGTTGATATGGAAGGACAGACTAGATAGGCCATGTGGTCTTTTTCTGTCATCATATTTCTATGTTTCTATTCACATAATCTGTATGATTCTAGATCACCAGTGGCCCACCCTTATATAGGGTTGCCAACTTTTTCACCAAGAAAAACCCGACACCTGTGGCTCGCCATGCCCCACCCATTCTCTGCCCCTTGTCCAACCCTTGCCCCACCCACAGTCCCACCCATGCTGCACCCCAGCCCCACCCACAAAAATTACCGAGGATAAGTGTAGGCTAACTCCCTTGGTCAGATAATAATTAAGTGGGAACCCCAGAAGCCAAACATGACATGTACAACACTGGAGAAATAAAACTATAAAGTAATTTCCTCTTGCACTAAACAAAAACGCAAATATGTTAGCAATACACACTTCCCAGACCAGACATATTCCAGTTAATAAATTCAAAATAAAAAGTATTTTTCTACCTTCTGTTTTGGCATTTTATTTTTCAGTTGCAATTGCTCCAGTCACTTTCTTCTGGTTTCTTCGTGTCTTCTGCGAGCTATCCATTTGTCCTTTCTTCTCTTTTAGATGTTTTCCATTCTCTCTCTATATCTGCTTTAACATACTGATCGTTTCCCTTTTGCTCTTTCCCCCATTTCTTTCCTTATTCCTTTATCATCCACTCAAATTTCACCCTTCCATTCTCAATCCCCTCTTACTCTCCCAATACCCAGCCCATCGTAGACTTTTCTTCCACACAAAATGTCTTTTCCCCTCTCCATTCTCATTCCCCATCCCCATCCCCTTCTAGTCCTCCCCCAAAACCAGCTCCCTTATAGTTCTAGACCCACCCAGCATCCACTCCCTTCTAGTTCCATTCTCCCATGCCCCCACATCAGCCCATTTCCAGTCCTATTCTAGCCCATCACCCATTTGCAGTCCAAGCTCCCCCCATCAGCCCATTTCTAGTCCTATTCCAGCTCCTCATCAGCCCATTTCCAGTCCTAGCCCCACATATGCTCTTTTCCAATTCCATTCCAGCCCCCCATCAGCCAATTACCACTCCAAGCTCACCCATCAGCCAATTTCCAATCCTAGCCCCCTCGTCAGCCCACTTCCAGTCCTATTCCAGCCCCCATCAGCCCATTTTCAGTCCTATTCCAGCTCTTCATCAGCCCATTTCCAGTGCTAGCCCTCCCATCACAGGCCATTTCCAGTCCTAGCCCCCCCCCCATCACAGCCTCTTTCCAGACCTAGCCCCCCCCCCACCATCACAGCCTAACTGCAGTCCTAGGCCCCCCACCATCACAGCCCATTTGCAGTCCTAGTCTCCCCCCACCATCACAGCCCATTTGCAGTCCTAGCCCCCCCTTGACAGCCTATTTCCAGTCCAAGTCCCCCCCAACCATCACAGACCATTTGCAGTCCTAGCCCCCCTAATCACAGCCTATTTCCAGTCCAAGTTCCTCCTCCCCCCACCATAGCCCAATTCCAGTCCAGGCCCCCCCATAGCCCAATTCCATTGCAGCCCCCCCTCCCCACAGCCTATTTCCAGTCCAGGTTCCACCCCCCCATAGCCCTTTTCCAGTCCAGGTACACCCCTCATAGCTCAATTCCAGTCCAGATCCCCCCATGCCTATTTCCAGTCCAGGTTCCACCCCCCCCCCCCCATAGCTCAATTCCAGTCTAGGTTCCCCCCCATAGTCCATTACCAGTCCAGGTACACCCCACCCCATAGCCCAATTCCAGTCCAGTCCCCCCCCCCCCCTATAGCCTATTTCCAGTCCAGGCCCTCTCCCCCATTTCCAGTCCAGGTACACCCCAACACAGCCCATCCAGTCCTTGGCCTCCCCTCCCCCCCATCAAAGCCCATTTGTAGTCATAGCCTTCCCCCCCTCCCCCCCCCCCGACCAGCCCCGCGGCTATCTGAGGTGCTTCAGAGGGAGCCGGGGAAGACCGCGCGAGGCCCCGGCTCCCTCTGTACAACCGCCAGCGTGAAGGAAAAGGATCTGTGAAGCCGCGAATGCTGGGAAAGGTTAAAGGGCATTGCCTTTAACCTTTCCCAGCAATCGCGGCTTCACATAAACAGCCGCCAGCGTGAAGGAAAAAGATCTTCACGCTGGCAGTTGTAAGAGGGAGCTGGGGCCTCGCGCGGGCTTCCCCAGCTCCCTCCCCCACGGACTTCGGGAGTCGGGAGAAAAGACGTTTTTTTGCTCTGGCCGCTCCCGATCTTGCGGCCAGAGCAAAAAACCGGCTTTTCAATGGCCGGCTTTACATCTCTGCCGGCAGCCGGCCTGGCCATGGAAAAACCGGCCAGGCCGGCTGAATACCGGCCGGTTGGCAACCCTACCCTTATAAGATGGTTTTATCACAATGTCTACGTTTTTGCTAAGTTTATCAAGTGCTTGTTTCTCACATGTGGATAAATTATAGTGCATGTGATTCTTCTTTTTGTACAATTCCTCTACTCTATTCAGGATCACCTTTTCATAAGCCTCAAACAAATATTACCCATATTGAGTGGAATCCAGGAAGAGGCTTTCTTGACTACCAAAGGGTCTGAAATGGAATCATCCCTGTTGGCAAAAAAAGTCTATAATTTTTAGTTTATGAAAAAACGTATATATCTCAATTCGGGTAGTAAAAGCATCATGTTTGCGAGAAGGAACAAAAGAGACCCTTCTGTAAAACTTTAATTTCTGCTGCATTCAATATATAGTCCGATAAATTAAAAATGCCATATACTTCTTCCATTCTGTCATTTTATTGAATGAGCCCCCTCTCCCCCACCCTCAGCCCCTCCCGGAATAATGTGATCACTGGGGTTCCTGGTCCTGATGACTCCTCAGTGTTCTTTCTCCGCAAGCATAGTACTCAGTTTTCTATAGAGTAACCTTGATACAGTTGTTACTTTTCGATAGTAGCAATTTATGGTAGCCAGTCTTGAAGTACCAGCTCACAGTCACCAGTGTATGGATCTTTGTCTGCTTCCAAATTAGTCCAGATCTGATGTTAAAGTCCTAAATTAAAGTTCCATCTTAGAATAGTTATGCACTGCTGAGCTCCTAGTGGTCTGAGACTACTTCTGATATCAATTAGCTTTTAACCACTTCACAGGATCTCCAACCAACCACCTGGAGCAGCAAATTCACTGTGAGCTGCTGTTACAATTTACATTCATACCACCTACAACTAGAGACAATTAACTCAAATTTAAGTCTGACTCTTCTGAAGTCCTTGGTGGTCTCTCCTCCTGTGCACAACTAAATCACTATGGAAATAGCATTAGTTCCTAAGAACTTCATGGCGTTGCCATGGTTCCACCAATGAGCATTGAGGGTGAAGCTTTGCTTTTGGCTTAAGCTCCCTAAGTTCCAAACTATATTGTTTGGAATTCTACCAATTTGAATTTTACTATGCAAAAAGAAGCTATTTACTTTAATTAAAATTCATTCCATTAGTATATAGTTCACCCAATATGTTCAAAAATCATTCACAAATTCCTACAAATGATTTCTCAATAGCCTTGTAGGGCTTTCAGTGACTCAAGGGCTTGCTTCCCTGTCAGTTTGGACCTGCAGCAGCACTGAACGTTTTAGACATTAACAATTTCCATTTGCACCTCAGCTGTTCCCTCACAGCTGCTCCTGTCCCTGATCACTCTCAGTCAGCCGCCATCAACATTTTTCATTTTCACAATGCCAGCAACCCTCTTTAATTTTGAGCTTTGGCTCTTTAAATTTCTAGCTGCCATAACTAGTCTTTTTCTCCCAGCCCTGTCATCTCTGCTATACCTCCTTCCCTTCCCCTCCCCTCTTGTATTGTGGAAAGTCTCATACCGGTGGTTCTTCATTTTGTGTTTATAAAACGAAGACATGGCTGCTTTGAAATCTTCATGGTTCTATGCTGCCATGCTCCCAGCCTGGCTCAACACTGCAGCTGCAAGTCAGACTCTGCTCACTGCATCATTTTTATGTTAGGGTGCTGGCTCCTTTAAAAATAGAACATGGCCTAGCGCAGATCCTGAGACTGCCTGGCAGCCCCACAGAACATGGCACTTGTTGGTTCTTGCTCTGGCCGCCTTTTTCTACAGCTGCAAACAGCATCTTTTTTCCTGTGGGCCTAATGTTCAGGGTCTCTCCTATGGCATCACTAATGCTGCAATATGTGGCCTTTCAACCAGGCTTCAGTCTTGCTCATACAGTTGGCCCAAACTCACCAAATATACTCCCATTGTTGCTGCTGCTGCCATCCTTTCACAAAACTCAGGTGACCTCAGTACCTGCAGTGGCCTCTCAGAATATCCTCTTAAACCCCAAGTATTTATTTATTTAGTATTTCTTTTATACCACGCTATTGACATCAGTGCGGTTTACATCAAAACATAACATATGCATTTCAGGGTCACTGAGATGCATTTACATTTGAACAGGGACTGGAAACTTGGATAACAGGGTAAATTAACAAGAGTTATACAATAAGCATCTGCATTATATACATCATGAGGGTAATTTCTTGTCGGGACTAAGCCGGGAAGTATCTGGTGAATAGGTAATGTTATAGGGCCTTTCTAAGTTGGGTTAGGTCTGTAATAGCTCTGATGTCGGGGGGGGGGGGGGGGAGGGAGTTCCAGGCTTTCGGGGCATAGAAGCAGAAGGCTCTGTTGGTTGTTGACTTTTGCATCTTGTTGATTCTTTCGGGACTGTTAAAGTGTTTACTGCTATGGATCTTCTACTTCTAATAGGAGCTGAGGTATGTATCAATTCGGTGATGGTTATAAGGGACTGATTGTTTAGGGCTTTGAAGGTCATAATGATATTCTTATATAGGGTTCTAGCTTGGAGAGGTAACCAGTGGAGCCTTTTCAGGATTGGTGTGATGTGGTCGGTCTTCGATATTCCTTCTAGCACCCTGGCTGCTGTGTTCATTGCCAGTTGAAGAGGGTTTAGAGTTGCTTGTGGGAGACCGAATAGGACTGCATTTGCATTTAAATATTTTTTTCACACCTGTTTACATGGATAAATGCTCACCTCAACATTTAGTCCATTATCATTCCTAAAAAGTTCCCATCAATCACTTGGAATAAAAACATATGTTCATGATTATGAAAACTAATTTAAAAGACCAGGTACAGAGTGTAAGTGACCCAGTACTAAGTGCTCACTAATGTGACCAGCCTTTCATCCAGATTATCCTGCCAGTAGTCCCTTGCTGCCAAATACACTGGACCAAGAAATGCTTTAGGTATTGCCATTCCTGGCCATTTTATGTTTCTTTATCGTGGCAGGTTGGCCTTGCTACCACAGGAAGGTGTCCTTCTTTACCATTCCAACCAACTTCTTTCTTTAAATCTTAATTAAACTGAGCGTCCTTAACTTTTACTTAGGCAACAGTTTTTATTTTTCTTAAACCTTAACAAATAAACTATTTAACTTTTGAATCAATCAATAAAATTTTGTGAGCAATCCCCCATTTGGAGTACATGCATATGGGATGGAATTTCCTTGTTCCAAGTCAGTTTTATAAACGCTTGTGCCATACACCAGCATAGTCCTTCCACATCAGTGGAGTATGAAGTACCAACTTCAGTCTTGTATTATTTTTACATTCTTTTTCAAGTAATAATTTTCTCTTAAATACCAGGGCAGATTCCCTCTGTTTTCTATAAGGATTCTTCTGTGAGACTTAACATATTCTCTTATGGGTCTTTCTCTTATATCAGTGTCTGTCTGCCTCTGGTATTTTAGCCTCCTCTTTTGCATTTGCTTCCACACTTTAAGGGGTATGTTTACTAAATCACGGTAATGTTACCCACGTTAGGTTCCACAGTAATGGTACAGATGCCCAAATAAAGGCGTGGGTGGTGCATCTTTACGGCAAGCCATATCAGCTAACGCGTGTTACAAGGCGCCTTAGACTAGCGCGCATTACAAGGCGCCTTATAAGGCACCTTGCTCATAAGGCACCTTACAAGGCGCCTTGTAAGGTGCCTTGTTAGGTGCCTTGTAAGGTGCCTTATAAGTAAGGTGCCTCATAAGGCGCTTTGTAAGGGGCCCTATAGGGCTCCTTACGGTAAGAGCCATATTAGGCACCCCTGGACAAGGCACCTTAGAAGGCACCCTGGGTTACGGAACCATAGGTTAAGGTGGCCTAACAAGGTTATGGTGCCATAGGTCAGTGTGTCCTAAGGGCTGCAAGGTGCTTCAGGATGACATGCATGACCTGTGAGGCATAGAGACAGATGTAGCCCTAACATTAGACAGAGAACCGAGGAAAGGCAATGAACAGGTGAGTGAAGGAGGGAGAGCTGGGACCTGCTGGACCTGCCATATCTGCGGGCATCCCATGTGGCTGCCAGTACTGTTGACAAACATGGTGGGGGCAACTGTACCACAGCACAGGGTGTTGGCAATGTAAAGTACTGGAAAAACAGTGGGTGGCAGAAGATGGAAATACGTGTCCCCCAGTGGAGGCGGAGTTGGCAGGATAGTTACAATGATGGGTGGACAGAGGAGTGGTGGTGCCATGCAGATCAGGCACAGGCGAGGCAAGCACGAAGAGTTGCAATGCAGGAAAGGGCAGCAGTGCAGGACATGGGGTGGGAGCCTGCACAGGCAGACATTACTCTACAAAGCTGACAGATGCAGATAGACAGACCGAAGAAATGTTGGCAACTGTGACGAGGGTATTATGGACTGGCAGCACAGCTCTGCAAAAATATGACTGTTACAGGCATGCAAACTATTTGAGTAGAACAGGCATGAAAGGAGGGAACAATGAGGAATCAAACCCATGAACACTGCTGAGAATGGCATTGTACTAACCCGTATTCTATACCTCCATGGTGTATCTCACAGCAATGGCTGGGTACAGAAGGACTGCAGGTCACTGCACAAACTGCTCTGAGTGCCAGGATAGGGTAACCCCACCAGTATCCATGATGCAATGCACATGCTGAATAGCTGTCTACAGATGATAACCAAATGGGGTCTGCACCTCTCTGGTACCTCAGTTTGGAAAGATGAACTGACAGTGTGTGATACTGGCACAGAGTAGCTATAGACCATGCCATCGTGCAGATTCTGTGTTCACCCTGAGAGATAGGATAGGTGCCCAGCACTAGGTCCGCAGTACATGTAGTGCTAAAGACAAGTCCTGCTGTACAGGGCCGGATTTACCTTGAGTGAGGCCCTATGCCAACAAAAATTGTGGGCCCCAGCAGGGGCGGCCCAAGGGGGGTGTGGGCCTCATTTGCATAAGGGGGCCTCATTTGCATAAATATTTGCATAATGTTACCATATACTAACTTTTAGTAAACGTGCCTCTTAATGAGTGTATGGATAAAGAAAGACTAAAAGATTTCTACATTACTATAATCCAGTGCCAACTGCCAGACACATTAGGAACTACTACAAACACTGCCCATTTAGAACCCATAGCAAACCCGCCGTATCCTAACAGCACTACCAGGACTCACAAAGCACCATACTCTACCAATCAAAAGGCAACACTGCAAATATTAAACCAATACATTTCAGAGAACAACAATACATGACCTACTGGGGAAAGAGAACAAGTGGCAATGTCAAATAGGAATTATATAAACAGAACACCTCAGCTCAGTTACACATGCAGAACATAGACCATCACCAAACAAGTAATCACATTTTAGAAACAGGAAGACAATAATTAAACTGGGAATCCCAAAAGCCAAACTTGGAATGTACAACACTGTAGAAATAAAACTATACATTAATTTGCTCTTGTACTAAACAAAGCACAGACGTTAATGATGCACATTTACCAGAGCTGACATATTCCAATTAATAAATTGGAATAAAGAGATATTTTTCTACCTTTTGTGCATTTTTTTCAGCTGCAATTGCTCCAGCCACTTTCTTCTGGTTTCTTCATGTCTTCTGCTAACTCTCCATCGTCTGCTGTCCATTTGTCCTTTCTTCTCTCTTCTAGTTTTTTTCCATTCTCTCTCTACATCTGCTTTAACATACTAATCTTTCTTCTCCTTTTGCTCTTTCCTCATTCCTATTTCATCCAGTCAAATTTTACCCCTCCATCCTCAATCCCCACATACTCTCCCAATACCCGGCCAATTGTAGATTTTTTTTATCCCTCCCACACAAAATATTTTTCCCTTCTCCATTTTACTCTTCCAGCCCCATTCCCATTCTAATCCTCCCCCAACATCAGCTCCCTTCTAGTTCCAGCCTCACCCAGCATCCATTCCCTTCTAGTCCCTGCATCAGCCCATTTCCAGTCCTAGCCACCCATCAGCCCATTTCCAGTCCTAGCAACCCCCCAACCCAATACCAGTCCTAACCCCCCATCACCCCATTTTCAGTTTAAGCCCCCCCTATAACCCATTACCAGTCCTAACCCCCCATCAGCCCACTTCCAGTCCTAACCCCATCAACCCATTTCCAGTCAGCCCCCCATAGCCCACTGCCAGTCCTAACCCCCCCATCAGCCCATCAGCCCACAGCCCATTACCAGTCCTAACCCCATCAGCCCACCTCCAGTCTTAACCCCCCCAGCCCATTTCCCGTCCTAACCCCCCCCATAGCCCATTACCAGACAGCCCCCATCAGCCCACAGCCCATTACCAGTCTTAACCCCCCCCAAAGCCCATTACCAGTTCTAAACCCCCCCAACAGCCCATTATCAGTCCTAACCCCATCAGCCCACCTCCAGTCTTAACCCCCCAGCCCATTTCCAGTCCTAGCCCCCCCATAGCCCATTACCAGACAGCCCCCATCAGCCCACAGCCCATTACCAGTCTAAACCCCCCCAAAACCCATTACCAGTTCTAAACCCCCCCCCAACCTCCCATTACCAGTCCTAACCCCATCAGCCCACCTCCAGTCTTAACCCCCCCAGCCCATTTCCAGTCCTAGCCCCCCCATAGCCCATTACCAGACAGCCCCCATCAGCCCACAGCCCATTACCAGTCTAAACCCACCAAAACCCATTACCTGTTGTAAACTCCCCAAACAGCCCATTACCAGTCCTAACCCCATCAGCCCACCTCCAGTCTTATCCCCCCCCAGCCCATTTCCAGTCCTAGCCCCCCCCATAGCCCATTACCAGACAGCCCCCATCAGCCCACAGCCCATTACCAGTCTTAACCCCCCCAAAGCCCATTACCAGTTCTAAACATTACCAGTCCTCCTCATCAGCCCACCTCCAGCCTTAATCCCCCCAACCCATTTCCAGTCCCAGTCCCAGCCCATTTCCAGCCCCAGTCCCAGCCCCCCCCAATTACCAGTCCTACCCCCTCCCCCTCCCCCTCCCCTCCCCTCCCCCGGCCTAAAGTAAAATTTAATTTAAAAAAAGAAACCTGCTGGCTGCCGCCGCGGGGCCCCCTCTGCTGCCGCGGCAGCATGGACTTACCCGCGGGGGCCCCCTCTGTAAGCTCGGTCCCTCCCTCCGTGGCTCCGTGTCTCCCTCCATGCAGGCTGTTAGAGACGCGAAGGCAGACTGTCTCCTTCGCGTCTCTGTTAAGCCCGCAGGGGCTGATGGGAAATTTCCCATCAGCCCTGCGGGCTTAACAGAGACGGGAAGGCAGAAGGAGACAGTCTGCCTTCGCGTCTTTAACAGCCTGCACGGAGGGAGACACGGAGGCACGGAGGGAGGGACCGAGCTTACAGAGGGGGCCCCCGTGGGTCAGTCCATGCTGCCGCGGCAGCAGAGGGGGCCCCGCGGCGGCAGCCAGCAGGTTTTTTTTTATTTTATTAAAAAAAAAAGCCTAACTACTTCAATTTTTGTGGGCCCTTTGCAGCTGTGGGCCCTACGCCATGGCGTACATGGCGTATAGCTAAATCCGGCCCTGCTGCTGTACATCCCCGTTGCTACCAGTTTGTGACAGGTGTTCCTTGCAGTGCATTTGAAGGTAATTTGGTATCCATTTGTATTCTGTAGTCACATGTGGCCCTCTGGGACCAGAAAACACCCAGATTAATGCGTACCCAATGTTAGGGTCTGGCTGACATGGACACCTGTTATCAGGGCAGAGGGGTTTCTAGACTTGCATGAGGTTTGTGTAGCAGTGCCTCTACAGGTCAAAGTGGTATACATTATATACCCTAAATGACCCACAATCACCCTTTTTGTAGGTAAGGGACTGGTGCCTGAGCCCCAGTGAAGCAATCTCCATCCTACTGGTATAAGACAGCCCTCCAGGGTTGGTGGGCCAGAGCCATACCTGTGACTGGGGCAGTGGCAGACCAGCAGTAATGCTGGAGTTAAGTCTGGAAAATCTCAATACCTCCCACCACAGTCTGCTATTCACCGGCAGATGGCACAGTCAGACTGCTGCTGCAGCACCTTACAAGGTGTTTCAACCATACACAGACTAACTACAGACAATCCACTAGCCAGTTGACGGTGCATACTAACAGAAAAGCTAAGTGCACCAGGCAGGTAGCTTAGTGATTGAGCCCCAGCACAGGGAACACTCAAGCATTACTGGAAGCAGATAGTGTAGAGCGCTATGTGAAAACCTAAACATGCCATGGTCACTGCTCAGTCAGAGTGAGAGTGTTCCCCACCCCCCCCACCCCCCATGACATGCTGTGGCCACCCTGTCCATGCAGGCGGTGGTTGGGCACTACAGTGTCCCAGCCATTGCCCCACACACTGTGAAGATGCATCCTGTCTAATCCGCCCTGTCTGGAGCCATACCCACAATACCTTGCTCCTCATTATGCACATATTCAGGCTAACGCTGGTAACAGTGGGACATTGTGGGCTCAGTGAGGTGTGGGCAGCCACAAAACAATGGATAGACATACACACACACATTCCTATTGCAGCATTGTGAAAAGATAGGGGTGGTTGGCAACCCTGCCCGCCATACTGGTTCTGATCACAGTGCTGACATTGATAAACTGTGCAGGAGGTAGTAGTATTGCTCTGGTGATAACTGCAGCTCCGTGCTGGGGCCAACAGCCTGACTCTCCATGCAGCTTTGGATTGTGGAGCCTGTGTGAGTGGGTGTTTGCACCCCTCTTTGCCGCTGCTTTGGGCTTTGCACATGTTGCTATTGTATCTGCATTGTAAGGTAAAATATGGGGACATGCTCTGCAGGATTCACAGCTGGGACTTGAACCTATTGCCCTCTGTTTCTGGACACACTGGCTTTATGTACTGCAGCACACTGCTACCACAGATGCACAGTAGTCTCTGGAGTTACCTGTACTTTTTCTCAGCCAGAACTTTAATGTTGCACTGCACACCACATACTGGTACAGGACATGGCCTAGGTCCACTGCAGGCAGGTGCCACTGCCCCCTCCAGCATGGGCACACACCCTCCTGCCATGCTGACATGACCATATGCTGTTGGTGCTGGTAGTGTGCAGTCCCAGGCCATCCACTGTGTGGGTAGGCGGTTGCCTAGGGAGCCGTGTCTGGGGTGGGGAGGCATACATGGGCATCCTCACATCCCCCCCATCACAGCCTACCAATATTATGTCCCTTCCACTTGGGTGAGGGTTGGCTGGGGGGATGTCAGGTCAGTACCCTGGCAATTGTTAGCTAGGGTGGACCAGATAGATGTAGGTGGAATGTGTTTTTGCCTTTGTCAGCTGCTGTCTTGCTGATGTCCGGTTTCTATGTTCCCATGTGCCACCTAGGCAACTGCCTAGTCTACCCTATGCCTCAGCTGCCCCCACTAAATGTCCCACCTGAAGCCCCCTATGCCCCATTTGCACCATCGCCATAGTGGCCTTTCATACTTGGGCACTATGCTGTTGCTGAAAATGGAGGACTACTATCACTTTTCTTGGGCTCCCTGCCTATGTTGTACATTACTGACGCTTAAATGGTTTCACCCTCCTGCAAATGTGCATCTAACGACAGGTTTTCAGTCCCGGTTATGTTCGGGCCTTAATTTCCCCACGTTAGTGTAAAAGGAGCCTCTCCCCTCCCACTCCCCACCCATTGACCCCCTTCTCTCCGCCCTCTCTCCACCCTCTGCGGGGCTTACCGCGGCCGGTGACATTAACGCGAGTTAATTAACATTAACGTTAACGTTACTTAACGCGCGTTAACGTAGCCGCTGCTACGTTACTGCAGTTTAGTAAACATACCCTTAAGTGTTTGGTTCCCCAAAAAGTAAATAGAGTACTCTATCATCCTCCTCAGACACTTTAGAGTATGTTTACTAAACCGTGGTAAAGTCACCAGCGGTACGGGCAGCATTAAGGTGCCTGAAGCCATATAAGACAGTGGGCGGGTAGGGGGCATGCCAGCGTTAGGGTGCCTGGGCCATTTAATGTGAGCTAACAGGACCAAGTGTAGTAAGGTGACAAGACATCCTAAGGAGTGACAAAGCATCCTAATATGTGATAAGGTGCTCTAATATGTGATAAGGTGCCCTAACATGAGACAAGGCATCCTAAAGAGAGACAAGGCATCCTAAAGAGAGACAAGGTGTCCTAATATGTGATAAGGTGCCCTAACATGAGACAAGGCATCCTAAACAGAGACAAGGCATCCTAAAGAGAGACAAGGTGCCCTAACATGAGATAAGGTGCCCTAACATGAGACAAGGATTCTAAAGAGAGACAAGGCATCCTAAAGAGAGACAAGGTGTCCTAATATGTGATAAGGTGCCCTAACATGAGACAAGGCATCCTAAAGAGAGACAAGGTGTCCTAATATGTGATAAGGTGCCCTAACATGAGACAAGGCATCCTAAAGAGAGACAAGGCATCCTAAAGAGAGACAAGGTGCCCTGATAGGTATGAAGGTGCCCTAACATGAGACAATTCAACTTAATAACCCCAATCGATGGAGGTGGTCTCTATTCTTAAAAAGAATCAAAGGAGGTGGTCTCTATTCTTAAAAACCATTGGCCAATTCTATCTCTCCACACTTGTTTTGACAAAACATTGATGATGGCTTTTAAGAGGGGCTGGAACATCACTGATTGGGTTGTCCACACCACTGATGAGACACTTACATCACAAAATAAGAGACATTTTCAATGTCAGCAATGCGATTTTTGTTCCTCCACAATAGAAGGACCTATGTGGGAGCATCCTGTGAGTCGCAAGATATTCTATAGTAATTTTTACACTACGTGTCTGACTATCTTTGTGATATATATGCTAATTTGCCCCTTTAATAAACTCTACATAGGAAAAACTACTCGCACTATGAAAAAGAGATTACAAGAACATTGTTCTCGAATTACTACAAAGGTACTCTCAGCTCCTGTTGTTCAACATTGTCAGGATTTACAACATTCGTTTGAGGAGCTATGTTGGCGTATTCTAGACCACGTTCCTGATAAGATAAGAGGCAGAGATCGGGTTCTCGCTTGCTGTATCGTGAACAATTTTGGATTTATAAATTAAATATATTAACACCTGAGGGTTTAAATTCCTCTATAGAATGGTGGAATATTATATGAATATTAAATGGGGGACGGAGTCTTGAGGGGTTGGTCCATGTTTGTATTGGTTGTCGATTAGTTACATAATTTCATTGAGACAAATAAGAAGAAAAAAAGTCTTGTTAATCCATGCGCAATGGAGTTTTGAAAAAGGGCTGGGAGTCTCAGGAGCCCGAAACACAACGTTGGGTCAACAATATATATCGTTGCATCTAAGGAGAAAACAAGCATTCTGATTTTCTTCAGCCTGATTTGATGGTCCACATTGACTGGTTGTTTCTTCTTCCCTGCACTCTGATGATAGGAGTAATTGTTACATCATATCGAATCATCGAGGGGGGAATCTTTGGGAAAGTTAAGTATACTTCCTTTGAGTTACAACGACCCTGGACCTATGGCTGTTTATGAATAGGTTCGCTTAGACACCTTTCTAAAAGTCCAATAATTGGGTTGGATTTAGTTCCTACAGTGGTGACTTTAGGTTTCTTCAGATTATTTGAATAGCACAGTCACAAAAAGAACAAGTAGAAATCAAACCCCTGCCCCCTGGGTATGGAGACCTTGCATTAACCAGCAGCTTACACCTACACCTCCCTTTGGACAGCAATGGCTGGATACAAAGATACTGTAGGTCACCAACTAAAATGTCTGCTGTGTGCACCAGTATAGGGTAGCCCACACCAGTACCCATGATGACGTGCACATGCAGAACAGCAGTCTACAGCTGATCACCGAAAGGAGGATGCACTTATCTATCACCTCAGCTCAGTAAGATGCACTGACAGTGTGTGATACAAGCACAGAACAGCTACAAACCATGCTACTGAGCAGTTTCTGCGGTCACCCTGAGGGTGAAGATGGGTGCCCTGCACCAGATCCCCAGTACCTGCAGTGCAAGAGATGGTCTCTGCTGTTTATGCTACAGATCCCTATCACTGCCAGTGTATGACAGGTATTATCTGCAGTGTGATATGCTAGTCATCTTGTATCCTACAGCATGTGCTTTTCATATCTGGTTCTGGACCTGTTGGGCAGTGACCCACCTGGAACAGTGCATGTCAATACCCAATGCTACAAACCTGATGTCAGGGTGGTCAGCTACTTGAGGGGGGAGGTACAGGGCATCTAGACTTGCACAGGGCTATTATTAGTGTCCTGCTAGCCCTAGCCACACCAGTGGGAGTAGGCCTGGAACACCTCATGCCACAACCACCTAGGTCTATCATGCAAGCACAGTCAGACTACACCAACTGCCCACCACTGGGTTTTCCAGTTATGCACATAACTACAAACAGTCCATTGATCAATACACGTTGCAACCATGTGCACCCAGACTTGGGATATATGACACAGACACTCAGCAGTCGGTTCAGTGATCAAGGCTCCAGGACAAGAGATGCACCAATATCACTAGAACTAGACACTATATAGCACTATGTAGATACATAGCCATGCCATGGTCACTGCTCGGTCAGAGGGATCATGGCCTCTCAGCATGCTATGCTGTGGCCACCCAGGCCATGCATGTGGCAGATGGGCACTACAGTGTCTCAGTCATTCACCTACCTCCAATGCAGACCCATCCTGGCCAATCTGCTGTGTTTCAGCCTTTACCCACAATACTTTGCTCCTCACTATGCACATTTGCAGACTAACACGGGAAACAGCTTAGGCACTGCGAGGCTCAATGAGGTGTAGAAAGCCACGACTAAATTGATAGACATGCACTCATAATTATGCGCTGTGCAAAAATGGGGATGGTTGGCACTCTTGCCTTGGTCCCGATATCAGCTTGAGCATTGTTAATGTGTGCTCCTTGTGCAGGAGCTAGTTGCATGTTCTGATGTTAACGCCCACTCACTGTGCCAGTACTATCAGCCTGACTCTCCATCCAGCTGAGGATAGTGGAGTCTGTCTGTGTGGCTGATGGGTGTTTGTACCTTTGCTGGCTGATTCATTGGGGATTGCACATGTTGGTGCTGTACCTGCACTGTGGGCTAAAGTTTAGCCACAGGAAACATGCAATGCACAATCCACAGCCAGGACCCAAATCTATGACCCTCTACTCATATAAACACCAACTGTGTGTATTGAGCCACAGTGCTGCCATGTAGTTGCAATACTCCTGCGGCTTACATACAGTACTTTGCATCAAACAGACCTTGGCACATGTTGCAATGCGCACTGTGCACAGGACCAGGGCATAGCTTTGTTCTGCTGCAGGTGGATGCCGCTGGCCCCTCTGCCAACACCCCCACACCATGCTGACATGCCCATGTGCTGTCTGTGTTGGTGGTGTGCAGTCCCAACCCATCCAACATGTGGGTTGGCGGGTGCCTAGGGTGCAAAGTCCAGATGGGTGGGGGGAAGAGGCATACATGGACGGTCATACAGCCCCCTCCCCAACCATCTGCCTCTGCAGGGACCCCATCATTGCCTGCCAATGATATGTCTCGGGGGGGGGGGAGGATGACAGCCACTGCTGTGGTAGTCCCCTGGGCACCTGCATGTTGCAGCTGCCTGAAGGGCTACAATGTCTGGCATTATCGGCCTCTTCCCTCACAGCTGGGCTCTGCAGCAGTGGGGGGGGGGGGGCAGCCTGGATCTCTGCCTGGGGTGCCAGGACACTTGGACTGCCCCATGTGGCACATTGCTTTTCTGCAGCAATAGCAGGACTCTGTGCTGCCACTGTCACTGTGGGATCATGACAAACTTCACAGATGGTACTGCAGATGGCAGAATACCCCTTTGTGGAGAGGCTTAAAAGGTTAGAGCTCATCAACCTGGGGAAGAGACGGCTGAAGGGAGATATGATAGAGGTCTATAGATATTGACCAGAGTGGAACAGGTAAATGTAGGTCACTTTTTTACACCATCAGACTGTGGACAGACTAGGTGACCTGCAATGCAGCAGGTACTTTCCCCATGTTCATTAACACGATCAGTCACCTACATTTTGTCTTCCCAAAAAGATCCTGAATTTTTTGATAACCAGGTTCCCCACCCCCCCCCCCCCCCCCCCCAATAGTACCTAATCTCTTTTTCTCAATAGGGATCCTCTCGCTCTCTGGTCGTAACACATAAGAACATAAGATATGCCATACTGGGTCAGACCAAGGTCCATCAAGTCCAGTATCCTGTTTCCAACAGTGGCCAATCCAGGTCATAAGTACCTAACAGTTTCCCAAAAGACACAGGTTCCACAATGCTTGTATTGGGTCAAGCAGTGATATCCTGGGTCCCTTTTAATAATGGTTTATGGACCTTTCCTCCAGGAACTTGTCCAAACCTTTTTTAAACCTAGCTACACTAATAGCTTTTACTTCATCCTCCGGTAACAAATTCCAGAGTTTGATTACACAAATTTGCAACAATTTTTCATTGTTTTTCTGCATCCATTCACAATCAGTTAACTCATTATCAACTCCTTCAGCCTAATTCAGCATTCACTCTCAAAGTAATTCATTCATTTACTTACTATGAAAGAAATCAGGGAAGCTAACAAGAGCTGCAACACAGTAATAATGGGTGATTTCAATTACCGGGTTATCGACTGGGTCAGTGTCACAGCAGGACATGCTAGGGAGATAACATTTCTAGATGAAATAAATGACTGCTTCTCGCAACAACTGGTTCATGAACTGACAAGAGGAGAAGCTATTTTGAAACTAGTCCTTAGTGGCATGCAGGATCTGGTGCAAGAGATAAGGGTGTTAGGGCCACATTGCAATAGTGATCATAGCATGATCGCATTTGATTTAATAAATAAAAGAAGGATGGCAAGGAAATCCATAGTGCTACCATTTAACTTTCAAAGGGAGACTATGAGCCCGATTATGAAAAGGGTACATCTGGGCCACCCGGAGGGCCCCGAGCAGGATTGCCCATTAGGACATGATTCTGTAGCGTGGCATACAGAATCGGACCAAGAATGGCCCAGTGTGCCCCTGCATGCAGCGTGCCCCTTCAAGGTGGAAGTAAGCAGTGCATTCCCCCTGACCCCGCAAGACATACAGGGCGATGACCAGAATTGACCCTGTATATCCTGCCACCTCGGCCTGCCCCCTCTCTTCCCAGACTCTGCCCCCTGCCAGCTCTCTCCCTACTGCTGCTCTAGTCATGCAGGGAGTACTGAGGGGAAATAGGGGCAGGATGGCTTGCGGGGTGCACATTCCACTGGGCCCTATGATAAAATGAGGAAAATAGTTAAGGAAAGACTAAAAGGAGTAGCTGCAAAGGTTTACATAAAGGATTTACATAAAGCGTGGGCATTGTTTAAAGTACGCTCTTGGAAGCCCAGAACAGATATATTCCACTCTTAAAGAAAAGTGGAAGGAAGGCCAAAAAACTGCCAATGTGGTTTAAAGGTGAGGTCAGAGAGGCTCTTGCTGCCAAAAAAGCATCTTTCAGGAAATGGAAAAAGGAGCTAAATGAAAAAAACGAGAAACAACATGAGATTGGCATGGTAGATACAAGGCACTGAAATGGCAGGCAAAGAGAGATTATGAAAAAAAGCTAGCTATGGGAGCAATAATGCATAATAAAAACGTTTTCAAGTACATTCATAGCAAAAAAACTGTGAGAGAGTCAGTTGGACCATTAGATGATAGAGAGGTAAAAGGGATACTAAGGGGGATATTTACCAAACTGCGGTAACGTTACATAACGCGGTTAACCTAAATTAACGATTATAAAGTTCCGCGGCGCGGTAAAACACCGCAGAAGGTGGAGAGAGGGCGGAGAGAAGGGGTCAGTGGGCAGAGAGTGGGCGGGGAGAGGCTCCCTTCACACTAACGCGCTGATCTGAAGAGCTGAATCCTAACGCAATTGAAAACCTGCTGTTAAATGCACATTACAGGGGAGAGAAACCATTTCAGTGTCAGCAATGTACAGCCTAGGCAGGGAAACCTAAAAAACGTGATAAGTGTGATGCATGTGCACAGAATAAAAGGGCACATAAACACTGAAAATGACCTCAACAAACTGGAAAAAAAACCATAACCAAGCTGGCCAATAGTGGTATTAATGAGAAACATCAACCCCCCCCCCCTTGAAAGCTCCATAGAAAAGATATAAATCGTGGAAGGGACTATACTCCGTCCCCATACAAGGTGAATGAGCCCAGTGAAATAGCGCTGCTCAGGGTTTTCCCCTCCATCGGACAGGATTCCTATGGCATGCACATGTCCTGCAACATCAGGGCGGGCATGTCGGAACGGCAACTGGACAGATGCCGGAAAAGGGGATACAGAGGGCCGCAGGCGGCACATGATGTGGTGCAGCTGGGCCACAGTGCGGACTAGGGTGATGCCTAGGTGGCCCATATGAATGCTGAAACAGCAGAGCATCCAGACAGCAACTGCTGATGGCCCAACATGGGCACGAGTGTGTTTCCCACAGTGTCACAGGGGATAGTACCCAACAGCTACCCCCAAGGGCACGGAACATTGGCAGGCAGGGCTGGAGGGGAGCGTGGACGTCTATGCAGGCACCCCTACCCCAGAACCTGCACCATAGGCAGCCGCCTACCTGCACACTGGATGGCCTGAGACTGCGCACCACCAGCACCACCAGCAGAAGGGCATGTCAGCATGGTGGCAGAGGGATACTGGTGGTGGAGGGGGCAGTGGCAGCTGCCCAGAGCAGACCGTGGCCTAGCCCTGTGTAGGTGGGTGCCGTGTACTGCAACAGACGGGCCCTGTCTGACGAACAGTCATGGTATCACCAAGGAATGTACTGACTCTGTGACAACAAGGTGGTGCAATGCACAAAACCAGTGTGTTCAGAAGCGGAAGGTCACAGGTTCAAGTCTCAGCTGTGGTTCCTGCCAACCCAGTCCCCATATTTTACCCACTACTACAACGTGCTAATACAGACAGCACCTTTATTGCAGATGACGTAAACATGCCCAAGACACCTACATTTTACCCTACAGAGCACAGACACCATAAACCTGCACATTACCTAGAGCAGAGTCTCCCAAATGCAGTCCTGGAGGGCCAAACACCATTCCGGTTTCATGTTGCCTCTAATAAAGATGCCTGTGCTGCATTTCTATGCGCCACCCCCATGGTATGCAGATGTATCTCATGCATATTCATGAGGGACAGCATGAAAACCCGAACAGTGTTTGGCACCGCAGGACTGGAGTTGGGAACCTCTGCCGTAAAGCAGCAGCCAACAGGGGCAGACACACCCGCACCCACAGGCTCCATTATCCAATGCCTCCTGGAGAGGCAGGATGTTGGGCCCTGCGTGCTGCCACCCCACCCACTACCTGGACCTTGAGGGTTTCCAGGAGGAGGTGGCCTTTGGTGCCGTTCAGGGGTAAGGTACTACGATGAGACCCTAGCGATTCTGGGTGATGTAGTCCTGAGCCTCCTAAAGGGGTTGAGATTGTAGTTGTGTGCTCAAGTAGTTAAAGGCAGGCAAAGAAATTTCTTTTTATGAGGTTTATTTCCCGCTTTGCAGTTCAGTGCAAACAGACGCTAAGAAGTTTTATAGCACAAAAACAAGAGTGAGAAAACCAAAATATACAGGGTTTTCAATGCTGGGCTAAGTGTCCATTAGCTTCGGGATTCACATTCAAATTATCATGTGACTTTTTCATGAACTGAAACTAAAAAGTCTGGTACAACAGCAAAGCTTCTTATATCCAGAAAAATGCTTTAACTTATTCAACTTTCATAAGTTTTCTCAGCATGATAACAAGTAAGGTAACTTCTGTTATATTTCTTTCATATAACTTTTAAAGCACTTTAATTAATGTCCTTTTCAATGGTACAAGTTGAGCAATCCATTGCTATCTCTTGCTCTGTGGAAGGCAGGGAAACATCTAAGGGCATCTCCTCTTCCCAGCTGTTTGTATGCTGTGCTGAATTAGAAGGAGAAACTGCCTTTCTTTCTAGGAATTCCCTGAACTCTGTTAGAAGTAATTCAGCCTGCGTTTTCCCTTTGCTACGCTGAAGTTTTTCTCCTGCTTCAGGTAAACATTGGCTTAAGATGTCTATCTCATGGTAATTAGCAAGGCTGCTTTTGTCAGCACCACAGTTCGGTGTGCTAATAAAACCCTTCCCCCACTTATCTTTAAAAGTAAGTGCTGGGTTTTTCTTTAAAACTTCAACTGGCTCTGGAGAGTTTCTGAACAGGCTTTTAAAAGTAGAAACATCAGGTTTATCTTGGCTCACGTCTCTCCAATAAGGCTCAGCAGTTTTCTTTCTATTAGCTTCTAAGCTGTAGGCTTCAGCTGGCTTATTAGAATATCTTGTGCTGCTTGAATGCTTTTCAGGCTGCACCAAACTGCCACAGTTTTGTCTGACTTTGTTCTGGCTTTTAAAGTTATCCTTCCAGCTTTCTTGCTTCCCAATATTATAGCTGCTAGCTGCTTCAACCCCACTTCGTACCTTGTGCTGAGAGTGTCTCCAGGAGAAATCTTTATCCCTCTGGTTTCTGCTCCAAGGTCCTGCTTGGTTCTCTGGAATCATGGGCTGTATCTTCAGGTCTCTCAGTGCTCTTGAGCCCTTCTTCCCATAGAAGTCTCTCACTGCCCCTGAGTCTCCCAAGTACTTGTTTCGTGACTCCACACTGCTCCTCCATGGAACACAGCTGCCTTGTTGCTCTCCTTGCCGTTGCTGTTTCTCTCTCTCCTTCTCCAACTCTTCCTGTCTCTCCACTAACTGTTTCTGTGTTTGATTGCTTAACAAGCTCCCCGTGTGTTGCACTGCCCGCCTCCTGCTTGGGCGTGCCCAATCAGGGACTTGACCTATCTCCTCCCCTAAGGTGAGGTGTGGTTCCTGATCAGCTACCTGTTTTTTTCTTTCTGAAGAGAAAATCCTGCTTTCCCTTGCAGTACCAGTTTTCTCCACCAGATCTCCGTCTATCTCCATTGCTTCTCGAGAAGCTTCTACGTCACAGATCCCCCCCCCCCTTAAGATATCACAGGCAGGCTTAGGCTTGACGGCACAGCACGTGATACAACTTAACGCGTCTGCATTTTGATGGAGCTTTCCAGCCCTGTGCTCCACCTGGAATTCCCATAAAACAGCACGTTAGCCGGGAGTTATGGCTATGCATTTGATTTAACCATTTCAATGGTGCGTGGTCTGTGATTAGAATGAACCTCCTTCCCACTAGGTAGAAGCGCAGAGCATCAATAGCCCATTTAATGGCTAAACATTCGCGCTCAATGGTGGAGTAGTTTCTCTCTGCCGGTGCCAGTTTCCTACTAAGGAATAAGACTGGGTGTTCCGTACCCTCGTGCCGTTGAGACAAGACAGTGCCCAGGCCTGTATCAGAGGCGTCTGTCTGTACTATGAACGGTTTTGAGAAATCCACCCCCTTCAAAACCGGTGCTTCACAGAGTTGCTTCTTTAAGAGGTCAAACATTCCTTTGGCCTCTTCACTCCACTTAAGTTATTGGGCGCATTTTTCCGAAGCATGTCAGTCAGCAAGGTGGTCTTCTCCGAAAAATGTGGGATGAATCTTCGGTAATAACCTACCAATCCTAAAAAGCTGCGTAGTTGTTTTTTATTGGCAGGTCTAGGAAAGGCTTGTACGCTTGCAATTTTACTGACCAGCGGTTTTACAACACCATGGCCCACGACATGACCCAAATACTTAACTTCTTGTCCCCCAAAGAGACACTTGGCAGGGTTCAACGTGAGGCCTGCATCCCGGATTGCTAATAGAACAGCTTCAATTCTCTGTAAATGTTGAGTCCAGGTCTCGCTATGGATGACAACGTCATCCATATAGGCGACGGCATAGGCCTGATGTGGACGAAGGACCATGTCCATGAGTCGTTGGCAAGGGGCCGTGGCCCCATGTAGGCCAAAGGGCATTCTCCTGAATTGATAGAGGGCAATAGGTGTACTAAATGCCGTCTTCGGCCGGGCCTCTCTGGTAAGGGGAACTTGACAATATCCTTTTGACATGTCGAGCGTTGTAAGATATTTAGCTTGTCCAAGTCGATCGAGGAGTTCCTCAATCCGAGGCATGGGATATGAGTCGAACCGGGATATAGAATTAATTTTCCGAAAGTAAATACAGAATCGGATTGAACCATCCGGTTTCGGTACCATAACGATGGGACTATTCCTTGGACTCCGGGATTCTTCGATTATTCCCATGGCCAACATTTCTCCCACCTGTCGTATTACTTCGTTCTTCTTCGCCTCCGGTAATCGGTAAGGCCGTTGCCTTATCACTTCGCCAGGGGGTGTTAAAATTTTGTGTGCTATTAATCTCGTTTCTCCAGGTACAGGCGTGAGAACATCTTTGTATCTAGATAGCACTTGTGTAAGTTCCTGTCTTTGAGCCCACGAGAGTCCCTCATCCAGTCTGGGTTCAGGATTTTTGTTGCACTCGGTCAGCTGGGGTCCGAGGTCCTCTTCTTCAGTTTCCTCCCTCTCCACAGATACTGACAATCCTTGCAGGCTATTGGTCCCTGTAGATCCGAAGCCTTGAGTGCCCCGAATCGTTGTGGACAAGACAGGTACTTCTTCCAAAGGGGGAAGTCCGACGCGTTCACAAATTAATTGTGCTATGCGATCCCCAGTCTTTATCTTAAACTCATTTTTCCCAAAGTTGAAAATGAGCACCTTTACGGAACCCCGGTAGTCTGGGTCTATTACGCCAGCACCGATATCTATAAAATGTTTCAGCGCTAGGCCCGACCGTGGAGCTAGTCGCCCGTAACATCCAGCAGGTAATTCTATTTGTAGGGCGGTGTCCACCAGTGCCCTTCTGCCACCCGGGACTATGATGTCTTCTGCACTGGTGAGGTTAAATCCCGCTGCATTAGGCGTGGCCCTCTTGGGTGCTTGAGCACTAGGGGTCATTTTGCAGAACCTCAGGACAAATTTATGTTTTCCTGCATTACCTTCTATTGGAGTTTCTTTCCTCTGTCTATATTTGCCGGCATGGGCCAATAAGTGACGAGGAACTGATTTCACTCTCTCCGTTGCCAGAGCTTGAGCTTCCTCAGGTACTTTTCCTGCGTGGGAATCCTCTCTCTCCTGTAAGCCTTGTTCCAGCCCTTTGTGAAACTGCGGCCAGTCCTTACCTAGAATTACAGGCTGAGGAAGACCCGGGACAACTGCTAAGGGAATAGTTCACTGTGCACCTAACCCTGTTATATGGAGCTTATAAACTGGATAGGTGGAAGTTCCCCCGTGAACACATCGTATTTTTACTGAGCTCACAGGCTGAATTACTTCTCCGCCTTGCTTGGCCTCAATTCTCTGCCAAAACTCTTCAGAGAGCATGCTTAACTCAGCCCCTGAATTTAGCAAAGCTTGGGTTGTAATTCCTTGTACTTCAACAGAAAGTAGAAATCCTTGTCTATCTTTCTTAGCGGCATCCGCTATTAAGGCAGTTTTAACAAAGCAATGCTTTTGAAGATGTCCCTCTTTCCCACATTTATAGCATCTTTGCTTACTCACAGGACTTTTCCACAATGGCATACACATTTTTATAGGGTTCTCCTGCACCCTCCATCTCCTTTCTGATCCGCTGATAACTGTCTCCTGGGAAGTAGTGCCCCCTCTCTGGGCAGTTAGCTCTGCCTCTATGTATCTTTCAGAGAGTGCAACCGCTTCCTGGGGAGTTTTGCAGTTTTGCAAGATCAGGAAGGTGCGGATTCCATTGGGTAGAGCATTCATGTACTGTTCTAGCACCAAATCATCAAGAATTGACTCCACAGATCTCCCTTCTGGAGTTAACCATTTGTCAATTAAACTGCGTATTCTATGACACAAAGACTTAGGGATCTCACTACGCTTTAGTTTCACATTTCTTAAGCGAGTGTGGTAAACCAAAGGAGTGAGCCCTAATCTCTCCCTTATAGCTTTCTTTAATTCTTCATAGCTTCCGGCCAGTGCAGCGGGCATGGCACGGTAAGCGGCCAGTGGCATAAGTACCTCTTCCTTTCTGCTGGTAATTCCTCTTTGTATGCAGCCCAACATCCTCCTGGCTTTTGCCACCGCCTTGTCGCACTGTTTTGCCACCTTGAGATCATCAGAGATAATCACACCAAGGTCTTTCTCCTGAACCGTGCATACCAACCTCTCACCCCCTATTGTGTACTTTTCCCTTGGATTTCTGCTACCCAAGTGCATGACACTGCACTTTTTCACATTAAATCGTAGTTGCCAAGCATTAGACCAGTCTTCCAGCTTTTGTAGATCTTTCCTCATGTTATCCACTCCCTCGGGGGAGTCCACTCTGTTGGAAATTTTTGTGTCATCTGCAAAAAGACAGACTTTTCCATTCAGTCCTTCAGCAATATCACTCACAAATATATTGAACAGTGCCGGGCCCAGGACCGAACCCTGAGGCACCCCGCTAATCACCTTCCTCTCATCCGAGTGAGCTCCATGTACCATCACCCTCTGTTGTCTGTCAGTCAACCAATTTCTAATCCAGTTTACTATCTTGGGACCCATCCCCAAGCTACTGAGTTTATTGACAAGCCTCCTATGAGGAACAGTATCAAAGGCTTTGCTGAAATCCAGATAGATGATATCCATTGCATGCCCCAGATCTAGTTCCTTGGTCACCCAATCAAAGAACTCAATCAGATTTGTTTGGCAAGACCGTCCTTCGGTAAAACCATGTTGCCTTGGATCTTGCAACCTGTTGGTTTTGAGAAAGTTCACTATTCGCTCTTTCAGGAGCGCCTCCATTACTTTTCCTGCCACCGAGGTAAGGCTCACGGGCCTGTAATTTGACACTTCTTCCCTGTCACCACTTTTGTGTAGAGGTACAACATTAGCCATTCTCCAGTCCTGAGGAACCACTCCTGTTTCCAAGGATCTGTTGAAGACATCCTTTAACGGTCCTGCAAGAACCTCTCTGAGCTCTTTCAGTATCCTGGGATGTATCCCATCTGGTCCCGTGGCTTTGTCCACTTTCAGTTTAGCAAGTTGTTCTAACACCTCATCTTCTGTGAATGGTGTGGTATCTACTTCAGTCCTATTTTTATATTTGGGAGTCACAGCTGGTCCATCTCCAGGATCTTCTTTAGTAAAAACAGAGCAGAAGTATTTGTTTAGCAATTTCGCTTTTTCAGTGTCACTTTCCACGAGTCCTTTCCCAGCACTTCTGAGTCCTGCAATTCCAACTCTGATCTTCTTCCTTTCCTGAATATACCTGAAGAAAGTTTTGTTGCCACCCTTAACATCTTTAGCCATCTTTTCTTCTGCCTTTGATTTTGCTATCCTTATTACTCTTTTAGACTCTTTGAGTTGGATCCTGTATTCATTTCTGTGTTCTTCTGTTTGCAAGCTTTTGAATTTTGCGAAAGCTGTGTTTTTTGCCTTTATTTGCGCAGCCACCTCTTTGGAAAACCAAATAGGTTTCCTTCTCCTCTTGTTTTTATTTATTTTTCTTACATATTTATCTGTTGCCCCTTTTATTGCCGCCTTTAGTTTAGTCCATTGCAATTCCACTTCCCTTATCTCCTTCCACCCAGTCATCTCCTCCTTTAAGTACTCGGCCATTTTATTGAAGTCAGTGTTTTTGAAGTTTAGGACTTTGAGCTTGCTATGATTGGCCTGTACCATGGCTTTTATCTCAAACCACACCATGTGATGGTCGCTGTTGCTCACAGGGGCACTCACGCAGACATTCGACATGTTATCACTGTTGGTAAGCACTACATCCAGCGTTGAGCTTTCCCTTGTTGGTTCCATCACCATTTGTCTAAGTAATGCATCTTGGAGAGCATCCACAATTTTTTTGCTTCTTTCCAGATGTGCAGAAGGAGTAATCCAATACACATCAGGTAGATTAAAGTCACCTAATATGATCGCTTCCCCCTTTGTTGCTATCTTGGTAATATCTATAATCAATTTGTTATCTCTCTCTTCAATTTGAGTCGGAGGTCTGTAGACTACAGCAATATGGATGACAGTGCCATCTCCTCTTTCCAACGCAATCCAGAGCGCTTCTTCTTTTCCCCATGTTCCCTGCATTTCAGTAGCTTTAATACTGCTTTTGACATACAAGGCTACTCCTCCTCCTTTTCCATTTTCTCTGTCTCTTCTGAATAGATTATAGCCAGCTATGGCTATATCCCAATCATGCGATTCATTAAACCATGTTTCCGTAACGGCCACGATGTCCAAATCCGTTTCCACCATTAGGGCTTCCAGGTCTGGAATTTCTTTGGCTAAGCTTCGAGCATTTGTGCTCATTGCTTTCCAGCATTTACCTGGCTTGTGTGTATTTTGCATTGATTTTATTCTGCCCACTTCTTCCCACTTGTTTTTGATGTGTGGTTTAAGAGTATGGCTGTTTCTGATGTTGTTCTGCTTTTGCAGGAGGTGGCATGCAGATGTTGACCTTCCACATCCATCACCCCCTTTTCCTAGTTTAAATGCATATCCACATACTGCCTGAATTTTTCACTTAGGTTTCTTTTCCCTGCGACAGAGAGATGTAGTCCATCAGCACAGTATAGTCTCTAGTTGGTCCATCTGTTGCCCCAGTTGCCAATAAATCTGAATCCTTCTTGCTTGCACCAGGTCTGGAGCCATGTATTAAAGCTGTTAATGCGATGCAGCCTTTTTGTCCCCTTACCAAGAACAGGTAGAACTTCTGAGAATGCAACAGTGTTAACAATGGGCTTGAGTTTCTCTCCCAGAGATTGGAAGTCCTTTTGGGCTGTAGAGGCACTGTTTCTAGCCAGGTCATTTGTGCCTAAGTGGATAATAACATCTGGTTTGGAGTGCTCACTTTTTGTGCTAAGTATTTCAACAACTTGATTTGTATTCCTGCTGGCTGAAGAGCCTGGTAGGCACATGACTATCTTCTCTCCTTTGAACTGTGTTCCCAAGTTGGTGCCTCTGATGATGGAATCTCCAAGTAGTAATAGTTTTCTGTTTGGTGAGGTTTTCTTCATATTTGGTGCTTTAGCAGGAGATTGGGCATTGTCTGACTCATTTAAGGGCCCTTCAGTTTCTTTGGGTTGGGCATCCTCATTAGCCAAGGCAGAGAAGGCATTTTGCAGGGATACCTCTTGATGTGTAGGATGTCTCTGCATTACAGGTCACAATCTTCCGGAACTCACTGTGATCCATTTGTTCCTGGGGTGTTTGATTCTTTGTGGGAGCAGTGGTGGACTTTGTTCAGTTTGTATCCTAGAAGAGGTGTGCTTCATTGCAGCCAGTTCCTCCCTCAGTAGAGACACTTCTTTATACATGGCTGCTAGGTCTTTCCTTAGTAGAGTCAGTTCTTCATGCATGGCAGCTGACTTTAGGCATATAGGACAAGCTCTTAGGCTCCAAATGATTCTTCTTTGAATGAAAGTACCACAGTTATTGCACTGAATACACGACATGTTGATTAAGCAGTCCCAGAAGAGGAAGAATAATAAGAAAAGTTGAAGATGTGGGCGTTACCCAAGTTAGGAACGACAGATGGCACGTATGTGACCACTATATAGGCAATGTAGCCCCTGGGGTGGGTGGGGTGAGGGGTAGGGTGGGCGGAAACCTAAGTGTCTCTGGCCAGTAGGCTGTTCCTGAACAGTGGGCACACAGCAAGGGAGTGGGTAAGGGAACCCACCAAGAAGGGCAAATAGATAGATAAATATGTGGAGACAAACAGACAAAACTCACAATTTAGCAGCAAATTCAGCAAAAATCACCTTTTGGGAGAGCCCTGGAAAGCACTGCTCTTCTCAAGAAACAGAAAGGCAATCTCTCATGTGATATTTATGGGTTTTCTTTTGGGGCCCAATCACTGATTTATCTGCTTGGTGTGTATGCTGACATCCCTGTTCTGGGTAGTTGCATCTCCTCCAGGACCATGCACTATGGACTAGCTAGCAGAATGTCTGCAGCTGGTATGTGTCTTGCTGGAACACCTTGCAGGGTGCAGCGGCTGGAGGCTTGCTGCTGGAGAATGTCAGATAATGGTGGGGGGCAGCTGAGCATTTCTAGGCCTACTGTCTGTCTGCTATTGCGTTATGGATGTGTACCGCTCCGTCTGTTCCCCAGCAGGCTTGGGGTTGATGGTCCCCTCTACTGCTACCATTGCAGGGAGGTAGAATGTGGATCTATTGGTGGGTGATCCTGTTTCCCACCCTGAGCCCCAAAGGGTGGGTTGTGTGGTGGTACATAATCTGCCTATGGGTCCAAACACCTCCCCCCCCCCTTCACCTACAGCAAGTAACCATGGCACCAACACAGGATATGCACTATTCTGAGTGCATCATCGCCCATAAGGACTAAACATGACAGAAATACAGAAGGACACAGATGTATCCTAGGTGTGTCTAACAGAACTACCTATCACACACTGATGGGGACCTGCAGCATGGCGTATTTCAGCCATGAAAGGTGCTGTGGACCTGGTGCTGGGTGCCCCACCTCAACCTCAGGGTGAGCACAGTACCCGCACAATGTGACTGTCTGTGGCTACTCTGTGCCAGTACCACACACGGTCTGTTCCCCCTACCAGGCCGAGGTGCTGTGGGGGTGCATACCCAATCTTGTGCCCATCTGTCTACTGCTGGTTTGCATGTGCAGTGCATCATAGGTACGGGTGGGTTAACCCTATCCTTGTAACCACAGCAGACAGTTTGTGTGGTGACGTGCAGTCCTTCTGCAGCCAGCCAGGGCTTTGTTCACAGCCGTATAAGGTGTCCTATAGGGGACATTATAGGGTGCCTTGGCGGACAGTACACTTTATAATGTGCCCTATGGAGTGCCTTATGCGGCACCTTAGGTTATGCCACCGTGAGGGTGTGTTTGCTGGCAGCACTAATTAATATACCAGTCAAATGCCTCAACAATCACTACTTAAATGTAAAGGGTGATGCCTCAGCCAGCCTTATACATTAGGCCCACTGGGGAATCAAACCCATGACCCCTGTACCATCAGTCAGTGTAGTAAGCATTGTGCTGCAGCTCTGTTGCTGTGCTTGTATGCCTGCGCGCCTTCTTAAGATTAACGCGCGATAACGTGCCATGTAGCGCTTGTTAATTTATGGCGCCTTGTAACGCGCGTTATCGGTAACGATGTACCGCCCATGTCCTTATTTGGGATTTCTGCTTCTACCGTGGATCCTAACGCGAATCACACTAACGCAGTTTAGTAAACATGCCCCTAAGTGTGGACAAGACTATAGTGGAGATACTGAATGAATTCTTTGCTTCAGTCTTTACTGAAGAAGATGTAGGGAATTTACCTGTTCCTGAAATGATATATAAAGGTGATAAATTGGAAGAATTGAAAGAAATATCGATAAAACGGGAAAATGTATTAGAACTATTTGACAGCTTGAATAGTATCAAATCACCTGGACCAGATGGTATACATCCAAGGGTATTGAAAGAACTGAAATATGAGATTGCAGACCTACTATTGGTAATCTGTGAACTATCATTAAAATTATCTGTAGTACCTGAAGAGTAGAGAATGGCCAATGTAACACCAATATTTAAAAAGGGTTGCAGGGGTGATTGTTTAATGGGAGAAAGCCAACATGGATTAAGACAAGGAAAGTTTTGTTTTACTAATCTGTTATATTCTTTTGAAGATGTGAATAAACTGGTAGACAAATGTGATCTGGTTGATATAGGGGTATATTTACTAAACCGTCTTAATGTGCGCTCTGTGACGTTATCGCGCACTAAGGTACCTTATCGTGTGATAATGGCACTTTATCGGGCGCAGAGGTACCTTAGCACGCGATAATGCGCGCAGCGGCGCAAACGAGCGCTGAAGGCGGAGAAAGGCTCCCGGAGGGAGGAGGAAGGCTCCCCAGGGGCGGAGAGAAGGGGTCAGTGGGTGGAGAGTGGGAGGGGAGAGGCTCCCCGAACACTATTGCTGTGAAATCTGAGGCTGAAAACTAACGCCAGTGAAACCCTGGCGTTAGAGCGGATTTAAAGGGAAGAGAAACAATTTCTGTCAGCAATGTACAGCAAAACCAGGGAAACCTACAAAAAGTGATAAGTGTGATACATGTGCACGGTACAAAAGGGCAAATAAACAGTGAAAATGAACAGAAGAAAATGGAAAAATAAAATAACCAAGCTGGGCAATAGTGATCTCAATGGGAAACATCAAAAAACACTCCCAAGAAAGCACCAAAAAAACGATATGAATTCTGTAAGGGTCCATGCTCCGTCCCCATACAAGGTGAATGAGCCCACAGTGAAATTGCGCTGTGCAGGGTTTTTCTCTCCATCGGACAGGTTTCCTATGGGGTGCACATGTGCAGCAACAGCAGGGCGGGCATGTCGGAATGGCCAACTGGACAGATGCTTGAAAATGGGATACAGAGGGCTGCAGGCGGCACATGCTGTGGTGCAGCTGGGGCACAGTGCGGACTAGGCAGATGCCTAGGTGGAACTTAGGAATGCTGAAACTGTACATCAGCCAGACAGCAACTGATGAGGGCCCAACATGGGCACGAATGTGTTTATCACAGTGTCACAGGGGATAGTACCCAGCAGGTACCTCCAAGGGCACAGAACATTGGCAGGCGGTGTTGGGGGGGAAGCGTGGACGTCTATGCAGGCACCCCTTTCCCAGAACACGCACCATAGGCAGCCGCCTACCTGCACACTGGATGGCCTGAGACTGCGCACCACCAGCATAAGGGCATGTCAGCATGGTGGCAGAGGGGTACTAGTGGTGGAGGGGGGCAGTGGCAGCTGCCCAGACAGACCATGGCCTAGCCCTGTGTAGGTGGGTGCCATGCACTGCAACAGACAGGCCCTGCCGGACGAACACTCATGGTATCAACAGGGAATGCACTGTCTCTGTGGTAACACAGTGGTGCAGTGCACACAGCCAGTGTGTTCAGGAGCAGAAGATCACAGGTTCAAGTCCCAGCTGTGGTTCCTGCCAACCCAGCCCGCATATTTTACCCACTACTACAAAGTGCTAATACAGACAGAACCTGTAGTGCAGATGATGTAGACATGCCCAAAACACCTACATTTTACCCTACAGAGCACAGACACCATAAACATGCACATTACCTAGAGCAGAGTCTCCCAAATGCAGTCCTGGAGGGCCAAACACCATTCAGGTTCCATGCTGCCTCTAATAAATGTGGCTGTGCTGCATTGCTATGCACCGCCCCCATGGTATGCAGATGTATCTCATGCATGGGACAGCATGAAAACCCGAACAGTGTTTGGCACTCCAGGACTGGAATTGGGAACCTCTGCCCTAGAGCAGTGGCCAACAGGGGCAGACACACCCGCACCCACAGGCTCCATTATCCCAAGCCTCCTGGAGAGGCAGGATGTTGGGCCCTGCGTGCATCTCCCCATACTAGCACTTGCATACCTTAGCAATGCTACCCTAAACATGGGAAAAATGTACACAGCTATCAAAAGGTTGCTATGATAACTGGCAGATAGCAATTCCTATGTTAAGCACAATTGGCTGATTGAGCTGCATCATAGCAACCTTTCTGATGTCTGTGGAGTGTGCCTCAGGTCTGGTGTCTGACAGAGTGACCCCAACAGTATTGCGTACCATAGCCATGCCTGCACTGTGCCCAGGACTGGTGTGGTGGCCAGGGCTGCCAAACACCTCTATAGTTGCACAATGCTGTCATAGGTGTGTGGAGCGTGTGTCTGTCTATCCAGTGTGTGGTGGCTGCCAACACCCTCCACAGCCCACACTGCTAGCACTGTTGCCAGTATTGGCCTGCCAATGTGCATAATGAGGAGCAAGGTACTGTGGGAATAGCCTGGATAGTGTGGCCTGGCCTGGCCGCATCTGCACAGGGCATAGGGCAATGGCTTGGACATTGTAGTGCCCAGCCACCACCTGCACGGACAGCGTGGCCACAGCATGTCCTGCTGGGAGGTCACTCTCACCCTGACTGAGCAGTGACCACGGCATGGCTAGGTTCCCCCATAGTGCTTCATAGTACTTTTTTCATGTGATATTTATGGATCCCTTTTGGGATCCAATCACTGACTTATCTGCTTGGTGTGTATGCTGATATCCCAGTTCTGGGTACATGCATCTCCTCCAGGACCATGCACTATGGACTAGCTAGCAGACTGTCTGCAGCTAGTATGTGTCTTGCTGGAACACCTTGCAAGGTGCAGTGACTGGAAGCTTGTTGCTGGAGAATGTCAGATGGTGGTGGGGGGCAGCTGTGCATTTCCAGGCCTACTGTCTGTCTGCTATTGCGTTATGGATGCATACAGCTCTGCATTGCCTGCCCTGTAGGGTGTCTGTTCCCCAGCAGGACTGGGGTTGATGGTCCCCTCTACTGCTACCATTGCAGGGAGGTAGAATGTGGATCTATTGGTGGGTGATCCTGAGCCCCAAAGGGTGGGTTGTGGTGGTACATAATCCGCCTATGGTGGCTGGCTTTCCTTGGTGGAGAAGGCTGAGAAGGTGTGAGGAGGACAGACCCATATTTTTGTTTTGTAGTTCATCATCAATGTTTTGTATTTGATGTGACTGTTGAGGGGAAGCCAGTGGAGATGCTTGAGGATGGGGAGTTATGTGTTCATGTTTGGGTGATGCCAAAAGGGTGTGTGGGGCGGTATGGTGTGTAGTGGGAGGATGGTTGATTGCGGCAGACTTTGATAAATGGAGTTGTAGCAGTCAAGGGTTGGAATGATGACTGCTTATATTGCTGATCTGAAGTCTGGGGGGTCTAAGATTGGGCGGAGGTGCTGGAGATTGTGGATCTTATAGAAGATTGAGTTTGCCGTTTTCTTCACTTGTTGTTTGAAGGAGAGATTGTGGTCCAGAGTGATGCCGAGATATTTTATTTTTTGTTGTACTTTGATGTGAGTGTTGTTTAGGATTATGGTAGTGGGGGAGGGGGGATGAATGTACTGTATTTGGTGATGAAGAGGGCCTCAGTTTTTTTGTAGTTAATGGAGAGGTGGTTATTTGTGAACCATTGTGATATTTTGGAGAAGCAGAGCTATAACTTTGTGAGGGTGGGTTGTTTGGTGTCGAAGGGGGTATAGATAAGGATGTTGTCAGCATAGAGGTAGTAGAGTAGGTTGTGGAACTTAATAATTGAGCAGAATGGCTGTAGATATATGTTGAAGAGTATAACAGAGAGGATGGAACCTTGCGGGACACCTTGAGTTTGAGTGAATGAGGTGGAGGAGACATCACATATTTTGATTTGCTGCTGGCAGTTGGGCAGGAAGGACAGGAACCAGTTCTGTACTGTGCTCTGGATTTTGATTGATTGGAGGCATTGGAGGAGGATGATGTGGCTTACTGAGTCAAATGCGCAGAAAGATCGAGGAAAACTAGGATAAATCCTTGATGTGTTGACTGGATGCCTTGGATGGGTTTGTTTAAAAGGGAGAGGAGGAGGGTTTCAACTCCATGGTGAGGGTGGAAGCTGTGTTGTTGGGTGTCAAGTGGGGCGTTGGTTTCAATATGATCCTGGAGTTGTTGGCATACTACGTTTTCCATGATCTTGGTCACGAGAGGGAGGCTGGCAATGGGTCTGTATGAGGTGGGGTCCATTGGGTCGAGATTGGGTTTTTTGAGGATTGGGTAGGTAGAGGCCTTTCTTGAGAGTGCTGACTAATAAGAGAAAATATTTTTTCACTCAACGCGTAATCAAACTCTGGAATTCGTTACCGGAGGATGTAGTAACATAGTAAATGACGGCAGATAAAGACCAGTATGGTCCATCTAGTCTGCCCAGTATGATGCCAAGAGTAGGTACACCTGCTGCTCCGTGCAGACCCCCCCTCCCCATGTCTTTGTCCAGGGGTGATCCCGCCACTCCATGTAGGATACTCCTATATGTTAAGGAATTAGATGGTTCAGATTATTTTGATATTTACTTGTTGCTGTAAAGGGATCCACTGTGTCTATCCCATGCCCTTTTGAACTCCGTCACTGTATTTGCCCCCACCACTTCCATTGGGAGCGCATTCCAAGCATCCACCACCCTTTCAGTGAAAAAGTATTTCCTGACATTGCCTTTCAATTTACCACCTTGTAGCTTCATGTTATGCCCTCTAGTTTTGTAGCTTCTCTGTCTTTGGAAGAGGTTTGTTTGTTCATTATTTCTCTTTAAGTATTTAAAGGTCTGAATCATATCTCCCCTGTCCCTCCTCTCCTCCAAAGTGTACTTGTTTAGGTCTTCAAGTCTCTTCTCATAAGGCTTCTGACGCAGGCTCCAAATCATTTTGGTCGCCTTTTTCTGAACAGCTTCCAGTCTTTTTACATCCTTTGCAAGATATGGTTTCCAAAACTGAACACAGTATTCCAAGTGAGGCCTCACCAGTGACTTGTACAGTGGCATAAGTACCTCTTCCTTTCTGCTGGTAATTCCTCTTCGTATGCAGCCCAGCATCCTCCTGGCTTTTGCCACCGCCTTGTCGCAGTGTTTTGCCACCTTGAGATCTTCAGAAATAATCACTCAAAGGTCTTTTAGTAAATGCTTTTAGTGTAGCTGGGTTTAAAAAAGATTTGGACAAGTTCCTGAAGGAAAGGTCCATAAACCATTATTAAATAGGACCCAGGAAATCCACTACTTACCCCAGGAGGAGCATTGTATCCTGGCCACTGTTGTAAACAGGCTTGATGGGCATTGGTCTGACCCAGTATGGCACTGTTATGTTCTTATGTTCTTAATCTATCAGTCAGGAATTGTTCAATTGAGGAGACTACAAAGTCTTCCTGCTTGTATTAAACCAGATTCAGTGCAGTACTCTCAGTTTTAGCTATATAAAGCAAGTTTCTTGTTTACTTATTTTTAATAACCAGGTTGAAATTATGAGACAAAAAAGCATGTTTACTAAAAAGTGTGCTGGTAGTATGCAGTCGGACTGTGAAATCAGTGCAGGGGCCTGCACCGACTTCAGAGTGTGTGTGTGTGTGCCCATAATTTGATACCACCTGCAAATTTGATCATCTCACTTGTTCCCTTTTCCAGATTTTTTATAGCTATGTTAAAAAGTAATGGTCCCAGTACAAATCCTTGGTGTACTTCACTATTCACCTTCCTCAGCTGAAAAACATTGACCATGTAACTAGGGCCAGTCCAAGGGTTTCTGCTGCACTGGCAGAAACCCCGACTGTGCCACCCCCCGCCTCGCCGAGTCGCCCTCCCCCCACTACACCGAGCCATCCCCCCCCCTAAACTGCACCTCTGCCTCCCACTGCTGATGATTCCATCTTGGATGGCAGGGGTGAGGCGGGTGGAGGTGGCAGCAGTGTATTAGAAGCGGTGGCTTTGTGCCGCTGTAGGCCATGCACTTCAGCACACATGGCCTGCCACTACTGACGCCCTCAAGACAATAAGTTCATCGGAGGAGGATCAGAAGTGGCAGGTCATATGTGCTGAAGCACATGGCCCACTGTGGGCAACAAAGCAGCGGCATAAAGCTGCCCACCCGGACAGGCCACCCTAGGCACCTGCCTAGCTTGCCTAGTGGACAGGCCGGCCCTGCATGTAATCCTTTTGTCTGTTTTCAATCTTTTAACCAGTTCCCAATCCACAATAGGATGATGCCTCCTATGCTATGACTTTTTTTATTTCCTCAGGAGTCTCTCATATGGGATTTGTCACACTTTCTTAAAGTCTAACTACACTCTATCTGCTGGCTCACTTTTATCCTCATGTTCATTTATGTCTTGAAATGAAATGTAGCATGTTGGTGAGGCAAGACTTCCCTTGGCTAAATCCATATTAGCTTTGTGCAATTAAACTATGACTCTTTATGTGTTTAGTGATTTTGGACCCGATATTCCAAAGCAGTTACACGGTTTGCAGCCCCGTAAACTGTGTAACTGCCTCTAAGCAGGATATTCAGCAGCACTAGCACGGTTAGTGCTGCTGATTATTCCCAGACACCGCCACTATATGCCCCGATCCTACACGGTTAGCATCGGGGCATTCCAGGGACATTCCAGGGGCGGTACCCAGGGATAACCGGTCAGTGGCGAAATCAGCCGCTGCCCAGATATCCCTCAGTGGCAAAAGGCGCAGCAAAGGCCATCCTAACTTTTGCTGCCGAAGCTGACCAGGCAGTGGCTGACTATCACCGCTGTCCAGTTAGCTTCTGTGCCATGCAGTGCTATGTGGTAGACCTGGATATTCAATGCTGGTGGCCTGATATGGTCCTGAGTATTGAATATCCAGGTTAATTCTTTAGCAGCGACAGCTAGGCGCTGTACTCGCACTAGCCATTGCCACTGAATATCGGGCCCTTTGTTCTTTATAATAGCTTCTACCATTTTGCCCAGAACTGATGAATGGCTCATTGGTCTGAAGTTTCCTAGATCACCCCTGGAACTCTTTAAAAATTGGCATTATTTTGGCCACCCTCCAATCTAGTGGTACCATATATGATTTGAATGATAGTTTACAAGTTTCTAATAGCTTTGCAATTTCATTTTTAGTTCTTTCCATACTCTTGGGGGTGTACCATTCAGTCCAGGTGATTTGCTACTCTTTGATTTGTCAGTTTGTTGTACTCAAGTCTTCCAGGTTCACTAAGGTTTGTTTCTTGCTCTTCTGAATCGTCACCTATGAAATACCTTTTCTATCATAGGTAACTCCTTCACATCTTCCTCAGTAAAGATGAACCCAAAAAATTCATTTATGGGCATGTTTACTAAAGCCTGCACTGGTAACATGCACGTGGGCTGCATTGCTAATGCGGGGGCCCTATACTAACTTCAGGGGTTATGTGTGTCTGTCCCCCTGCAGTCAGCATGGTGCAAAGATGTAGCACCATGTAAGCTGGCATGTGGCATGTTTAACGCTACCCAATGAGGTGGTGCTAAGTGCAGCCATGCTAAAGGTAGCACGCATAGTTAACATGAACTTCTTTTGCCCATGCAACACCTACATTCTGCCCCTGATCAGCCCAGGCACCACCCCATTGCATACTACCTAGTTAACATGAAATTTTTAGATGGGGCCCATGCTACATTTTAGCATGGTGCTCTAATCACACATTAAACCCCAAGCTACCAGGTAGTGGACTTTACTAAACATGCCCCTTAGTCTCTCAGCTATGGCCTTGCCCTAACTGAGTACCCTTTTTTACCTCTCAATCATTTAATGGTTCGACTGACTCTCTCACAAGCTTTGTGCTTTGAATGTACCTGAAAAATATTTTATTATGGTTTTTTTTCTATGACACTTCTTTTAATTTTTTTTTGCCTTCCTTATCAATGCTTTATATCTGATTTGTCAATGCTTATATTGTTTCCTATTTTCTTTATTTGGTTTCTTTTTCCATATTTCTTTTGTATCTAATAGCCTCTTTCACTTCACTCTTTAACCTTGCCAGCTGTCATTTGGCCTTCCTTCTACTTTTTTTAAATATGTGGAATTCATCTTGTCTGGGCTTCCAAGATTGTATTTATAAACAACATTCATGCCTGATTATTATTATTAGTAGTATTTAGCTCACACTTTCCCTGTAGCAGTTCAGGATGAGTTACGGTCAGGTAGAGTAGGCATTTCCCTATTCCCAGAGGGCTTACAATCTAAGTTTGTACCTGGAGGGTTAAGTGACTTGCCCAAGGCCATAAGGAGTACCAGTGGGATGTAAACTCTTAACCACTGTCGCTTCTCCTTTTAGGTTTCTAACCATTATCTTCATTTTATCATAGTCTCCCTTTTGAGAGTTAAATGCTAACTTAGTAGATTTCCTTAGTATGCTCATTCCAGTTATTAAGTCAGATTTGATTTGGCATCCATCTGTCCAAGAAAGGTCAACGCATCTTCAGTAGTAGACTGGCTAATCTACTGAAGAGGGCTTTAAACTAGATTCGTTGGGGATGGGTGAAAAAAGCCCCAGGTAGGTGATGCATTAAATAGCTTTATGGAAATGGGTAACAGGGGTAACATGTGGAAAGCATATAAATGCCCGTAGCATGGGAAATAACATTCTTGATGTTGAAGCTTTGGTGGGAGTGGCTAACTTGGATTTAGTGGCAGTTACAGAAACATGGTTCACAGAAAACCATGATTGGGATGTAACTATACCTGGCTATACTTTATTCAGAAAGGACAGGGTAGGAAGAAGGGGAGGAGGAGTGGCACTATATGTAAAAACTACTACTAAAGCTTTGAAATTACAGAGATTAAAAGGGAGAAAGGAGGCATTGTGGATTAAACTAGAAAGAGGGAAAGAGAAATCTATTTGCATTGTTGTGATATACAGACCTCTCTCACAAGAGGAAGAGGTGGACAGAGAGTTAATTGAGGACAAAAGCAGCATTGCTAGGAAAGGTGAAGTGCTACTGATAGGAGATTTCAATATGCCAGATGTTGACTGGCACATTCCTGCTGCAGTATCATCTAGAAGTAAGGAGATCCTGGATTCTCTACAGGGAGAACTATTCAGGCAATTGGTAACAGACCCCACATGTGAAGGGGCCATACTGGACTTGGTGCTTACCAATGGTGAAAGAGTTTCTGATGTTGTAGTGGGAGATCATTTTGCATCCAGTGATCACCAGATGGTGTGGTTCAGTATTAGGACTAGGGCTGTTAGAATCCATTCAAAGGTGAGGATCTTAGACTTTAGGAAGACTAACTTTGCCAAGATGGGCCAATACCCCAGGGAGTCGTTAGTGGGATGGGAACAGCTGGGGGATGTAGAAAAACAGTGGGCAAAACTGAAAGGGGATATTTTAAGGGCAACCAAACTTTTTGTTAAAATGGTAAATAAAGGTAAAAGGAAAAAGAGACCGCTATGGCTTTTGAAAGAAGTATCTGAAAAAGTGAAGAAAAAGAGGGAGGCCTTCATGAAATACAAGAGATCACAGAGAGAGGAAGACAGGCACCTATATTTGGAAAAACTTAGAGAAGCTAGCAAAGTAGTCAGGAAGGCAAAGATTCAAAAGGAGGAGGAAATAGCCAATGCAATAGAATGGGGGGATAAGACATTTTTCAGATATGTTAGTGAGAAGAGGAAGGACAAAAGTGTTATTGTCAGATTCAAGGGTGCAGGGGAGGAATATTTATTTATTTGGTATAAATTTGTATGCCGCTACTTCCAGCGATCAGTAGTGGTTTACTGGTGGAAAAAACAAGGGGGTAGGTACAAGTCAATTTAAGAATACAGTCTGATTAAAGGGAGGGGTGAACATCAACCACATAAATTACAGTTATACATTTGATCAACCACATGAATTACAGTTTGAACAACAACATAAATTACAGTTATACATTAAATCGCCATATCTGCAAGCATATTAACAGAGAATATATACATATAAACATTTTAAATCACCATGGATGCGAGATATCAGTGAATATAGCTTTCTAAGTCCCGTATGCTTAGGAGGTAGGTAGGCAATATGTAGAAGCTGATAAGGATAAAGCGAAATTGCTTAACAAATATTTCTGTTCTGTGTTCACAGATGAAGAACCAGGAGCAGGACCTCAGAAAACACCCACAAATAGGAACAGAAGCGAGGGACATCTTGAACAATTGTCAGAAGACTGTGTTCGTGAGAAACTAGCTCAACTTAAAGTAGACAAAGCGTTGAGACCAGATGGGATACACCCTAGAATACTGAGGGACTTGGGGACGTTCTAGCAGCTCCACTGACTGACCTTTTTCAATGCCTCGTTGGAATCGGGAGTGGTGCCAAAGGACTGGAGAGAGGCTCATGTGGTGTCTTTACATAAAAGCGGAAGTAAGGATGTGGTTGCAAACTATAGGCCGGTTAGTTTAACTTCGGTGGTGAGTAAATTATTGAAAACGCTGCTGAAAGAGAAAATAGTGAGGATTCTGGAGTCCAGCGGATTACAGGATCCGAGGCAGCATGGATTCACCAGAGGCAGGTCTTGTCAGACAAATCTGAATGATTTCTTTGACTGGGTGACCAGGGAGTTGGACCGAGGGAGAGCCCTAGATGTGATGTATTTAGATTTCAGTAAAGCCTTTGACACTGTTCCTCACAGGCAACTTATAAACAAACTGAACACCCTAGGGATGGACCATAAAGTTACTGCTTGGGTTAGAAATTAGTTGGGTGGGAGGTGAAAAAGAGTACAGGTAAATGGAGCTCACTCTGAGGAGAAGGATGTTACCAGTGGTGTGCCCCAGGGATCTGTCCTTTGTCCGAATCTTTTTAACATCTTTGTTAGTGATATAGCGCAAGGGCTGTCGGGTAAGGTTTGCCTCTTTGCGGATGATACCAAAATCTGCAATAGAGTAGACAACCAGGAAGGTGTAGATAACATGAGGAGGGATCTAGCTAAGCTTGAAGAATGGTCTAGAATTTGGCAGCTGGGATTTAATGTTAAAAAATGTAAGGTCATGCATTTGGGCTGCAGCAATCCAAGGGAGCAATATAGTATAGGGGGTGAAGTACTTTTGTCCACTAAAGAAGAGCGGGACCTAGGCGTGGTTGTGTCTGATGATCTTAAAGTAGCTAAACAGGTAGAAAAGGCGACGGCAAAAGCTAGAAGGATGCTTGGGTGCATACGGAGAGGAATGGCTAGCAGAAAAAAGGAGGTGATAATGCCTCTATATAAGTCTTTGGTGTGACCTCATTTGGAGTATAGTGTGCAATTCTGGAGACCGCACCTTCAAAAAGATGTGAACAGGATGGAGTCGGTGCAGAAGGTGGCTACTAAAATGATTAGTGGTCTCATTATAAAGCATATGAGGACAGACTTAAGGATCTTAATATGTACACCTAAGAGAAAAGGCGAGATAGAGGTGATATGATTGAGATGTTTAAATACCTCCGTGGCATAAATGTTCAGGGAGAGAGCCTCTTTCAATTGAAAGCAAGTTCTGCTATGAGGGGACATGGGATGAGGGTGAAGGGAGATAGATTCAGGAGTGATATGTGGAAATATTTCTTTACAGAAAGAGTAGTGGATCCGTGGAATAGTCTCCCAGTGGAGGTGGTACAGATGAGGACAGTAACTGAATTCAAAAAAGCATGGGACAAACACAGAGGATCTCTAAAGGTAAAAAGGGGACTGTTGTAGTTGTTGATATGGAAGGACAAACTAGATAGGCCATGTGGTCTTTTTCTGTCGTCATATTTCTATGTTTCTATGATTGTGTTCTGATCATTATCACCAAGTGGTCCAAACATAATTAGTTCTTGCACCAAATCCTGTGTTCCACTAAGGACTAGGTCTAAATTGGCTTCTCTTCTTGTTGATTCTTGAACCAGCTGCTCTATAAAGCAGTCATTTATTTCATCTAGGAACTTTACTTCCCTAGAATGTCCTGTTGTGACATTTTCCCAATGAATACTGGGGTAATTGAATTCACCCATGTTTATTATGTTGTCAAATTTGTTAGGTTCCCTAATTACTGTTAACATCTCTCTATCTGCCTGCAACGTCTGGCCAGGCCTCTACCACTAGCACTCTCACTGCTTCTACCATCAGTTCTTTCCCTTCACATTTGGAATTTCTGTCCATAATGATTCAATGGCACATTTTGTTTCCTGCAGAACTTTTATTCTATTTGACTCAATGTCTTCTTGAACATATAACGCCAGAACTTTTATTCTATTTGACTCAATGTCTTTTTGAACATATAACGCCAATCCTCTACCAAGGTCATTCACCCTATCGTTGTGATATGGTTTGTACCTGATATTACAGTATCCCATTAGTTATCCTCCTTCCACTAGGTCTCTGAGATGCCAATTATATCTAATCTTTCATTAGTGCTATACATTTTAACTCCCCCATCTTAATTTTTAGGCACTTAGCATTTGTATGGAGACATTTCAATGAATGTTTTTTGTCTGAATTTGCAGCCTTCCTAGCAACTGACAGTGATAATTTGCAATATTTCAAATGTTTCTGCTTTTTATGTAAATACATTGATATGTTGATACACCCCAAAATCTTTAAAGCAAATCTTTAGAAGGGAGCATCATAGAAGTTTGTTGCTTTAAAACGAGCTCCTTATTCGATACGTTCTGTTCTTAGAAAAGTGGTATATAAGAAAGAAAGAAGTACTAATGTCAAGATGTCTTTTTGAGTTCTGCTGTGTGTGTGAGCAATTCTAATCAATGCAGAATGTTTTTCGTCTTTATTTTGGTCAATAGATTTTATGTAAATATACCTGGGCAGTAGTAACCTTTACTGCAATCTCTCAGTTGGGAAGCCCAAACTTCCCTGTTTTGATGATATCCTTCAAAGATACATTACTCTGAACCATATGCTCCTGAGCAATTGTCAGCTTTCCTCCAGGTTCTAGTTTAAAAGCTGCACTCACACCTCTTTTAAATATTAGCACCAGCAGCCTGGTTCCACCCTGCTTAAGGTGGAGGCTATCTTTTGTCTAACAAGTGTGAAACAGTAAAGAGCTTAACTAGCTTATCTCAGAAGGAGACGGCAGTCAAGGTGTTCTAATGTTTCTGATCAATCAATCCCGTTTTGAGGGAACTGATTCTGAGGGGGTAGACTGAGAAGAAACATCGTGAAATGAGGTGGGAACATGCAATGCATTCCTGGAGAGAGTAGCAGACAGTGCTCCCTCTAATTTTTTTTTTTTTTGAGGCACATAATATTTGCAAGTAAGTGGCATCGGGCAGGGAGGGCAGAAGAGCATGCCCTTTCCAACCTTCTCCCAGCATCAGCACCCTGCCTTCTTTCCCATTTCTCCAGCATCACCTTTCTGCCTCTTCTTTTTTATTCCTTCCTCCCTCCCTAGCCTCCTTTATTTTATTTATTTAACTATTCTCCAGTACCATGTTTCAAGTTATCAAAGCAATTTACATTAAAGTCAATTTATTTTACATTGACCAGTACTGTATATTAGTGGTTACATATAGTAACATAGTAACATAATAAATGACTGCAGATAAAGACCAGCATGCTCCATCCACTCTGCCCAGTATTCAGTTTATTTTGATTTTATCCTGTTGCTGCAAAGGGATCCACTGTGTCTGTCCCATGCCATTTTGAATTCCGTCACTGTGTTTGCCCCCACCACTTCCATCGGGAGGGCATTCCAAGCATCCACCACCCTTTCAGTGAAAAAGTATTTCCTGACATTTCCTTTCAATTTACCACCTTGCAGCTTCATGTTATGCCCTCTAGTTTTACAGCTTCCCCGTCTTTGGAAGAGGTTTGTTTGTTCATTATTTCTCTTTAAGTATTTAGAGGTCTGAATCATATCTCCCCTGTCCCTCCTCTCCTCCAAAGTGTACATGTTTAGGTATTCAAGTCTCTTCTCATAAGGCTTCTGATGCAGGCTCCAAATAATTTTGGTCTTTATCTTTTTATCTTTATCTTTATTGAATTGCTTGATTGACCGCTCAGGCCGAAGCATCAGGGCGGTGTACAATAACAAAATGACAACTGCAGAAAATAAAAGTTAGAAAAGAACGCCAAAGCTGATAGGACAGAGAGAGAATAGCAGGCTAAGACAGAAGGCAAAAAGAACCAGGGGGAGGGAGAAGGAAAGTAGGAAAATGGACGAGGTGATTCAAGGTGATTGGAGGGCAGAACTGGTGGATGAGGTGCCGTCAGTGGAGGGAGGAATGTCAAAAGCCTGACAGAAAAGGTGAGTTTTTAGGAGGGTTTTAAAGCGAGGATAAGAGGGTTCGATGCGGAGGGGAAGAGGGAGAGAGTTCCAAAGGGCGGGGCCCAGGAAAAAGAAAGCAGAGTGGCGAGTTGATTCTAGGTGAGCATGAGAGGGAGAAGGAAGGAACAGACGACCACCAGAAGATGAGCGGAGAAGTCAGGGAGAGGGCTGGAAACGGATGTTTATGTTTATGTTTATTTCATTTGCTTAACCGCTCTTCAGTGAGAGTCAGAGCGGTGTACAATATAAAATCACAGAGTAGGGCACTAGGCCAGAAATAATGAAAGGAAGTTACAATTCTTAAATAGGAAAAAGAGAAGGCTAGTAAAGAGCAGTGGAATATAGGAGAGGAGGTTAGGGTCAGGGGGTGGGGAGGTTGAAGGCCAGGGAGAAGAGAAAGGTCTTTAGGTCATGTCTAAAGGTACAGTGATGGGGTTCGAGGCAGAGAGAGGTAGGAAGAGAGTTCCAAAGGGCAGGGCCTGTGTAGAAAAAGGCGGAGGAACGGGTGGATTGGAGGTGGGCAAGGGAGGGAGGGGGAAGGCTAAGACGATTGAGGTGAAAGGACCGAGGGGTGTGTCGAGGGGTATGGAAGTGGATGAGATCTGCCAAATATTGTGGAGTGGAGGTGTGGAGTGCTTTGTGGACGAGGGTAAGTAGTTTGAACTGGATACGATAAGAGATGGGAAGCCAATGAAGCTGAAGGAGAAGGGGGGTGATGTGATCTCTAGGGGAGGAGTGAGTGATAAGCCGGGCGGCAGTGTTTTGAATTCTCTGAAGCCGGATGGTATTAGCTAAGTATTGAGGGATATCGGAGTGAAGGACCCGGTGAGTGATAATGAGAATCTTGTAAATGAAACGAAACTTGATCGGGAGCCAATGTAAAGCCAGGAGACAGGGGGAGACATGGGATCGAGCAGGAGTGAAGGTAACCAGGCGGGCGGCAGCATTTTGAACAATCTGAAGGCGACGAAGTTGGAAAGAAGGGAGACCAGCATAAATAATATTGCAATAATCTAGACGCGAAACTACCAAAGACAGCACAAGAGTGATAAGGGAGGAAGGGGGAAGTGCCAACCAGACAGCTTTGATACGACGCAGGTGAAAGAAGGAGGAACGAATGACAGAGGAAATGTGAGTGTGAAAGGAAAGTGCGGGGTCCAGAGTGACGCCTAGATAACGGAAAGAGAGAACCAAAGGGATAGAAGAAGGACCCATTACGGGAGATAACAGGGGGGCAGGCAGACCGAAGGAAACCCACATAGAAGATGATTTAGCGGGGTTAGCGTGAAGAAAGTTTGACCCAAACCAAGACGCGATAGTGGAAAGACAACAGTTGAGTGGACCAAGATCAGGGGAAGTGGGAGAGGTATGGTGAATTAATAGGATATCATCAGCGTAGATGTGAAAAGAAATGGTGGACTGTTGAATAAGCAGAGCTGAAGGAGCAAGGAAGACATTAAACAGTAAGGGAGCAAGGATGGAACCCTGGGGGACACCACAGACAATGCTAGTGGGAGGAGAAGTTGTAGTGCCGGAGTGGACTGAGAAAGAGCGGCAGGATAGAAATGAACGAAACCAGCAAAGAACAGTACCATGAACCCCAAAATCAGACAAACGAGACAGAAGGGTGTGATGGTCAACCACATCAAACGCAGAGGACAGATCCAAGGATACCATAATAGAGATGTCACCACGGTCATGAGAGCTATGAAGTTCGGAAAGCAGTGCAGTAAGGACAGTTTCGGTGCTGTGACCCGAGCGAAAGCCAGATTGACGAGGATGAAGGGCACAAGTAGAATCGAGATGGGAGGCAAGTTGGGAAAAAAACAGTTTCTCAAGAATTTTAGAAAGGAAAGGGAGGTTAGAAACAGGACACCAATTCGCGGGAGAGGTGGGGTCTGAACAGTTTCCATTCTTTTTACATCCTTTGCAAGATACGGTCTCCAAAACTGAACACAGTATTCCAAGTGAGGCCTCACCAGTGACTTATACAGTGGCATTAGTACCTCTTCCTTTCTGCTGGTAATTCCGCTTTGTTTGCAGCCCAACATCCTCCTGACTTTTGCCACTGCCTTGTCGCACTGTTTTGCCACCTTGAGATCTACAGAAATAATCACACCAAGGTCTTTCTCCTGATCCGTGCACACCAACATCTCTCCCACTATCGCGTACATTTCCCTTGGATTTCTGCTACCCAAGTGCATGACACTGCATTTCTTTGCATTAAATCTTAATTGCCAAGCATTAGGCCATTCTTCCAGCTTTTGTAGATCTTTCCTCATGTTAATCACTCCCTCGGGGGTCCACTCTCTTGCAAATGTTCGTGTCATCTGCAAAAATACAGACCTTTCCATTCAGTCTTACAGCTATATCACTCACAAATACACTGAACAGTGGCGGGCCCAGGACCGAACCCTGGGGCACACCGCTAATCACCTTCCCCTCCATTTACCATCACCTTCTGTCATCTGTCAGTCAACCAATTTCTGATCCAGTTTACCACCTTGGGACCCATCCCCGAACTACTGAGTTTATTGACAAGTCTCCTATGAGGGACAGTATCAAAGGCTTTGCTGAAATCCAGGTAGATGACATCCATCGCATGCCCCTAATCTAGTTCTCTGGGCACCCAGTCAAAGAGCTCAATCAGATTTGTTTGGCAAGATCGTCCTTCGGTAAAACCATGTTGCCTCGGATCTTGCAACCTTTTGGCTTTGAGAAAGTTCACTATTCGCTCTTTCAGGAGCACCTCCATTATTTTTCCCACCACCGAGGTAAGGCTCACGGGCCTGTAGTTTGACACTTCTTCCCTGTCACCACTTTTGTGTAGAGGTACGACATCAGCCATTCTCCAGTCTTGAGGAACTTCTCCTGTTTCCAACAATCTGTTGAAAACATCCTTTAAAGGCCCTGCAAGGACCTCTCTGTGCTCTTTCAGTATCCTGGGATGTATCCCATCCGGTTCCATGGCCTTGTCCACTTTCAGTTTTGCAAGTTGTTCTAACACCTCATCTTCTGTGAATGGTGTGGTATCTACTTCATTCCCATTTTCATATTTGGAAGTCACAGGTGGTCCTTCTCCAGGATTTTCTTTAGTTAAAACAGAGCAGAAGTATTTGTTTAGCAATTTCGCTTTTTCAATGTCACTTTCCACGAGTCCGTTTCCAGCACTTCTAAGTCCTGCAATTCCACCTCTAATCTTCTTCCTTTCCCAAATATACCTGAAGAAAGTTTTGTCGCCACACTTAACATCTTTAGCCATCTTTTCCTCTGCTTTTGATTTTGCTATCCTTATTTCTCTTTTTGTCTCTTTGAATTTGATCCTGTATTCATTTCTGTGTTCCTCTGTTTGCAAGCTTTTGAATTTTGTGAAAGCTGTGTTTTTTGCCTCTATTTGAGCAGCCACTTCTTTGGAGAACCAAATAGGTTTCCTTCTCCTCTTGTTTTTATTTACTTTTCTTACATATTTATCTGTTGCCGCTTTTATTGCCTCCTTTAGTTTAGCCCATTGCAATTCCACTTCCCTTATCTCCTTCCACCCTGTCAACTCCTCCTTTAGGTACTTGGCCATTTTATTGAAGTCAGTGTTTTTGAAGTTTAGGACTTTAAGCTTGCTATGATTGGACTGCACCTTGGCTTTTATCTCAAACCACACCGTGTGATGATCGCTGTTGCTCACAGGGTTACCCACCCAGACATTCGACATGCTATCACTGTTCGTGAGCACTAAATCCAGCGTTGAGCTTTCCCTGGTTGGTTCCATCACCATTTGTCTAAGTAAGGCATCTTGGAGAGCATCCACAATTGTTTTGCTTCTTTCTAGATTTGCAGACGGAGTTATCCAATCCACATCAGGTAGTTTAAAGTCACCCAATATGATTGCTTCCGCCTTTGTGGCTATCTTGGCAATATCTATAATCAATTCGTTATCTAGCTCTTCAATTTGAGTTGGAGGTCTGTAGACTACAACAGTATGGATGACAGTGACATCTCCTCTTTCCAACACAATCCAGAGCGCTTCTTCATTTCCCCATGCCCCCTGCATTTCTGTAGTTCTGTACTCCTCCCCCTTTTCCATTTACTCTGTCTCTTCTGAATAGATTATAGCCAGCTATGGCTATATCCCAATCATGCGATTCATTAAACCATGTTTTTGTAATGGCCACAATGTCCAAGTCCATTTCCACCATTGAGGCTTCCAGGTCCGGAACTTTGTTGGCTAAGCTTCGAGCATTTGTGCTCATTGCTTTCCAGCATTTAACTTGCTTGCATGTATTTTACATTGATTTTGTTCAGCTCACTTCTTCCCACTTGTTTTTGATGTGTGGTTTAAAAGTGTGGCTTTTTCTGATGTTTTTCCTCTTGCAGGGAGTGACATCCAGAACTTGACCTTCCCCATCCGTCACCCCCTTTTTCTAGTTTAAATGCATATCCACATACTGCCTGAATTTTTCACTTAGGATTCTTTTCCCTGCGACAGAGAGATGTAGTCCATCAGCACAGTACATTCTCTTGTTGGTCCATCTGTTTCTCCAGTCGCCTATAAATCTGAATCCTTCCTCTTTGCACCAGGTCTGGAGCCATGCGTTAAAGCTGTTTATGCAATGTAGCCTTTCTTCCCCCTTACCAAGAACAGGTAGAACTTCTGAGAATGCTACAATGTTAACAATGGGCTTTAGTTTCTTCTCCAGAGTTTGAAAGTCCCTTTGAACTGTAGTGGCACTGTTTCTAGCCAGGTCATTTGTACCCAAGTGGATGACAACATCAGTTTTGGAGTGCTTGCTTTCAGCGCTAAGGACATCAACAATTTGGTTTGTATTTTTGCTAGCTGAATAGCCTGGGAGGCATTTGACTAACTTGTCTCCTTTGAATTGTGTTCCCAAGTTGGTGCCTCTGATGATGGAAACACCAAGTAGTAGTAGCTTTCTGTTCCTTGAGTTTTTCTTCATATTTGGTGCTTTATCAGGAGATTGGGCATTGACTTTCATGTAAGGGCCCTTCAGCTTTCCTGGATTGGGCCTCCTCATTAACCAAAGCAGAGAAGGCATTTTGCAGTGATATCTCATGATGTACAGGGTGTATCTGCATTACAGGACGCAATCTACCAGAGCCCACTTTGATCCATTTGTTCCTGGAGTGTTTGATTCTTTGTGGGAGCAGTAGTGGACTTTGTTCAGTTTGTATCCTGAAAGAGGTGTGCTTCAGTGCAGCCAGTTCCTCCCTCAGCAGAGTCAATTCTTTGTGCATGGCAGCTAGGTCTTCCCTTAGTAGAGTCAATTCTTTATGCATGGCAGCTGACCTGAGGCACATAGGACAAGCTCTTAGGCTCCAAATGATTCGTCCTGGAATGAACAGTTATTGCAATGAATACACGACATGCTGATTAAGCAGTCCTAGAAGGAGAAGAGGAAGAAGAAGAAGAAAATATGGGTGTAACCCAAATTAAAAAGGATAGTTGGCAACATATTCAGCCACTAAATAGGCAATGCAGCCCCTGGGGTGAGTGGGGTGAGGGATAGGGTGGGAAGGAACTTAAGTGTCCCTGGCCAGTAGGTTTTACTTGAACCATTGGCACACTCAGATATCTGATTTAAAGCTACGCAAGGAAAGCAGGCAGTCAGAATATCCCCAAGCTTAATGTTTAACCAACAGTTAAAATCTATATTAGCAATATCCACAAAACTTAAAGTATAACCACAATTAAATTTAAGAAACCAGCAGAGATAAGGTTTAAGGTTGATAGCTTAGCTGTGTGGAGGTTCACGCTGGCTATGCAGTCTAGCTCTGACTGGTATGTGAGGCCAGGTATAAGATTATCTAAATTAGCCCCTCCCTGGCAGCAGGCATGCTCCAAACAATCTTTGGAGCAGAATGATCTAACAAAAAAAAACACTTTCATATCTCTTTATCTGCCTCCTGTGCAAAAGGTCTCTGATACCTTTGCTACTAACGTAATCTGGAGACTCAGGTCCCCTGCAATGTAAGTATTTCTATTCCAAGTAGCTAACTATCATTAGTGTCCCTGGCCAGTAGGTTTTACATGAACCGTGGACACACTCAGATATCTGATTTAAAGCTAAACAAGGAAAGCAGGCAGTCAGAATATCCACAAACTTAATGTTTATCCAACAGTTAAAATCTATATTAGCAATATCCACAAATCTTAAAGTATAACCACAGTTAAATTCAAGAAACCAGCAGAGATAAGGTTTAAGGTTGATAGCTTAACTGTGTGGAGGTCCACGCTGGCTATGATGATACAGTGGTTACATATAATTGAACAGCAGAGGTTACGTATAATGATGGGATAGTGGTCAGGGGTTACTATAAATTATTTACAATAGAATCAAGGCTTAATATTTAAGTGGGAATTTAGTTACAATGCTGGGATCAATGTAGGAGTGGTTAAGTATCTGATCCAAAAGATTTTTCTAAGAAGTGTTTTTTTACTTTTTTCTGTAAGTCGGATGCATCTTCTATGGTCTTAGAATAGTTGGTAGTGAGTTCCATAGTGATGGACTGTAGAATAAAAATGCTCTTTGATATGTTGCTTGAGAGCTTTTTTGCCTTATGAGTTGGAATATTAAAGAGGTTTTTATGTTGTTTTCTTAATCTGGTGTCTGGGGAATTCCATGTGAGTGAGCATAGGCAGTCTGCCATCTGGTTATGTATAATTTTGAATGTGATCATGATAGCTTTGTATTTGATTTGAGCTTGTATGTGGAGCCAGTGTAGATTTTGAGTACTGGAGAGATGTGGTCATGTTGTGGCGTCCTTATGATCAGATAGCCTGCAGTGTTTTGGGCTAGTTGCAAACAGTTGATGACATGTTTTGGGAGCCCTTGGAAAATTGAATCACAATAGTCCAACTGTGGAGTAATTATGGTGTGGCATACGGTTTGGAAATGGTTGTGGTCTAGCAGCAGACGGACGTTGTGTAGGATCTTCATTTTGTAGTATGCTGAGGTTGTAGTTTTCTTGATGTGTGCTTACAGATTCAGTTGCTGGTCTAATGTGACTCCAACGTATTTAACTTCCTGTTTTACAGTGAGAGTGATGTCATTTAACATGAATATTTCTGGGGTTGAGTAGGATGGGTCTCTGGTAATGATCAGAACTTTGGTCTTGTTGTACTTGATTGATAGATTGTGATAGATAGTGAAGGAGGCAAATAGCATTAGGTTGTCAGCATATATGTGTTAATTTATATTGTGTCTCTGTATGAGTTTGCAAATTGGTTGTATGTACAAGTTAAAAAGTGATGCTGAGAGGGAGGATCCTTGGGGTATGCCTTGCTGCTGTTTGAATGGTTTGAAAGTTTTGTCTTTTATCTTGATTTACTGCAAGCATTCTGACAGGTACGTCTGGAACTAGGATAGGGGAGTTGCTGCTTACCCCTATGTCCATCAGCAGTTCTATGAGTTTAATATGGTTTATTGAGTCGAAGGCAGCTGCTATATCAAGAAATATAAGGAAGAATCCTTGTTTGGTCTGTTCAATTCCTTTGAATAGCATGTTCATAAGTGAGGTGAAAAGAGTTTCCATGCTATGATTAGGTCTGAACCCATGTCGCTGTATTTCCAGGGGAGTGAAGGTGTTTACAAAGTCTTATAGCTGGAGTTGTACCACTTTTTCTATTATTTTAGTTAAGAGGGGGATGCTGGCAATGGGTCTGTATGAAGTAGGTAAATTATTATCTGCTGAAGGTTTTTTTTAATATGGTCTGGTGGAGGTAGTTTTAAGTTGGCAGGCATGTGCTCTTGAGTCAGTAATAAGTTTAGTATCATAAATAGTGTGGGTGCTTGTTTGTGTCTGACCATTTTTATCCATAAGGCAGGACATGGGTCGAGAGGGGAGATGGTAGTATTAAGTTGGTTAGGATTTGTTCTTGAAGTTCTGAGATTGGCTCGAATAAAGTAAACAAATGGGAGTTTTTTGTGGTGTTTAGGGGTGGATGATATATTATTGTGGTATCGCTGTAGGATATCAGTTTGTTCTGCAGATATGTGGCAAACTCATCTGGACTGAACACTGAGTCCTTCTGCATCAATGGGGCTCATGTGAATGTTCTGACTATTTCGAACAATTCTCTGGGACGGTTCAAAGCTTTGAGGATGAGGTTTGTATGGTTCTCCCTTTTATGTTTGTGAATTAAGTTATTGTATTCTTCTTATCTAATGAAGTATTCTTTCTGGTATAGTGGGTCTCTTATCATCATTCCACCTGCCTCAATTTATGTTTGACTTCTTTTATTTCCCATGAGTACCATGGTGCTTTGCCTATTCATGCAGACATTCTTCTTTGGGAAGCTAGTACAAATGGTGCTATGGTTTTATTCCAGTTGTCCACTATTGTTGTGAGGTCAGTGGAAGTTGAGTCCTGCCCAATCCGGGCAGTGGGAGAGGAGGGGAAAGGCAGCCCGCCTGCTCAAAAGCGGCGTCCCTCGCCACCGGAGGGAGCCGCTGCAGCCGCCGAGGAAACAACTCCCCTCACAGCGCTCCTGCCCAATCCGGGCAGTGGGAGAGGAGGGGAAAGGCAGCCCGCCTGCTCAAAAGCGGCGTCCCTCGCCACCGGAGGGAGCCGCTGCAGCCGCCGAGGAAACAACTCCCCTCACAGCGCTCCTGCCCAATCCGGGCAGTGGGAGAGGAGGGGAAAGGCAGCCCGCCTGCTCAAAAGCGGCGTCCCTCGCCACCGGAGGGAGCCGCTGCAGCCGCCGAGGAAACAACTCCCCTCACAGCGCTCCTGCCCAATCCGGGCAGTGGGAGAGGAGGGGAAAGGCAGCCCGCCTGCTCAAAAGCGGCGTCCCTCGCGGGCGCACCCGCGCCTGAGGGCCTCGCCAGAGGGCCCTTTGGCGTGGCCCTTAGGCGCGGCACAGAGGCGCACAAAAAAGCAAGCATCCAACATTCCCTCCCCCCCGAAAAAGCCACGCTATGTTCTACAGACACCTCCACCACCGAACCGAAGATCAACGACTCTGCAAGGAAAAACCTCACCATCCCGAACCCCAGCCGAGGCCCGAAGCCAAGCAGCAGGAAACAACTAAAATAATCAGCAACGCCGACAGGAGCACAGGAGAACCCAACAAGGAGCAGACCGAGGCGAAGGACGTCAGAACCGCAAGTAGAACTCTCTCAGTACACCACACATTCCCCACCTCCAAGCTCACACCTCCACTACACACACTCCAACAGACCCGACCCTCCCCCCCCACGGGACAGGCTCCCGCAACAAGACGCCCTACACAGATCCGGCTCGCCCTCCACGGGACAGGCTCCCGCTCCAAGACGCCCTACACAGATCCGGCTCGCCCTCCATGGGACAGGCTCCCTCCACGGGACAGGCTCCCGCACCAAGACGCCCCACACGAATCCGGCTCGCCCTCCACGGGACAGGCTCCCTCCACGGGACAGGCTCCCGCACCAAGACGCCCTACACAGATCCGGCTCGCCCTCCACGGGACAGGCTCCCGCTCCAAGACGCCCTACACAGATCCGGCTCGCCCTCCACGGGACAGGCTCCCGCTCCAAGACACCCTACACAGATCCGGCTTGCCCTCCACGGGACAGGCTCCCGCTCCAAGACGCCCTACACAGATCCGGCTCGCCCTCCACGGGACAGGCTCCCTCCACGGGACAGGCTCCCGCACCAAGACGCCCTACACGAATCCGGCTCGCCCTCCACGGGACAGGCTCCCTCCACGGGACAGGCTCCCGCACCAAGACGCCCTACACGAATCCGGCTCGCCCTCCACGGGACAGGCTCCCTCCACGGGACAGGCTCCCGCACCAAGACGCCCTACACAGATCCGGCCATCCCTCCATGAGACAGGCTATCTCACCAGATACAACTCTCTCCAAACAGCCAACAGACGAAGACTTAAGAAAACAGGCATCACCTTAACAGAACATCAAAAAAACCAACATGCACGCCACATACTTCATCCCACTCTACCTACTAGTTACACAAATCCTCCCACCAACCACACACCCCCACCACCCACAAGCAAACACAACATGGCACCCACCAACTGTATTGCCATATTTAGAATCACGGCACATATACAAAGAGACACTCAGAACCTCCCATGCAAAACGACCATACAGACACAAACCAAGCTCACACACCTGCTCAAAGGAAACACATGTAACAGCAACCTCCTCAACAGAGACAACCACGATAGAGCTCATAAATGCCAGATCCGTCTGCAACAAGATACACACGCTTGTAGACCACATTGAAGAGCGACAGCCCGACATAATATGCATCACAGAGACATGGCTCAACAAGACGGACAATGTTCTACTCAACCAACTAGTACCAAACAACTACTCAGCGTACAACTGCCCACGCACCAACAAACGTGGAGGAGGAGTCCTGATAATAGCGAAATCAAAACTAAACTTCAAGACACAGAGCCTCACCGATACACAGCACTGTAACACAATTAGCGTCAAAAACAAGAGCATTGCAATCTGCCTAACATACAGGGCACCCAGAGCTCCACCCGACGAACTGGCCTTCACACTCGAAGAAGCCTGTGCCATAACAACAAACAACAAACCAGCGCTGCTGATTGGAGACTTCAACCTAAAATCCACCAATGCCAAAGACGCAGAGGCCTTCCTTCAAGCAATGTCCTCACTTCAATTCACACAAATAATCAATGCACCAACACACAGACATGGATCATCGCCAGACCTCATATTCGCATCCAATTACCTAACATCAAGAGACCTGATTTCTCCACCCACCATTACCCCAGTACCTTGGTCTGACCACTACTTAATCGAGACAAGGCTGCGGTCACAAGAGGCCCAGACGATCGAAAGAGCAAACATCTCACACACACAAAGACGATTCAAGCGTTTTGACAAGGACGAATTCATACAGGACACAATACAACACCTGAACACTTCTACAGATGACCTGGAGGAACAAGTCTCCAGCTGGAACAGCATTTTAGCCAACGCTGCCACACCATCCAAGGGTGGGACCGAGAAACAATACCACAACAGGAGACAAAACAAACCATGGTACTCAACAAAAATACGACAGGAAAAGAGGGAACTCAGGAAGATTGAACGGAGATGGAGAAAAAACAAAACAACTACCGACCAGCATCTTTATCTAACGAAGCAAAAGCAATACAATGAACACATCAACCAATCAAAGAGGGAATTCCACACAAACATGATAAATACCTCCATCAACAAACCCAGAGAGCTTTTTGAAATAGTAAAGATCCTCACAAAAGAGCAAACAACTGAAGGGGAAGCACAAATTGATCCACAGGAATTCGCCGACCACATCAAAGAGAAATTTCACTCCACAGAACAAACAACGCCTAGTAGAACCACAAGAACGGACGTATACCCCAAAACCTGGGGCACATTCTCCTCACCCTCAACAGAACAGATATCCCACATCATCTCTACAATCAACACTAGCACCGCTCCTACAGACCCATGCCCAGTGTCATGGGTCAAAGCCACCAAATCAAGCCTCATCCCCACCATACATAAAATAGTACACGACTCACTCACTCAAGGAATCATGCCAAAGCAACTAAAACTTGCATCAGTAAGACCAATCACAAAGAAAACAACTCTCGACAAAAAAGATCCAGCAGCGTACCGACCAATCTCCAGCATACCCTTCCTCGCAAAAATCATTGAAAAAGTGGTTCAACTACAACTTCAGGATCACATCGACAAACATGAAACTCTCGACGACAACCAACACGGATTTCGTCCCAACCACGGTGTCGAAACGCTACTGATCTACCTCTTCGACAGCATCCTAAGAATAATTGACAATACCAGGAATGGAATCATAATGATCTTCATCGACATCTCCTCAGCATTCGACACAGTGGACCACAACATGCTCCTGGAAAGACTAAAAAACACTGGTATACACGGCATCACACTGAAATGGTTCCACTCGTACCTAACCGAAAGACAGCTACAGGTCAAGGTGGGACACATCACCTCCCGACCCATCAAAATCCATCAAGGAGTACCTCAAGGATCTGCGCTCTCAGCACTCCTATTTAACATCTACATCCAACCAATATGCAACATCATGAAAGAGAACAACATTCAATACACAATCTATGCGGACGACATCATGATATACACCCCGATATCAATCGACAACCCGGACTTCTCTAAGATAACAGACTGCCTTACACAAATGACCAATTGGTGTCAGGACAACAACCTCGCAATAAACTACAACAAGACTGAAGCTTTAATCATCACTCAGAACCAAAGCTTCATACACCCACCGAATATAAAGATACAAAACACTACTATACCAATAAGGTCAGAAGTGAGATACCTCGGGGTTACGCTGGACAATAAACTCAATCTCAAGCCACACATAGGCAAAACAATACAAAAAGCCTACTACAAGATGCGAATCATCAGGAGACTGAAACCACTCCTCGCCCCAGAACACTTCCGTACCGTATGTCAAGCTCTGATAACCCCACTACTGGACTTCTGCAATCCGATATACCTTGGTCTACAGAAACAAGCCATCAAACCACTCCAACTGGCACAAAACACCGCAGCACGAATAATATCCGGAACTGCAAGACAGGAGCACATCACACCCACCTTAAAGGACTTACACTGGCTTCCAATCAGTGCACGCATCAGATACAAAACTATCATAAACCTATACAAGATAAAACAGCACACATCAGCCAACAGCCTGCACACCCTCATACAACCAGACACCAGTACACGTCCAAGAAGAAAACAAACTCACAACCGAGTCAGCACCCCAAGTGAATACAAACACACACGCAAGGACACAACAGACCGAGCACTCTCCATGGCTGCTCCAACAATATGGAACAAACTACCGGACGATTTGAGGGCAACTACAGACCTCAAGGACTTTAGGAAACAGCTGAAAACCATGCTGTTCATAGAACACTATGGACACATCACATAGTCTAAATAGCTGTATATCAGCACACGTCACCGCCTAACACTGTATGTATATAAGATGTTTTTAGCACCACTGTATATAGCCCACATTGTACATAACTCAAACTAATCTAGCACACAACACAACACGCACCCAACTAAATTTTCACCCTCACTGCATGTATAACACACTCACACTACCAGATTGTTTGCTGTGATACCACCTTGATTATTATGATAAGGCGGTTTAGAAATACTGTTAAATAAATAAATAAATAAATAGGGATTGCTTGTTGAAAGTTTTGAATCTGCAGGAACTTTGTTTAAAGATGTTTTTGTTTCTCACTGTTGTGGTGGAGAAAGGGTAACTCGAAGGTGTCCATCTGGTGGTCTGACCAGGGTATGGGAGGTGGGAGGTGAATGAGTGAAGCTTATTGGGTGCAAATAGGAGATCCAGTATATTACTACCATTGTGTGTGGGAACTATTATGACTTGTGAGAGTTCCATGGCATCCAAGTCTTCAAGGAAAGAGATTACATGTTTTGTAGGCACTGAGTTAAGATTGAGGTCACCTAGCATTATGACAGTGTTATCTTTAGTTGAGTGGGAACGTGCCATTTCTAGTATTGATGAGAGATCCTCTATGTCTGAACATGGGGATCTGTATGTCAGACATATTGTCAAGTGTTTATTTTCTATCACAAGTATGTTTGTTGTGTCAGTAGAGTTGGCTGTGATGAAGCTAAAATTGAGGTGTTTACCTGAGAGGATGAATATACTACTGCCTCTTCTGTTTTGTCTTGAGCAGTTGTGGAGTGCCAGCGCTGGGGTGATGAGTTGGTTTGTTAGGACATTATCAGTGTCAGTTAACCAAGATTCCTTAATGTAGTCAGATATGATGTGGATTTTGTTGCATGCAGAACAAGCATTAACCAAACCACATTTGATAAATTGAGTGTGCTGTACATGAGCTTGTTGGGGCATTATGGGGGTGATTGGGTTAATATTTATGAATTAGTGTGGTCTTCTATGGGGTTGTGAGTATGGCGGGTATCCAGTCAAAATACTTTTTTGTCTATATATGATTGGGATCAAGCCACATTGAATATTTGCTGAACTGGAGAACCTCATTAGTGTTACTGAGAGTGACAAAAAATGATCCTGTTACAATCCAAGTCATTTTCTTTTGTTTAGGTGAAACTTGTTTTTCTGTGGGTGATTAGTGATTTCAGAGGTGGGTAACAAGTTCACAGTTGAGCGTCACAATTGTGTTTGAGCTGTAAGATGGGTTAGTATGGTGGAAAAATTATAAATTTACTTTCTTTGAGGATTCCTGTGAAGAAAGCAGACTGAGGAAACCCTCAGAGTGCAGGCGCTCCTGCAGGATTACTTAATTATGGTCTTATGTCTTAAGACTGGTGCGGGCAGTGTGCAGACAATGTGAGGGGGTTTACCTTGGCTTTGAGTGAGACAATATTCTGTAGAAGGAATTCAGTGGAAGTGCTGGGTCTACACTGCAGTCCACACACAAGGGCCACACCCAAGGGCCCTTGGGCGTGGCCCTTAGGTGCAGACCCAACAGGCACGGGTGCACCTGAAGTGCGGCTCTTCTTAAGTGGATTGGAGGTGCTGATGAGTGACAATCACTTAAGGCCGGCAATGCTTCCCTACCTGATTTGAGGCCAATGAGGAGACTCTTGGGAGTGCTGGTGTCCTGTCCCAGAGTTTGCCCTGTGGGATCCCCTCAGTGTGAGGCTTCGATGCTGGAGCTGATGAAAGGTCTGGTGTTTCCCACATTCTTAACATGAAATCATGCAAGATCTCATGAATAGGCAAAGTAGACGCTTCCTTGGGAGCTTTAGGATATTGTAAAATCTCCAACTCCTTTGCTCTGGGATCTGTTTCAGGAGCCACTGTGATGGAAAGACCCCTAGCCACCTCTCTGATGAAATCCTGAAAGGATATATCCTCTGGAGGAGACATCCTATGCTTAGGAGAAGAAGGCTCCTCAGAGAGAAGTACTCCGGCATCGATAGAGCTGTCAGAGTCCTCAGAGTCATCGGAGGATTCAAAATATCTTCTGTCCAGGTGCTCTTGTAAAGCACAATACTGGTATCGATCGAAGTCGGTACCGGAGGGGTCCGGTACCGGCCTGTCGATACCGGAGGAAATAGCATGACTCGGTGTTGGTAGCATACTTGCCAATGTCGATGCTGTCGGTACCGGTACCAATATCGGTGCCGGAGCCGGTGTTGATACCGGTTGAACTGTCTGAAGCGGTCCCGAAGGCACCGATGCCACAAGGAGAGCCGCCAGACTGCGCTCAATAGCCAGGAATCTCTGGTCAATTGACGCTGCCGATGCCTGGGTGTCGGTACCGGACGAAGCGGCCGGTACCCCAGAGCATGGCACCATTAGTTCTGCCAAGATTGAGGCCTGGAGAACATCCTGGAGCCCCGATAGTGCTTTGGATGCTGAAGCCTCCCATTGGGGCAATTTTGTCGGTACAAGTCCCTCAGGGGCAACGCCAGAGGCATCTCGATGCTTGGAAGGAGATCTACCCTTTGAAGACTGGCCAGATTTATGTTTGGTTACCTGAGATCCATGGGAGGAAGACGAAGCCCTGGAAGACGTCGATGCCACAGATGCTGTGCAGAGGGAAAAAGGGTGCTAAGCTTAGCAGCTCGGTTCTGCCGACCCCTCTTCGACATCATCCCACAGGCACCCGAGATGGAATGGTCAGGACCTAAACATTTGAGGCACCACTCGTGAGTGTCGGTGACGGAGATGGTACCGCCACACTTGGAACACTTTTTAAAACCCGAAGCGGGTTTTTCCATGTTGATGAAAAATTGGGCCTAGTGCCCAAAATGGCGCATGGCACCCAAGAGAAAAAAGGCTGAAAAATCCAGATAAAACATTAGAATATATATATTTTTTTTAAGAAAGAAAGAAAGAACCGGCGGTACCGGTATAGCGTTGAGGAAGGCAGACGCTACCACAAAAAAGAATGAAAAATATGGGATAATTTCTGCGGTGACAGGAAAACGACCTGCTGGCTATGCGGAAAATGAAGAACTGGAGAGAGGCAGTTGGGAAAGGCGGGAAGGCAGCACGCAGGTGCTGTGGGATGCTCCCAAAAGCTTTCTAATTGGACGCTGGGGAGCGTTCCTGCGCAGGCTCCATCGGTACCGACGATACCCATATGTGAAGACTACATTCCTGCTTGTTCCTGGAAATATTACAGTACATTGTAATAGTATATAAAGATAAACTATAATATTATACTATAACGTAACAAAATTGAGTAGAAACAGTTAGTAAGGTATCTTGAATTTTTATGTGATAGGTTGTTTGCCAAAAGCCTCGATGAATAGATAAGTCTTAAGGGACTTGCGGAAGTCTTTCATATCGGTCAGGAATAGAGTTCCATAGTTTTGGTGCCATAAATGAAAAAGCCCTTTTAGAAGTCATTTGTTTAGATTTATTAAAATTAAGATGGGTATTAAGTCTGTTGGTAGCTTGGGAACGTCTGGGTCTTGAGCTTGTGTCTTTAGAAATAATAGATTTTAGAATATCTGCTGATGGTCCGTGAAGAATTTAAAAAATGATCATCAGATTTTTGTACTTTGATCTTGCAGTGATTGGAAGCCAATGAAGTTCTTCAAGCAAAGGAGTTACATGTTCATATTTTGTGGATCCCATTATAATTCTTGCAGTGGTGTTTTGAACCATTTGAAGGGGGTGGATGGTATTTTTGGGAAGACCTTGATAAAGGATGTTTCCAAAGTCAAGTAAAGGTGTAATAACTGCTTGGCATACTATTCGGAAATGATTTGTTTGCAAAACTGGTTTAAGTATTCTAATGATTTTTAAACGATGGTAAGCTTTATTTGTAATTGTATTTACATGTGATTTTAAATTTAGATGTTTATCTAGGGTTACGCCAAGGTACTTTACTTCTTCACTAAGTTTTATGAATTTGTTTAGGATATTAATTTCTTTAGGAGCCTTTAGGTTTTGACATTTAGAGATTAATAGTGCTTCGGTTTTGTCTGAATTTATTTTAAAATTATTATTTGCAAGCCAGTTGTTCATGTCAATCAAACATTTATCAATTATTACTGTGTCTAAAGAATTTTGGTCGATTGTAGTATAGATCATAATGTCATCAGCGTAGAGATGGTAATTTATTCTGTGCTGTTTAATAATTTGACATAAGGGTTGAATATAGATATTAAAATGAATGGATGATAAAGCTGATCCTTGTGGTATGCCTTGTGTGATGGGGATTTGAGAGGATTTTTTTTCTACACATTTTACTATTTGCGTACGATTACCCAGGTATGATGTGAACCATTTAAGGGTGTTGTTACATAAGCCAATATCTTCAAGACTTTGGAGCATTATTGAATGAGATACGGTATCAAATGCTGCTGAGATGTCAAGAAATATTAAAAGAAAAACATTATTTTTTTTGTCCAGGCCGGTTATGAGGTTATTAAATAGTGAAATAAGTAGAGATTCCACGTTGTGAAATGGTTTGAAGCCATGTTGGTGTAAATCCAATGGTGCATATGAATCTATGTGATCCTGCAATTGTTTTTGAACTACTTTCTCTATAACCTTCAAGATAAATGGTAAACTGGAAATTGGACGGTATGACTTGGGGTCAGAGGTGCTTAATAATTTGCCTTTGTGTACTGGTCGAATTGATGCTTTTTTGAGAATAGCAGGTAAATAATCTTGCCTTAACGAATTTTCCACAAATTTCATCAAATGTGAGCTCAATTGTTTCTTAGTGTTTTTAATCCACTCTACTGGACATGGATCGGCTGGAGAGGTTGTTGTGTTGATTGTGCTTATTATATTTTCAATGTTGTTTTTTTGTCGGTATAGAAAAATCAGTCCAAAAATGTTTGGGATCATTGAAGGTTTTTACCATTAGTTGAGTAGATTGTGAGGATGTAATAATGCTTAATTGATTCACATTTTTGCTTATTAGATAATTTGCATATTCTTGAGGATCTATTTGGTGGTCATGATGTGGAGTGCTTACTTTGGTGAGTTGCTTCACAAAGCAGAATAACTCCCTCGGTTTATTAGCTGACTTCAAAATTAAATTTGTGTGGTATTGCTGTTTGCGATCGTTAATCATGTTATTATATTCTATTTGCTTAACCTTATACAAGAACTCTATGTGCTGAGATTTATTTTGTCTCCATTTACGTTATAATTTTCTTAGTGTGTGTTTTGCTTCTCTGACTTCATTTGAATACCATACATGTGAAAATGGCTTTATAAAATGATCTCCTCTGTATAATATTGGACCTATAAGCCATTATACATCCAGCACTACATGTGGAAAGAAAGGGGCATGTTTGGGGTGCTAGTGAGCCCACTGGAAGATCGCTGTGTCCTAGCTTTGCTCTGTGCCCAGCTCTCCTTGCCCAAGACGATCCAATGTCAGATGGATACTAAATATGTTCTGCCTACTGCCCCAAACTTGAAGGCTTACCGTAGCCAACTAGAGTGGCTATTATACTGCTTTTTTTTTCCTTGTATTTTTGCTGCCTACCAATTGCCTCTCTTCAGTGCCGCGGATGCGGACTATAGCTGCTGGCCTTCAGAAGGCCCCAGTAAGCCTCGCATAGAACTGCTAATGCTTGCCATGCATAAGTTCCCCCATTGTTGAGTCTTCCACCATTACCTTCTGCCTCCTGAGTACACACACACACGCACTATCAACCTGTCTATGCTGGCAGAGGATTTGATGAGTTCTCTCTGCTCTCCGTGAATCTTGGGGCCGAATAAACTGTGCTCTGCGTTGTCACCAGACTGAGCATTGGGGCTGTTTGTGAACCACGGCTAGGGCATTATTCCCTGCTTGTTGCTGCTAGAGCCTTCACTGTGGTTGCTGTCATCCTTTACCTCTCCTGCAAAGTTCTTGAGCAGTGGTCATTGACAAGAGGCGGTAAAATGCGTAATTGGCACGCAAGCACTAGGTGTGGAGGCAGGAAGAACTCCTCTTCCAGTGGCTGCAGAGTGACTGCTGGCACCTACATCTGGTGGAGGGACCTTTGCAATTATGCTGATCTCCTGTGCAGTGCATCCTTCCCTTTGCCATCCAGAGTCGGGGTGCTTTGTGGCTTCTGCTTCCTCCTGTTCTCCGTCCTGGGCTGAACGGTCATATTTTGGTGGGGTGGAGGTTTTCGCTGAATGCCTGCAAATGCTGGGTCCATTCGATCTCTGTGGTGGGAGCTCCCTTCAGGGCCGATTGTGGGAGTTTTGCTCACTCTGTCTGAGAACTGCACAGCTTTTCTCTTTACAGCACAAAGTTTGTGAGGGGTGCCATATAGGTTTTTCTTTTTCCTCTTGCGGGAGAGCTTCTTTTACAACTACATCAATGTGTCTGTCTTAATTTTGGGCTAGGAGACCTTCTCATTCTTTATGGTGAATTATGTCATCTAAGAATACTTATGCAGCTGCATTATCTGAATATTCTTGGAAGTCAGATGGGGCTAGCACTGGGAGTCCTCCTCAAATTCAGACACAGTCTCCCATCTCTCCTCTGACACAATGCGATGGAACCACTGCATTGCAACCCACTACCAAAAGTGACCTGCTGGAGGTGCTACAAGAATTGTGCTCCTTTCAGATGGATTTTTGCAAAGCAATATCAGATATGCTCTATGAAGTCCTTGGACGATCGCGTAACGCAGAATGAGATCAACATATGAGAACAGATTGATGCTACAGTGGTGTTCCAGGCTAAACTTCATAAATTATTCATAAAGTAGAAGTAGCAATTGCACTAAGGATTTGAAGGAAAAGAATGATGAATTTAAGAATAGGCAGAGGCGCAATAACATCTGTATTCTTGGTGTGCCTGAACCTTCTGGAGGGAAGGAAGATGTCACAGAAATTGTGCAGAACATCTACGTCTTTTGTGTATCTGGAGTGTCGGGTCCTGTTAAACTGGAGAGAGCTCATAGAGGTGGTGCTTTCAGACCAGGTAGAGACACCCACCCATACCCTATTGTGGCCTGTCTCAGCATCTTCGAAGTCAAGGTGACTCTAATGCGGAGTTTACGTGGCAAGCGCTTCATTTCCTTCTGTGATTGGGAACTTCAGATATATCAGGATCTTTCTCAATATATATTGGAAAGATGACAGAGTTTTAAACTGCTTACTCAAGTGCTGCAAGCAAAATCCATCAGATATCACTGGAGTTTCCCCTTCGCACTGGTACTCGAGTGTAATAATGTCTGGCACACAATCTCAGAGCATGCCACCTGCATGGACTTTTTAGATCAGCTCCAGAATGAGGAGAGCCACACACCATGACTAAGAAATGTACAACCCAACTGGGATGTCTCTACTCCAAAGCATCGAAAAGTTCCTCGCTTACTCAATCATTCCAAGGTTGACCTGGAGGAGACAACAAACAAGGCAAAGGATAGCACTGCATCTCCTTGAATAGCTGTGCCGTGGGATTTAGTTATTTAATAACTGTTCTTGTTGTATCTATCCCAAATTTACCTTGGTATTCCTCCTGCACACTGGAGGTTTCTGTTCTGTTTAAACCTTCTCTATGAAGTGCTTATAGATGTCTAGTTGTGTCCATGCAAATTACCTGAAGGGTTGTGGAACGGCAGGGGTATCAATCTGTTTAAGGCTTGGGACTGGGTTGGGGGCATCGGGAGATATGGGGGGTTTATGGGGGATCATAGACAAGCTGGGTGGGACGATGTGACAGCAGCTGGTGGAGGGACTTGGGTTAAGGTTTGGGGCAAGGGGATAAGTCAGGCAGGGGTCATTTGGCTCTTTCTTTGAGGCTCTAGTCTCGAAGCCGCTATGCCTCACTTTTATAGTTTAGGATGTTGGGGGATATCTTGGTCCTTTAAATCGAGGGCTAGGGATTCTAGGGTAGGAGAGAGGGATGGAAGGGGGTTAAGGAGGGGGGAGGGGAAGAGGGAGGGGTAGGGGTTACACCTGGGAGGGCATGGGGTGTGAGATCCTGCAGAGGGACAAGTTCTGTCCACTGAGATGGAGATGGCTACTTTTGTCTCTGGAACATTATGGTTGCGCCTGCTGTCACAGAAGTGGTTTTACTTCACATTGGTATCAATGGACTAATGGTTAAATTTCTTTCTTGGAACATCAGAGGCCTCCACAGTCCAATCAAGCAGCGACGAGTGTTTGATCAGTTACACAGGGAATACGCAGATGTGGTCTTTCTCCAAGAGACACATCTAGCTCGGGGGACTCACTCTCGGTTGGCTTCTAGGAAATTTCCCCAAGAATCCGCATCGAGTCTCTCATCTCATAAGTGAGGGGTTGTGATATTATTCTCCCCATAATGTCCCTTTCAACTTTCAACTCAAAACCTAAACTCGCACAACACAACCTCAGAGATCCTAGTTCCAATTAAATGTATTCTCATAAATGCAAGATCCATTAGGAATAAAATACCAGTCATATTAGACCTGTTCAAAGATAACAACCCTGATGTATTATGTATTATGAAAACTTGGCTATCTGACACAGATACCGTGTTGACTTACCAATTAAACCACACTGGATATAATATATTCCAATGCTCTAGGGGTGCTAAACTTGGAGGAGGTGTCTTAATATTAATAAAACAAGTGCTGAAAGCATCCCCATGCCTGAACAGTATCCCATGCCTGAACAGTAATGTAGATGGTATGAATATACTCAAAATTGAGAATAAAACCCTCTCGATCTGCCTTCTATATAGACCACCTATGCCTAACCCGGGCAGCCTTACATCCATTCTCGAAACAGCTCACATCCTACTAGGAGACTTTAATTTACCATCCCTTCACCCTTTACAATCCACACTATTTCTCAACTCGATGGTTGACATGGGATACCAGCAAATAGTAAATATGTCTACTCATGAAAGAGGCAACACTTTACATCTAATATTTCTACCTAATAGTATGGTAGAACATCAACTCTACTCTCCCCCACAAGCAATACTCGTCCCTTGGACTGACCATTATGTAACTGAATGCACAATACCAGTGCCTCCTCTCACACCCTCCCACCATAATGAACTACCATACAATAAGAGATACAGACCCTTTAATAAAGAGACCTTTCTTAATGGCATTCTTCCACAAATAAACACTCCATTAATGAACCTGGATGAAATTTTAAACAACTGGAACACCGGAAGGTCACGTGATGCGGCTAGGGTAGCGGTCGCATTCTGAGTGCGCTCCGGTACCCCTAACCCAAAACCGGCGAAATAGCACCGTGCAAACCCGCAGAAGCGAGTAGCAAAGCTGCCCAAAGAGAGTTGGAGTGCCTGCAGAGCCCAGTACTGAGCTCTCGATCGGCGGGAGGAATGGCGGCAGCGGCTAAGACGGGTCGCAGAGACCGCGACCGCGTGGTCGGCAGCAGCAAGCAGGCAGAGTCAGCCACGGCGCCGAGCTCGCCTAGATCTCCCGCGTCCCTTGATGAAATGTCGGCGGCAGTGGCGGCAGCTTTGTCTCCTCAATTTGATGCCCTACACGAAAAGATGGATGGCTTGCAATCATCGGTGGACACCTTGGGGAACCGGCTTCGAGAGGCGGAAGATCGTCTGGGCCAGACGGAAGAGAGGACGGAGGCCCTGGCGAATGAGTTGGCCGGTCTCAAAGCTCAGGTGTGCCTGCAAGAGGCGAAAATCGACGACCTAGAGAACCGTTCCCGACGAAACAACCTACGGTTCCTAGGGGTTCCTGAGTCGGTCCCTGACAAGGAGCTGCGGAGTTATCTAGAGGCCCTGGTCTTGTATGTGCTGGAGGGCACTGACCTTGGGGATACGCTGAGAATCGAGAGGGTCCACCGGGTGGGCAACAAACAGATGCGAGATAGCCGCCCCAGAATTGTGCTAGCCAAGTTTTTGTGCTTCCCTCAAAAGGAGATGATATTGCGAGCAGCCCGCCAGAAGGGGGACATCATCTACAATAACACCAAAATCCGGATAGCGCAGGACTATTCGGTAGCGCTAAGTCAGAAACGCAGGGAATATGCTCCCTTGTGCGAAAAGCTTATTGGTGCGGGGATTCGTTTCTCCGTACAATACCCGGCCAAGCTGCATGTCCTGCACGAAGGAGCACACCGGGCCTTTGCAACGGCGGCGGAAGCGGAGGCTTATGTGAACCAGATTGCTGCATCGGCGCGCCCGACATCGGCGTCCCCCCGTTGAGATTGTCAATACTGCTGGCTGTGGTTATTGGTTTTGGCCGACCCCCCCCCCCCTGCAGAAGGGCGAATGTGGAGAAGTCGTCGTCGACGGGGCGCTTGAGAAGCAGCGGGCCTTTACAATCAGAGTGATTCACGCTTTAACGGCCCCACCGTTACCAACGCACCCGCCCTGCTGGACATCTCCCCAGTGCAGCCTGGAACATTGTTTTTTCTTGTGCTTATTACCTGTTGTTGCCTTTGACCTTTGGTGTGCCTTGTGTAGTGCCTTGCTCTGTTGTGTGGGGTTTTTCTTTTTGCTCCTTCCTTAGGTAAGCATATACTGCACTCCCTGTCCAGCTCCAGGTAAACTCGCGGGCCGTTAGGCCTCGTGTGGTCTTGTGTGGCAGTGGAGCTGGCTTGGGAATCGGGCAATTAGAGTCTGGGCGGCCAACTATACATTGCCCTTAGCGGTGGGTGGGTGGGGGGAGCTTTCTGTAAACTTATTGTTTGTAGACATTGTTAGCCGCGTACCTGGAGCGCTACCCTCTCCCCCATTGTTTTAGCTGAAGGCCCGGTTGACTTAAGCTGCTTCCCATGCCTCCCATGTGCATACAGGACGTGGAGGGCTTATGCTATCCTTCAGCGTTGAGGGGCGGTTCCTGGGGGGAGGCCTTCTCCTACTTTTGGCATATCCCGAGTTATCGGTGCAGGAGGCTTGCACTCTGCCCCCCAGGTCTGGCATGAGTATGGCCCTGCTATGTGCCGACGGGGGGTAGCTAGTAGTGTGTATATAGCCATGGCCATCTGTGGGTCCCCCGTGCCCCATGTAGAGGACCCTGGTGCCTGGTCTCTGCTCTATGTCAGCCCCCCTTTATTTTATTTTTCTTCTCCCATCCATTTTGCCTCGATACTGTGGAATATCTATGGGTCCGGTGGGGTGTGGTACAGGGCGTTCTCCGCCCCCAGGTGTTTTTATTGCCAGGGGGGGGATCCAGTTCGGGGTAGAGAAGAGCAAGGGGCCCTGGGAGACTGGGGATGCACTGGGTTTTTTTTTTTAGGATCCATGGGGCTATACTTCAGGGCGAAAATTTGAACCCTTTGTTTTGTTTTTGTTTTCCCTTCTTCTTCTCTGGGCTATGAAGGGGGTGGTTGGGGTTGTTAGCGGGATTATCTGCTCCCATGGGATATAGTGGGTCCGGCCGTACCCAGAGGGGCCTTACTTGGGCTTTCTCTGGAAGAGGTAGGCGGAGAGAGTCCTTAGGGTAGGGGAGTGGAATTGGGGGAAGATGGGGTTGGGAATTGTGGATAGGGGAGGGGGGGTTTTAGGAGGGGACGGGGGGTGGGATGAGGGGGAGGGAGGGGTTGTGGGTAGGGGGTGGGGAAGGGGGGAGGTTTCGCGGAGAGCGCAGCACCGCCGGTGCCCGGGTGTAGCTGACCCAGTTGAGGATACAATCGTGATACGGGCGAGGCCCCAGGCTGGGGGGGCCCTGCCCCTTTGTTATGGTGGCAGTGTTACAGTATATTTGTTTTGGTACGACCCGCCCTGAAGATCATCTCTTGGAATGTCTGTGGGATAGGTAATCCTATCAAGCGTTATAAAGTGTTGCAGGCCCTTGCCCGGCAGAAATGTGACATAGCTCTGTTGCAAGAAACCCACCAGACGGCCGAGGAACATCTTAAATTGCAGAAACTGTGGGTGGGGCAAGGTTGGGGTTCTCCCGCTAAGGGGAAGAAGGGTGGAGTGGTCATTTTGATCAATAAGCAGACTCGCTTTGAGTTATTACAGGAATACTCTGACCCCGATGGCCGGTATCTTTTGCTCTATGGTAATCTCGATGGTCGGCCGGTCGTGTTGGGCTGTCTGTATAGCCCCAATGTATTGGACCGTTCTTTTTACGACCGGTTGGCCTCTAGCATTGAGCAAATGCCAGATGTCCCCCTGATACTGGCTGGTGACTTGAATGGCGTGTTGGATGTGGGATTGGATGTGTCCGCTGGGGGGGGGGCTCACCTACGCGTCCCGACTACCAGGGCCTTGAAGGGCCTTTGTACACGTTTGGGCCTGGTTGACCCTTGGAGACTGCTACATCCGGCTGAGACCGATTTTACCCATCAGTCGAGAGCCCATGGCACTAGTGCTAGACTAGATTACGTTCTGGTCTCGGACCAGCTATTCGGGCGGGTGGAGGACGCGCAGATTGGCCCTTCCGCGATATCGGATCATGCTCCAGTTTGGGTTGACCTTGCCTGGGGGGGCCCGGTGGCCACGACGAGGTTTTGGCGTTTCCCCCTGGGATTGTATCACGATGCGGAGTTTCGTGCAGCCCTGGCGAATCACTGGCAGGAGTTCATGAGTCATCATGAGCAACACCAGAATGACCCGGAGCTACTTTGGGAGACGGCGAAGGTCGTGTTGCGGGGGGAGATAATTGCCTATGTGGCGAGGAAGCGGAGGCTTCTGGCCGGGCAAATTGTACTGATGGAAAGGCAGGTGGTGCGTGCTAGGCGGCGGTGTGCGGGGGATCCTAGTGTGAACAATAAGCGACGCCTTTGGGAGTTGCAAACGGCCCTTAACGAACTGTTACATCAGCGGGCGAAGAAGTCATATATGTATTATCGCTACCAACTCTTTCGTTTTGGTGATAAGCCTGGGAAACTGTTGGCGCGGTGTCTACGGGGACGTCGGGGCCCTCGGATGGTGGCAGCGCTACGAGACGACCACGGCGCCTTGCATAAGGATAATGTCGGCATAGCCCGCGTCTTCCGTTCCTTTTTCCAGAACTTATATGCCCGGCGGGAAGGAGCACCGGTTGAAATGCGGCAATACTTGCAGGGGTTGACTTTGCCACAGGTATCGGGAGAACAGAGGGCCTGCTTAGATGCTCCGGTGACGGTGGAGGAAGTTCAGAGGGTGATACAGAAAGCTGATTGTTGTAAGGCGCCCGGCCCAGACGGGTTCGGGGCCGAGTTTTATAAATTGCTGGCAGCACTCGTACCCCCAACCTTAGTGGCGGTGTATCAGCGTCGGGTAGCTCAGGGGAACTTTGGCTGGGGTGGAAACCATGCACTCATTACCTTAATTCCCAAGCCGGGAAAGGACCCCACTCAGGCAGCCTCTTATAGACCGATCTCATTGTTGAATTTCGATTTGAAAATACTGGCGAAGGTGCTAGCCGAGCGATTGGCTTTGGTATTGGGGAGCCTGCTCCATGAATCGCAGGTCGGCTTTGTTAAAGGGCGCCATGCAGTGCGGAATTTGCGACGACTGTTGGCATCGTTGGAGCGGGCCTGGGACCGTGACCTCCAATCCTTGGTTATCAGTTTTGACGCGGAAAAGGCGTTTGATCAGGTTCACTGGGACTACTTGCAGTATCTGTTGCCGTATTACGGGCTGGGGGCCTCCTTTTGTCGGATGGTAGCATTGCTCTACTCGGACCCTACGGCGGGGGTTCTCTGTAACGGGGTGCAATCGGATACGTTTCGCCTGGAGCGTGGCACACGGCAGGGCTGCCCGCTTTCCCCTTTACTTTTTGTGCTGTCCTTGGATCCGCTGATACGGAGGATAGAGGACTCCCCTGGCATCGAGGGTGTGCGTTTTGGTTCTTCTGGCTTCAAGGTGGCCGCCTTCGCAGACGATCTGCTTGTTCACATTTCTTCCCCCCAGCAATCTCTTCCGCGGTTGCTGGAGGAATTGTCTTCTTATGGCCGGTTTGCGGGACTGCGCATCAATATGACTAAATCGGAGGCCCTGGATGTAAGGGGCACGCTGCGGGGAAACTGGCTTGGGAGTTTCCCCCTCCGCTGGGCGCATGACTCTATTGTCTACCTAGGTATCATATTAACCAGGAAGCCAACTTTGCTGTATAAAACCAACTTTGAACGGATTTTCTCTAAGGTCCGCGGGCAGCTGCGGGCGTGGGCCCCCCTCCCGTTGTCGTTGCTCGGTAGAGCAGCTGCCTTGGGGATGGTGATTTTCCCGCGCGTACTATATTGGCTGCAAACGCTCCCTGTATGGCTTTTGAAAAGTGATTTGGTGCGTTTGGAAAAGGAGATTCGGGGGTTCCTCTGGAGGGGTCGCAAGGCCCGTATTCCTTTGGCGCGACTGCGTGGGGGATGGCGCTTAGGCGGAATCGGGGTACCCGATCTTTGGAAATATGCGCTGGCATGTCAAGCACGGCATTTGAGTGATTGGTTGGGTGACACTGAGACTTATACGCCGCGAGGGCTGGAAGCAGCCTTTGTGGCACCCCACTCATTGGAAGCGGTGTTGCATCTCCCGCGGACCGTCTTGCCGCCGCGCTTGACAGGCAGTGTGCTAGTGCAGGCCACCCGGCGTACGTGGCAACACTTAAATAAACGTTGGGGCAGCAATGCTACGGTGTCGTGCTGGTTGCCCCTGCGTGGTAATGCCTGTTTTCTGCCTGGATCCGAGTCGGCCCCCTTCCGTCAGTGGTGGCGGGCAGGTATACGACGAGTAGGCCATGTGGTGGACCGAGATGGTAGCTGCAAGGCCTTGGGGCGATTTGTAGGGAATATGAGCTGCCCATAGGCGCCTCCTTTTTTGCTCATATCCAGGTTTCCCACTATATCGGCTCTTTGCCGACCCATGAGCTTACAGTGGCACATTCCGAGCGTATCTTGGAGTTTCTTGCGATAGGGGCGGAATCCCCGCCGACGATAGCTGATTTGAAGAAACGTTTGGATCGGTTGGATACGCCCCCGGACTACTCGGCGCTGGAAAGCCTCTGGGCGCGAGAGTTGGCTCAGGACATCGCCCCGGGTTCCGTTCGAGCGGCCTTGGGTCGGATTCCGCAACTCGTGGGTGGTGCTCGGTGGCGGGAGTTGCAGTATAAATGTGTTCTTCGTGCTCATTTCTCCCCGCGGCGGGCATTTCGTAGTCATATTGCCCTCCACGGACGGTGCCCTAAATGTCCGTGTGCCTTGGCAGATTTGGGTCATATGTGGTGGGGCTGCCCTTTGGTGCGTAGATACTGGCAGCGCATTGAGACCTATCTGAGCGGTCTACTGAGTCAGAGGCTTTGCTGGTCAGGGACGTTGGTAGTGCTGGATCAGTTGGGACCACTCCACCCGAAGGGTAGATGGGAGAGGGTATTGGTTCGCAAGGCCTGTCTGGTGGGTAAAGGCCCCCTTCTTAGTCATTGGAGAGAACCTACGGCCCCTACCTTTTGTGAGTGGCGCAATAGCCTGCATCAACTTATGCTCCTGGAGAGGAGAGCGGCGTTACGGCATCCTCGGGCATGGGCCGTTTTCCTGTTGATATGGATGCCTTATATTCAGCGCTTGGGCCCTAAGGCTCGTAGCGACGTGCTTAAAGTCGGTTGATGCTACTCGGGGGGTTGGCTGTCTCTGGTTGGTCGGGCTGGTGCTGCGCTCTCTGCGAGGGGAAGGGTGGGGGGCGGGGAGGGTGGGGGGGGAGGGTTCTTTTGGGTTGTGCTGGTTGTTAGGATTGTTTTCTGTTTGTTCTTGCTGAATGCCCAGGGCGGTGGACAAGACACAGCCCCGCCCGGGTTCTGTCTGTTTGGCCTACTTTGGAAAAATTGTAACAGTCGTTCTGATGTGTGCTGTTTGTATCTTGTGAACTTTAATAAACAGAACTGGAAAAAAAAAAAAAACAACTGGAACACCTCAGTCTCAAATGCTGCTGTACTGCTGAATCAATGCAAAAGAACTACTTCTAGATCCTCGGAAAAATGGTAATCTCAAGACCTTAAAAAACTAAAACAAAAGTTAAGGAAACTTGAACACAGATGGAGGTCTACTAAATCTATAAATGGCAAATTAATCTATATGGATTCCCTACATTCTTACAAAGATACTAATAACTAAAAAAAAAAAAAACATGCTAAGATCCTAACTAAATCACTCAACTGACCGAGGGAACTTTTCAAAATTGTTAAATCTTTAACACAAACACCTAATTCAGAAGTTAACAATAACATCAGTCCACAAGTCCTTGCTAACTACTATGCAAGTAAATTAAAACTACAGAAGATAGAGTAATCTTTTATCCAGTCAATGCCCTACCAAACCTAAACACCTGGCATAACTTCCATTTCATTGACCTAAAATATCTAAAGAATACAATCACCAAAATTAACACAACAATCTCACCACTTGATCCATGTCCTGTTAGTTGGATCAAGGCGACTAAAGCTGAACTATCTCCACACATACTTACTTTGGTTAACAAATTCCTTAAATAAGGTAACATCAAACTAAAGCATACTATGATCCACCCAATTTTAAAAAAATAAATCCTTGGACAAGGAAAGCCCTATCACATACAGACCAATTTATACCCTCCCATTCATGGCTAAAGTAATTGAAAAGGTTGTCCAAATTCAATTACAAGATTTCATAGACATGAGTAGAGAGACTTATCATATTCCTCTTCGATCAACTTATAAAAGGCATGGATAATCCTAACCAGGCATTTATTTCATATTCCAACGTTAGTCATAACATATTACTTTCAAGACTAAACCAAATAGATATAAAAGACACTGTGCACCAATGGTTTCAGACCTACATCACTAACCGCACCCAACAAGTTCAGATTGGCCAACTGACATCCTCATCCTTCAAACAGGAACAGGGCATAACCAGGTCTCCTCTCAGCACTCCTATTTAATTTACATTTGCAACCGGTTTGTAAACTTTTAAAAATTCAAAGTAGGATACCATATCTATGCCTACGATATAATGCTGTGTCTCCCCATAGATATAACAAAACCCAACCAACACATAATGTCTATCACCGGGAATCAAAACTTCACTCCCCCCACTACACTCACCTTACATGAAATCGAACGGACAATAAAAAATGAAGTAAAATTTGTTTATGTGGTTTTGTATACTACCTTATCCTTCAATCAAAGTGGTCACAACACAGTTGGGGGATATGAGACACATGCACTAATAACTTACAGGGAACATGGGCAATGGAGGGTTACGTGACTTGCCCAAGACTACAAGGAACACCTGTGGGACTAGAAACCCCAATCCTTCTGGCCAGGTTCCTGTTTTCTAGTGGGATTTGAACCCCCAACCTTCTGGTCTGAGGTAACTTGCCCCAACCACTAGGCCATGCCTCCCCTTGACCAACCTCTCAGCATGGGATCCCACATAAAATTAGTTGTCAGATCAATATTCTTTAAATTACAGATGATCCAACATCTATGTCCACTTCTTGACATATGATTTTAGATCTGTACTCCAGGTCTTAATCACTTTGTATTTTGATTTCTGTAACAGTATATTATATGGTTCACCCAAGAAAGTTACTAATCAGCTCCAAATAGCGCAGAACACTGCCGCTCAAATCATTTGTAAATCTCATAGTGCAGAACACATTACCCCAATGCTACACAAGCTCCACTGCTTACCAATCAGAAGGAGAATAAAATATAAGACACTTATTATCATGTTCAAACTCCTTAATAACACTGCACCGTCATTTATTTTCTCCCTAATTAAGTCAGCTAATGATAAGAGAATAAGAAGAGAATGCTCAGAATGCTCAGAAAACACAATAATGGTCCCTACTGACTTTCGCAAGACAAAACAATCCACAAATAACAGGGTGTTCACCTACGTTGCCCCCATTCTTTGGAATGCCCTATCAGATACATTAAGATCTATCAAGGACCTCCAAATGTTCCGAAAGGAACTTAAACGCATTTATTCATCAAACATTATGGTGATAGTCACAATATTAGTGACATTTATTCAACCTAGAGCACCACTAATAAATTACTACCCCACCCTGCTGACCGTCTTATACCAAGCATCCCCTTTAAGTTATCTGAAGCATTCTGCTATTGTAAATATCTAGTCTGTAAAACAACTATGCTGTAAATAACTTTATAGTGGATATTTATAGTTGATGTAAAGCAACTACGCTGTAAATAATTTTTATAGTTTATGTATAACTCTTACAGTTTGTAAATCCAGTTTTTTGTAATTATTGCTTGTAGTTAGTTCTTTCACGATAGTTCCAAGTTCTTCGTAACATACTTGTTTGATGTAAATCGCCCTTGATCGTGGGAAGGGGCAATATAGAAAACAATTACAAATAAATAAATAATTTATAGTGATCATTACTCGACACAAAGATTACTTTGGTGAACGTCTACATTCCTCCAACAGAGATTGCTGACTCTTTGTCGGAGTTGCTTGTTGCACTCAAAACTCATACCCAAGAGGAGATTCTAATGTTAGTGGGGGGGGGGGGGGGACTTTATTTGTGTCTTTTCAGATCTGGATAGATTGGGTTGTACTGTGATTCTGCCTAAGAATTCCTGGCTTTTGGCATCTGTGGTTGCAGAGTTTGATCTATGTGATGTCTGGAGACTGCTACACCTTGGTAAAAGAAACTACACCTTTTACTCTCCTGTGTATCAGTCCTACTCACACATCGACATATGGTTAGCCTCCCGGTCTCTGCTGTTACAGCTCCAGCTTGCCATTATCGCGACCATGGGGCCTTTGGACCACCATCTTTTGACTCTGGACTGGTAAATTAAGTACATAGAAACACCGCCTCGCTTGTGGGCTTTTCCCCAACATTTATTGAAAATGAATATTTCTTAGCAGCAATGCAGAAAGGCTGACAGGACTATTTGCACTTTAATGACACTGAGGGGACACTAACTTTCCTTCTCTGGTAGGCAGGAAAGGTGGTTTAGCGAGGGCAGCTGATTTTTCTCTCAGCAGCCTTTAATAGACAAAAATTGGAGAACCAGGATGAGTTAAGGGAAAAGAGCTGAACAATTGGAGAGGGCCTGTCTCCAGGGTCTGGTGTCAACTTACATCCTTGAGGGGTGAACTGGCTGCTCTGGAAATGGAGGAGATTGCCTCAAAACCTCTGTGCATGCATCATAATTTTTATGAACATGAGAATAAAGCGAACTGGTTACTCATATGGCAGCTGAAAAAGTGACATCAAAATCATAGGATTGCTGCCATGTCCACACCATAGGGGTCAACGACTCAGAATTCATCCACTATTGTGCGGTGTTTCACCATGTTTTATTGCGATCTGTATGCCTCTCGGTTGTCTGCAGACAATGGGCTTCTTCATAGTTTGTTAGCTGAGGCGAAGCTGCCCAAGTTATTTGGCGAGGCGTACGATTCATTAGATTGACCTATCACTTGCAGAGGTTCTTTTGGCCATTTTGAAGTTAAAAAACGCCAAGGCGATGGGCCCACATTTTTTCCTGGCCGAAATGTATAAAGCCATGCTGGATCTAGTGGCTCCATTGTTAATTTGGGTCTTTAATGATATCCTGCCCTGATGGTGCCTACATAATTCCATGTACCAGGCTTCAATAACGGTGATTCCTAAGGAGAAGAAGGACCCATTACTATGCAGTAGTTATTGTCTGATCTCTTTACTTAATTTAGATTATAAGATCTTTACAAAGATTCTTTTGGCTCATTTGGGATTGCGGATTCCTGAAATTGTCCATCCAGATCAAACGGGTTTTATTAAAGGGCAATTTGGCCTTGAAAATGTTTGTCGCTTGCTGAATGTCCTGTTTAGCCTGCGGCGAATAAAGGGGGACTTTGCCATCCTTTCCTCAGATGCCAAAAAAGCCTTGATAAGGTGGAATGGCGATACTTATTGGCAGTCCTGGAACACTTTAGGTTTGGCCCCTCTTATTGATACTGGATTGTGGCCCTTTAGAGGGCCCCTTCAGCCTTGGTCCAAGTGAATGGATTTTCTTCTCCTCCATTTGAGTTGGGACGGGGGACACAACAAGGCTGTCCTCTCTCCCCTCTCCTCTTCGCTCTGCCATTGAACCTCTGGCTGTACATCTGTGGAAGCTTGCCTCAACTATTGGGATCTCTCTAGGGAGTCAACATACTGTGTTTTCTCTTTATGCAGATGATACTTTGATTTTTCTGCAACATCCTCCGACACTCTACCCATAACACAGGTCTGCGACTAAAAAGCTGTTTGATTATTTTCATCTAATTTCCATGTATTTTGGTGTGCTGAAAACAAATAAAATATTGAAAAAACTCCTAGACATCATGATTTGCCACAACATGCAAAATTGTCCTCAAATTTATCAATTTTTTTCAAATTACTATTAATTAATTCACATAAGTGCATTTAAGATATAAAATGCCAAAAAAACCTTAAAGGGGTTGTCCGAGTTATGTAAAAAAAAATATAGCACTGTAAATCTGATGGTCAGCAATATATGCATAAGCTAAGCAAGTTTTAAGTCCGTGCTTCTAATGGTAGAAGGGGTTAATCTTTCCTGAAGAATCCAGTGGGAGGGAGACACAGGGCAGATAGCAGCAGCTCCAGTCAGTGCAGGGGGGCGTGGCCAGCACTGTGACGTCTCGTGTACAGACACAGAGCTGCTCTCTCCTTCATGCCACACTTGTGCACGAATCATCATCAGGTTCTTGGTTGTAGGCTGTTCACACTTTTTCATCGCAATTCGTGTTAGCTCGTCATTCTTCAACCGTTATGTTATGGCTCCGCGAAAATGTATTAATTCACCAGACAGTTTCTGTTTCATCTGTGGTGAATATACAGTGTTGAAGCAACAGCAGAATATTACAGACTTCGTGAAAAAAATATACTTTGCATACATTGGACCTATGTTCCCTCTAATTTTCTGTAGGCTGTGTGCGCATAAAATATCAGCTGTGTGCAGCTTTTGAAGGAAGGTTAAATTTTTGTGCGACACATAATGACACTCGGAGTTATATACTTTAAAATTTGACTACACGTCAGAATACAGTATGTACACCACATTGATTTTAATCAAATTAAATGAAAATAGACGATTACTAAATGAAGCGGAAAATTTCTAGTAATTACAATCATAACTTTTAAATTTTAAGACATCTGTGTTGTTTTCTAGCAGAATCAGAGCTGTAATTTTTGTGCGCTCTGTTGTAAAGTATGTGCGCTCGCTCGGCGAGGTGTGTGCTGTCAGACGGCTGCCTAGGGTGAGAACTTACACAATCTTGATGATGCATATATTCATATGATTCTTGCAAGGTATTGTGGGTAATGTAGTTCTTTCACTCCAAACACAGCTGAAGACAATAATTGAGTTGTGAAACCAGTGATAAGGCCAATAAAATACTTCTTTTATTGATGGGGTTTAATTCACCCAGCACAAATATGCTTGGTAGCAATATAAATGAGGTTACTTGCTTGCAGTGTTTAAATGGATAACATAAAGTCACAAAGCAAATCAGAAAACAACCTTCAGCTTGTCAGGCAATTAGCTAATGTTTTCTTAGCAAATAATTACCAAATAAAAAGGCACAAAGAAATGAATAAACTTTGCTTGTTAGGTTAACTTCTGCTTATTTTCCACGCAGATCCCAGCAGTGATTCTCCCTTGCTCACACACACAATCAGGTGCAGCTTTAATTACTATCAATTGACCAGCTGAACCCTTTAGCTGGCTGGCTGCTACTGTGTGAACCCAAATCCTGCTTTAAGAGCTGTTTGCAGTGGAAATAAAGAACAAAGTTAGGTTTCTTTGTGATGGCTGAGGTGTTTGCTCACAGAAAGCTAGCAATAGCATTTAGATAGAGAACAGTCCATGTAATGAATAGTTTCATCTGCTGTATCTCCCCCTTCATCAATCAGCATAGGGTCACTATCATACATTGGCACAGACGAGTCTTTCAATAAGGCACTATCATGAGAATGCTTATTCCCTTGCTGCCATTCTCTATTATAGATAGGGTCTGGATCAGTGTTCATACCTGAGCCTCTCCTGCTATCATAATTCCTCTCTATATAGCCTGGCCAGTATGTAATCCAGTTCTGATGTCCAGCCTTCCAATCTTGATCCCTGGACACTGGATCCTCTCTCACATACCTTCTGGCCTTGGTCTGAAAGTCCCTTCCACATGTAGTCTTCTCTCTTCCAGGTAGCCACTGGTGATTCCTATCTCTGCCATTCCATTCCTCTGGCTGACTCCAGTCCAATGGACTCTGCTGGCACTTGGAATACCTCCCAGTATGGGTACTGCCTTGGACTCTCCCAGACCTTCCAATGGGCTTTCTTCTCTTCCTTCCAGAGAGTTTCCTTCTCTCTATCCGCTTGGCTTGGCTTCTGTTTCTCCAGGTGATACTGGTGCTTGAGCTTGTAGCCGTTGCTGTATCTGTGTCTGAAGCTCTTTCTGTAGCTGTTATCTGAAGAATAAGCTCTATTCTTATTCTGATCTAATGTGTGCTCCTCCCTAACACAGCGCAGCTGTGTTGAATCTGGCCCTGCCCTTTGAGATGAGTGCTTAGGGATTACCTCATAGCTCTCTTGATTGCACACACATTTTCTCACTTCAGCCCCTCTCATGGCTGCTGGAAACCTGGTGCATTCTGGGACTGGTAGTCTTTTAGGTGAAAACTCTGTTTTCTTACTTCTACCAGAACTGACAGGTTGCTTGTTCAGAGTCACATCATCTTTTCTATAGCTCCTACCTGAGCTATGATAAGCTTCCCTATCACAGTGCGCGCGCACATGCGCACAGCTTAGAGGGAACAGTGCTTTGGACTAAAAATTGGAGATTAAGATAAAGTCTGGGTGCCTCATAAAGTGTGCAAATGGTGTGTTGAGGACCTCCGAAACTGGTTCAAGGGTAAGAAAAAATCTTTCCGTTATGGGACTCCTATGGTATGGCGAGAGCAAAAGAACCATAGTGACGACTGTTACTTTTGTTCATGCGATGTGAAAGGGTTTAATTCCAAATGGAAGCATTCCATTTCATACCCCAATCTTCACTTGGCAATTCGTCCCATCCCCCATGGCACAGATATACCAGTATCCAAGCCCCCTGCTACCTTGGAAGAGATACCTAGCTCCGATGAAGGTGAAGTCATACCTGAACCAGATGACGAATCAAGTTCTGACTTTGAAGATGATACAAGACCAAAATTGTTTTCTCAGGAGGAGATGAATGATATGGTAAGAGACTTGAATCTTCCCAAAGATGCTGCTGAGTTACTCGGATCAAGGCTGAAAAGCAGGAATTTATTGTTGCCAGGAGTGTCATCTTCATGGTTCAGACATCGTGAAAAGGAGTTCGTTCCTTACTTCGCCCAGGAAGACAAGTTGGTTTATTGCATCGATGTTGAAGGTCTGATGGGTCAATTTAAAATCCAATATGATTCAGAGCAATGGCGTCTTTTTATAGAGTCTTCAAAAAGAAGTCTCAAAGCAGTTTTACTCCACAATGGTTTTTACGCTTCCATACCTGTAGGTCATTCCGTACACTTGAAGGAAACCTACGAGAACTTGGAATTGGTTCTTTGTAAACTTAAATATGAAGACCATGGTTGGAAAGTGTGTGGGGACTTGAAGGTCTTGTGCATGCTGCTCAGGCAACAAGCTGGGTATACCAAATATCATTGTTTTCTGTGTCAATGGGACAGTCGAGACCGACAAAATCACTGGACCAAGAAGAGTTGGCAGCCGAGGGTGCTAACAGTCGGTGAAAAAAATGTCCTCCGAGAAACTTTGGTGCCTTCCCATAAAGTTCTTCTACCACCTCTCTACATAAAATTGGGATTGATGAAGCAATTCGTAAAATCACTTCCAAGAGATGGAGAATGCTTCAAATACTTGGTCACCAGGCCTGTCGGAGGCAAAATTGAAGGAAGGTGTGTTCGTCGGACCAAACATTAGAAGGCTTATAGTTGATCAAGAATTTTTCAATACCATGATGGATCCTCAAAAAGAAGGGTGGATTGCATTTAAAGAAGTCGTACAGAAATTTTTAGGCAATAACAAAGATTCTCACTACAAAAAGATCGTTGGACGAATGCTGAAAGCATTTCAAGCTTTAGGTTGCCTGATGAGTTTGAAAGTGCATTTCCTCCAGTCCTACCTTGACTACTTTCCTGAAAATTTGGGAGCTGTGAGTGAGGTACAAGGTGAACGATTCCACCAAGACATTAAAGAGATGGAAAGGAGTTACCAGGGAAAATGGAGCATTACAATGATGGCAGACTACTGTTGGATGCTTCAGAGAGACATTCCAGATGCTACTCACAAGCGTAAATGCACCAAGAGGAGCCTCACAAGGAAGAAGAATCGAGTTTAGTGTGTGTAGGTGAGCTCATTTCAGTTCAAAAAAGGATTTTCATGAAAATATTGTAATAAAACTTTAATTTTATAAGTCTATTTCCATTTATTTTGAGGTATTGCCTTATTTAACATAGTTACCTAAATTGTCAGGAAACGTGATGTCCTATGACAAAATGGAGGTCATTTTCGGATTCAGCGCACCAAAAAACATAAAAGATTACGTGGAATAATCAAAACAGCTCTCGAAAAAAATTTTTTTGCAGACCTGTGAATTTGTCGATCTCTTGCAAACATTCTCCGATATCTCGGGGTTTACCCTAAATACACAGAAATCAGGGCTTCTTCTCTGCCTTTTTGCCTCTGGCTTAGCTCACATACCAAGTACACATGGTTTTATGATAGTATCATGGTTCTGATATTTAGGTATCATCATTCTGCAAAATTTGCATGATTTATATGCACTTAATTACAAAACTCTCCTGCAGTCTATTAGTAGGGATCTTAATTTGTGGCACTTGCTTTCAGTTTCATGGTTGGGATGAGTTCACATGATCAAGATGTTACTATTACCCAAAGTGCTTTTCTTATTTCTTATTATATGGTCTGTGACCTCCTGTGTCACAGACCATATAATCTATGGCATCAGGTGCCCATGTGGGCTGCTGTATGTCAGTCAGACTGCCCGTCAACTAAATGTTCGGTTGGGTGAACATCGCAGTCAAATTCATTATAAAATAATTGAGGCTCCTTTGGTGGCTCATTGTTTGCAATATAAACATGAATTCCAAGACTTGCGATGCTTTGGATTGGATCAGGTACTAGGAGGCAGCGCCGGTAGATCCAGAGTACAAACCCTTTTACTAAGAGAACAAAAGTGGATATACAAGCTCCAATCGGTTTCCCCGGGAGGTCTCAATAATATGATTGAATGGAGAGCGTGCCTATGAGAATCAATTGTCAGTTGTATTCGGCGTGTAGAAGATAGTTCAGTAATGTTATTCATACACTGCAAGTGACGTCATGGTCAAACCACCATTTAACAACTTTGAGTTAGACTTGAATCCGCATGCGCGGCGTTTTTTGAGAGGGCTGGTTAGCCATAGATAATACGCTGGTAATCGCACAAGCCTATTCTTGTGAATAATTCAGTCCAGATAAGGTAGGAGTATTTATTGAATATTCATCCAACAACGATTTTTCAAGAAAGATGTTATTTGTAGTAACGTTCTTGCATTTCTTTATGGATAGTGCTAATTTACAGATTGCATACCCCTGAAGAAGAATTGAAACGTGGAACAGGTACCAGAGAGGTGGCGTTGGGGCAATTGCAATATTGGCACGATTTACAAAAACTGGATCAAAACTTAAGATAAGTCCGATTTTTGAAAGATTATAAAGTTTGGTATACAATCTTAAGAACCTCAGCTATATAGTCGTTGATGCTATTGGAGCACATAGCTCATGAGAGATTCATCCAGAGCAGTGTCAGCTTTTGTCTGAGACCATTGGTTCTTATTATAAAAGTAGTTCAATGGATACAGTAAAGTGGAAAATGTGAATTAGATTCAAGAGTGTATTACCACACTATTTAACATCGGATCATAGCTTATTTAATTGGAGGGAGCTCCTCAGTATACTTTTGCACATTTCTTATTTCTTTAGCTTCACATTTTTGTTCCTAGGTCCTTATTTATGATGCTTCGTAGTAGATTGACTGAGTTTATCTGGCAAGGACATCGACCTCTATCATGGGTGTGCATTTTTGGGCAGCCAATCTTAGTTCTTCCTGGCTGGCTATCGAGGCTGCATGGGTAGAGCCGATTCTGCTGTTGGCTACCCACTTTGCTCAGGTTGCGTGTGACAAAAACGTTTGTTCTATCTCAGATTTTTGTAGGCCTGGTTTGGCAGGCTTGGTGGTTTATGTGTAAGAGATCCCAAATTTTGGTGCAATTTTCTTCTTTTTTTTAAGACGTTTATTTTCATTTTACAACAAACAAAAGTAACAACACACCAAAAGATACAAATACACACATACAATAAGGAAAACAACCCCAATTACCCCCCACCCCTATGCTTCTTCTCTAAGCTAATAAGAGTCATCACTTAAGCGCTTACACACAACAGTTATTGTACAGCAAACAAGCAGAAATGGTATTGATGATACAGGCTGATCCTGTGGCAGAAATGTATACAAAATTAAACAGCCAAATGAGAGCAGTTAGCAGTTAGAACATAATCATGGAAACACCTTCCTTTTAAACAAGCAGTGAAGGGCTTGAGTGGAAGAGATTGACATACGAGGTAGTTGCTCATAATTACAGTAAAAATGGACATAATTCCACCAATCATTGAGGTTCAGATGGGAGCCAATTTCCAGTATTTCGTAATGAAGGAGATAGGAAATAGCTATGCCCAGTAAATGGGCCTCCTGAAGAAACACTAACTCAGAATAATCATGATTAAGAGAGCTAGGGATTGTCCTTCTTTGGAATGGACTATTGATGCCTTTTACAGTCAGTAATGATAACTTACATAAAGCCATGCCAAATAGTTAAACAATCTGAAAAAGAAACATAATAGCGCACAGAGGTACACAATGTCGCTCATAGGACCAGTAAATGACTGCAGAAACAACATGATAGGAATTAAACTAAGGAAAACCATGAAGCGCCCCTTATAACAAAATAAGCACCGGAGTGCCTTAGAGAAGAAGCAAAACCCCAGAAATTACTGGCGGCCTGATGTCTGCGGGGAGAAACCCCAGAGAAGGCCTGAATTGAAACATAAATCCTACAGTGCTATACAGGCTCCGAAACTAACCAAGGATCTCATCGTAGAAAGAAAGGAGACCAATAAGATATATATAAAGAGAAAGAAAAGTCCAGGCAGTCTCCGTTTCAGGCAGCGATCACCGCATCGGGCCATTCAAAATGGCGGACAGTTCCAGCGGATTCCATCCAAGCTGTTGGATTAGCGCATCTGGTCTGCTTCTTTAGAAGCTAGAAATGTTGCTAGCAGATCAGGATCTTCGAAGGTACAAGTTTGGTTATGGAGAGTCACTCTGAGCTTCGCTGGATATAAGATGCCGAAGCGAGCCTGTAACTGTTGAAGTCTAGGTCGAAAAGCAAGGAGTCTCTTCCGACGGTCAGCTGTGGGCTTAGCCAAGTCAGGGAAGAAGGAGACTTTATGATTTTCAAACTCCAAATGACGATTCGCCCGGGCAGCATTTAGAATTTGCTCAACTTGCTGATATCTCAGTAGACGAAAAATGATGGGCCGGGGGGTCGTCCGATTGAGCGCCATGCTGGTAGGAACACGATGTGCTCGGTCAATTTCCAGATCTCTGTGAAAAGTAATCTTCAGCAAGGAGGGAAGAGTTTTGACCAGGAATTCTCTCATATCTCCTGCTTCCGCGCCCTCCGGTACACCAATGAGCCTTACATTGTTGCGACGGGCTCGATTATTGCTATCCTCTAACTCTTTTTGTAGATTCTGTATCTGACGCTCAGCCTCATCCAGTTTCACCAAGCGCACCACGTGCGAGTCGAGGACCCCCGCCATATTGTCCTGCCGTAATGAAAGACCTTCAAATCGATCCTGAAGCACACCAAAATCTTCTCTCATGGCTCGGAGCGCTTCTCCGTTGGACTGCACCAGTTCCTTCACACCACGTATTTCCTCCAAGATCTCCTGTTGCATTTCGGGGTTATCCCGAAATGGCACCATCTTTTGTGGGGAAGGCAGCTCTGTCTTGGAACGTTTTCCGTGTGAAGAAGAGGGAGATCCGAAGTCTAAGCGCGCTGGTTTATGGGCCGCCATCCCCCCCGAGGCACCCCGGTAAGTTCGGAGCAAAATATTAAGTTAATGTAGGTATTAAGTCAGGATTCTGAGTCGCCGCAATTTTCTTCTTATATGTTGACAGGGGCCTTCCCCTTTCTTTGAGATTTTGGTGATCCTGTTTGTGTCAGGGGAATGGCATGCTTATCCTCTCTCTTTGATCACTCATCTTTTCTCACTTAGCCACTTCTGTCTCAGCTATTATAGTAGGTACCTCGATTCCACATTTCAGTTATTTCAACTCCAATATTGCTTTGATAAACCCTTGTTCCTTATCGTTCCTCCAGTTCAGTCCTCTACCTCTGGGTTGTCAAACCTCCTCCTGCAGCTTGGAGACTGGCATATCAGAATCATGACATCACTGGATATAGACTGCCGGACACTCCCATCAGCCGCAGTGTGACCAGTCTCCATGCAGCAGGAGGACGTCGTGAGCCTAGTGGGGCTCACTAGAGGAATGGATAAGGAGCATATAGTGGTAGAACAGATTAGTTTATGGAAATTTGGTTTATTTTCTTTTAATTTCATTTTTGTGGCTCTGTGCCTTTAAAAAAAAAAAGGAACTGAGGACAGACCTTTCTTGGCTGCTCCCTGCCTAGCAGTCTTTTGTTGTTCAGGCTAGTGCTTATTGCTGTCTCCAGGTGTTCTATCCTCCCTGACTTGTCGGAGGAGAGCTCCCTACCTGGCCTTTTCACTCCGCTGGGACCGCAGAGCAAGCAGAGATCGCGGCTGCGTTGGACCAGCTGGAGAGCAGCGCAAAAGCAGGGAAAACAGTGAGTAATCGCCGGCGGCACTCTAGGGCTCTTCGGGGTGCCGTGTGGCATGGGGAGACAGCCCCGGGCGGAGCAGACTTATCCAGTGAAAGGAGAACCAGGATTTAGTCTGTCGCTGCTGTGGGAGCTCGACCGGGCACTAGCGCTTCTCGTCAGCGTTTTTGTTTTGGCGCCCTTTTTTTCCCTCTCTTCTACTGGTGGCCATTTTAAAGCAGGGAGAGAGAACTGCATGGCTGCCGGGAGGCAGAGGAGTGCGCGTGCAGGAGATTTCTTTTGGCGTTTTCATCAGCCGTTCCGATGGTTTTCTTCCCAGCGACTTTATTTCTTTATTTCTTTGATTTATTTCTTTGATTTCTTTGATTTATTTCTTTGGTTCTTTCTCAGTCTCGGCGGTGAGTAAATTCCCAGGGGGGGGGGGGGGGTTTCTCCCACGCTGACAATATGATCGTTTACATGTGTTTAGGCTCAACAAAATTTATAGTTTTATAGCACTTTCATTTTCTACATTTCTTTTGCCTTTCATATTCATAAAAAAAAGAAAGAAAAAAGAGGGGTTTTCTTTTTCACAAGCCTCGAAAGTGTTATACAGTGGCCGAGTCCGGGGTTTGCCGTGGCTGTGCAGTTCTTTCGTCCACTGTAGAACAACAGATGGATTCCAAAGAGCTCCCGGAGGCGCAAGGGGTGTCGGGGGGGCCGCTGCCTGAGTTGTCGCAATTGGCCAGGCAAGAGTCTCCATTGGTGGAGGCAGCAGGGTCGTCAGGCACTCTATCGGCCTCGGGGTCTTCTGATCTTGGGGAGTTTTGCCCTGATTTCATTTTATTGATGTACCAGGCATTTTTCTTGTGGCGGCAGGGCAAGCTGCCTGGACCGGGGCCACTGCCTGCCCTTTCTCAGCATATGGACGTAGCTGAGGGGGGAGGGGCAAGGCTGTCGGCACCTAAGAGACCATGGATGCGAGTTCTGTCATCCACGGAGAATGACTGGACGGAAGTTGACGTTCCCGACTGGGAGCATGATGAGGAGTCGGTGGATCTCGAGGAAGGGGAGATCCCTGAGCCCGAGGATCAGGCTAAGATCATTAGGGTCTTCTGGAAAGAGGAGTTGACAGCGCTAATCATGGAAGCTCTGCAAATGTTGAATCTAGCGACTCAGTCCGTAAGTGAAAAGGAGGTCGAGGATCCGGTTATTCAGGCAGTTCAGAAAACGCAAGTGGTGTTTCCAGTGCACAGAGTGGTCGATAAAATGATCCAAGACAAATGGGACCATCCAGAAGCGGGCTCAGAGGAATGCGTATGACAAATAGACTTTATCCCCTCGCCGAAAAGGATAAGGAGAGGTTTCGGTCGCCTTGTGTGCATGCGGCGGTAGCGGCAGTAAAAAAAAAGACCACTATCCCGGTGGAAGGCGCTGCGGCATTGAAGGATGCGCAGGACCGTAAGGTCGAGAGTTTACTAAAGCAGGTATTTGAGGTGGACATGTTATCCTTGCAGGCGTCCATTTGTGGCGCTTGGGTGGCACGGGCGTGCCTGCGCTGGGTTCAGCAGCTACGCCTTTCGCCTCACCTGGACCAGGAGGAACTCAAGGAGCTCGGCCGCTTGGAGTCCGGAACAGCATATTTAGCGGAGGTCCATTACGATTTGATCAGGGCTCTCGCGAATAGTACGGCATCCGTAGTGGCAGCCCACAGTTTGGTATGGTTGCAAAATTGGGCTGTGGATGGTTCGTCTAAGTCCCATCTGGGTAAGTTGCCATTTAAGGGGCAATTGCTGTTTGGAGAGGATCTGGATAAATTAGTAAAGGACCTCAGAGAGACCAAGAGTGGTAGGCTGCCAGTAGATGAGCCGAAACAGGGGAAGTCCAGGCTGGGCTTTCGGGGGAAGTTTTGAGACTTCCGCAGATTTTGCGCATCGCGTTTCGGAGGCTTCCAGAGAGGACGTGCTTCCTCACGGGGCCAGGGCTTCCGGGGCACGAAAAGAGGTTTCTCCACCAGCACTGTGTCAGTGACATGAAAACCACAATGAAGAGAGGCGGGTCCCGGTGGGTGAAACTCCGATTGGCGAGAGACTTCAGGAGTTTCTTCCTGCTTGGACCCAAATCACGTCTGACCAGTGGGTGTTGGAGATAGTCCATCAGGGTTACATGCTGGAGTTGGTGCAACTCGTACAGGATTCGTTCGTCATGTCTCCTTGCAGAGGCCCAAAGAAGTCTTTGGCGATTTGCGCTACTTTACGACGGCTCATACAATTAGGAGCAGCCATAGAGGTGCCAGAAGTCGAGTACGGCGTGGGTCGGTACTCCATTTATTTTGTGGTGCCAAAGAAGGGTGGTGCGTTGCGGCCCATTTTGGATCTGAAGGGCGTAAATCGTTGTATGCGGGTGCCGTATTTCAGGATGGAGACATTGCGGTCCATCATTGTGGCAGTGCGGCAAGGGGAGTACTTGACGTCGTTCGACCTTACCGAAGCGTACTTGCATATTCCCATTCGGTCAGCTCATCAAAAGTTTCTACGGTTCGCTTTTCCTTGGGGACACTACCAGTTTCAAGCACTGCCCTTCGGATTGGCAACAGCGCCACAAACTTTCACCAAAATCATGGTGGTGGTGGCGGCAGCGTTGCGCAGAGAAGAAATCTTAGTACATCCGTATCTCGACGATTAGTTAATTTGGGCAAAGTCCGAGGCAGAGAGTGTTCAAGTGACAGACAGAGTAGTGCAGTTTCTCCAGAGTCTGGGTTGGGTGGTCAACCCAGCCAAAAGCTGGTTAGAACCATCTCAGAATCTGGAATACCTGGGGGTCCGGTTCAACACGAAGAACGGCAAGGTGTTTTTGCCGGAGAGGCGAGCCCAAAGCCTCAGGCGGTTGCTGCGCACTTTCTGGGCTACGCCATCGCCCTTGGCTTGGGATTACCTGCGCGTCCTGGGGACCATGGCGGTGACGCTGGAGGCAGTCCCGTGGGCCAAGGTCCATATGCGACCTCTGCAAAGGTCCCTTCTTCGCCGGTGGTCGCACCAGTCGGATTCGTTGAACAAGCGTATTCCGTGTCCCTTCAAGGTCAGACAGTCTCTTCGGTGGTGGTTGCTCCCCACATCATTAGCGGTGGGTATGCTGTTGGAACAGCTGGAGTGGCTTCCATTGTTGACGGATGCCAGCCTCGGGGGTTGGGGAGCTCACTGTGAGAACAGATTCGCGCAGGGGTTTTCGTCTCCTCTGGAGGGCTCTTCGTCGATCAATTGTTTGGAGCTCCGTGTGATCTTCAGAGCTCTACAAGCATTCGAGACATTGGTGATGGGTCATGCAGCCCGGGTGTTATCCAACAACTCAGCAGAAGTCGCCTACATCAATCGCCAGGGCGGCACAGGGAGTGCGGCCATTGAGGAAGAGGCAGACTTGTTATTTGCCTGGGTAGAGAGTCGGCTGTCAGCAATTTCGATGGTGCACATCGCCGGAAAGGACAACGTGATGGCCGATTTTCTCAACAGAGTCCGGGTGAATGCAGGAGAGTAGGAGCTGCATCCGGACGTCTTTGCAGAAATAGTTTGCCATTGGGGGAGTCCCATAATGGATCTAATGGTGACCTTCCAGTAGGCAAAGGCCAGCCGTTTCTTCAGCAGAAGGCGAGAAAGGATGTCAGAGGGCATAGACGCGCTATTGCATCTGTGGCCATCCTCCGGCCTTCTGTATGTTTTTCCTCCATGGGTTTGAATCGGTCGGGTGATTCAGCGGATCAAGGCTCATCCGGGGAGGGTGCTTCTGGTGCCACCCGATTGGCTGAGGCGTCCGTGGTACGCGGATCTGGTGCGTCGCCTGGACGGGGAGCCCTGGCAGTTACCGGCCAGGGCAGATCTATTGTTGCAGGGGCCTCTCTTCATGCCGCAAGTGGATAGATTCTCACTTACGGTATGGCCATTGAAAGGGCTTGACTGAGGAAGAAAGGCTATTCGCCGGCAGTCGTGGCTACGCTACTCAGAGCTAGGAAACCGTCCACTTCCCTGGCGTATGTTAGAATCTGGCATATATTTGAGGAATGGCGTTCACGATGACAGATTCGGGCATCTACGGTGTCCGTCCCCTCGATTTTGAGTTTTCTACAGGATGGTTTTGATAAGGGCTTGCTGCCAGTTCCTTGCGAGTGCAGTTGGCAGCCCTTTCCTGTTATTGCGGCAAGATACAGGGAGTTGGTCTCGGCGCTCATGCTGATGTGCTGCACTTTCTCAAGGCGGTTGCTCGGTTACGACCATCGCGTAGAGTGATGGTCCCGCCTTGGGATCTCAATTTGGTGTTGGCAGCGTTGTCCAAACCTCCCTTTGAGCCACTGCATCAGGCTTCGGTGAAAGACTTAACATTGAAGACCGTTTTTCTGGTGGCTATCTGTTCAGCCCAGCGGATCTCGGAGTTGCAAGCGTTGTCATGCAGGGAACCATTCTTGTCCTTTTTTAGAGAGAAGGTGGTACTGTGACCAGTTCCGTCCTTTCTACCTAAGGTGGTTTCATCCTTTCATGTGTATCAAATGGCGTCCTTACCAGTGTTGGGTTCGCTGGAAGGGGGCGACCCCGATCGCAGCTTGCGCCGTTTGGATGTGAAGAGGGTGTTGCGGCAGTATTTGAAGGTGACAGAGCTATTCTGCAAGACAGATTGGTTGTTCGTGCTGTTCGGGGGAGTGCGCAAAGGCGAAACGGCGGCGAAGGCTTCCATTGCGAGATGGATTCAGGAGGCGATTGCTTCCACCTATCTCCTTCAAGGTCGATCGGTTCCTGTGGGATTGCTTCCACTAGGGCGCTAGCGTCTTCATGGGCGGAGCACGGATTGGTTCCGCCAGGAGACATTTGTAGAGCGGCGACATGGTCGTCGTTGCATACATTCAGTAAGCATTACCGTCTGGACGTCGCGGCGGCAAGTGATGCCAGTTTCGGATCGGCGGTATTGCGTGCTGGCTTGAAAGGTCCCTCTCACTGATTACTGCTCTGGTATTTCCCAGAGGTAGAGGACTGAACTGGAGGAATGATAAGGAAATGATAATTACACTTACCTGGTAACTGTAGTTCCTTGAGTGACGACAGTTCAGTCCTCATTCCCACCCGGGTTTATTGGATGGTAGCAGGTCGGTGGCACAATGACAGGACTTACTGGTAAGTTTCATTTAGATATTGTTTTCTTTGCCATATTTCCTTGCTCTGTTTCAGGGATTAGCAGGGAAGAGTGTAAGAAAGGTTTTACTAGTTAAGGCAATGGTTCTGTTAACTTGTTATTGCTATAGCTACTTATCTGTTGCTCCTTTGAGTCTTCTTTGTTAAATAGTTCACACTGGGGCTGATGGGAGTGTCCGGCAGGCTATATCCAGTGATGTCATGATTCTGACATGCCAGTCTCCAAGCTGCAGGAGGAGGTTGACAACCCAGAGGTAGAGGACTGAACTGTCGTCACTCAAAGAACTACAATTACCAGGTAAGTGTAATTATCATTTAATCTCCATGGGCACCCACTCACCTAGAGTTTGGGAATGGATACTCTTTGATTCTCAGTGTTTCAAGGTGTTTCTTGCCCACTTATATAATGTCGTTGATATGGATGTCCCTGCAGAGTCCTCTCAACCTGCTTTCCAGATACACTGGGACTTGGGCCTTCCAAACAAATCTGATGACTTCTGGCTTGAGGTGTACTACTATATTCATAAATGCTCTATGTCCCTCTCCTTAGTCAGTACCCAATTGTGAATTCTTTATCATATGTCAGTCACTCCAGACAATTGGTTTCACTGGGGTAGGGCAGATGATTTCCTCTGCTGGAGAATGTGTAGACAATAAGGAACCTTATGTCATATATGGTGGAATTGTCCAAAAATACAGACCTTCTGGACTCAAGTTTATAACCACATCACACAATCTTTGGGGATCTATTTCTTCCTAGAGCTGGAGACCTGCATATTGGGATTCCTTTCCTCTGTTTCTTTGCCATTGAACACCTCTCGTCTGATAACACTGGTCAACATTGAAATTGTTACTGACTTTAAAAGGCCCTAATCTGTAGTATCTTGGTGAGCTGAACACGAATATAACATTAAAAAAATTGTATTGGCTCTCGTTTTGAAGATATTGCATGTAGTTCATTTTTGACGTTTCACCGTGTACATTTATCCAGTAGGACATCAACAACATCCCAAATAAGCCTTGAATGATGTAATATTGCATCACATTGCATAATACCAGCATGCACACATCATCCAGAGTTGATTGCATCATTTTCTGATGCAATGCAATACTAATGCCAGACGGCTGCTGAAGCCATCTGACATCAGCAGTATACTATACGCAGTCGGAAAGGTTGAGCATTTAAAATATTTCAGACTGTGTGCGAGACAGTTTAAGCTACTGCTACATGAAACTTTTATTAATCTTATGATTTTAGCCATTTAGGTACAATACAGAACAGTAATGCCGCGAAAGTGCGTTAATACCATTGACAATTTCTGCTATATTTGTGGGGAAGTGACATTTGCCAACCAGAAGAAAAGTATCACTTCTCAACTGAAGAAGGCATATCATCTTTACTTTGGATGCAAGATTGGTGACCAAGACAAGCCTTGGGCCCCACATATATGCTGCACTACATGTACAACACAGCTTTCACAGTGGTTGAATTGCAAAAGACATTCAATGCCGTTTGCAGTCCCCATAGTGTGGAGAGAGCCAAGTAACCACATAAATGACTGTTACTTCTGCTTGGTTCCTCCTCCTTCCAGCGGAATAACGAAGCAAAAGAAGTCGAGGATAGTCTACCCAAACATTCCGTCTGCATTGAGACCAGTTCCACATGGTGAGGGACTTCCTATTCCGGAACCTCCATCAGAATAGTCTCTTGATTCATCTGATGAGGACAAGGGTGAGCCGACCTGTTCTTCTCCTGGTCCATCAGCATGCAGTGACCCAGATTTTCACTGGGATGCATTATCAACTCCACACAGAATAACACAGGAAGAACTAAATGACCTGGTTCGTGATTTGGACTTATCCAAGAACAAGGCAGAATTGCTAGGATCAAGACTCCAAAAATGGAATCTTCTAGAAGAAGATGTCAGCATTACTTCATATCGAAAGTGCCACCAGCACTTCAGAAAGGAAAGTAATCTGGTATTCTGTTCCGATATTGAAAGCCTCATGAATGCCTTAAAAATCACTCATGACCCACAAGAATGGAGACTATAGAGACTCTTTGAAACTGAGTCTGAAGGCTGTGCTTTTGAACAATGGAAACCGTCTTCCATCTATTCCAGTAGCGCATGCCGTCCACATGAAAGAGACATACGATAACTTAAAGCATCTACTGACTTCCATTAATTATAACAAGTACAGCTGGCAACTCTGTGGTGACTTGAAGGTAGTTGCTCTTTTAATGGGACTGCAGCAGGGATATATAAAATATATGTGTTTCTTATGTGAGTGGGATAGCCGAACAAGGGATTGGCACTATTTGCGGAAGGAATGGAATCGCAGACAAAATGTAACAGTTGGAGAGAAGAATATCCAGCACCCAGCTATGGTTGAGGCTCACAAAATCCTGCTACCACCCCTTCACATCAAACTAGGTTTGATGAAAAACTTTGTGAAAGCCATGGACCGCATTTCGCCAGCTTTCTGATACCTACATGAAAAATTCCCTCGACTCAGCGAAGCAAAGATTAAAGAGAGAGTTTTTGTGAGTCCTCAGATTTGAGAACTCTTCAAAGATGACCGGTTCAACAACTTGCTGCAGGGTGATGCGAAACAAGCATAGAATGCTTTTTGCCTAGTGTCAACAAACTTTCTCAGGAATGTTAGAGCAGAAAACTACAAGGAACTAGTAGAAGACATGCTGATGCAGTATCAGAAACTTGGCTGCAATATGTCTCTAAAGAACCATTTCCTTGATTCCCATCTCGATTTCTTTCCTGACAACTGTGGTATGGTTAGTGATGAACAGGGCGAACGTTTTCACCAGGATATTGCAACGATGGAGCAAAGATACCAGGGAAAATGGTCCACTACAATGCTGGCTGACTACTGCTGGACACTCCCCAGAGAAGCTCTCGAACAGCTGTACAAGAGACAGGAGAAAAAATCTAAGAAGTAGTCTATGACTTGGTTTTTTACAGGTATTAACCGAAGGCCTATTATATTTACTATTGACATGCATTTTGTGATGTAAACATTAATTCTTGTAGATTACAAATAAACTAGAGCCAACTTTGCAATTTCACTGTCATATTTGTGTTCAGCATATAAAAATTGATAAGAAATGACTATTTTTATTTCAGTAGCATGACTTTTGTAAAGATTTGTTTACCAGTGTAAATTGCCTGCTTTTGGTGATGCGCTCTGTCATTAGCCGATTCTGAAAAAGGGCCTTTGCCTCCTCCTTATCGGAGTGGATGGTGAAGGTTTGGGGGAACAAAGGAGCTCATACACACACTGGCAGTCAAACAGGTCTTTATTAACCCCCCCGACGTGTTTCGGCTGCTGAAGCCTTCTTCAAGGGGAAACAAACCTCGAAACACATTAAAAACTTAAGTAAATAAATAAATAACAAATTGCACATACATAAAACTAATAAACACCTATATGAAAATATACATATTAATAACCATATAATATCAATATCAAAAACATATGTAAATAAATAAATAAATTAAAAATAATTTAAAAAATAATGATATAATCAAAATATATAAATTAAGCTTGATGTTCAGATGGCTAGTAAACAATATAGTGCAAAAGGAACTTGCATTTATAATGCCAACACATCAAAAACCATGTAAAGGACGGACAAGAATGAAAGTGTTAACAGAACTGTAGTATTGAGATGAGGAGGATTGGGAAGGGAACCGTTGTGACTACATATCATATTTTAAATAAAGTAAAGCCATCCCTTAATAGGACATATATATTTAAAAGCGGAGGGAGAGCAGTAAATATCTATATCTTATAACTGCTTATAAAATTGGAAGAAAGGAAACTTTTCAAAACAAACCACCAAAACTGCTGCACACTAGAAGGAAAGAAAGTATAGGAAAATAAATTTGCTTGCAAAATGTGACATAATAAGTGGAATGGAGACCTTACCTGGTGGATGGCAAAACAAGCTCATTGTATTGTGAAACAAAGGGCCATGTGTGCATACCACCAGATTTTCAAAACACCGAGCTGGATATTTATTGTTTGATTTCCCTCCGTCCCCTTCCTCTCCTTTTTCTATCCCCCTCTTCCCTTTTCCACTTCCTCCCCTCCTTCCCCTCTTTCCCTCCTCCTCCTCCCCCGTTCCCCCTCTCCCTCCCCCTTCCCCCTTCCCTCTTCACCTTCTCCCCTCCCCTCCACCTTTCCCCTCCCCTTCCCCTCTCTCCCCTCCCACTCCTCACCCTCCCTCCGCCTTCTCCTTCCCCCACTTATCATGTCACATTTTGCAGGCAATTTTATTTTTCTGTACATATGTTTTTGATATTGATATTGTATGGTTATTAATATGTATATTTTCATATTGGTGTTTATTAGTTTTATGTATGTGCAATTTGTTGTTTATTTATTTATTTAATTACTTATGTTTTTAATGTGTTTCAAGGTTTGTTTCCCCCTGAAGAAGGCCTCAGCAGCCAAAACACATCGGCGGTCAATAAAGACCTTTTTGACCACCAGTGTGTGCACACCAGCTCCTTTGGTCCCTAGTACCTGTGCTCTGTTCTTGTTGTCTGGTGAAGGTGTGGGACATCTACAAGATGGAGAAGCTCACGGCTGACTTGAGAGGATGACCAGCTCAGGTGGTGTGTCTCTGGTCAAAATTCCCCCAATATCTGAGTGAATATCTGTGCGAAAGAGAGGGCAGACCAGGGCCTAGAAGCCATCTCCTACTTTATGTTTGCCAATTCTATGCTTTTTGTTCTCCTGGGTCTACTGACTACCCCCTTACTCTAAGGCTTGAATATGTGGTTGTTTCTGTCCCTGGGGGATATTCATAGAGGGGGAGGGGGAGGGGGCTTGGTGGGAAGAGGGAGGGGGAGGGTAGTGGGTGGGTCTAGTCAATTGGTTACTTGTACCTCATGCCCCTCTGATTATTTGGGAATATTCTTAGAAAGTATAACTTGCAGTTAGAAGTGTGTAATTTAAAGTTCCTGGTTTCCCTCATTCTTATTCTTGTTTAGCTTAATGGGAAAGTATGGTTCGATCTCTGTCTGACATTTTTGGAGGGGAGATGGCAAATGGGATCACAAACTTGAGACTTTGGGGTATGTTTACAAAGGTGCAGTAATGTTACCATTGTTAAGTGCAGCGGTAATGTTACCAACGCCATATAAGGCAGTGGGCAGGCAGGGGGCATTCAGGCATAAAGGTAGCAATGTCCCGTTAGCGTGTGGTAAAGGGCGCCTTTGCCATTTAACACAAGTTAATGGGACAGTGCATGTAAAGCTGACAAACAGGGTACGTTAAGGTTGACAAGGCACCCTAAGGGCTTTAAGGCGCCCTAACTTAAGGCGCTTTAGGTTACAGCACCTTAAAGCTCTTAAGGCACCCTGAATTAAGGTGCCTTAACTTAAGGCACCTTATAAGGCACCTTACATTAAGGCACCTTAGATTAAGGCACCTTATAAGGCACCGTAGGTTAAGGTGCCCTAAGGACATTAAGGTGCCTTAAAGTAAGGTGCCTTAAAGTAAGGTGCCCTAAGGGCAGTAAGGTGCCCTAATGTAAGGTGCTCTAAGGACAGTAAGGTGCTCTAATGTAAGGTGCCCTAAGGGCTGTAGGTGCTTCAAGTTGACAAGCATGAACTGTAAGGTATAAAAATAGCTGTAACCCTAACACAGGATAGAGCACCAAGGAAAGGCAATGAACAAGGGATGGATGGAAGGAGTGGTGGGAGCTGATGGACCTGCCATATCTGCGGGCAAACTACGTGGCAGCTGGTAATGTGGACAAACATGTTGGAGGCAGCTGTACCGATGCACAGGGTGTTGGCAATGTAAAGTGCTGCAATGACAGTGGGTGGCAGAGGATGGGAATACATGTCCCTCAGTGGAGGCAGAGGTGGCAGGATATTTGCAATGATAGGAGGACAGAGGAGTAGTGGTGCCATGCAGATCAGGCACAGGCGAGGCAAGCATGAAGAGCCGCAATGCAGAAAAGGGTACCAGTGCAGGACATGGAGTAGCAGCTTGCACAAGAAGACAGGACTCTATACAGCTGACAGAGGCAGATAGATGAGCTGACGGATGGTTGGCAACTGAGGTGAGGATGTAATGGGCTGGCAGCACAGATCTGCAGAGATGTGACTGTGACAGGCAAGAAAATGATTTGAGTAGGACAGGCAGAAAAAATGAGAATGAAGTGGAATTGAAACCATGACCCTTGTCTAAGGAGTCACTGTACTAACCAGTAGGCTACACCTCCATGGCTTGTTGCACAGCAATGGCTGGAAACAGAAAGACTGCAGGACACCGCACAAAATGTCTGCTGTGTGTGCCAGGACAGGTTATCCCACCAGTACCCATGATGCGATGCACATGCAGAACAGCAGTCTACAGCTGATCACCAAATGGAGAATGCACCTCAGCTTGGTATGAAGAACTGACAGTGTGTGATATTGGCACAGAGCAGCTACAGACCATGCCACTGCTCAGGTTCTGTGTTCAACCTGAGAGTGAGGATGGGCGAACAGCATCAGGTCCACAGTACCTGTGGTGCTAGAGATAGGCTCTGCTGCAGATCCCCATTACTATCTGTGTGTGGCAAGTGTTCCCTGCAGTGGAACCTAGAGTCGCCCTGTTTCCATCTGTAGCTGTCCTGTCCTGTCTTCTTGTCCATCAGTTACATCCACCCAGAATAGTGCATACCCACTGTTACAATGCAACTGCCATAGACACCTATTATCAGGGCAGAGGGGTGTCTAGACTCACATAAGCTTTATAAAGCAATGCCTAATATACCATGCTCTCAGGGGCAAAGTGCTTTGCAATATCTGTCCCTTGCCCACAATAAACATTTTTGTAATGGAGGGAGTAGCAACCCCAGCCCAAAGGCTGTTGGGGGGGAAGACCAGCTCTGTACCTGCTACTAGGGCAGTGGCAGCCTAGCAGTAGCACTGGAAAACCTGAGCTACCACCCACCAAGGTCTAACATTCACCAGCAGAAGGCACAGTCAGACTGTACCTGCTGCACCCCACCAGGTGTTGCAGCCATGCACATACTAACTACAGACAGCCTTCTAGCCAGTCCATATTGCACATTCACAGAGGAACTATGTACACCCAGAAATGGAATAGACAGCACAGACACCCAGCAGGTGTCTCAGTGATTGGGTCCCAAAACAGGAAGCACACAAACATCACAAGAAACAAGTGCTATAAAGCACTATGTGGGAACATAGCCGTGCCATGGTCACTGCTCAGTCAGAGTGACAGCGTCCTCCCAGTAGGACATGCTGTGGCCACCCTCTCCATACACGTGGTGGTTGGGCACTGCAATGTCCCAGCCATTGCCCTATCCCCGATGCAGCTGCATCCTGCCCAATCCACCTTGTCTAGGCCATACCCACAATACCTTGCTCCTCAGTATGCACATTTGCAGACTAATGCTGGGAACAGTGGGCCCAATGAGGTGTAGGAAGCCACAAAACAATGGATAGACATACACACACACTCCTATTGCAGCATTGTGCAAAGATAGGGGTGGATAGCAATCCTGCCCGCCACACTGGTCCCGATCATAGTGCAGGCATTGCTGAGGTGTGCAGGAGCTAGTTGTAGTGCTCTGGTGATAACGTCTGCTCCGTGCTGGGGCCAACAGCCTAACTCTCCATGAAGCCTTGAATAGTGGAGTCTGTGTGTGGGTGTTTGTACCCCCATGTTGATGCTATATATTTGCAATGTTGGGTAAAATGTAGGGATGTACTCTGCAACATCCACAGCTGGGACCCAAACCTGTGACTATCTGCTTCACAACACACTGGCTGTGCATACTGCACCACACTGTTGCCACAGAAGCACAGCACTCCCTGGGGCTAACTTTGCTGTCATCAGACAGAGTTTGTTTGTTGCACTGCACACCACGCACTGGAATAGGGCATGGCCTTGGGCCACTTCCCCCTCCGCCACCAACACCCCCCCCCCCATGCTGACATGCCCATATGCTGTCGGTGTTGGTAGTGTGCAGTCCTTGGGCATCCGATGTGCATATAGGTGGGTGATTAGGGTGCATGGTCTGGGGTGGGGAGGCATACATGGACATCCACACATCCCCCCCATCACCGCCTGCCAATGTTATGTCCCTTCCACATGGGGGAGAGATGACTGGGGGGTATAAAGTTGGTGATCTAGCAACTATTGGCTAGGGTAGACCTGGTAAATGTAGGTAGATTGTGTCATGCCGGCAGACTGTGGAAGGGCTAGGGCATGCAATGTGGGTACAGTGTACCCAGTTTGGATTACTGGGCGTATACATATTTCAGCCAATGTGTGGTCCCACCCTGCACTGCCTTACCAGGGGCTGTAGTAAAGAGTGTTCATTTAGCTGGGTTTACGGACAGTTTAGGACTTATCCTGGGGAAGGTACATAGACCCTTGTTAGAGTGGTCCCCAGATATGCACTGCTTGCCCCATTACAGGCATTGTGGTTCCTGTGTGATGTCTGGTGTACCTGCTGGGTACGTGTCCCCTGGATGGAACACTGTGGAACACAGAGCACTGGGCATGTTTGACCTTGATCAGACACTGTCATGCTGATGTCCAGTTTCTGTGTTCCTATGTGCCACCTAGGTGACAGTCTAGTCCACCCTTTGCCGCAGTTGCCCCCACTGCATGTCCCGCCTTCAGCCCCCTTTTCCCCATTTGCATCATCACCATAGTGTCCTTTCATACTTGGGTACTATGCTGTTGCTGCAAATGGGCACTACTATCACTATTTTTGGGCTCCCTGTCTGTTCTCTAATATTTGCTGACATTGAAATGGTCTCTCTCTCCTGCAAATGTGCATTTACTGACAGGTTTTCACTGGCGGCAATGTCCCGGCGTTAATGCTCCAGCGTTAGTGTAGCAGGAGCCTCTCCCCGCCCATTCCCTGCCCATTGACCCCTTCTCTCAGCCCTCTCTCCACCCTCTGGGACAGTTACCGCTGCGGGTAACGTTACCGCGCGGTAACGTTACCAGTGCTACATTACCATGCCTTAGTAAACATACCCCTTTGTCTAAGTTCTGATATGTATCTACTTATATATTTTTTCCTGGTCTTGCTACCTACGGAGGTCCTATTTGCTCTGGTGGGGGGGGGGGGGCGTTTGTGCATTTCTGTTATTTTCTTGACTTCTATAAAGTATTTACAAAAAAAAAAAAAGAAAGGGGCATGCTTGTGGTGTTCCATGATGGAGCACAATCTATGTAGAAATTATGGGGTCAATTTCAAAAAGCCCTTATCCAGATCACCATGGAGTTTATCCAGAAAAGGGAACTAGAAGAGATATTCAGCATGGGGCCAGTGTAAGAATATTGGACAACCCTTAAGTCTTTCCTCCCTCCCACTCCCAAGATTTTGATAATTAAGCTCAACAGCCATGATCATTCCACACCACCCTCCCAGAACAATTCTGACAACATACTTAGACCTATTAAACTTTGCTTTGTACATATGCATGTGCCCACTCTCCCTGCAGGTAAAAGAATGTGCCGATGACTCTTTGAGTTTGTGGGGCTGTCACGAACTACTGGTTTGCTTTGACTGCTGCTGCTCGTTACTGCCCCTCAGAAACTGCTGCCCTAGGCAACCACCTAGTCTTCCCTACTAGTTGGGCTGGCTGTGAGTCAATGGAACTATGAAAGCAATTCTGTAAGGAGCCGCAGATACTTATGCGCTTTTTACGTGCATAATTAATGCAGGTGCAATTCTATAACTACAGTATGTGTGAGGAGGCTATCATGTGTACTTCCACTGTGGGCTTGCACATGGATAGTGCCTGGGCGGAGTGCACATTTATGCACGTACATTATAGAATATGAATGCATATGCATTAGAAATGTGCCATCATTTATAAGTGACCATCATGTTAACTGATGCATGCTAGTGGCCACTTATGCTAGGATTCTAAAAAGTCAGATCCACACAGATTTGACTTTATAGAATAGGTGAGATTAATGCGCGTACAAACCATACTAACTATGTGGCTCCTGATGGAATTATTCCCCATCTGATAAGGGGCAGATTTTATAAGGAACTGCCTAAAGATACATCATTTATGTCATGTCACCTATTTTCAAGGATTTATGCATGTGGATGGGCACTTATGAGCATACTTTAGTTGGTCACAATTTTGTAAGCACGTGTGTAAGTCCAGTCGCACGTATTTTCAGTGTGGGCATGCACCTGGGTGGAGTCTGAACGGAGTGTAGGTACAAATTTACACACACAAGTTATAAAATACTATACAGTAACCTACGTATGTTCTGGGAAAATCTAGGTGCAGGCATTTATATCTGCCATAGAGCAGATGCAACAGCTTGTGCCTAGCTTGCATGTGTTTTTACAACACTTATTTTCCTATCTTATAAAGTACATGTGTACTTCATTTTAGAAAATAGGCCTTGAAGACAAGCTTGCAAACACGTGTTAGCTCCATGCGAGTTTGTAAAATTGCCCTCATAGTGATACTGAATATTTCCACATATTGGCACTATCCAGAGAGCACTAGTACGGTCTATGGGCAGGGCTAGGGCAGTACTGTCCACAATCTGGATATTCACTATCATTATCCAGATATTGGTAGTTCTCAGCCGCTATCTGGATGGCTTCGGCTGCCAGAAAATCTGTCCTAAGTTTCTATCTGGATTACTTATCTGGACAGTGTCCTGAAAATCGCCACTATCCAGATAATGGCAAAAATTATTTATTTATTAGGATTTATTAACTGTCCTTATAAAGAGATTTACCCAAGGCAGTGTATAATAGGTCTTCCCTGACATAGACAGCTTACATTGTAGTAGCATCATAACAATAACAAAATGATCCTGTGATGGGGTATATAGGAAGTTACGCATCCCTCTCCAAACAGATTGTCAGCAGTCCACCTTAAGAAGGGCTACAGCTCAGAACTCAGAGCTGAGAGGGCATGACTCAAACAGAGGAACAAGGAATCCAGCTGGGTGCAAGAGAGGGAGAGGCCCTTGCAGACAAAAACTCTTTCCAAGCAGGGCCGGCACTAAGTGGTAAGCCTGGTAAATACAGCAGGGGGGCGAAGAGATCAGGAGGGTGCTGAGATCAGGGGACGCCATTGCTAAAAACCTGCTGCCTTGTTACCGATCTTCCAGTCCCCTTGCCCCACCGCCGCTGCTGCTGCTCCACACATGATGACAAGCATGGCGCTGGGTAGAAGGCAGCTCAAAGTCTCCCCAGAGAAGAGGATCATGTCCGTGGGACATGCTGCTCTCACGGGCAGAAGGCAGTGAGATTGCAGCCCAGAGACGCTGATCCTGCCTGCATGAGCAGCATGTCCCACACCTCTCTGGGCCACAATTGTGACCTTGTGCTGTCTTCTGCCCGTGGGAGCAGCATGTCCCATAGGCAGGATCTGTCTCTCTGGGCATAGATGCTGGACAAGGGGGGAGGGAGATTACAGGAAAACAGGGGAGATGGGGGGCATTGGGAGGTAGAGGGGAGATGCTGGACATGGAAGGGCACAGAGAGACTGAAGGGAGATGCTGGATGAATGGGGGGGTGAATAGGGAGCAGAGGGGACATGCTAACCCCTTGGAGGGGGGCTAGGGATAGGGATATGAAGGGAGATAGTGGACTTGGGAAGGGGGCATAGGGAGAGCAAGGAAGGGAGGGAGAATTTTGAGATGGAGGTGATGCTGAACACAGGTTTATAAGGAGACTATGGGGAGATGCTGGAAATGGGTGGTAGAACAGAAGGAGACAGAGGGGAGATCCTGGGCATGGTGTTAATGGGTGTGGGGGGAATGAAGGACATGGGGTGATAGGGGGAGAGAGGGGAGAAGATGGACATGGGGTAGATAGGTTGAGAAAGAGACGGAGAGATGCTGGTCTTGGGAGTAATAGGGAGGGGATGGGATGGAATGGAGAGGGAGAGGAGAGATGCTAGGCATGGCGGGAGTAGGAATGGTTTATGGTTTATTAAAATACTTGATATACTACCTTTCTCATGTGGCAAAGCAGACTACAATAAAATATTCAAATAAGAAAGGAAAAAGAACTCCATTATTGAACAGGAAAGTAAAGAACAGAAAGAAAAAAAAAAGAAACAAAGGAAAATCAAGAAGCAGAATGCTGCACAGTAACTAACTGATATATTATTCAACAGTGATATTAAACACATACTGAAATAGGTGGGTTTTTAGTGCTGTTTTAAACTTAGGGAGAGAAGCTTCCAAATGAATGTCAGTAGGGAGGGAATTCCAGGAGGGGACGGGGGTGGGGGGGTGGGGCTTGATAGAAGAATGCTGAGTTATGAGTACCTTCAAGGTGAGCCTCTGATGGGGATGGTAAGTAGAGTCTGTTTGCATGTATGGAACATAAAGGACGGGGAGATGCATACGGTATAAGCTGTGAGGAAAGATAAGCAGGTGTACCAGAGTTTAGTATTTTATGAATGATGACCAAATGTTTATATTGTATGAATACAGATAGGGTAAGCAGTGGGATTTAGTGTAAAGTGGGGTTACATGATCATAACAGGAGGAGTGATGGAGGAGACATAGGGGTACGTTTACTAAACCGTCTTAATGTTACCGGCACTAGTTGCAGCGATAATGTGAAGAATGCCATATAAGGAGTGGGCGTTCCGGCAGCAAGGTAGCAAGAATCTGTATCGCGCGATAGTGGGCGCCGTGGCACGTTAACGCGCGTTAATCCTAAGTTCATGCCAGCGCAGTGCTAGCAGCTATAAAAATGTAGCCCACTGGTTACTGCAATGACTGCGGAGGCAAAGGTAATGGCTTTGATCCCAAAGTGGTGTTATGTAAGAAGGCTGTCTAAGGCAATTCCTTTTAATCTAAATCAGTGCTTTCTGAGGCATTTCCTTTTTTAAGTTAAATCAGTGCTGCCAGCAAAAACACCCTCACAGTGACGCAACATAAGGTGCCGCACAAGGCGCCCTATAAGGCAATCCATAGGGCACATTATAAAGAGCCCTATCTGCCAAGGCGCCTTCTAATGTGCCCTATAGGGCACTTTACGGGGCACCTTATAGGGCGCTTTACGGGGTGCCTTATAGGGTACTTTATAGGGCGCCTTATGAGGCACCTTAAGGTTACAGCACTGTGAGGGTGCATTTTGCTGGCAGCACTGATTTAAATTAAAAGGAAAAGCCTCAAACAGCCTTATTAAATAAGGCCACTGTGGGATCAAACCCATGACCTCTGCCTCCACAGTCATTGAAGTGGCTACAGAAAGACTGCAGGTCACCACATAAACTGTCTACTGTGGTTACCAGGATAGGGTAAACCCACCCGTACCCATGATGCACTGCACATGCAGATCAGCAGTCTACAGATGATCACAAGATGGGGTATGCACCCCCACAGCACCTCGGCCTGGTAGGGGGAACTGACCGTGTGTGTTACTGGCACAGAGTAGCTAAAGACCGTGACATTGTGCGGGTCCTGTGCTCACCCTGAGAGTAGGTGGGGTGTCCAGCACCAGGTCCGCAGCACCTGACTTGGCTGAGGTAGGCTATGCTGCAGGTCCCAATCAGTGCCAGTGTGTGATAGATAGTCCTTAAATACACACCTAGGATACACCTGTGTCCATCTGTATTTCCCAGTCACGTCTAGCCCTTGTTGACTATGATGCACCCAGAATAATGCATATCCTGTGTGGGTGCCATGGTCACATGTTATAAGTGAAAGGGGGTGTTTGGACCCCAAAGCGGATTTTGTAGCACCACCCAACTTTCCCTCTGTGGCTCAGGGTGGCGGACAGGATCTCCCACCAACAGATCCACATTCTACATCTCTGCAATGGTAGCAGTAGAGGGGACCATCAACCCCAGTCCTGCTGGGGAACGGGCACCCTACAGGGCAGTCAATGCAGATCTGTACGCATCACATAAAGCAATAGCAGACAGGCAGAATGCTGGAAAACCACAGCTGCCCCCCACTATCTGACATTCACCAGCAGAGAGCACAGTCAGTCTCTACCCATTGCACCCTGCAAAGTGCTCCAGCCATACACATGCTAACTGCAATAAATAAATAAATAAAACTGCAGTCTGCTAGCTAGTACATAGTGCATGTTCCTGAAGGAACTGTGTGCACCCAAAAATGGGATGTGAGCACACACACCAAGCAGGCATGTCAGTGATTGGACCCCAGAAAAGAGAACCCATAAATATCACTTGAAAAAAATACTGCACAGCACTATGGGGGAACGTAGCCATGCCATGGTCACTGCTAAGTCAGGGTGAGAGTGACCTCCCAGCATGACATGCTGTGGCCACCCTTTCCGTGCAGGTGGTGGTTGGGCACTACAATGTCCCAGCCATTGCCCTATGCCCTGTGCAGATGCATCCTGCCCAGGCCACCCTGTCTGGGCCATACCCACAGTACCTTGCTCCTCATTATGCACATTGGCAGGCTAACACTGGAAACAGTGCAAGCAGTGTGGGCTCAGTGAGGTGTAGGCAGTCACAACACACACTCCAAAACCTATGCCAGCATTGTACAAATATAGAGGTTTTTGGCAGCCCTGGCCACCACACCAGTCCTGGGCACAGTGCAGGCATGGCTATGGTACGCAATACTGTTGGGTTCACTCCCCGGGGTGGTAAATACTGTCAGAAACCAAAACTGAAACACATTCCACAGATATCAGAAAGGTTGCTATGATGCAGCTCTGTCAACAAATTGTGTTTAACTTATGATTTGTTATCTGCCATTAATCATAGCAACCTTTTGATATATGTGTAACGTGTTCCCAAGTTTAGGGTGGCATTGCTAAGGTATGCAGGTGCTAGTATTGGGAGATGCTGCTCCGCGCAGGGCCCAACAGCCTGACTCTCCATGATGCTTTGGATAGTGGAACCTGTGGGTGTGGGTGTTTGTGCCCCTGTTGGCCGCTGCTCTAGGGCTGAGTTTCCCAACTCTGGTCCTGGTGGGCCAAACACGGTTCAGGTTTTCATGCTGTCCCTAATGAATATGCATGAGATACATTTGCATACAATGGGGGCGGTGTGTACAAATGCAGCACAGGCATATTTATTAGGGACAGCATGGAATTTGAATGGTGTTTGGCCCTCCAGGATAGCAGTTGGGAAACTCTACTCTAGGGATTGCACATGTTAATGGTGTCTGTGTCCTGTAGGGTAAAATATAGGTGTTTATGGTGTGTTTATTTAATCTGCAATAACGGTTCTGTCTTTATTACCATGGTTTAGTACTGTGTAAAATCTAGGGACATGGTTTGCAGGAGCCACAGCTGGGACTTGAACCTGTGACCTTCTGCCCCTGAACACACTGGCTGTGTGTACTGCCTGCCATAAAGGCAGCTCATTCCCTGGGGATACCATGACTGTTCGTCAGACAGACCTTGTCTGTTGCAGTGCACGACACCCACCTAAATGGGGCTTGGCCATGGTCTGCTGTGGGCAGATGCCACTGCCCCCTCTGCAACGAGAACCCCTCCGCCACCATGCTGACATGCCTTTGTGCCGGTGGTGCTGGTGGTGCGCAGTCCCAGGCCATCCAGTGTGCCGGTAGGTAGCTGCCTACGGTGCGTGATATGGGGTAGGTGTGCTTGCCTAGACATCCATGCTTCCCCCCGGCACCATCTGCCAATGTTATGTGCCCTTTGGGGTACTTGCTGGGTACTGTCCCCTGCGACACTGTGGGACACACACTCGTGGCCATGTTTGCCCTTGGTCAGTTGATGTCTTGCTGGTTTTCTGCTTCTACATTCCTATGTGTCACCTAGGCATCTGCCTAGCCCACCCTGTGCCATAGCCGCCCCACTGCATTTCCCGCCTGCAGTCCTCTGTACCCCATTTGCAGCCTCACAGTAGTGCCCTCTCATACTTGGGCACTATGATGTTGCTGCACATGTATCACTACTATCACTTTTCTTGGTTTCCCTGCCTTTGCTGCACATTGCTGACTGAAATGGTCTCGCTCCCCTGCAAATGTGCCTCTAGCTCGAGGTTTTCACTGGTGCTACTTTTCAGACCTTCATTTCATGGCATTAGTGTGCATGGAGCCTCTCCCCGCCCACTCTCTGCCCATTGACCCCTTATCTCCACGCCTGGGGAGCTGTACTGCGCCCTCTGGGGAGCCTTACTCCACCCTCTGTGCACCTTACCGCCGCTGGAGACGTTATCACGTGATACGTGATGTTCTCGCACGGTAATGCGCCATTATCGCGTGATAACATCACGTATTGCGTGATAACGTCACAGCTGCAACTTTACCGCCGTTTAGTAAACATACCCCATAGTGCTGTATTTTGCACAGCTTGTAGCCATTTAATTTGATATTCAGGTGATCTTGAGAAAATACTGTTTCTGTAATCTGTTTTAGAGACTACCAATGATAATAAAAGTGTAAGGATTGTGGACTTAGGAAGAAAAGGTGAAATTAGACTTACCTGCTAATTGTAGTTCCTGGAGGAACTCCAGTCTAGTCCAGAACCTCTGGGTTGTCCTCCTCTCACAGCAGCTTGGAGACTGAGAAACGTCATCTCTTTTCTGATGACACTGGTATATCTACTCCGGATCCGCCTCCTCACACCAGTAACCTATTGACAAAGTAGACTCACCGGAGCAACAATTAAGTAGTTAACACACTACGAACCAATCCAACTACGTAACAAGAACTTTGTAAAGACAGAGGATATGTCGCCTAACACCTTCCCCTTCTTCCATTCTAACTGAATGAGAAACAACTCCCCCCCCCCTCCCCCGGAGGCCTAACCTCCTCCTCCAGAAAGGGTATTGATCACAGAAACACCCCCCTTGTCTAGACCATTACACACTTACCTGATACTTTCTCTTCGCTTCAGGCTCTAGCACCTAGAAATCAGGGAGGGATATCGGACTAGACTGGAGTTCCTCCAGGAACTACAATTAGCAGGTAAGTCTAATTTCACCTTCCTGATCGTCTCTCCAGTCTAGTCCGAAACCTCTGGGTATGTAACAGAGCAGTGAAATCAATGGGAGGGACCTGCTAGCCCCGCCTGAAGCACTGATGATCCAAAACTGGTATCACTTTCCGCCTGAACATCCAGGCAATAATGCTTCACAAACAAATTTAAAGAAGACCAAGTAGCTGCTTTACAAATATCCACCACTGGCACCTGCTGGAATTCCGCCCAAGATGTCGCCTGCGCTCTGGTAGAATCTGCTCGCAGCCCCTCCAGAACCACCTTCCCCTTTAAAATATAAGCGGACGCTATGGCCTCCTTAATCCATCTGGCAATAGACGCTTTTGACGAAGCGTCTCCCTTCTTTGGCCCACCAAACAAAATGAACAGGCGCTCTGGTTTGCGGAAACTCACAGTCCTACGGATATACTTTTTCAACACTCGTCGGACATCTAGAAGATGTATATGTTCGCCGACCGAAGGCCCCCCCCCCTTCTTGGTGAAAACTGGCAATGATATCACCTGATTCACGTGAAAATCTGACACCACTTTAGGCAGAAAGGAAGGGACCGGACGCAAAACCACCTTAGAATCATAAAATGTTAAGAAAGGCTTCCTACAAGATAGCGCTTGCAATTCGGAGATTCTCCTGGCCGAACACATCGCCACAAGGAAAACCACTTTCAGAGTTAGGTCCTTTAACGATGCTGCCGACAAAGGCGCAAACGGCTCTTTCCGCAAAGCCTCCAACATGAAAGGAAGATCCCACTTTGGTACCACCTGTCTACGTGGAGGTCTCAACAACGACACTGCCCTTAAAAATCTCTTGACATCTGGATAAGCGCCCAGACTCTCACCTCCTATCTTTCCTCAATAACAAGACAATGCTGCAACTTGCACCCGCAAGGAAGCTGCCGCTAAGCCTTTATCCAAACCATCCTGCAAAAAGGATAGCAGCAGTGGAACCCATGCTCTTAGTGCCTGGACCTATCTGTCTATACACCAGGCTTTGAAAACTCTCCAGACTCGAACATGCGCTAAAGACGTAGATCTCTTCCTCGCTCTCAGCAACATAGCAATGACCGCTGAGGAGTAACCCTTTTTCTTCAACCTAGCCCTCTCAATAACCAAGCCATAAGCGAGAACCGATCCACGTGTGGCATCACCAGAGGCCCCTGTGACAAAAGGTCTATCCGAGATGGGAGCTGCCAGGACCTCCCTGCCAAGAGTCTCTGCAGATCCGCGTACCATGGCCGTCGAGGCCAATCCGGAGCTATCAGAATCACCTGTCCGTGGTGCTGCTCTATGCACTGCAGCACCCGTCCTATCAGCACCCAAGGAGGGAACACGTATAGAAGCTGATGTTGCAGCCACCTCTGTATGAGAGCATCCAGCCCCTCGGACATCCTTTCTCTTCTTCTGCTGAAGAAACGATTTGCCTTTGCTGAATGAAATGTCGCCATGAGATCCATTACCGGTGTTCCCCATCATCGCAGCAACATGTCGAACACCTCCTGATGAAGGACCCACTCTCCCAGGACCACCCGCACCTGACTCAAGAAGTTGGCTTCCATATTGTCCATTCCCGCTACGTGAGCTGCTGACAAGGCCAGTAGATGTTCTTTGGCCCAAATGAATAGCTGTTCGGCCTCAGTTTCCATCAGAATACTGCTGGTTCCTCCCTGGCAATTGATATAAGCCACCGCTGTTGCATTGTCAGAAAACACCCGAACCGCACTGCCGCACAGGTACGGCTGAAAGGCCTGTAATGCTAGCACCGCTGCTCTCAACTCCAACCTGTTGATTGACCAGCCCTGTTCCAGCTGGGACCACTACCCCTGCGTAAATCTCCCTTGACAATGAGCTCCACAGACGATGAGACTGGCATCTGTCATCAGGAGAACCCAGCAAGGCACTTCCAACGGCATTCCCTGCTCCAAACAGTCCATCTTCAACCATCACAGAAGAGCCGAGCGCGTCTCTGGCATACATGGCAACTTCCGTGACAGAGAATCATTTTGGTGAGACCAACATCTGAGCAAAGCCCTCTGCAATGGCCTCATATGCGCCCTTGCCCACGGCACCATCTCCAGGATCGCCGCCATGGTTCCGAGCAACTGCAAATAATGCCACGCCGTGGGAGTCACTCTGCCAAAGAATCGTCTGATAAGATTTTGCAATCCCTGCACTCGCTCTGGTGGTAGATACACTCTTCCCGAGACGGTATCGAACTGAGCTCCCAAGTACTCCAGCCGCTGCGATGGCTCCATCTTGCTTTTGGACATATTGACCACCCAACCGAGACTTTGCAGCACCGCTACCACTCTGGCTGTGGCCGATACACTCTCGGCTTTGGTCTTTGCCCGTATCAACCAATCGTCCAGATAAGGGTTCACTAATAATCCTTCCTTTCGCAGGGCCACCGCCATGACCACCATCACCTTGGTAAACGTCCTTGGCGCCATACCTAGCCCGAATGGCAAGGTCCAGAACTGAAAATGTCCTTGAGGCACCGCAAACCTGAGAAACATCTGGTGTTCCCGTCTTATCGGAATGTGCAAGTACACTTCCGATAGGTCGAGGGAAGTAAGAAGCTCGTCTTTCCTTACTGTCACGATGACCGACCTCAGCGTTTCCATCCGAAAATGAGACACCCTGAGGCAGTGATTCACTCGCTTGAGATCCAAAATCGGCCGGAAGGATCCTTCTTTTTTCAGCACCACAAAATAAATTGAATATCGACCTAAACCGCACTGGTCTGGAGGCACCGGCACTACTGCCTTGAGCTCAAGCAGCTTCTCCACCGTCGCCCTCACCAAGCCGCCCTTGACCGGTGCCTTGCACGATGACTGAACGAAAAAATCTGTGACCAGTCTTTGAAACTCCAACACATAACCTTCTCAAATCACCTCCAGTACCCAGCGGTCCGATGTTATTTGGACCCAGGCAGGGTAGAAGTCCCGCAGCCGACCTCCTACGGGCACCACCTCTCCCCGGTCCCCCTGGCATCATTGGGACTTTCGCAGATTCGTGGAGAAGGAAGAGGCTCCAAAGCCTCTGCCTGCTCCCCGAAAGCCACAAAACCCCTGGTTCCTGTTGGGGAAGCGACCCCTCTGCTTTTGATTAAACCGGGGGAAGCGAAAACGACAAAACTCCCGTTATTGCCCTTTGCCTGTGGGAGTCGAGCGTCCCTGCTTTTGTTTGTCCTCTGGAAGCCTACCGCCTTTGGACTCCCCAAGATCTTTTACTAACTTGTCCAAATCTTCCCCGAACAGGAGCTTGCCCCTGAATGGAAGTTTACTGAGTCGGGACTTATATGAGCCATCCGCTGCCCAATTTCTCAGCCACAGACAGCGCCTAGCTGCTACCACCGAAGCCATACTCTTTGCCAATCCCCAAATGAGGTCATAATGAATATCTGCTAAATACGCTGTTCCAGACTCCAGCCTGGCTGGCCCTCTGACCACTCCATCACCCTGGTCGTCTTTAAGTCTTTGAGCCCAGTGTAAACAACTCCTCGCTACCCATGCCCCACAAATCGCCGCCTGGATAGCCAGAGCATTCACACCTGTTTCAGCAAGGAATCCAGTTTCCTATCATGCGTATCCTTAAGCACCGCACTACCCTCTACCGGAATAGTAGTCTTCTTAGTTACTACCGCCATGGCGGCATCCACCTTGGAAGACCGAAACAATTCCTTATCCTGGTCCATCAGCGGGTAAAGTCGGCCTATCACTCTGGCACCCTTCAAAGCTGCCTCTGACATGTCCCACTCCTCTTGGATCATCTCTCGCAGCACTCTATGCACCGGAAAAGCTCTCAAGAGCCGGCATATTAAGCCCTTTTAACGTCTCCGCAATGAGTGCTGGCAATTCCTCTCTTCGAAACAGACGGACTACTCTAGCCTGATCCTCCTTGTCTGTGATCTCACCTTTTTCCACTTCATCTAATTCCTCATCGGGATCCCCTTCATCAGAGTGAAGTCCCTCTGAGAACACAGACTGATCCTTTTGATCCTGCTCTAACCTGGCCCTATTTGCCTGGCCGCCTGTCACTCCCATACCTACAGGAGTACCAGGTCTCTTCTCTCTGCGCTCCCCGACTCTGACCCTAACGGACAGGCTCTCCTGATGTCCTCTAAAGGCTTGTTGGATAAGCGCCACAAACTCTGGAGAAAATATCACTGCCAGCCATCCTGGCAGAGTCGCCTGAGGCGCAAGTAGATCTGGCGCTGACGAAGGCCCAGCTACTGGCTCCCGAGATGACCCCTCCTGAGGATCTGGAACTTGCCTCACTAATTGGTCTCCCTGTGACTCCGATCCACTTTCCAAGGTGTGCTCCATGGTTTCTGCTTCCTGGCTGCACCCCCTACAGACACCTGATTCCGACACAGACCCTCTTCTAGATCCGCAGACTACAAACTGCGGTCTAGCCGACATTCCACCTGAAGAGATGCTGTGAAAGTCACCTCAAAACAGGAATTGACAAGCCAAGAGCTGCCCCGATCTTCCTTTATGTTTTTTTTTTTTTTTAAACCCGATAAAGGCAACGAAACAGCCACACCAAACTGCTTCTTTAACAGCGAAAACGAAGCTTCACTTTGCAAGTTTGTGCTCCCGAGGAGCCCGGGACAACCCCATTGGATTCCCGCATTGCTGCCACGCGGCTAAGCCCCATGCAGCAACATGGCTCGTGCTCTTTTCTCCCCTCCCTCGCTTCAAACGCTCCGATGCCTGCAGCACACTCCCTCACAGCCCCCACTCACCGCACTTCCTGCCATCTTCGTTCCGCTCAACTGAGCTGTCTGCCTTGCTGCTCCGGGAGCCGTGAGCATCAGGACTCTTAAGGGAAGAGAGCGAGCGAGAGAGAGAGAGAGCCGTTGGGGCCAGCCAGTCACGCTGCTGCGTGCTTCTCCGCGCTTACAGGCAAGCCTTCTGATGCGCTCACTGACCACACCGCGCTCCAGTTCCTCGTCCACTGAACTGCGTTCGGGAGCCGGAGCCCTGCCACCCCCGAGCAGGCGCTGACTCCAACTACTGATGGCCCCGTCGCGGGTAAGGCAGCAGAGTAGAGGGGGAGGGGGAAAAGAGGAGGGAAGGCCTCAGAATCTTAAAGGCAACACTCCTCTCAAATTCCCAATTTAGTTTTAATTTCTCTTTATCTACCAAACCTCTTCATCTCCCCCTTATTAGTCTACAAACTATTCCTTAATTGTTCCTCCAATCTGATCCTGGACCTCCAGGTTCATCCAACCTCCAGCTGCTTGGAGACTGAGGTAACTGGTGTGAGGAGGCGGATCCGGAGTGGATATGCCAGTGTCATCAGAAAAGAGATGACGTTTCTCAGTCTTCAAGCTGCTGTGAGAGGAGGACAACCCAGAAGTTCCGGACTAGACTGGAGGGACGATCAGGAAGAGCGGATAGAGCGAATATGCCTTAGAAAATAGAAACACCGATGAACAACCTAACTAATGTGTATATGAAAAGAGAGAGGGGTCCAGAATGACTCCTAGATATTTTAGTGTGGAAACTATTGGAACTTGAAAACTATTATATTATGGGGGCTATGGATGGAGAGGGAGAGATGCTGGACATGGGATATGAAATGAGAAGGGGGACACGTAAGGATAGGGAGAAAGAGGGAATGTGGAGATACTGGATGGAGGGAAAAAGAAAGAGGGAGACAGAGACACTGGGTGGGGAGAGGGATGTTAGACATGGAAGGGAGAGAGAGAGTGAGCAAAAGACTGTGAAATAATGGACCAGGGAAGAAGTGGTGGGGAATGGGAGGAGTGGAGTGAGGGTTGAAAGTGATAGGTAGATGGAGTAAAAAAGAGGAGAATTGAGGATTGGATAGTAAGAAGGAGTAGTGAAATCTGAGTGGACAGAGAGAGAAAAAAATAAATGGAAGAAAGATGAAAGGAAAAGATTGCAATCCAAGATGGAAAGAAGCAAAGAAAAATAGCTTAGAGACCATAGAGAGAGAGCTAAGAGAAGACAGAGGAAAGCAGAAACTTCAGATTGGGACCAGCATGGTCAGAGAATAAAATGGTCAGACAACAAAGCTAGAAAAAAAATATTTTCAATTTAGTGATTGGACATTGCATTATCTTTATATTTTGTCCAGTATGGAGAAATGCATCTCTTTCTCTGGTATAGCACTGCATGCAGAGTCTGGCTTCTTGGGATTTTAGACTAATTTTGTCTACATATTTTTATTTTAGTGTGTGGTTACTTATTCTGTACTTGATGAGGATCTGTGTTCTGAGTGTGTAATCGGGGCCAGGTGTTCTGTTAACATGGAGTTTGTACATAGTGATCTATACTGTAGTAATCTGACTTTTCAAATAGCTGCTGCTCTTTTCTGTGTAGGCTCCTTGTTGTATGAGTTTTGGAAGCTGGTGCTGCTATGGTATGATAGATTTGCTCTGTGGATCCTCAATGACTTTTGTAGAGTTTTACAGCATAATACATCAGTTGAATAGAAACAATAAACCTTAGTAAGCAAGCAGCATAGTAAAACATTCAAATAACATAAATAGGATACTTAGGGGTATGTTTACTAAAGGGCGCTAACGTCGCAGTGGCAAAATTAGCGCACGATAAGGTATGTTATCGGGCGATGAAGGCGCGTTATCACGCGATAACGTACCTTATTGCACGACAACGCGCCTGCGGGATTAAGGCACCCTAACTCCGTGAAATCCGGCGCTGAAGGGCGGAGGAAGGCTTCCCAGAGGGCGGAGAGAAGGGGTCAATGGGTGGAGAGTGGGAGGGGAGAGGCTCCAGGCACACTAACGCTGTGGAATCTGGGTCTGATCACTAACGCCAGTGAAACCCTCGCGTTAAGGCAACATTTGCAGGAAAGAGAAACCATTTCCGTCAGCAATGTAAAGCAAAACCAGGGAAACCTACAAAAAGTGATAGTTGTGATACATGTGCACGGAACAAAAGGGCAAATAAACATGGAAAATGACCTGAACAAAATTTTAAATCACCATAAACAAGCTGGCCAATAGTGATATTAATGGGAAAAATTAAAAAAACACTACTGAGAAAGCTAAGAAAAAAAGATATTATTTTTGGAAGGGTCTATGTTCTGTCCCCCTACAAGGTGAATGATCCCACATTGAAATAGCGCTGATCAGGGTTTTCCCTTTTTATTGGACAGGTTTCTTATGGCATGCACATGTGCGGAAACAGCAGGGTGGGCATGTCGGAAAGGGCAACTTTACAGATGCTGGAAAATGGGATACAGAGGGCTGCAGGCGGCACATGCTGTGGTGCAGCTGGGGCACAGTGCGGACTAGGGAGATGCCTAGGTGGCACATAGGAATGCTGAAATTGTACAGCAGCCAGACAGCAACTGATGAGGGCCCAACATGGGCACGAGTGTGTTTCTCACAGTGTCACAGGGGATAGTACCCAGCAGGTACCCCCAAGGGCAGAGAACATTGGCAGGCGTTGGTGGGGGGAAAGTGTGGACGTCTATGCAGGCACCCCTACCCCAGATCCTGCACCATCGGCAGCCGCCTACTGGCACACTGGATGGCCTGAGACTGCACACCACCAGCACCACCAGCATAAGGGCATGTCAGCATGGTGGCGGAGGGGTACTGGTGGTGGAGGGGGCAGTGGCATCTGCCCACAGCAGACCATGGCCTAGCCCTGTTTAGGTGGGTGTCGTGCACTGCAACAGACAGGCTCTGTCTAATGAACAGTCATGGTATCCCCAGGAAATGAACTGTCCCTGTAGCAACAGTGTGGTGCAGTACACACAGCCAGTGTGTTCAGGAGCAAAAGGTCACAGGTTCAAGTCCCAGCTGTGGCTTCTGACAACCCAGTCCCCATGCTTTACCCAGTACTAAACCGTGGTAATAAAGACAGAACCTTTCTTGCAGATAACATAAACATGCCTGAAACACTTATATTTTACCCTACAGAGCACAGACACCATAAACATGCGCAATACCTAGAGCAGAGTTTCCCAAATGCAGTCCTGGAGGGCCAAAAACCATTCAGGTGTCATGCTGTCTCTAATAAAGATGCCTGTGCTGCATTTCTATGCTCTGCCCCCATGGTATGCAAATGTATCTCATGCATATTCATTAGGGACAGCATGAAAACCCGAACAGTGTTTGGCCCACCAGGACCGGAGTTGGGAACCTCTGTCCTAGAGCAGAGGCCAACAGGGGCAGAAACACCTGCACCCACAGGCTCCATTATCCAAAGCTTCATGGAGAGGCAGGCTGTTGGGCCCTGCATGCAGCAGCATCTCCCAATACTAGCACTTGCATACCTTAGCAATGCCGCCCTAAACCTGGGAATACGTTACACATATATCAAAAGGTTGCTATGATTAATGGCAGATAGCAATTCTTAAGTTCAGCACAATTTGCTGATTGAGCTGCATCATAGCAACCTTTCTGATGTCTGTGGAGTGTGTTTCAGTTCTGGTTTCTGACAGTGTTTACCACCCCGGGGAGTGACCCCAACAGTATTGTGTACCATAGCCATTCCTGCACCGTGCCCAGGACTGGTGTGGTGGCCAGGGCTGCCAAAAGCCTCTATATTTGCACAATGCTGGTATAGGTGTGGGAGTGTGTGTCTGTCTATCCAGTGTGTTGTGGCTGCCAGCACCTTACTCAGCCCACACTGCTTGCACTGTTTCCAGTGTTAGCCTGACAATGTGCATAATGAGGAGCAAGGTACTGTGGTTATAGCCCGGACAGGGCGGCCTGGGCAGGATGCATCTGCACAGGGCATAGGGCAATGGCTGGGACATTGTAGTGTCTGGCCACCACCTGCATGGACAGGGTGGCCACAGCATGTCCTGCTGGGAGGTCACTCTCACCCTGACTGAACTGTGACCACGGCATGGCTAGGTTCCCCCACAGTATTTTACTCAAGTGATATTTATGGGTTCTTTTTGCTGGGGGTCCAATCACTGATTTATCTGCTTGGTATGTGTGCTCATGTCCTCTCCAGGAACATGCACTATGGACTAATTAGCAGACTGTCTGCAGTTAGTATGTGTATGGCAGTAGCACCTTGCAGAGTGCAGCGGCTGGAGCATGTCAGATAGTGGTGGGGTGTAGCTGAGCATATCCAGGCCTACTGTCTGTCATCCATTGCCTTATGGATGTGTACAGATCTGCATGGGGTGTCTGTTCCCCAGCAGGATTGGGGTTGATGGTCCCCTCTACTGCCACCATTGCAGGGATGTAGAATGTGGATCTGTTGGTGGGAGATCCTGTTCCCCACCCTGAGCCACACAGGGTGGGTTGGGTGGTGCTACATAAGAACATAAGATATGCCATACTGGGTCAGACCAAGGTCCATCAAGCCCAGTATTCTGTTTCCAACAGTGGCCAATCTAGGTCATACGTACCTAGCAGTTTCCCCAAGGGACACAGGTTCCACAATGCTTGTATTGGTTCAAGCATTGATATCCTGGGTCCCTTCTTAATAATGGTTTATGGACCTTTCCTCCAGGAACTTGTCCAAACCTTTTTTAAACCCAGCTACACTAACAGCCTTTACTACATCCTCCGGTAACAAATTCCAGAGTTTGATTACACGTTGAGTGAAAAAATATTTTCTTTTATTAGTCTTAAATAGTTTACCCTGTAGCTTCATTGCATGTCCCCTAGTCTTTCTATATTCTGATAAGGTAAACAATCGATCTACGTTTACCCGTTCCACTCCGTTCATTAATTTATAGACTTCTATCATATCTCCCCTCAGCCGTCTCTTTTCCAGGTTAAAGAGCCCCAACCTTTTTAGCCTTTCTTCATAGGAGTAGCCTTCCATCCCCTTTACCATTTTGGTGGCTCTTCTCTGAACCTTTTCTAAAATTGCTATATCCTTTTTAAGATATGGCGACCAGAATTGCACACAATATTCAAGGTGCGGTCTTACTATGGAACGATATAGAGGCATTATAATATCTTTTGTTTTATTTTCCATTCCTTTCCTTATCATACCTAGCATTCTATTTGCTCTCTTGGCCGCCGCTGCACACTGGGCCGAGGGTTTTAACATGGTATCCACAAGGACGCCTAAATCTTTTTCTTGGGTGGTGGTTCCTAATGTGGAACCTTGCATCGTGTAACCATAGTTTGGGTTGTTCTTCCCTAGGTGCATAACCTTGCACTTCTCCACATTAAATTTCATCTGCCATTTTGATGCCCAGTCTTCCAATTTATCAAGATCCTCTTGCAATTTTCCACAATCCTCCTGGGTTTTAACAACTTTAAATAGTTTTGTGTCATCAGCAAATTTGATAACCTCACTCGTTATTCCACTTTCCAGGTCATTTATGAATATGTCAAAAAGCAGCGGACCCAGCACGGATCCCTGGGGTACACCACTATTCACCTTTCTCCATTGGGAAAATTGGCCATTTAGCCCTACCCTCTGCTTTCTATCTTTTAACCAGTTCCTGATCCACAGTAGTACACTGCCTCCTATCCCATGACTCTTTAGTTTTGCAAAAAGTCTCTCATGAGGGACCTTGTCAAAGGCTTTCTGAAAGTCCAGATACACAATATCAACCGACTCACCTTTGTCCACCTGTTTATTCACTCCTTCAAAAAAACATAACAGATTAGTAAGACAAGATCTTCCTTGTCTAAAGCCATGTTGGCTGTCTCCCATTAGGTCATGACTATCTATATGCTGAGTAATTTTATTCTTTATGATGGTTTCTACCATTTTTCCCGGTACTGATGTCAGGCTCACTGGTCTGTAGTTTCCCGGATCACCCCTCGAACCCTTTTTAAAAATTGGTGTTACATTGGCGATCCTCCAATCCTCAGGTATTAGAGATGATTTTAATGATAGTTCACAGATTACTGATAGCAGGTCTGCAATCTCAAATTTCAGTTCTTTCAACACCCTTGGATGTATACCATCCGGCCCAGGTGATTTGCTACTCTTCAGTTTATCTAATAGTTGTAAGACATCTTCCCGATATATCGATATTTCCTTCAATTCTTCCACACCTTTAAATACCACTTCAGTCGTGGGTAACATCCCTACATCTTCCTCAGTAAAGACCGAAGCAAAGAATTCATTCAGTCTCTCCGCTATCGCCTTGTCGCCTCTTAGTGCTCCTTTAACCCCTTTATCATCTAATGGACCAACTGACTCTCTCACGGGTTTTTTGCTACGAATGTACTTGAAAAGGTCTTTATTTCGCGTTTTTGCTTCCGCAGCAAGCTTCTTCTCAAATTCTCTCTTTGCCTGCCTTATCAATGCCTTGCATTTGACTTGCCAGTGCTTGTGCTGTTTCCAGGTTTCATCATTTGGCTCTTTTTTCCATTTCTTGAAAGATGCTTTTTTGGCAACAACAGCCTCTCTGACCTCAGCTTTAAACCATGCTGGCAATTTTTTGGACTTCCTTCCACTTTTCTTAAAGCGTGGAATACAGCTGGTCTGGGCTTCCAAGATAGTATTTTTCAACAACACCCAAGCTTGATGTATGTCTTTAACCTTTGCAACTGCTCCTTTTAGTTTTTTCTTAACTGTTTTCCTCATTCTATCATAGTCTCCCTTTCGAAAGTTAAAGGGTAGTACTGTGGATTTCCTTACTATCCCTCCTCCACTAATTAAATCAAAGGCGATCATGCTATGATCACTATTGCCAAGTGGCCCCAACACCCTTATCTCTTGCACTACATCTGGTGTTCCACTAAGGACTAGGTCTAATATTGCTTCCCCTCTGGTCGGTTCATGAACCAGCTGCTCCAAGAAGCAGTCATTTATTTCATCTTGGAACTTTATCTCCCTAGCATGTCCTGTTGTGACACTGACCCAGTCGATGCCGGGGTAATTGAAATCACCCATTATTATTACTGCACTGTAACTTTTGCTAGCTTCCTTGATTTCTTTGAGCATTTCATCATCCATTTGTTCATTCTGGCCAGGCGGACGATAGTACACCCCCACTGCCATCGCCTTCCCCTTTTTACATGGAATTTCAATCCATAGAGATTCTACAGCAAATTTTGTTTCTTGCAAAACTTTAATCCTTTCTGACTCAATGCCCTCTCTAACATAGAGCGCAACCCCTCCACCAATTTGATCAGCTCTATCATTTCGATATAGTTTGTACCCAGGTATCACAGTGTCCCACTGGTTGTCCTCCTTCCACCATGTCTCTGATATTCCAATCATATCTAACCTCTCGTTTAGTGCTATATATTCTAACTCTCCCATCTTGTTTTGTAGACTTCTAGCATTTGCATACAAGCATTTTAGAGACTGTATTTTATTCATATTAATTTGGCTATTGGTAGACATGGGTAATTTGGGATTTTTAAGTTCTGTCTGCTCCATACTCGAGGGCATTTGGGCTACTTTACTCTTTTTTGGAACCTCTCTGCTTTTTGTAGTATCCTTCAAGGATACATTCTTCCGAACCATGCGCTCTTGGGCGACTGTCGGCTTTCCCCTATTATCTAGTTTAAAAGCTGCTCTATCTCCTTTTTAAAGGTTAATGCCAGCAGCCTGGTTCCATCCCGGTTAAGGTGAAGCCCATCCCTTCGGAAGAGCCCCTCCTTTCCCCAGAATGTTCCCCAGTTCCTAACAAATCCGAACCCCTCATCTCTGCACCATTGTCTCATCCACGCATTGAGACTCCGGAGCTCTGCCTGCCTATTGGGTCCTGCGCGTGGAACGGGAAGCATTTCGGAGAACGCTACCCTGGAAGTTCTGGATTTCAACTTCCTACCTAAAAGCCTAAATTTAGCTTCCAGAACCTCCCTACCACATTTTCCTATGTCATTGGTACCAACATGTACCAAGACAGCAGACTCCTCCCCAGCACTATCTAAGACCTTATCTAGGTGGCGTGTGAGGTCCGCTACCTTCGCACCAGGCAGGCATGTTACCAGGCGATCCTCACGTCCACCAGCCACCCAGCTATCTACATGCCTAATGATCGAATCACCAACTATAACTGCTGTCCTAACCCTTCCCGCATGGGCACTTGGCCCTGGAGAAACCTCCTCGGTGCGAGAGGGGTTTACATCACCTGGAGGACAGGTCCTAGTTACAGGATCACTTCCTGCCACACCAGGGTGATGCTCTCCTGTCACGTGACCTCTCTCCTCCATGGCAACAGGGATGCTGCCAGACTGGAGGTGGGACTTCAGGACTATATCCCTGTAGGTCTCGTCTATGTACCTCTCTGTCTGTCTTATGTTTTCCAAGTCTGCTACTCTAGCCTCTAGAGAACGGACTCGTTCCCTGAGAGCAGAGAGCTCCTTGCACCTAGTGCACACGTAAGACCTCTCACCAGCTGGGAGAAAATCAAAGATGTGACACTCAATGCAAAAGACTGGAAAGCCCACATCCCGCTGCTGGACTGCTGTCTGCATCTTAGTTTTAAGTTTGTGTTTAGATCTTTAAGTTCTATATGTACTAAAGGGTGCAATGGATATTTATACCACTAAAACTGTACCTAAGGAATTGAGATCACGTGCTGCATGAGCGAGTGAGAGGTGTCTCTGCTCGCTCCGGGGCTGCCCTGCTAATAATTCGGCAATTTATCTGTGACTAACCCGACAAAGCCCTGCCAAACCCTCTCGGTGTGTAAGGTGCTGTGGTGGTGGAAGTGTGGGTGAGCGATCCTCTCGAGCAATGCCTGCCCCGCCGAGAAAAGAGAGGGAGAAAGTGCCGAAGTCGGGGACCCTGACTGCAGCGGGCCCTTCAGCAAGCATGGCGGTGCCCCGATCGCCGGGTGGCGAGAGTGTGGATTCAGGTCCGGAAGAGCTTGCCCGAGAGGTCGCCAAGTTACTCGAGCCTAAATTTGACCTCATCTTGAGTAAGCTCGAAGTCGTAGCGGAGGCACTTACCGAATGTACCCACCGAGTTGATGAGCTCGAGCATCGGGTGTCGGCGCTTGAGGAGGAGGAGGGGAAACAATCGCGGGAGCACAGTCGGATGCAAAAGCAGCTGGAAGCCCTCATTGACAAAGTGGACGATTTGGAGAATCGTTCCCGCCGCAACAACGTGCGGCTAGTTGGCGTCCCGGAGACCAAGACGGATGCTATGTTGGTGGACCTGGTAGAAACCTGGTTGCCACGTGCATTGGGGCTGGAGGAGCTCGTTGGGCTTTTAAAGGTGGAACGTGCTCATCGCCTGGGGCCTCGAGGCGACCAGCGGCAGCGGCTGCGAGTGGTTATCGCCCGGATTCTTAATTTTCAGCATAAGTGGATGCTGTTGCAGGCCTTTCGGAAGCAGCGCAGCCTATCATTGGACGACTCGGCGGTGTTGCTCTTCCAGGACTACTCGGCCTCGGTGGCCGCGAAGAGGAAAGAGTTTTCTCCGCTCTGTGCGGCCCTCTTCCAGCGACATGTGCGCTTCACGCTTGCCTTCCCGGCGACGCTCCGGGTGCAGCACGAGGGGAAGCAACACGTGCTGTCGACTGTGGAGGAGGCGAAATTACTCCTGGACAAGCTGGGCCTGACTGGGGCCAACCCGTGAGTAGACACATGTGCAAGCGCAGTTTCGCCGGATCCAGCCTGTGTCATGCTGCCGGCGATGAGGTCTGTGATCCCCTGGTGTCTGATGGCTGACGGCTCCTCGACAGTGGACTTTTGTTTGGATGCCATACCATGCTGAGTCTTTTCTTTCTTTTTCTTAATTTTTCTTCTGGGTTCTGGCACCGTTTGGATGAATGCCTGGTTTGGTTGGGGCTGTATGCGTGTGTGCAGGAGTATGGGCTGGTTGGTGTGGGTCAGGATGGGTGCCTTGCTTTTAGGCCTTGCTACGGCTTGTATCCCGTGTCTTACTGGTTGTGGTTGGTGCTACTGCGCCTGGGAGACGGTCTTCTAGTTTGTAACTTTGGGGTGTGCGAGTGGTCTGAGTGGCTGTATGGTGGGGTTTGTTCCTGGGTGGGTTATTGGCCTGGATAGGAGTGGTGGTGGTGGGGCAGCCCTGTGGCGCACTGAGGTGAGTCTCTGGCCTGGCAAGGGAGGCCAGGAGTAGTATGATTGGATTTTATTGGGACGGGGGGGGTTGGGGTGGGGGGTGGCTGTGGGGTTGCAGTGCTGGGGGGGTTGGGGAGGGGAGGTGGGAGGGCTCGGCTGCGTTTCAATTTTCTGTATCCTCTAAGTGGGAGCTGGAAACCTGGGGCAGGTGGAGATGGGTTGGGGGTGCTGAGGCTGGGCAGTACCCGCCCTGTTGGTTACATTTCTGGAGGTTTGCTTGTTCTAGAGTGGGCAATGGGGGCTAATGGGGCCTGAGATAGGTTTTGTCTCTTGGAATGTGGGGGGCCTCAATACCCCGGTGAAGCGCACTAAGGTATTGCAAGCGCTGCAAAGAGCGAGTGCCCAAGTGGCATTTTTGCAGGAGACGCATTTGGGTGCCACTGAGCATGCTAAGCTCCGTCAGAAGTGGGTGGGGTGTGTCTGTGCTGCAGAAGCCCTTGCGGGGCGGAAGAGAGGGGTTGCACTCCTCTTTCATAAGAGCCTAACGGTAGAGATCATCAGTGAAGACCCTGACCCCCTGGGACGTTACTTGTGGGTGCATGCGAAGGTTAATGATGAAGAAATGGTTTTGGGGAGCATATATGCTCCCAATCAATACTCTCATGGTTTTTTTGAGACTATCGCTCGGAAGCTTAATGGCTTGCCTCGGGTACCGGTTATCCTTGCTGGTGACTTTAATGCTCCTCACGAACCTGCTTTGGATAAGTCTGCTTCTGGGGCTGGCGCGGGTCGGTGGGCTGATAAAGGTGTGGGTTATCTTTGTCAGGTCGGTGGTTTGGTTGATGTCTGGCGGGTTCTGCATGGTAGCGAGCGTGACTATACGCATCTCTCTCGGGCGCACCAGACTTGGTCCCGTATAGATTATCTTCTCGTTCGCCAGGCTGATGTTGGGAGAGTTCGCAGGGCTGAGATACGCCCTATTGTGGTCTCTGACCATGCGATGGTCTCTTTGGCCTGGGCTGGCTATTGCCGGGCAGGGGGCCGATGGTCGTTTCCCCGGCACCTCTGGCAGCGGGTGGATTTTCAGGATTTTGTCCGGGAACAATGGCGTGAGTTCTTGAGAAATAACGACGGCAGTGTCTCCTCGGTGGCGACCTTGTGGGAGGCTGGGAAGGCGGTAATTCGCGGGCAGGTGATTGCGTATGTCGCTCGTCGACGGCGTCAGGTTGATGATGAGCTGTTACGGCTTATGAAGGATTTGCAGGTGCAAAAGCGGGCTGCTGTGCGAAGGCCGCGAGGAGGGGCCGTGCGGGACTACCTTGAGACCCAACGACGGGTGAATGGGCTTCTTCAAGAGCGGGCGGTTTTCGATCTGCAGTACTATCGGCATCAGTTTTTTCGTTTTGGGAACCGTTCGGGTCGCTTACTGGCGCGGTTGGTGCGAGATCGCCAGGGGCCCCAGGGGGTAGTGCGTATTCGGGATGAGGGAGGTATAGTACGTACGGATCCGGCGGAGGTTGCGGCAGTATTTCGCCGTTTCTATGAGCGGCTCTATACCCCGGAGGACGCGAACGGAGACCAGACCCGTGGGTTTTGGAATGGGGTCCAGCTGCCTCAAGTGACTACGCAAGAACGGGAGCTGTTGAACCAGCCGATTTCGGGGACAGAGATTCAGAAAGTGATCCGGGCGGGGAAGTTGCACAAGGCGCCGGGCCCTGATGGGTATAGCATGGAGTTCTATAAGATCCTGGATGCTCAGGTGGTCCCTACCTTAGCGGCGGTGTATCTGGAAGGTTTAGAGGTGGGGCGGTTCCCGCGGGATATGCGGACGGCGGCTGTCTCGCTGATTCCCAAGGCAGGGAAGGACCCGGAGGACCCGGCCTCCTATCGGCCCATTTCTCTCATTAATGTGGATATGAAGATTTTGGCTTCGGTGCTAGCTCTGAGAGCGCAGGAGGTCCTCTCCCGTATCATTGGGCCACATCAGGCGGGTTTTGTGCGTGGTAGAGTGGCTGCTCGGAATATTGTGCAGATTCTCCTGAGTATGGAGCGGTGTATCCAGGCCAATCGCCCTTTATTATTAGCTAGTCTAGATGCTGAGAAGGCCTTTGACCGGGTCTCCTGGACTTACCTGTTTGAGGCTTTGTCGCGATTTGGTTTTTCTGGTTCTTATGTGGAGTGGATCCGGGCACTCTATACTGAACCGCGGGCCTTTCTTATGGTGGGCCGGGTGAGGTCGGAGCCATTTGTTCTGCGTCGGGGGACTCGTCAGGGGTGCCCCCTGTCGCCCCTCCTTTTTATTCTACATTTAGAACCCCTTTTAGTGAAACTATTGGGCCAGGGGGAGGTGGCGGGGGTAACCTGGGCAGCCGGGGAGATTAAACTTAGCGCTTTCGCTGATGATATACTGCTATGTTTGACGAATCCCCAGGTCTCTTTAGGGTGGGCATTGCGGATCATCGAACATTTTGGGTCCTTCTCGGGTCTAAAAATTAATAGGGCTAAATCTTTAGGACTGGACGTGGGAAGCAGTTGCCGCCGGACGTGGTGTGGCCCCTTCCCTCTGGTTTGGGCGTCGGGGCAGATCCGCTACCTGGGTATCCAGATCCCTGAGAGCCTTGATCGCTTGTACCGCGTGAATATTTCATTGCTGTTGGAGGGGACGGCTCGCCGGTTGCGGGCCTGGCAGGCCTTGCCCTTGTCCCTGCGGGGCCGGATAGCGCTCTTCAATATGGTCGAGTTTCCCCGTTGGGCTTATGTGTTACGCCATGTCCCTGTGTGGCTGTCCCGCCGTGCTCTGCGGCAGCTGAGTAGCTGTCTCTCTCGGTTCCTTTGGAGGGGCCGGCGCGCTCGCATTGCATTGCATACTCTTTTGCAAGCCCGGGAGAATGGTGGTGCTGGGCTGCTCTCGCTTCGCTGGTATAATTTGGTGTGTTGGACGCGTATCCTACGGGACCTGTTGGAGGATGCTTCTGAGCTTGTACCTTTGGCTTTGTTAGATGAGATGGCAGCCCCGTGGCATCGTCTGATCTTGGTGCATGGGGGTAAGGAGCACCTCCCCGCGACGTGCCGGCGCTCGGTGTTTTGGTCAGCTCTGCGCGCGGCGTGGGCGGCGTTGTGTTTACGTCGGGGTGTCTGTAGTGTGGTGACGGATTGCTTGCCGTTGAGTGGCAACCCGGCCTTTCCCCCTGGTCAAGGAGCTGGGGTGGCAGCTGCATGGGGGTCTCAGGGGGTGCGTTTTTGTTGGTCATCTCCGGATGACGGCGGCGACGGAGGTGGACTCCTTTTCTTCGCTGCAAGGGCGTTACCGACTTGGCCCGCGGGATTTTTACTTCTATCTGCAGGCTCGCCATTACATCGGAGCGCTTCGGCGTAAGTCTGTGGGGTTGTTTGCTGGAGACGGAATGCTGGCGTTGTTTGCTTCTCTGGAGGGGAAAGTAACTGTTGGTTCATTGTTCCGTGCTCTGTACCCCGCCGGCTATGATGGATGCCTGGTGGGCTTGGAGGAGAGATGGCGGAGGGATGGGATTCCGCAGGCCACTGTTGACCGCCTCCGCGGCGCATTTGCGGGTATTGGTGCGCTCTCTGAGGCAGTGCAGCTACAGGAAATTCAGTATAAGTTTCTGTGGAGAGCATATGTCCATAATGTGTGGGCCGCCAAGGTGGGGTTGTCGTCGTCGGACCTTTGTGGCTTATGTCAACTGGAAAAGGGGGATTCGCCCACCGGTTTTGGTTTTGTCTTCATATCCAGAGTTTCTGGTTGGCGGTGGCCCACCGGTTGGGGCAGTGGTTGCAAACTACCGTGGATCTAACCCCTGAATGGTGTATGTTTGGATCTTTTGAAGGAGTGCAACCCCTCTGGGACAGCGGGCGGAGGCTCTGTGCAAAGGGTTTCCTGGTTGTTAAGTTATGCATATTGCGGGGCTGGCTTAAAGATGTGGCGCCCACGGTGGGGGAGTGGGAGGCAGCTATGAGGGAGTTGAAGGGGATGGAGCAGCGTACGGCCCTGCTGCTGGCTGGAGGAGCATGGGAGCGGTTTTCTTCGGTGTGGCGCCCCTTGGGAGATCCCACCCTCTAGGGGATGAGAGGTAGCCGGGCGGTTGAGGATGGATTGGTCTGCTTGACTGGTCTATTCGTCGGGGATGTGGGAGGGGGGGAGGGGAGAGAAGGGGGGTCGGGGGGGAGGGGGGTGGGTTGGTGGGTAGGGTACTGGGGGGGGATGGGCAGCCGGCTCCTTGCTGAGAGCCGCTTCTTGGTGTATGTATGTATTGATGTAAGTATCTCTTATCGTTTTCTTACTTGTTGATGTTCATTGTTGATAATTGGCAGCCCTGGGAGGCAGAGCTGAGGCGGGTGGGAGGGTGGGGAGGTTTGCTAGGTGGGTTGTATCGCAAGGTTTTGCTGCTCTGTAACTGTTTTGATTTCATTACTGTTCTTATTGTTATGGAAATGCCCAATAAAAATGATTTACCATAAAACTGTACCTAAGAAGTTTAATATACCTTGTTCACCTGAAGCTTAATTAATCTCAGGTCCTTGGTGTATGACTGATTTGGGTAATGAGCTGCACCTGAGAGCACCTCCTGTCTTTTAAGTTGTGCAAGTACCTATAAAGCTGTGATTTTCCCAGGGGAGGGTGGGTGTGGGGAGGGAGGGAGGGATATAACACTTATTAAAAAAGGGCTGCTACACAGTACCTTGTCCTGTGCTGCTGAGGAAAACTATATTCTGATTTGATTTAAATTATAGCTCTTTGCTGCTACTAGGCTCTAACCTATTATGAAATTTAAACTACAAGCTCTCTGCTGGATTCTAAATTTAACCAGAAAGCTCTCTTCTGTGTTTTAATTTGAAACTAAAAGTACTTTGCTGATGCTAGGCCCTGAGTGACTATGAAATTTAAACTACAGCTGTCTACTGGGTATGAAAGGTAACCAGAAAGTTCTCTTCTGTGTTTTTAAATTGAATCTTAAACTGTTGCTACTAGGCCCTGACTGATTTAACAAAAAAAATAGTGGGTTCACAGATTAATTAGCTTTAAAAGAAAAAAAATTCCTTTCAGAAAAATTCCCAGAAGTATATACTCACAATTTCAGATTTCTCTCCAGAAGTAACAGCCCCCCTTTCCAGTCCTTCAAGACAGGGTCACAGAGCTCTGGTTGAGCTATTTATGCTTGTGCTGATGATGTAAGCAGTGACCTACTTCCTGGGTAATTAACAGTCCTTGCTTGGATAGAAGGAGTCTTTCAAAATGGCCTTTTGAACTGCCAGCTGGTGTTAACACCTATTGAAAAAGCTTCACAGGTTGCTTGCCCACTAGGTAGAAGGCCTCTTTGTAAAGGTCTCTAGAAGACTTTATATGCTGCTCAAGGAGAATTGACCTTGTTTTGCCTCTTGTGCTAAGCTATATTCTGATTTGATTTAAATTATAGCTCTTTGCTGCTACTAGGCTCTAACCTATTATGAAATTTAAACTACAAGCTCTCTGCTGGATTCTAAATTTAACCAGAAAGCTCTCTTCTGTGTTTTAATTTGAAACTAAAAGTACTTTGCTGATGCTAGGCCCTGAGTGACTATGAAATTTAAACTACAGCTGTCTACTGGGTATGAAAGGTAACCAGAAAGTTCTCTTCTGTGTTTTTAAATTGAATCTTAAACTGTTGCTACTAGGCCCTGACTGATTTAACAAAAAAAATAGTGGGTTCACAGATTAATTAGCTTTAAAAGAAAAAAAATTCCTTTCAGAAAAATTCCCAGAAGTATATACTCACAATTTCAGATTTCTCTCCAGAAGTAACAGCCCCCCTTTCCAGACCTATGGGTCAACCCCCCTCTCCTTTCATTTAAATCATGTGACTATGGCATCCACACAGGACATGCGCTATTCTGGGTGCATCATAGTACATAAGAGCTAGACATGACTGATAAATACAGATAGACATAGGTGTGTCTACAGGAACTACCTAGCAAATACTGGCACTGATGGGGACCTGCAGCATGGCCTGTCTCAATCACGCCAGGTGCTGTGGACCTGGTGCTGGGCACCCCACCTCACCCTCAGGGTGAGCACAGTACCCCCACAATGTGACGGTCTGTAGCTACTCTGTGCCAGTGACACACACGGTCAGTTCCCCCTACCAGGCCTAGGTGCTGTGGGGGTGCATACCCCATCATGTGATCATCTGTAGACTGCTGATTTGCATGTGCAGTGCATCATGGGTACGGGTGGGTTAACCCTATCCTGGTAGCCACAGCAGACAGTTTGTGTGGTGGCCTGCAGTCCTTCTGTAGCCAGCCAGGGGCTTGTAAGATGTAGCCCACTGGTTTCTTCACTACCTGTGGAGCCGGAGGTCATGGGTTTGATCCCACAGTGGTGTTACTTGCTAGGGCTGTCTGAGGCATTTTCTTTTTTAATTTAAATTAGTGCTGCCAGCAAAAACACCCTCACAGTGCTGTAATCTTAAGGTGCCTCATAAGGTGCCCTATAAAGCGTCCTATAAGGCGCCTTATAAGGCACCCTAAAGGGAACATTATAAGGTGCCTTGGCGGACAGTGCACTTTATAATGTGCCCTCTGGAGTGCCTTATAGGGCACCTTAGGCGGCACCTTAGGTTACAGCACTGTGAAGGTGTGTTTGCTGGCAGCACTAATTAAAATTAAAAACGAAAATGCCTCAGACAGCACTGATTTAAAGTAAAGGGTAATGCCTTGAACAGGCTTACTCATTAAGCCCACTGGGGGATCAAACTCATGACTGCTATACTATCAGTCAATGTATTAACCATTGTGCTACAGCTCTAGTGCTATTTTCACCAGTCAGCGCGCCTACTTAAGATTAATGCGCGTTAATGTGCGCTGCTCCTTCTTTCGGGCGATAATGTGCGCAGCACACATTATCGCGCGATAACGCGCGATTGCTACGCTTAGACCGGAATGCCCACTCCTTTTATGGCATCCTGCACATTATCACCGGGCGCACGTTAAGACGCTTTAGTAAACATACCCCTTACTGTCTTAGCATTATATTATGAAACATCTTAATAGGCAGCAGAGGGATGAGTGCAGTTGGGAGATATAGACAGACAAGATGGGTAAGACAATGGCATAGAGATAAATAAAAATGGATAACTAGTTTGAGGGTAAATTACATTTACAGATGAATAAGGTAAGTGGATCTGGTCTCGGTTTCATAGCAAACTTGGCAACTTCCAAATGTAGGTGCAGGCCAGGCCTGGCCCAAGAGTTGATTCAAGGTGTTGGCGTCCTAGGTAAACCTTAAGCTTTAAGCCCCCCTCCTCTCCGGCTGTCAGAATCTATTGTTCAGCTTTGAATGCTCTGTTCTTTGCCACCTCCCAGAAGTTACCACCCTAGGTGTTTGTCTAGTTTGTCTAATGGCTGTGCCGACTCTGGTGTTGACACTTTCATGTGGAAGACGGCCATTTTATAAACCTGACATATAAATATCATTAACTAACTACAGATGCTGCTATTTTATCTAATTTTAATGTGGAAGATGAAATAGATAATGGGGGATTAAGGAGGACAGCCTTCTTAATCCCTCCTGTAAAGGCCTGGCTGAAATGAGCACCTTTTAAAAACCTAAACATGCCTGTGAGCAGGTGTAAATCCCAACATGGACAATTGCTGTCATACACATGTATGTCCCATCTGAAATGGTGGATACGCATGTAAATTTCTGACTTGCCAAGTCCACTCCCTAACAATACGCATGACATGCTCCTTTGCAACTTCTCCATAATATGGACATTCACGTGTAAATTCAGCCCTTTCTAAAATCACCATTTACGCCTGGATGCTATATCCACATGGAAATGCCAGATTTTACACATGGAAAATGCAAATAAGAGTTCTAAAATAACCCCCGTGGAGGCCAATTCCATTTTGCACATCCTGCCCCTGTACGGCCGGTCAGAATCGGATTGTGCAGCGGTGGCACCCGACTCTGATTCCGTGGGGGATAGATGTGCCTGCAGGATCAGAATTGGGTCTAATGGCCTGGACATGTAGGCTGGGCCCCAATTCTGATTGTCTGCATGCCCAGTTACATATCCAGCTAACTCAGCCAGGCTCCTGAAAGGAGCCGCAGTGTCATGACGTCCCATCAACATAGCACTGTGGCTCCATTCAGGGGCCATGATCCCCGGCTGCAGAAAATAAACTTCTTTCCCTGCAGCCCAACCCCTGATCTGGCCTTTCATGGCCAGGGTTGGGCTGCGGGGAACCCTGTGCCCCCCTCACCTCTTTGATTTTGCTTGGCTCCATGGTCTTCCGACATCCATGGGGACTTATTCCACCTCCAAGGTGGAATAAGTCCCCCGTCTACATGGCTGACCCTGGACACACAGGGCCGACCTCAGAATCGGCACTGTACATACAGGACTGTGTTCCCATCCAATTCCCCTCCCTTGCTCCTCCCCCGGCCCACACCCTCCTGCCCACGAACAGAGCTCCCCGCTCAAGTCGGCTGAAGGTGTAGGGAGCTCTGTGGCTGCCAGTGGCATCCAGATGTTTAGCGGGTCTGGACATCCGGATAAGACGTCCAGATCCACTAAATTATGATTGGAATGACCCCCATAGTCTATCTGTCTGGCTCAGTCACAGAAGTACCAGGTATATTTCAAAAGCTCTATTCGTGATTTGGATGTCTGAAAATGGCCATTCATATGTGCAAATCACAGAGACATCCCTGGAGCTATTTTAGAAACTAGGTACATAGACATTCCCAGCACGACCACCTCCATGTTGTATGTAGGCATGGCATAAGTGTGTCCATGATGGTACCAAAATGATACACATACATGTCTGATTTTGGAAATAGCCAACAGATTTCTACTAGCCAGCAGTGATGCCCATGTCTATACCTGCTCCACAGCATTAATTAGGCCTCTGAAAGGTGCTCATTTAGCACCCAAACACATGTAGGGAGGTGAGAAGAAGGCACTCTCATATCCTTAACACTTTTAACAAAGGCGAAGAAACATGCAGCTAAATGCAGACACTTGTTTGTGGCTGCTGTGCCACTCTGCATCTGCACTTGAAAAATGGTAGTCTGGGATATGTATGGCTCATGGGATAGATGTCCCATTCTGCAATAATGTTTTAGAGACATCTGTGTACCTATATTAAAGTTGTCCATCTCGGGCATGTTCATGTTTGTGAAATCATTTTAAAACATGCATGTGTCAAGCTTATTGATAAGTATGAGTCTGTCGGTTTCAGTGTTGTGGAGATGTGTATCTTTCAGGGCAGTGATGAGGCAATTTTAGAAGGCACATACACCTGCCCATCTTTACTGCTGACACTCTCGTGGTATATGAGATGTTTTCCACCTAGACGTGTCAGGTTGAACCTAGAAGTCCTTTCTGAAATGTGTCTTCAAGTATACAAATGCTGATATTCAGCACTTCTACATAGAACTTATATGTAACAATGCTATTTGGGATTTATACACATAGGGCCCAATTTTTGAAGGCATTTACACAGGTAACTGTCCATGCCTTAACCGGGATTTACACAGGTAACTGTAAATGCCTTAACCGGGATTTTCCAAAGGCACCTATATGAGTAGGGCCTTTGGAAAATCCCAGTTAAGTTCCTAATGCGCCCAGATGCTATGCTGTTAGCATCAGGGTGTGTTGCGGGTGTTCTGGGGTGGAGCGGGGGCCATCACCGCAGAAGTAAAGATCCAGGTTAAGGGAGTCGGTGGGCAGCCTGTGTGCCAATATGGCGCATTGCCTGCTGAAATGAAACTCAGACCCATAATTTCTACATTTTGCAAAACATCTACATATCCTTTTATATTCAGTGGCACCTACAATATATATAGTTTCACTGAATATACAAATAATTTGAAATGTTTAGAACAGACATTTCAAATTCTCTGACAAGCATTCTGCTGAAAAGTGACTTCATTGTGTTGAGACAGAGGAGATCAAACCTAAGCTTTCTTTAGAAGACCAGATGACAAGACTTTGACATCATGCAAAGAAAGAGATCATTAGAGAAAGACATCATGCTTGGCAAGATAGAAGGTCAACGCAAAAGAGGAAGGCCAGCAATGGGATGGATCGATACAATTACAGCAGTTACAGGTGCCACTTTGTCAACAATGAGCCGCCTGACTGAAGACCGAACGCAATTTAGGACAACTATCTGGAGGATCGCCATGAGTGGACACAGACTCGACAGCACTTAACAACAACATACAACAGCCATAGATTAAAGCTGGCAAACTATTGTAATGCCTCCAGGTGGCGCTGTTCTGTTTAAGGGATTCAAGTTAGAAGGGAAAATATTTTCTCGTATTATTGCTCCTTGTTATGATGTATTTATTGCTTTCTGTTCAGTTCTTTTCACTGTTTTTTTTTTCAGAACAGATACGACTTGCTCCTTGTATCAAACTGTAACAAGATATACTAAAGTAGTATTTCATATTCCTGCTGCATCTTGTTCTTATAACAGGTTGTGGGCTCCAATCCCTTGGAAAAGCTTGGAAGGAGCGCACAGCCTTCTCCGAAACTCCGAAATAAGGCTACTACCTGATGCAGCTTCCTAGCCTTCTGTTGTTTCTTGGATATTAATGTAGTCTGGCTATGTATCAATTTGTATTCCTTAGCTTCCACCTCTGGTTATTTTTTCCTGACAATTAAAATACTATAAAATCCTGAATTTATGCAATGCTTAGAAACTTTAGATTAATTGTTTGTGGTTGTAAACTTGAGAAATATGAGTAAAAAGAAGTTTAGAAAATCTTTCACGGAGGTTGAAGATGGCTAATTTTTGCTATTTTATCCTACCCTGAAACTAGTTTCTATGGAAACATGGTTTATATAAGTTTAAAACTGATAAATGAGCTGTCTTTATCTATTGAAGTGGAAAATATTGTAAACTATTTTGAACTCACTTACAGATGCATCGTGGTCAGAGCTGAATGGCGATTGTGCTGGACGTCTGGTCAAAAATAGCAGAAGCTGCAGGGAATTCTTATAGCCTAGGAACAGCTGGAAATACCAGATACTAAAAAGATTCAGGCAGCAAATTCTTAAAGCCACAGTCATTAAAATGCAGGCACAATCAAAAGCACCCAAAGAGCTAAGAGATCACACTGAAGGGGTCGTTCTCTGATCTGTTCAAAAGTGCCTCCCCTGTCTGTTTACTGCTGACAGAGGTGTTGCCCAGTGACCCCAAGGATTTTAATTTTCTCCACCCCAGCTTCACTCTAATACCACTCCATTTTAGTCTTTCACAATAACTGAGCCTGTGGCTGTCTAGTAAATAACAAAACTAATTAAACTAAGAAAATGATAAGCCAAGTCTATAGCTAATCTATAACATAAAAAAAAAAGAGTTTCTTGCCACTAAGGGATCTGGGTAGCCCTTCAAGCAGAATGTTTTGATACTGGTCCACTATGCAATCTCTTTAACCATCATCTGTTAAGAGCCCTGAAAACAGCCCCCAAAGAGGGGTTGCATCACATTGCAGTCAAGATCCAGCAGGCTTTTGCTCACAGATAATGGTGCCTTTATCTTTTTGCTAAATGAGTGGCAGAAATGTCTTATTTTCCAAAGATTTCTTCACCATTTATATTTAGCTTGTATCTAAAACCTTGTGTAATTACTGAAAGATGCATAAATCAGAAAGCAATTAATCAGCAATGAATATACTAGATGGAAATGTAGTACAACCTGTAATACACTGTAGTTGTGATACCAACATAAACATCTCCAGCACTGCAAAAAGGTATTGTCAAACTGCCTGTGTTCAGATAATGCAGAATCTTGCTTTAACATTACAGCTCTCAACAGCAAGTTGTAAGCTTTTGTGATGTTTTTCTATTATATATATATATATTCCTTTGAAATGGAATTTTAGAAGGGACTTCCAAGCGCAATCTGGAATGTCTAAGCTAGAACATCTGAAAAAAATGCAGGCACATTCAGGTGCAGACGTGATTTCACAAACATGGCCATGCCTGTTATGGACAGATCTGCAGGGGCATCTACACAGACGTTCTCAGAACCGTATTTCAGAACACAGATGTCTAGGATAGTCTAATGGTTAAAGTAGTGGCTTAAGAAGAGAAAAATGAGGTTTCATATCCCACTGTTACTGTCATTGTGATGAGTACCAGGATGATAAGAGTGCTTTCTTCTCTACACCCTCTGGAGCAGCCAAAACAAGCACTTTGAAAAAGATAGACAAGAAGAAAATTAATGCCTTTGAATTATGGTGCTGGCAGCGGATACTGCATATACCATGGACTGCCTGAAAAACAAACTAGTCAGTACTAGAGGAGATCAAACCTAAGCTTTCTTTAGAAGCTCAGATGACAAGACTTCGACTTTCATACTTTGGACACATCATTCGAAGAGAGAGATCATTAGAGAAAGACATCATGCCTGGCAAGATAGAAGGTCAATGCAAAAGAGGAAGGCCAGCAATGGGATGGATTGATACAATAACAGCAGCTACGGGTATCAGTCTGTCAACAACGAGCCGCCTGACTGAAGACCGAACACAATTTAGGACAACTATCCAGAGGGTCGCCATGAGTTGACAACGACTCGACGGCACTAACAACAGCATTTGTGCCTGCAGCAGGCATAACCTCAAACATGACTCTGGATGGGTAGGACGTTTCTGAGATCTGGCAGTGACATCCAGGCTCCTGGGAACACCCCAGTCATGCCTCCACCATGCCCCTGTTCAGACATGGATTCCTCACGCTTAGAACGTTCCCAGAGTTGGCTTCAAAAATGGCTCAGGAGATATCTTTGTGCTTGTTTTCAGATTTCCAACGTATGAACAGGGCTTCTAAAATTTCACCCTTGATGTATCCAGAAAACCATATGACCATGAATGAACACCAGAAGAGTCCCAGTTTTTATTTATTTAGTAATATTTGGCTCACACCTTTCCAGTACTTGTTCAAGGAAAGTTATAATCAGGTATAACAGGTATTTCTCTGTCCCTGGAGGGCTTATAATCTAAGTTCATACCTGAGACAGTGGAAGGTTAAGTGACTTGCCCAAGGTCACAAGTCATGCCAGTCGGATTTCAATGCTGGTCCCAGGCTGTTATCCTAAACACTAGGCTACTCCTCCACTCTGATGGCTTTATTCTAAAGTGAAATACAATGAATGTCATGTCATCAGTGACATTGTGACAAAACAAAATGGTGGTCTCCATAGTAGCTGGACTGAATAATTAAGGGGTATGTTTACTAAAGCGCGGTAACGTTACCGGTGATAAGTGCAGCGTTGATGTGAATAATGCCATATAAGGAAGTGGGTGTACTGGTGTTAAGGTAGCAATAGCCATGTAATGCGTGTAAAAGGGCGCCTTGGCCAGTTAGCGCACATTAAATTTGAGAAACAAAACACATGAAAAGGATGACAAGGCACTTTATAAGGTGCCTTGTAGGGCGCCTTATAAGGTGCTTTGAGGGCACCTCATGAGACGTCTTAGGTTAAGGCACCTTGATGCCTTATAAGGTGCCTTAACCTAAGGTACCGTATAAGGTGCCCTAAGGATGTTAAGGTGACCCAAGACATGGTGCCCAAGGGCAGTAAGGTGCCCCAAGTTGACAAGCATGAAATGTAAGGGCAAAAAACTGATGTAACCCTAACACTGCACAGAGCACCAAGGAAAGGCAATGGGCAAGTGATGGAAGGAAGTAGAGGTGGAAGCTGATGGACCTGCCAAATCTGCATGCAGCCGATAAAATGGACAAGCATATTGGAGGCAGCTGTACCAATGCACAGGGTGTTGGCAATGTAAAGTGCTACAATGACAGTGGGTGGAAGAGGATGGGAATACGTGTCTGCCAGTGGAGGTAGAGGTGGCAAGATATTTGCAATAATAGGAGGACAGAGGAGTAGTAGTGCCATGCAGAGCAGACACAGGAGAGGCAAACATGAAGAGCTGTAATGCAGAAAAGGGTACCAGTGCAGGACATGGGGTAGCAGCCAGCACATGAAGACAGGACGCTACACAGCTGACAGATGCAGATAGACGGACAGAAGGATGGCATACAACTGTGATGAGAGTACTATGTGCTGGTAGCACAGATCTGTAGAGATATGACTGTCACAGGAATGAAAAGGACTTGCCTCATAAAATGAGAGCATGGAGGGATGGAACCCATGACCTCTGCCTAGGATATCATTGTATTAACCAATGGGCTATACCTCTATGGCTTCTGTCTTAGCAATGGCTGGCTACAGAAAGACTGCAGGTCACCGCACAAACTGTCTGCTGTGTCTACCAGGATAGGTTAAACCCACCAGTACCCATGATGCAATGCACATCGCAGAACAGCAGTCTACATCTGATCACCAGATGGGGTATGCAGCTCTCCAGCACCTCAGTGTGGTAGGAAGAACTGACCATGTGTGATACTGGCACAGAGTTGCCACACACCATGCCATTGTGCCAGTTCTGTGTTCACCCTAAGGGTTAGGTGGGGCGGCCAGCACCAGATCCACAGTACCTGGGTTGCTTGTGATAGGCTTTGCTGCAGGGCTCTGTCATTGTTGTTGTGTGACAGGCATTTTTTTGGTGTCCATCTGTATTCCCCAATCACATCTAGCTCTTGGGGACCAGGAGCCACCCAAGTTAAGCATATCCAGTGTGGTTGCCATGGTCAATTGTTATAAAAGCAGGGGGGTGTCTGGACCCACATGTGGATTATGTAGCACCACCTATCAACCTACCCTGTCTGGGGCAAGGTGGTGGACAGGATCTGCCCCCAACAGATTCAGACTCTACATCTTTGCAATGGAGGTGATAGAGGGACATGATGAAGGATTGTGGGACCATCAACCCCAGTACTGCTGGCAAAAGGGCACCGTCCAGGGCAGTTGATGCAGATCTTTACATATCACGCAGGCACTGGCAGACAGGCAGTAGGCCTGGAAAAGCTCAGCTGCCCTCCACCACAATCTGACATTCACCAACAGAGGGCACAGTTGGTCAGTTGCTGTCTTGCTGATTTCCAGATTTTGCATTCCTATGTGCCACCTAGGCATCTGCCTAGTCCACCCTGTGCCCCAGCTGCCCCACTGCATGTCCCGCCTGCAGCCCCCTATGCCCCATTTGCAGCATTGCCATAGTGCCCTTTCATACCTGGGCACCATGCTGTTGCTGCACATGTAGCACTACTATCACTTTTTTAGGGCTCCCTGCCTATGCTGTACATTGCTGACACTTAAATTGTTTCTCTCTCCTGCAAATGTGCATCTGACAGGTTTTCACTCGCGGAAATGTTCAGCCCTTCAGTTCCCCACATTAGTGTAGCAGGAGCCTCTCCCCGCCCACTCCCTGCCCTTTGACCTCTTCTCTCCGCCCTCTCTCCACCCTCTGTGGGACTTAACACTGCCGGAGACGTTAACGCACGATAACGTTGCATCTGGTAATGTTAGCGTGCATTAACGTTACATTTAGTAACGTTATCGCGCATTAACATAGCCACTGCTATGTTACCGCGCTTTAGTAAACATACCCCTAAGTGTTGCATATAATTTTGTAAACGGAAAATAATTTGAATTTGATTGCACGGTTATGTTGATATTGCCTTCAGTATACTTTAAATCAGTGTAACAGGGAATTTCCTAGGTAGTAATGACTTGTGTTCCAGCAAATCAAGTTGTCTTTACTCACAGGCTCAAATTCACAGATTAAGCAGAAAGGTAACATATTAACATAGTATATGAGGGCAGATAAAGACCTGCATGGTCCATCTAGTCTGCCCAGCAAGGTGGTTAGAGTAAGTGCACCCGCCGCTCTGTGCAGGTCACCCCTCCCCATGCCTTTGTTTAGGGGTGTACCCACTGCTCCGTGTAAGTCACCCCTATTTGCTGAGATATAAGAGATAGTTATGTTTATTTTGATTTTATCCTTTTGCTATAAAGGGATCCACTGTGTCTGTCCTATGCCATTTTGAATTCTGTCACTGTATTTGCCCCACCACTTCCATTGGGAGGGCATTCTAAGCATCTATTACCCTTTCAGTGAAAAAGTATTTCCTGACGTTGTCTTTCAGTTTACTCCCTTGCAGCTTCATGTTATGCCTTCTAGTATTATAGCTTCCCCATTTTTTGAAAAAGGTTTGTTTGTTCATTAATACTCCTTAAGTATCATAAATCTCCTGTCCCTCCTATCCTCTAGTCTAGAGTATACATATTTAGGTCTTGAAGTCTCTTTTCAAACGTGTTTTGGCGCAGGCTCCAAATCATTTTGGACGCCTCCCTCTGAACCGTTTCCAGTCTTTTTCATATTTTTTGTGAGATATGGTCTCCAAAACTGAACACAATATTCCAAGTGTATAGTAATGTATAGCCAAGTATTCCAAGTGTATAGTAAGTGTATAGAAATGTATAGCCCCTGTTTAGTGCTTTAGTTTAAAAAGGGAAATATTTTCTTTAGTGGGGTAGTTTTAAAACTCTGCTTTAGTATCTTTCTTCAGCTCTTTTAAGCTACATATACCTCACCAGGAGATAGTGGGCCTGCTTAGCCTGTGAAAGAATTGAGAGCAGCTGAGGCCTGCATAAAAAGCTTCAGAGCCCTGCACTATTGAGGCATTCCTAACAGGGGCTATACATTTCAAGCAAAAGTAAGGGTTTGTAGCTTTTTAAATTACTAGCTCTCTGTCTGGGAGCTCTTAAAAGGGGTTTCGTACATTTTTAAAACAAAGTTACATTCTTTTTGGTGCTTTAGTTTAAAAGGGGAAATATTTTCTTTAGTGGGATAGGTTTAAAACTCTGCTTTAGTACCTTTCTTCAGCTCTTTGAAGCTACTGACACCTCATCAGGAGTTAGTTCCCTCCATACCCCCCAACTCCCATCCACCCCTAGTGAGCACTCTTGCTTTATAGGGCACCTCCCCAATTAACTACACACAGGGATCTGGAACAGCACATTTTGAACACACTTAAAGAGATTTAGCTGCTTTTTCTCTGAAAGGACAGCTGGGAAACTGACTGGTACCTAGGTAGGTCTCTCTCTCTTTTCTTTTAACAGATACCTAAGCTCCACCAACTGAACAATGACTGGGAAAAATCATATTGCTAAAGCTGTTGCCCCCGTTACAGCTTCTGCCTCTGTCTAGACAGAGGTCCCAATGCCAATTGAAGGACTGGTTCCATGTGCAGGATGGCTGCATGATGAAGCTCGCAGGAAAAAAGTGGTAGAACTCAGAGAGGAGGTGGTGAGGCTGAGGAGCATTCAAGACAGTGAGAAGTACATTGATGAGATGTTTCTTGCAACATCCAAGCTCTCCAGCAGAGGAGAAGATGGGTGACTACAGAATGATGAAAGTTGGACACAAGTCACCAGAGCCTGCAGAATCACCAATCCAACTTCTCCAGCCCTTGAATTGAAGAACCATTATGCAGCCTTGGAAGTGGTGGAGGTGAAAACATCCCTGGAAAGGGAAGAACCAGAGCTCAAGCACAACAAAGTTGCAGAATCAGTGACCACAAGGAAGCAAAGGGTAGTGGTGGTTGGTGACTCTCTTCTGAGGGGTTCTGAGGCATCCATCTATGACCAGACTTTATGTCCAGAGAGATATGCTGTCTGCTAGGTGCCAAAATCCAAGACATTACGGAGAGTTTGCAGAGACTCGTCAAGCCCACTGACTATTACAGAATGTTGCTAATCAATGTCAGCACAAATGATACTGCCAGGTATCCCTTTGAGCATATCAAAAGTGACTTCATGGCTCTGGGACAGAGGGTGAAACAGATTGGGGTGCAGGTGGTGTTCTCTTCAATCCTCCCTGTTGAGGATAAAGACCAAGTCAGAGAAGCTCGCATCCTGGAGATGAATGCATGGCTGCGTGGATGGTGTCATCGAGAACGTTTTGGTTTCCTGGACCATGGGATGCTGTTTCAAGGGTTGCAGAGCAGAGATGGCGTCCATCTGTCCAAGAAAGGTTGATGTGTCTTCAGTAGCAGACTGGCTAATCTACTGAAGAGGGCTTTAAACTAGATTCGTTGAGGATAGGTAAAGAAAACCCCCAAGTAAGTGAAAGCCCTCAGGAAAGTGAAACATTAAATACCTTTATAGAAATGGGTAAAAGCGGCAACATTTGGAAAGCAGTGTGTGTAAATGCCCTTAGCATGGGGAAATAAGATCCCTGATATTGAGGCTTTAAGGGAGAGGCTGACTTGGATTTACTGGCTGTTACAGAAACATGGTTCACAGAAAACCATGACTGGGATGTAATTATACCAGGCTATAATTTATTCAGAAAGGACAGGATAGGAAAAGGGGAGGAGGAGTGGCACTATATGTAAAAATAATATTAAAGCTTTGGAACTACAGAGCTTAAATGGGAGAGAGAAGACACTGTGGGTTAAATTAGAAATAGAGAAAGAGAAATCTATTTGCATTGGCACGATATAAAGACCTCACTCACAGGAGGAACAGATGGATGGAAAGTTAATTGAAGACATACACAGCATTGCTAGGAAAGGGGAAGTGCTACTGATAAGGGATTTCAGTATGCCAGATGTTGATTGGTACATTTCTACTGCAGTATCATCTAGAAGTAAGGAGATCCTGGATTCTCTACAGGGAGAACTATTCAGGCAACTGGTAACAAAGACCATACTGGTCTTTATCTGCCGTCATTTACTATGTTACTCTGCTACTATGTTACCCCACACCTGAAGGGGCCATACTGGACTTGGTGCTTACCAATAGTGAAAGTGTTTCTGATGGTATAGTGGGAGATCATTTTGCAACCAGTGATGGTGTGATTCAGTATTAAGACTAGGGCTGTTAGAATCCATTCAAAAGTGAGGGTCTTAGACTTTAGGAAAGCTAACTTTGCCAAGATGGGCCAGTACCTAAGGGAGTCATAAGCGGGATGGGAACAGCTGGGGGATGTAGAAGAACAGTGGGCAAAACTGAAAGGGGATATTTTAAGGGCAACTAACCTTTTTGTTAAAATGGTAAATAACGGTAAAAGGAAAAGGAGACTGCTATGGGTTTGAAAGAAGTAGCTGAAAGGTGAAGAAAAAAAGGGAGGCCTTCATGAAATACAAGCGATCACAGAGAGAGGAAGACAGGCATCTATATTTGGAAAAACTTAGAGAAACTAGCAAAGTAGTCAGGAAAGCAAAGATTCAAAAAAAGGAGGAAGTAGCCAAGGCGATAAAATGGGGGTATAAGACATTTTTCAGATATGTTAGTGAGAAGAGGAAGGGCAAAAGTGGTATTGTCAGATTCAAGGGTGAAAGGGAAGAATATGTAGAAGCTGATGAGGATAAAGCGGAATTGCTTAACAAATATTTCTGTTCTGTGTTCACAATGAAGAACCAGGAGCAGGACCTAAGAAAACACCCATAAACAGGAACAGAAGCGAGAGTCATCTTGAACAATTTTCAGAAAACTATATTCATGAGAAACTATCTAAACTAAAAGTAGACAAAGTGATGGGACCGGATGGGATACACCCTATAATACTGAGGGAACTTGGGAACATTCTAGCAGCAACACTGACTGACCTTTTCAATACCTCATTAGAGTTGGGAGTGGTGCCAGAGGACTGGAGAGAGAAATATATGGTCCCTTTACACAAAAGCGGAAGTATGGATGTGGTTGAAAACTACAGGATGGTTTGTTTAACTTCGGTGGTGAATAAATTATTGGAAACACTGCTGAAAGAGAAAATTGTGAGGTTTCTGGAGTCCAGTGGATTACAGGATCCAAGGCAGCATGGATTCAGCAGAGGTAGGTCTTGTCAGACAAATCTGATTGATTTCTTTGACTGGGTGACCAGGGAGTTAGACCGAGGAAGAGCCCTAGATGTGGTGTATTTAATTTTCAGTAAAGCCTTTCACACCATTCCTCACAAGCGACTTATAAACATACAGAGCACCCTATGGAAGGACTCTAAAGTTACAACTTGGGTTAGAAATTGGTTGAGTGGGAGGCGACAAAGGGTACAGGTAAATGGAGCTCACTCTGAGGAGAAGGAGGTTACCAGTGGTATGCCCCAGGGATCTGTCCTTGGTCCAATTCTTTTTGACATCTTTGTTTGTGATATAGTGGAAGGGCTGTCGGATAAGGTTTGCCTCTTTGCGGATGATACCAAAATCTGCAATAGAGTAGACACCCAGGAAGGTGTAGATAACATGAGGAGGGATCTAGCTAAGCTTGAAGAATGGTCTAGAATTTGGCAGCTGAGATTTAGGGGTATATTTACTAAACTGCGGTAATGTCATTCGCGTTAGGTTCTGCGGTAAAGGTACAGATGCCCATATAAAGGCGTGGGCATTGCATCGTTACAGCAAGCTGTAGCAGCTAACGCGCATTACAAGGCGCCTTAGACTAACGAGCATTACAAGGCGCCTTATAAGGCACCCTGTAAAGCACCTTGTAAGGCACCTTGCACGGCACCTTGGGACCCATCCCCAGGCTGGTCCGTTTATTGATAAGCCTCCTATGAGGAATAGTATCAAAGGCTTTGCTGAAATCTAGGTAAATCACATCCATCACATGCCCTTGATCTAGTTCTCTGGTCACCCAGTCAAAGAATTCAGTCAGATATGTTTGGCATGATCATCCTTTGGTAAAACTATGTTGTCTCGGATCATGAAATCTATTGGTTTTGAGAAAGTCCACTATTCTCTCTTTCAGGAGCACCTCCATTACTTTTCCCACCACTGAGGTGAGGCGTACTGGCCTGTAGTTTGCCACTTTTGTGAAGAGGTACCACATTGGCCCTTTTACAGTCCTGTGGAACTTCTCCTTTCTCCAAGGATCTATAAAAAAACATCCTTTAAAGGCCCTGTAAGAATCTCTCTGAGCTCTTTCAGTATCCTGGAATGTATCCCATCTGGTCCCATAGTTTTGTCCACTTTCAGTTTTGCAAACTGTTCAAACACATCATTTTCTGTGAATGGTGTAATATCTACTATGTTATGTCATCCCTTAGTCAATGTAAACCCATTTTGTGTAATCACCACTTTGATTGAAAGAAAAAGTGGTATACAAATCTGGATAAATAAATAAATAAATAAATAAATAAATAAATACTCTATTACCATTTGTATATTTGTCAATCACAGGTTGTCCTTCTCTAGGATTTTCTTTAGTATAAACAGAACAGAAGTATTTGTTTAGCATTTTCACTTTTTCAACATCACTTTCCACAAAACTGTTCTCAGCACTTTTGAGACTTGCAATTTCACCTCTGATCTTCCTCTTCTCCCGAATGTATCTGAAAAAAAGTTTTATCACTGTGTTTTAGATCATTAGACATGATCTAAAACACAGTGTTAAAACTTTTTTCATACATCTTTTCTTCTACCTTTGATTTTGCTATCCTTTTTTCTGTTTTTGTCCCTTTCAGCTTTATCCTATATTCTTATCGGTGTTCCTCTGTTTGTGAACTTCTGAATTTTGTGAAAGCTGTGTTTTTTGCCTTTATTTGTGCAGCCACTCCTTTAGAAAACCAAATAGGTTACCTTTTCTCTTGTTTTTATTTACTTTCCTTACATATGTATCTGTTGCTCCTTTAATTGCCTCCTTTAATTTAGTCTACTGCAATTCCACATCTCTTACCTCCTCCCACCCTGCCAACTCCTCCTTCAGGCACTTGGCCATCTTCCTGAAATCAGCGTTTTTGAAGTTTAGGACTTTGAGCTTGCTGTGAGGAGACTCTGCCTTGACTTTATCTCAAATGATAAATGTCCTTTTGTTAAGTCCAGCTAGACCAATGCAGACAAGTCAATTGTGTTCCCCTACCAGCATATTGATTGAGACCAAGAACCAATGAAAAGCCCAGGTTTCAATGACATCACTCTAGTGTCTCTATCTACCCCAGCCACTAGAGGTCTCTTCAGTAAGCATCCAAAAGCAAATGGGAGATATGAAGCAAGCCTCACACAACCTCAAAATGGACAACAATTGGTAAAGAACAAATTGTACCCCTCCATCCTCAATCCCCACTTGCTCTCCCAATACCCGGCCAATTGTAGATTTGTCTTCCCTCCCACACAAAATATTTTCTCCCTCTCCATTTCACTCTCCCAGCTCCATCCCATTCTAATCCTCCCCCAACATCAGCTCCCTTCTAGTTCCAGCCCCACCCAGCCTCCACTCCCTTCTAGTCCCCGCATCAGCCCATTTCCAGTCTTAGCCCCTCATCAGCCCATTTCCAGTCCTAGCTCCCCCATCCATTTCCAGTCCTATCCGAGTCCCTCCATCAGCTCATTTCCAATCCCATTCCCCCATCAGCCCATTTCTAGTCCTTTCCTAGCCCCACCATCAGCTCATGTCAAATCCTAGCGCCCCTCCACTCAGCCCATTTCCATTCCAAGCCCCCGTCCCCATCAGCTATTTGCAGTTCAAGCCTTCCCTTCCACTCAGCCCATTTCCAGTCCTACCAACCCCCCCCCACAACCCATTACCAGTCCTAGCCCCCCCCCATAGCCCATTACCAGTCCTAAGTCCGCATCAGGCCACTTCCAATCTTAGCACCCCCCCTAGCCCATTAATAGTCCTAACCCCCCATCAGCCCACTTCCAGTCCTAACCCCATCAGCCCATTTCCAGTCTTAGCCCCACATAGCCCATTACCAGTCCTAACCCCCCATTAGCCCATTTCCAGTCCTAGCCCCCCCATAGCCCATTACCAGTCATAACCCCCCCATCAGCCCACTCCCAGTCCTAACCCCCATCACCCCATTTTCAGTCTTAGCCCCCCCATAGTCCATTACCAGTCCTAACCCCCCTCCCCCATCAACCCAGGGAAAATTAAAAATTAAAAAAAAAAGCTGGCTGCTGCTGCTGCCGCCATGGCAGCGGCAGAATCAAGTGTCCCGCAGCCCCCCCCCCCCCTTGCCCGGCAGAGCCCTCCCTCCCTGCATCAGTCCCTCTCCGCGCCGGCTTTGAGAGCCACAAAGGGAGAGTTTCCCTTTCGCGGCTCTGTTAAGCCCGCCGGGGCTGATGGGAAACAGGAAATGCTTTTTCCCATCAGTGCCAGTGGGCTTAACAGAGCCGCGAGGGAGTAACTCTCCCTTCGTGGCTCTGAAAGCCGGCGTGGAGAGGGACTGATGCAGGGAGGGAGGGCTCTGCCAGGCAGGGGGGCCATGGGACACTCGATTCTGCTACTGCCATGGCGGCAGCGGCAGCAGCCAGCTTTTTTTTTTTTTATTTATTTTTAATGCAGGATGTTGTTTGCATGGGGCCCCCTGAAACGCGGGGCTCTGTGCAAAAAACATTCTCTCTCAATGGATGGGCCGGCCCTGGTGGCATCACCATGACCTTTGAGAATGTCCGTGGGGATGTGGAGAGCCCAAAAGGAAGGGCGGTGAACTGAAAGTGAGAGCCAAGCATGGCAGAATACCGATACTTCTGCTGATTTGCCCAGATCAAGATATGAAAATACTTCTTGGCCAGATCCAGAGAAGCCAAGGTGAGATTCCTAGCAGGGTCTCCATTGCAAGCAAGGTGTGTCGCTTTTAGATAGAAGCTCTCTGCCTGAGAGCTTTTAAAGGGATTTTGGTCTTCATTTTTTAATTGCTGATTCTTTTTCTGGTGCTGTATTGCAAAAGAGGAATTTTTTTGTGGTGTTGGGTTAAGCTCTTCTGTTAAGAGTTCATTGTTTTTTATTTCCCCAGCTTTCCATTGAGAGCAAGCTCTTTGAAGCCACTGACCTCATTAGGTGTTAGTGGTTCTTAATTAGCTTTTAAAGGAGCTAGAGACCTGAGTGCTGTATAAAGCTTTACAGTGCCTTGCAAATACTGGCATTCCTAACAAGACTCCATTGCAGCAAGGTAATATTGTGTGGCTTTTAGATACACTCTCTCTGCCTGAGAGCTCTGAAAGAGGTTTTGGTCTTTATTTTTCATAGCTAATTTTTTTTTCTGGTGCTGTATTGCAAAAGGAGAATTTTTTGTGGTGTTGGGTATAGCTCTGCTGTTAGAACTGACATCTAAGCTGCCATACAGCAAGGAAGAGGAAGACTATTAGCAATCAAGCATTAGAGGGAGGAGTGGCCTAGTGGTTGGGGTAAGTTACCTCAGGCTGGAAGGTCAGTGGTTTAAATCCCACTAGAGGACAGCAACCTTAGGCAGGAAGGACTGGGGTTTCTAGTCCCACAGGTGCTCCTTGTGGTCTTGAGCAATCCACTGCATTGCCCATGTTCCCTGTAAAATAGTTATGTCCAAGTTATAATGCCCTGTTCAATGTAATTTCAGTTTGTTCAATGTAGACCACCTTGGTATCATGAAAGGCAGTATATAAAAAATGTAAAATAAATAAATGTGCTTTTTATACAGCGAACTATGTTAATATGAAGAATAGAACAAACCTGAAATAGGTGCAATTTTGTGGTTTTCATCCAACCAACTAACCATTTGCTGGTCTCTGTAGTAACACTTTGAAAAACAAGTATTAAATGTTTTAATATGTACACCTATTTCAGTTCACTCTCTACTTTTGTGTTGTTATGTGTTTTTCAGCTTTGCTTCTTTCTCTTGTTTGGGTTATAGATGTATTAAGATCCATGGATGTCAACTTTTGATTGTACTAACAGGAATTTTTTTTTAATTTGTTCTTAATTTGTCTTTGTTTATTTATTTATTTATAGTTTTATTTAAAATGAAAGTTACCTATGTTTTATTACTTATTTATTTATTATATGATTGTTTATTGTTTGTTTTCGAGGTTTGCACCCCCTGAGGAAGGCCTTCTGGCTAAAACGTGTTCGGATTCTGCTTTGGTGAATAAAGAGCCTTCTATCACTTGTCTACACTCTCCCCGCATGCTCTCCCAGGAGGGATCGAGCTCTTCAGACCAGACGCCTCCAGCCTCATCAACAGCCCAATTGGGGCAGGCTTATCAGACTGGACGCCTCCAGCCTCATCAACAGCCCAATCGGGGCAGGCTCATCAGACCGGATGCCTCCAGCCTCTTCAATAGCCCAATCGGGGCAGGCCCGCAAGTTTAAAAGGAGCGCCAGCTCCGTAGCAGCTCCCTCTCCTCGCGTGCTCTCCCAGGAGGGATCGAGCTCTCCAGACCGAATGCCTCCAGCCTCATCAACAGCCCAATCGGGGCAGGCTCATCAGACCGGACGCCTACAGCCTCTTCAATAGCCCAATCGGGGCAGGCCCGCAAGTATAAAAGGAGCGCCAGCTGGGGCACCCGTGCCTGGCGGGCCCGCGCCTGAGGGCCTCGCCAGAGGGCCCTTTGGCTTGGCCGTTAGGCGTGCACTGAAAGACCAAATCCCAGTGTCCGCCACCAGGACCCAGGCTGCAACCAGATTGAAAGCACAGCAACAAAATCAACCGAAGATAGACTGCCTCTCTGACTGCCTCTTTGACTGTCGATGTTTTCGCCCTAACCCAGCCCGGGTCACTGAGCACCACGGACATGATAAAGCAGGATCAAGAATCCTTCCCCACATTTACTTTGTCTGAGCAGAGCATCAGAACCTGAAAGGTACCTCGCTGTTAAAGTTGAAACACTAAACTTGCTACTATTATACCATTATACTGTAACTATCTTATAACTACCTAGGTGTGATTTACTGTAGCGTTTCACTTTAGCACTGTCACTGAAACTCCCATTGAGCTAGCTTTTAAAATTGATCCGCCATACCTGCTAAATCTGATACATTGTATCCTCCTCTATTATTGCTGTCTGTTGATACACTGTAGCGCCCAACTCTAATTATCTAGTTACCTAGCAATAACCCTTGTCATGTTTATGCAATACGATGTATAATAGTGATTGCCTATAGGCATAAAACATATGCCATTACCCATATTCCACCATTCCGAACATACAACCTTCCTCATCAAGCTCACTCAGGATACACAACCTCCCAGTTACTGTAAGCTAACTCGGCATCCAGCTGATAAACATGGCCATTCCCACAATACTCCTTATTAGCATTTACATGCTTACCAATGCCATCTATGACACTGATGCATTTTCAAAGAAGCACAACCCCATACCCCTACTTCATAACTCGTATAACAAAAACAATCGCAGCCACTTTCACTTGCCACCAAACCCGCACCACAACAGACATCCACACCTGTTCTACGTAGCACTACAGCAACCCACCAACACAAAACCAGATAAACCACAGGAACCCCAGGTTCTGAAATGCGCGCTCATAAATGTTCGCTCGGCCCGCAAAAAATGGCCAATCATCACCGATCTCTTAACTAACCTGAGCCTCGATATACTAATGGTCACAGAATCTTGGCTCTCAGACACTGACACAGTCCTCCTAAACCAACTGACCTCACCTAACTTCTCAATCTACACCTGTAGCAGGACCAGCAAAAGAGGAGGAGGTGTCTTCATCCTAGCAAAGACAGAGCTTCAGTACCAGACTTTCCTGTCCAGAAGCTCACAGCACCTAGACATAGTCACTATAGCTAACAAACACAACACTATCAATCTCTTTTACAGAGCACTGAGCTCTCCATCGGATGAGATTTCCAACTTAATTGACCTGGCCTGTAATCCTGAAAACCCAAGCAAACCAAACTGGCTGTTGGGTGACTTTAATCTAGCGTCTTTACAACCCGCCCTTGCTAATGTCTTCCTTGAGGCAATGACAGACCTCAGCTACAAACAGATTGTAAATGCTCCTACCCACCAAGGAGGGAACTCTCTTGATCTAGTTTTCGCCCCAGCAACAGTCACTAGCAAGAAGCCTCAGTTCGACCTGGCCATCACTCCCGTCCCATGGTCAGACCACAATTTAATAACCTTCCAGATCCCATCACCGCATGAATATGATCCTCCCAGCCACCTAAATACAGCGACATTTGCAAACCCGGGTCGCTTCAAACCTCTTGATAAAGAAGAGTTTACCAGGCATGCAATCCCAAAGCTGATGACGCCATCATCCAATCTCAACGGCAAGATCGCTAATTGGAATGACACCTTGAACACACTCTCACAACAGCCTACCAATGATAATAAGCCAACTTCCAATTCTTGCACTGGTAAAAGGAAGACTGCACCCTGATTCTCTGCCGAGCTGCGGACATCTTTACTTCTATTGAGGAAACTTGAGAGAAAATGGCGACGCTCTCATAACACAGTGGACCAAGCCACCTACTTAGCTCATTTAAAAGCTCTTTGAGAAGCAATATGGGACAAAAGGAGAGAATTCCACTCTGAGCGCCTCCGTCGCTCACTAAACAAGCCCCGGGACCTCTTCGCCTTAGTAAAATCCTTAACTAAGGAACCATCATCACCTCATCTAGAATCAATACATCCCCAGTCATATGCCAACTACCTCCAATCCAAAGCTGTCAAAACACTCACAGCCACGAACCCCATACCTCTCCATATTCCCCTCCATCAGAACCCACTCATGAGTCTTTCGCCTCCATCTGCAGGAAGCATTGAAAACATAATTGCCTCCATCAACACCACCACCGCACCAAACGACCCATGCCCAGCCTACTGGATAAGATCAATGCGCTCAGAACTCAGTCCATTCATAGCCGATAGCATAAGTCTTTCCTTTGCAACAGAAACATTCCCAACTGAGCTTAAACAGACTTCCATACGACCTCTACCAAAGAATAACCAGATGGAGCCACAGATGGTAGAGTCATACCGTCCGATTTCGAGCATTCCACTGTTAGCTAAAATACTCGAGAAGGCGGCACTAAGACAGATTCAGCAACATATCGATACGGTTGCCCCCCCCCCCCCTAGATTCCTGCCAGCATGGCTTCAGGGAAGCCCATGGAGTGGAGACATTACTGACCTCCCTAACCAACACCCTAATCAGCAGTATTGATAACATCAAAAAAGGATTTGCGCTCATTTTCCTCGACATCGCCGCTGCATTCGACTCAGTCGATCACGACCAGCTCCTAACACAACTCCAGGAGAAAGGAATCCAGGGCCGCGCATGGGACTGGGATAAATCCTACTTAGAGGATTGCCGGCAGCAAATTCGGATTGGCTCCAACACATCCGAACCATTTCAGCAAAACCAAGGGGTACCTCAAGGATCCTCATTATCCGCGCTGCTCTTTAACATATACATGCAGCCGATTTGTGATATCATCCGCTCCTACGGAACTTCATGCCTAATCTATGCAGATGACATCCTTCTGTTTACACCTTTCAATGTTATGTTGCCCGACTATACAGCCTTAGTGAACTGCTTCAATGCAATCACAGACTGGCTTCAGAATCAAAACCTTTGAATAAATTTCAAAAAGACCGAGGTCCTGTTCATCACGAGGAACAAGAGCTTCTCTCCGCCTGCAACCCTAAAAGTTAGAGACGCAGAACTTCCCAGCAAGCCTACTATATGCTATCTTGGTGTTCTGCTTGATCAACAACTGGATTTCACAGCACACATAAGCAACACCGTCAAAACTATTTACTACAAGATCAAGACCTTATGACATCTGAGACCCATGCTCGCCCCAGACGACTTCCGAACTATATTCCAAGTGATAGTAACACTCCATTTCGACTATGCAAACATTATTCTCCATGGACTCCCTAAGAGTACTTTAAACCCACTACAGTTAGCCATGAATGCGGCCGCCAGAGTGCTCTGTGGAGCAGCAAGAAAAGATCATATAACCCCTATTCTAAGAGACCTCCATTGGCTACCGATAAACTGTAGGATCACATACAAGGCTTTCCTCATCACTTTCAAATCCTTTAATAAAATTTCCCCCTCATCAATCTCTGCCCTCCTCATTCACACTCCAAACAACAGACCAAGGAGGACGCTAGCCTCCAACACACTGATTATCCCGACGGAAACTACAAAATGTTCACAATCAACCAGTAATAGAGCCTTTGCTTTATACGCCCCTAGAAGCTGGAATACCCTTCCTCCCAACATCAGATCAATCAAAGACCTCAAGCAATTCAGGAAAGCTATCAAGCATCACTTATTCCTGCTACACTTTTCTCTTCCCAACAGCACAGGCCCACCCCTCACCCAAACCCAACACAGCGCTGTAATACATATCGCTGAGAATCTGTCCCAAACCTAACTTTAAGAAGTGCCTCATGTAATTTTCCAACTTAACTCTGGCTATATTTATAAATTTGTACATAGTTCTCTCAGTTATATTTAATTCCCGACTTAACTCTACGATCTGTATGAAAGCTGTACATAGTTTGCCATTTATTTTCCTTGTTACCATCCCCGTTATATGCAAACTCAGGGCAGATCTACCCCGTCCTGTTGTTAAGTTGTTAATTGTAAACTGCACTGATAATAAAGTGCGCGGTATAGAAGAGCTTTAACAGCTTTTTTACAGCTTTTCATTTAGAGTGAGCTCCTTGAAGCTACTGACCTCATCAGGTGTTAGTGGTCCTTAATTAGCTTGCTGTTCCAAGGGTTGCAGAGCAGAGATGGCATCCATCTGTCCAAGAAAGGTCAACGCATCTTTGGTAGTAGACTGGCTAATCTACTGAAGAGGGCTTTAAACTAGATTCGTTGGGGATGGGTGAAGAAAGCCCCCAGATAAGTGAAAGCCCCCAGGTAAGTGATACATTAAATACCTTTATGGAAATGGGTAACAGGGGTAACATATGGAAAGCAGTGTGTATTAATGCCCGTAGCATGGGAAATAAGATCTCTGAAGTTGAAGCTTTGGTGGGAGTGGCTGACTTGGATTTAGTGGCAGTTACAGAAACATGGTTCACAGAAAACCATGACTGGAATGTAACTATACCTGGCTATACTTTATTCAGAAAGGACAGGGTAGGAAGAAGGGGAGGAGGAGTGGCACTATATGTAAAAACTACTATTAAAGCTTTGGAATTACAGAGCTTAAAAGGGAGAGAGGAGGCATTGTGGGTTAAACTAGAAAGAGGGAAAGAGAAATCTATTTGCATTGGTGTGCTATACAGACCTCCCTCACAAGAGGAAGAGGTGGACAGAGAGTTAATTGAAGACATACACAGCATTGCTAGGAAAGGGGAAGTGCTACTGCTAGGAGATTTCAATATGCCAGATGTTGATTGGCACATTCCTGCTGCAGTATCATCTAGGAGTAAGGAGATCCTGGATTCTCTACAGGGAGAACTATTCAGGCAATTGGTAACAGACCCCACACGTGAAGGGGCCATACTGGACTTGGTGCTTACCAATGGAGAAAGTGTTTCTGATGTTGTAGTGGGAGATCATTTTGCATCCAGTGATCACCAGATGGTGTGGTTCAGTATTAGGACTAGGGCTGTTAGAATCCATTCCAAGGTGAAGATCTTAGACTTTAGGAAGACTAACTTTGCAAAGATGGGCCAATACCTCAGGGAGTCGTTAGTGGGATGGGAACAGCTGGGGGATGTAGAAAAACAGTGGGCAAAACTGAAAGGGGGTATTTTAAAGGCAACCAATGTTTTTGTTAAAAAGGTAAATAAAGGCAAAAGGAACAGGAGACCGCTATGGTTTTCGAAGGAAGTAGCTGAAAAAGTGAAGAAAAAGAGGGAGGCCTTCATGAAATACAAGAGATCACAGAGAGAGGAAGACAGGCATCTGTATTTGGAAAAACTTAGAGAAGCTAGCAAAGTAGTCAAGAAGGCAAAGATTCAAAAGGAGGAGGAAATAGCCAATGCAATAAAATGGGGGGATAAGACTTTTTTTAGATATATTAGTGAGAAGAGGAAGGGCAAAAGTGGTATTGTCAGACTCAAGGGTGCAGGGGGGAATATGTAGAAGCTGATAAGGATAAAGCGGAATTGCTTAACAAATATTTTTGTTCTGTGTTCACAGATGAAGAACCAGGAGCAGGACCTCAGAAAACACCCACAAATAAGAACAGAAGCGAGGGACATCTTGAACAATTTTCAGAAGACTGTGTTCGTGAGAAACTAGCTCAACTTAAAGTAGACAAAGCGATGGGACCGGATGGGATACACCCTAGAATACTGAGGGAACTTGGGGACGTTCTAGCAACTCCACTGACTGACCTTTTCAATGCCTCGTTGGAGTCAGGAGTGGTGCCAAAGGACTGGAGAGAGGCTCATGTGGTGCCTTTACACTAAAGCGGTAGTAAGGATGTGGTTGAAAACTACAGGCCGGTTAGTTTAACTTCAGTGGTGAGTAAATTAATGGAAACGCTGTTGAAAGAGAAAATAGTGATGTTTCTGGAGTCCAGCGGATTACAGGATCCGAGGCAGCATGGATTCACCAGAGGCAGGTCTTGTCAGACAAATCTGATTGATTTCTTTGACTGGGTGACCAGGGAGTTGGACCGCGGGAGAGCTCTAGATGTGGTGTATTTAGATTTCAGTAAAGCCTTTGACACTGTTCCTCACAGGCGACTTATAAACAAACTGAGCACCCTAGGGATGGACCCTAAAGTTACTGCTTGGGTTAGAAATTGGTTGGGTGGGAGGCGACAAAGAGTACAAGTAAATGGAGCTCACTCTGAGGAGAAGGATGTTACCAGTGGTGTGCCCCAGGGATCTGTCCTTGGTCCGATTCTTTTTAACATCTTTGTTAGTGATATAGCGGAAGGGCTGTCGGGTAAGGTTTGCCTCTTTGCAGATGATACCAAAATCTGCAATAGAGTAGACACCCAGGAAGGTGTAGATAACATGAGGAGGGATCTAGCTAAGCTTGAAGAATGGTCTAGAATTTGGCAACTGGGATTTAATGTTAAAAAATGTAAGGTCATGCATTTGGGCTGCAGCAATCCAAGGGAGCAATACAGTATAGGAGGTAAAGTACTTTTGTCCACTAAAGAAGAGCGGGACCTAGGCGTAGTTGTGTCCGATGATCTTAAAGTAGCTAAACAGGTAGAAAAGGCGACGGCAAAAGCTAGAAGGATGCTTGGGTGCATACGGAGAGGAATGGCTAGCAGAAAAAAGGAGGTGATAATGCCTCTGTATAAGTCTTTGGTGCGACCTCATTTGGAGTATGGTGTGCAATTCTGGAGACCGCACCTTCAAAAGGATGTGAACAGGATGGAGTCGGTGCAGAGGGTTGCTACTAAGATGATTAGTGGTCTTCATTATAAAGCATATGAGGACAGACTTAAGGATCTTAATATGTACACCTTAGAGGAAAGGCGGGATAGAGGTGATATGATTGAGATGTTTAAATACCTCCGTGGCATAAATGTTCAGGGAGAGAGCCTCTTTCAATTGAAAGCAAGTTCTGCGACGAGGGGACATGGGATGAGGGCGAAGGGAGATAGATTCAGGAGTGATATGCGGAAATATTTCTTTACAGAAAGAGTAGTGGATCCATGGAATAGTCTCCCAGTGGAGGTGGTAGAGATGAGGACAGTAACTGAATTCAAAAAAGCATGGGACCAACACAGAGGATCTCTAAAGGTAAAAAGTGGACTGTTGTAGTTGTTGTTATGGAAGGACAGACTAGATGGGCCTTGTGGTCTTTTTCTGTCATCATGTTTCTATGTTTCTAACTAACTAAATAAATAAATAAATAAATACACACCTGCTGTTTTTGTTCCTTGCTCCTGTGTGGGCATTTGTTCTCTGTTGGGATTCCTAACATAGTCTCCATTGCAAGCAAGGTAATACGGTAAAGCTCTAAAATACAAGTTCTCTGCCTGAGAGCTCTTAAAGGGGTTTTGATCTTCATTTTTTAATAACTAATTCTTTTTCTGGTGCTATTGCAAAAGGGGAATTTGTTATGGTGTTGGGTAAAGCTCTGCTGTTAGAATTAATTGTTTCTTTTTTTTTTTACAGCTTTTCATTTAGAGTGAGCTCCTTGAAGCTACTGACCTCATCAGGTGTTAGTGGTCCTTAATTAGCTTGCAAAAGAGCTAGGCAGCTAAGTCCTGTATAAAGGTCTACAGTGCCTTTCAAGTACTGACATTCCTCCCCCCTCCTCCCAATTCCCCCTCTCCCCCTTTCTCCCCCTCCCCCTCCTCCTCCCCTCCTTCCTTCTTTCCTTCCCCTTCTCCCTTCCCTCATTCCCCTCCCCTTCCCCTCCTCTCTCCTCCCCTTCCCCTCCTCCTCCTCCTTCTTCCCTCCTTCCCTCTCTTCTCTCTCCCCATCCCCGTTTCCCCCTTTCCCCCTCCTCTTCCCTTCCTTCCCCCTCCTTCCCCTTCCCTCCCTCTTCCCCTTCCCTTCCCTTTTTCCCTCTTCCCCTTCCATCTTCCCCCTCCCCCCTCCCCATCTTCCCCTTCCCTCCTTCCCTTTTTTCCCCTTCCCCACCCCTTCCTTTCTCCCTCCCTTCTTCCACCTTCCCCACCACTTCCTTTCTCCCTCCCTTCCCCCCCTTCTTCCCCTCCACCTCCATATCCTCCCCTTCCCCCTCCCCCGCGTTCCCCCTCCTTCCCCTTCTCTTTTCCCCTTCCTTCTTCCCCCTCCACCTGCTCCTCATTTTTATCAGCATACTTTTTTTATATAGAGATTTTTTGCTCATATTTTATGTTTTTATCTTGTTCATAATGTCATTTTTTTCTATCTGTTTTTTAAATACATGGTATCCAATGGTTTTTACATATTTTATGATTCTGTTTTAGGGCTACTTCTTTTTTACTTTTATTACCATATATTTTGCATACCATCAATTATGCTTTATGTTCTTTAACTGAACAGTATCACTCAAGCTATCCGGATGCTATAGGATGATTGGATAACATTTGTCTCTAATGGATATACTTCCTTTCCCCTTCTTACATGCATTAAACATCACTCCACAGTACACTAAGGGATATGTTTACTAAGCAGTGGTCGTGGCTTCCATGCAATATCAGAGCTGCGGCTCCGTTGAATTCATTGGGGCCCAGCTTCGATATCAAATGGAAGCCACTACCGCTGTTTAGTAAACATATCCCTAAGAATCGGGAGATTACTCTCACACGTTTTAAATAATGGATCGGGTAAGTAACCTTAATAGACCTCCTATCATAAAAACATCCTTGTCTCGGTAAGTGCATTAATATTTTGACATATAGCATTCATTATGGAACTTGGTGATTTTGAATTTTTGAACTTTGAAGTGGGTTTGGTGCAAAATTGTCTGTTTAAAAACAGCCTCTCTAGCTGCGGGCTTTCTAATACTGCCAGGAACTGGACGCTGCTCCTTGATTGACCCAGCGAATTTTATGACACGTCAATGTCGCAAGTGTGCATTTTTAATTCTGTTTATAATCCCACTGTGTTGAAGTACTTGTAAGAACGGTATAGTGAATATTGTTATGTCGCCCTTAGCAATCATATTTCTAGGTCAGTCCTTACCAGTTTGTTTATGCTCTATGCTTAGAAAAATATTTTTACATTGTTTTTCTTAAATGATATATAAAAACATTATAATGCATCATTATGGATACTTTATCAAGCATACCTGATCCCCAGGTATTCGTTTCCAATACAGGACATTTAAAAAAATAGAAACATGATGGCAGAAAAAGACCACATGGCCTATCTAGTCTGCCCTTCCATATAAACCACTACAATAGTCCTCTTTTTTCCTTTAGACATCCTCTGTGTTTGTCCCATGCTTTTTTGAATTCAGATACTGTCCTCATCTCTACCACCTCCACTGGGAGACCATTCCACAGATCCACTACTCTTTCCATAAAGAAATATTTCCGCATTTCACTCCTGAATCTATCCCCTTTCACCCTCATCACATATCCCCTCGTAGCAGAGCTTGCTTTCAATCGAAAGAGGCTCTCCTCCTGTGCATTTATGCCACAGAGGTATTTAAGCATCTCAATCATATCACCTCTATCCCGCCTTTCCTCTAAGGTGTACATATTAAGATCCTTAAGTCTGTCCTCATATGCTTTATAATGAAGACCACTAATCATTTTAGTAGCCACCCTCTGTACTGACTCCATCCTGTTTATATCCTTTTGAAGGTGCGGTCTCCAGAATTGCACACAATACTCCAAATGAGGTCACACCAAAGACTTATACAGAGGCACTATCATTTCCTTCCTTCTGCTGGCCATTCCTCACCCAAGCATCCTTCTAAATTTTGCTGTCGCCTTTTCTACCTGTTTAGGTGCTTTAAGATAATCAGACACGATCATGCCTAGGTCTCACTCTTCTTTAGTGGACAAAAGTGCTTCACCCCCTATACTATATTGCTCCCTTGGATTGCTGCAGCCCAAATGCATGACCTTGCATTTTTTAACATTAAATCTCAGCTGCCAAATTCTAGTCCATTCTTCAAGCTTAGCTAGATCCCTCCTCATATTATCTACACCTTCCTGGGTGTCTACTCTATTGCAGACTTTGGTATCATCCGCAGAGAAGCAAACCTTACCCAACCTTCCACTATATCACAAACAGATGTTAAAAAGAATTTAACACAGAACATTTCAGAATGAGCCCCCTCTAGATTGGTTTCTACACATAATCAATTTAGTGATCAGATGTCCTAGTTTTAAAATATGTTTTTTAAACAAAAGAGCATGACCGGTCCAAAATATTGTTCTCACATAAGGTCTGTATTTTAGCTCATTGCTGCATGCTGTTTTTATTATTCTGTCATCTACATTTAAAAGCATCGGGTCCATTTACCCACCACAAGTTCCATTATTAACAAAGGAAGCAGGTATATAGAACTCCTCACTGTAATCAATATGTTGTTGTTAAGTGGCGTCAAGTCGGTGTTGTATCATGGTGACCCTCTGGATAGTTGTCCTAAACTGGTAATCAAAGTACTTGGCTTAATCTATATTTCAAATCTATATTGGCTTAATCTAGATTTCAAATCTATATTGTCTTTATCTGTGATAAACCTTTGAATATATTCCCTGATAGATTGACTCTTGAAGTGCTTGATAGCTCTACACATTTTTAAAGAAACAGGTATTTTAGGATTCCTCATACAACACATGCTATAGCCTATTACCCTCTTCACTTTACTTTTCATGTGCAAATGGATCATTTTTTATTATACCCTTGCATAATGTTCATGTTTTTTAGTGGTCCTCCTCTCCCCACTTGGTTTACAGCATTCAGTAACATGTACATATACATTCAGTATGTTTTAATTTCTTCTGTTTTTTCTGCAGGCACAAGTGTTTATTTTCAGCCTTGCACTTTTTCCATCTGGATTTTCATTGAATCTCCAATTTGTTTTAGCATTGCTCTTATTATTTGATAGTTTTGATTTTATATGATGACACGTGATTTTAATTGTTTTTATTATTTTTATTTATCTTGTTTTTTACTTATTTATTTATCAAATATGTATTTATTGATTTGTCTAATACACATTTATTATTGCATTTTTGTTTTCGAGGTTTGTACCCCCTGAAGAAGGCCAGCATGGCCAAGATGCGTAGGGGTTGTTTGAGCTAATAAAGTGTATGCTTGTCACTTTGTCTGCGCATCTGCTGTGTTTTGTCCATTCCTAACAAGGTCTCCATTGCAAGCAAGGTAATACTTTGTGCCTTTTAAATGCAAACTCTCTGCCTGAGAGCTCTTAAAGGGATTTTGGTCTTCATTTTTAATAACTAATTATTTTTCTGCTGCTGTTTTGTAAAAGAGGAATATTTTGTGGTGGTGAGTAAAACTCTGCTGTTAGAGTTCATTGTTTCTTTTTTTCCAGCTTTCCATTTAGAGCAAGCTCTTTGAAGCCACTGACCTCATCAGGTGTTAGATCCCTCTTTACCCACTCCAGAACCCACTCAACCCATTTCATAATTCTTGCTATGTAGGGAAACTCTCTAATTAGCTTGTTGACAAACAATTTAGCATTTTTCAAGGTGCTTTGATTTGGTAATTTTCCAAAGGGAACAAATTAATCTGTATTTTTCAGACACATAATATCAAAATTGACTAATATAAAGTAATAATGGTCTTGCAAGGAAGTGGGTCTACACACAGAGCCATAAGGGTATGTTTACTAAACCACAGTAATGTTACCCGTGTTAGGTTCAGCGGTGATGGTACGAATGCCCATATAAAGGAGTTGGCGGTACATAGGTATCAGGTAACGCGTGTTACAAGGTCCTAATGCGTGGTACAGTGCACCATGGACCCACCATGCGTGAACACCACAGCCGATGCGCTGACAGTAGAAGACGCGCTGAGGGATGTGCAGACATGGTGCCACATGAGAAACAGAACCATAGGTAGAAGGCCATAGACCACAGGCAGCTGAGATCACAGTTTGTAATGGGGACGTGAGCCAACGTTAACACATGCACACATACCAGGAAATGGTGTGCAGTGAACCCAGCATGCAGAGGAGTAAAGAACGGTAACGGAAAGGGTGCCAGGGGTCAGTCTGAAGGGCTAGCTGTGTGAATGGTGTGTGTATAAGGGCAAAATGGGCAAAGATTCCAAAAAAGAGTAAGAGGGAATCGAACCGGTAAACTGAGAAGCCCAAACACAGCTCACTAACACCAATACCAAATCACTGAGCCACCTGTCCACAAAGGCAATCTAAAGAAAGGGAGCATATATAACAGCTAGCATGTGATAGATAGGCTGCATGGAGGGGACACTGTAGTGTACAGTGAATAGAAGGAAGGGTGTGTAGAGAAGGGACATAGCTGGAGCCAATGTTTGGTAAGGAGAGCAGAACAAATGAAAGGAAAGGGAACCTGTGGGACCCAAACCCACAATGTATGTTGGCTCCACGCACATCTGCAACCACTATCCCAAACAACCACAACAAGCACATGGCAAATATACTCCACTGAGTGGCCATCGTGTCTGTCAGAATAGCACGCAGTAGTGCAGCATGCGCGTGTTGCATCTTACGCACATTGCGGAGAATGCGCGTAGCAGGGCATGTGCTGCGCAGCGCGCACAAGAACGTGCATGAAATTACAGACCTTCCTACATGCCGTATACATCTAAGCGCCTCATAATATGTGGTCTGAGGCATCAGGGGTCGCACTGAAGGGCCGGCTGTGTGGATGGTGTGTGTACAAGGGCAAAATAGGCAAGAGAACCAAAAAGGAGTAAGAGGGATTTGAACTGGTACACTGAAGAGCTCAAGCGCAGCTCAACAACACCAATACCAAACCACTGTGCCAACTGGCCACCCAGACAGGCTAAAGAAAGGGACCATATGTAACAGCTAGCATGTAATGGCTAGGCTGCACAGAGAGAACACTGCACTGTACAGTGAAGTGAAGAAGAGTGTGCATAGAAGTGATGAAGCCGGAGCCGCTGTATGGTAGGGTTAGCAGAACACAAGAAAAGAAAAGGAACGTGTGGGAATCAAACCCACAGCCTGCAGTGGCACAATGTACGTCTGTAATCACTATCCCAAACAACCATAACAAGCATAATGCACATAAGATCTACCAAAGGGAATGTGTTTATGGAAACTTGTAGCACCCCCTGAGGTGGCAGACGGCTGGCACACAGACAGCTGCCACCGTCCAAGGATGAGAGCACAGATGGGCCATGTACAGCAGCAGTACTCCACTCAATACACCTGTCAGTGTGGTGATGCAGTAGCACAGACAAATGTGTGTCCAACATGTCATGCAAAAGTCACTGGCCCATCCACAGATGTTGGGCAGGACAGATCATGCCCAGGAGCTGCATGGTGTGTACTGGTCAGTAGGCCACCCCCCAAAGCAGCTGCATGCACCAAATGCCGTAGTCACATATGCATATAGAAAGTAAGTGGTGCATGATGGGAACCCAACACACATCAGTCACGAAATGTCCACAGAAAACATACATTCCCGGCAATACAGGACACACAAACCTGAAAAAGCAGACACAGGTAAATGTCCGCAAGTGTACACACATATATATGTAATAGCGGTCCGAAACTGCCTCATGATATCAATCAAAGCAGTGTACATGGCAATGTAAACCTGGTAATGTGCATTAAAGAGTGACAATGATCAACTGGATCCTGTCAGAGCAATACAGGGTATGTGACCTGACAAATGCCACAGTGAGAATTGAACGCTGGTCTCCAGTTTCCCAGACCAATGTGCAAACATGACATGAGCATCTCTGCAGTCAATGATGTGTAGACAAGGAGGCAGGCACATTTCCAATCCACCCCGCTGACACTGTCAGCACCAGTGCTAATGTACACCAATGCCAGCTATGTTCCACAAACACCTCCCAAGTGGGGATATAGAGGCACCAGCCTGAGCATGTATGTGCCCAAGTAGTAGAGATGCCCACCCAAAAGAAGTCATAATGGTCCAATAGAGCTGACATGCAACTGTCCAGGCACATGGGAGTGATGAATGTACCGGTGTTAAAATAGAACACCTATGTAGATAGCAGTGAAACCATCTGTGGGCAGGAATGCAGCAGCACAACATCGGATACACCACACAAATCCTGTGTATGATACAACAGACACACAGGTCAATGATATGAAAGGTGGACTGTGGATATAGTGATGTGAGTGATCCAGATGGCATTGAAATACATTGTCTGCATCATCACGGCAATTGCACCGGAACACACAACTAACAGGGGGCACGGTCCAGGCAGGTACACCAAGCTGCCCACACAGCCACAAGGAGATAAGGTAGGAAGGGAAGATACAGAGATGTAATGCCATGCTGCCATACAGTAATGTGGATCTGCAGTGCACAGGCAAATGCATAAACATGACAATAATGTCATGTCCCAATGCGCCAGCACTACCCCTCAGCTGTGTAGACCATATGTGTGTGTATCAGTGGGTCATACAGCAGTGTAGATAGCCAGACAACAGTATGTGATGTGCCGAGAATGAGCAGACGTCAGGTAGTCATGTAAATAAACACCTTTAATGCACAAAAGGGAGCAAAAACAGTGATACAAGGCAAAATGAGGACATGGTAACAGGTACAAGAGGCACATGCTTCTAAAAAACAAACAAAGCAGAACCTCACAGACATACAGATGTAGCACTATGCAGAAGGCCTGCTGCAATGGGTGCTGTGGATACAGGAGTATCACATATATGCCAATGTACAGGGAATGCACAAATGAAGTCAGAAAAAGGACACACCTACCGCCACACTGCAAAGTTACTGGTGCAATGTGAGTGGCGCAATGTCATGTGATTAAGAGGTCTGTGCACACATGCATTGATTAGTCTGTAAATCAATGTACAGTGCCACATCTGTATGGAACCACACACAATAACATGTACGTGGAGGTAGAATGAAAAGTCCACAATGGTGAACTAACCCACACAGAATCCATGTGGGCACATGCACTGGTGTAAAAACAGAATCATGCAGATGCACATGCACCATGTACATTGAACCATGACAGAGTGCTGCCCCAGATGCACTGTAACACCCCCTGCGAGGGTCAAACAGCAGGCACAGATGGTGGCACACATCACGTTGGTGTGGCAGCAAACAGCGTGTCATGTCCAAGTGTAAGGTAGCCAGACAAATAAACAGGACCCACAGAATGTACCTCCTGTGCCACACCCATGGCTGCATGCACCTGTTGACCCAAACATATGTGGAAATACTGCGATGCAAGTCACACGCATGGGCCACACACATCAAAACAATGTCAGATGGATGTACAACATACAGCGAGTATGTGAGTTCCTGCTGTACATGTACGAACCAGTACACAGTGTCCTCAATGCAGATGTCATCTGCAACCCCACATGTCCTGTTACGACTGTCCCAGAATCCATGGGCATGCAAGGTCACGTGTAACATCTTAATGTGCCACAGTAATGCAAAGGTGCTGTGTGTCTCCTGCGATGAACACGACACCCAGCCAGAACATGGCAGCAACGGTGTGTTGGTCATCCTTGTTCTGCACAAAGTATCAGTCCAACAATAATGTCCATCATTGGCAGGTGTCCCACTCACATAGGTCCACCATCCAATGGCACCATCTCCCAGGGATCGTTGCATGGAGGTGCTCTGTCCTCCAACAGTAGTGTGATGGGGACTGCAGATGCAGTGTAGTAGATGTGCTGTGTCTGTTGGCTATGCCCTGTGTTAAAAGAAAGTCATGGTATGCTGCACACAACATAAGGTCACAGTGCAGAGAGTGAAACCACAATATGTACATAATGAAACCTCAGACATGCAAACATGACACGATCACAACACAGAGCACAGTGCATGTTGACCACATCAGGAGATGGCACTGCAGACCAGGTTGTCATCTTGACATGGTCATGTCTATGGCCATGTCACACAGGCATCCCAGAGGTGCACAGCATGTCCAGCAGTGTTGGTGCACATAGATCCCACAGAAAAGCACGATGAAACAAACAGCCCATAACAAACATGTAAAGGGTGATGTCAGTCACAAAAGATCAAACATGCAACCTACCATCTGCGTGCAGGAGGTGTCTGATAGGGACTGTCTGAGGCAGGCAAAGGCCACAAGAGGTCACAGTAAAGGCAGAGGATGTCATTGAAATGCATAGAATCACCATGTCGGCATGTTCAGCCATCATTTATTTATTTAACTTTCTTATATACCGCGCTCTTCTGTATCAGTGCGGTTTACATCAAAACACAACTGTCCAGCACAGAAGGTCTGCACTGGATTTACAATATAACGTGGGTATATGTTGTCAGACGGCTGCCTGGGTGAGAATGTTCACAGTCTTGGCAAGTGCATATATCAATATGATTGGCAAGGGATTGTGGGCAATGCAGTCCATTCACACCAGACACAGCTGCTCACAATAAATAGTTGTGCTTGAGGGTAAAGCCAATAAGATATTTATTTATGGGGTTATTTCTCCCAACACAGATATGCTTGGTAGCACATAAATCAGGTTACTTGCTTTCAGTGTTAAACTTGGAAAAACAAAATCAGGAAACAACATTTGAACTTGTCAGGCAATCAAAGCAAAAGAAATAAGACCTGGCTGGTAACAAACTGGTCTTTTCTGTAGGCTTTAGCTAATATTTTCTTAGCAGTGTATCAAACAACAAACAAAAATCCACAAAGAAGAGAAAAAACTGTTCTTTTCAGGTTAACTTCTTATATCTTCCCACATAGATTCAGAAGTGATTCCCTGAGAGCTCACAAGCAATTAGGTAAGGCTCAATTGCTAGCAGTTACCCAGCTGAAACCCCTTAGCTGGCTTGCTTTCTACTGCGTGGCTAGAAATCCTACTCAGGAGCTTTTCTGAGTAGATTAAAGAACAAGTTTGTATTTCTTTGTGATGGTTGCTGTATTTTATAACAGAAAATCACCAAAGGAGTTTAGACAGAGAGCAATCCATGTAAACACATCCTTCATCTGCAATCACTCCCCCTTCTTCAACAATCATGGGTTCAATATCCTGGATTGGCACAGATGAATTTCTCAATGGAGCACTTTCAGGAGAATACTTGTTTCCCTGCTGTCTTTCAAGGTTATAGCTAGGGCATAGATCAGTGTTCATACCTGATCTCCCATTGCTGTTAGAGTTCCTCTCTATATAGCCTGGCCAGTATGTAGTCCAGTTCTTATGTCCAGCCTTCCAATCCAGATCCCTGGACACTGGATCTCTCTTCACATACCTTCTGGCACGGGTCTTAGGGTCCCTTCCACGTGCAGCCGTCTCCCTCACAGGTACCGTCTGGATATTCCTAGCTCTGCAGCACCATTCCTCTGGCTTTCCCCAGTCCAATGGTGTATGCTGGCCCTTGGAATGCCTCCCAGTATACGTACTGCTCCAGACTCCTCTAGACCTCCCAAAGACTGTTCTCTTCTTCTTTCTTCCAAAGGGTTTCTTGCCCTCTCTGTCTGTCCGGTTTGGCTTCTGCTTCTGATGATCCTCCAGATGAAACTGAGGATATCCAAGCTGATCATGAAGATGATGAGGATGATTCTCTGTAGAATAAACTCTATCTTTATTCTGCTTAGATGAGTGCTCCTCCCTAACACAGCGCAGCTGTGCTGAATCAGGCCCTGCCCTTTGAGATGAGTGCTTAGGGATTACCTCATAGCCCTCCTGATTGAACACACGTTTCTCCACTTCAGCTCCTCTAATGGCTGTTGGAAACCTGGTGCATTCTGGGACTGGTAGTCTTTTATGGGAAAATTCTGTTTTATTATTTCTACCAGAACTGACAGGTTGCTTGTTCAGAGTCACTTCACCTTTTCTATAGCTCCTTCCTGAGCTATGATAAGCTTCCTTATCACAATGTACAGGTAATAACAGGGTAACTATATACAAATATATACAGGTAAATTACAGCATACGTTTGGAAATGACTCAAATGTGTCCTATCGGCTCAACTGCGTATTGGCTGATAATAGGGTGATAAGAGTTACTATTTGTCGGGAGGATCCATGTCCGGCATGCTTGGTTTCAATCTTATGTTGTTGTCACTCACGGGTTGTTTATGTGGGTCACTGGGCGTGGCTTGCTGTGGGGAGTGACCCTGGTCAGTATAGTACTGTAGGAAGAGATGATGTTTAAGTGCCTTCCTAAATTGGGAGATGACCTTGATAGCCCTGATAGCGGGGGGGAAGGGCATTCCAGCAGGTAGGTGCATATAGTGAAAAAGCTCTGGATCTTGCTGCTTGTGAGCATTTTCTTATCTGCCTTGGTAGAATCAAAGTATTTATAGCGGCTGATCTTCTCACTCTATGATTGATGTAGAGGAGCAGTTGTTAATGGCTTTGAATGTAAGTGTCAGCACCTTGAAAGTTATCCTGCTTTGGACTGGAAGCCAGTGCAGCTGTTTTAGTAATGGTGTTATATGTTCCTTCCTTGAAACCCCTTGCAGAATTCTGGCGGCTGCATTCATGGCTAGTTGCAGCGGGGTTATGGTGGCTTTTGGAAGGCCGTGTAATATGGCGTTCGTGTAATCAAAATGCGGGGTCACAAGAGCTTGGTAGACAGATCGAAAATCTTCTGGTTCCAGGAGCGGTCTCAGGTGGCGAAGTGTTCTGATTTTGTTGTTGTAAACTGCTTTTACCATATTGCTTATCTGGGCCTTCATATTGAGCTGTTGGTCCAGGATAACTCCAAGGTACCGAATTGATGGTTTGCTTGTGAGTTCAGCATCTCGGACCTTCAGGGAGCTAGGTGGAGTGAATGATGAATTCCTTGTGAGGAAAAGGACCTCTGTTTTTTTAAAGTTTATTTTTAGCTTCTGTGTATGTAGCCAATCCGTGACCGCATCAAAACAGGCAGAGAGGGGTGCAAGGTCTGGTTTGTCCAAAAGGAAAGGCATGTAGAGGAGGACATCATCGGCGTAGATCAGGCAGCTAATGTTGAAGGAGTGGATGAGACTACATAAGGGCTGCATGTAAATGTTGAATAGCAGTGCTGACAGTGACGATCCTTGGGGAATGCCTTTTTCTTGGAGAAAAGGTGCGGATGTGGAGGGGCCGGAACGTACATGTTGCCATCGATCTGTTAAATATGATGCACACCATATTAATGCATTTCCCTGAATGCCCTTCTCGCTAAGGCGGGAGAGGAGTATTTCATGACATACCGTGTCAAAGGCTGCTGCAATATCCAGGAAGATCAGTGCAAACCCTTGTTTGATGTTGTCCAATCCAATGATAAGCGTGTTGAATAACGTGGTCAGGAGTGTTTCGACCCCATGCGCTTCCCGAAAGCCATGTTGGCAAGGGTCGAGGGGTGCACTTATTTCAATATGATGGTGAAGTTGTTGTTGTACAACCTTCTCGATGATTTTCACCAGAAGCAGGATACTTGATATCGGCCTGAAGGAGTCCATTCATGCTGGGTCCAGTTTGCTATTTTTTAGTAGCGGTCTTATCGCTGTCTGTTTTAGGCTTTTGGGGAATGTACTGTAGGGAAATCTGACTTAGATCTGCCTTGGGTCTGCTTATATATATATTGGCTTCATATTAGCTTTATATGACTGCACCCTTGCCTGATGATATTATGGATGGCACAGAAGACAAGCATGTGGGTATAAAGGAGTAGATGTGGCCTGCTATGGAGGATTTGCTATGGAGAATTCTGGGTAACCATATTCTGCATAGGAGTATGCAAAAATATTGGGCCTAGCAGTATTTGAGCCTAAGCAAGAAACAGGCTAAGCCAGGAATGCAATGAATTTAAACTTATGAGCATAAACACACTCTCCTACCCTGAAGGTTTCAATTAGTGCCAGAAGAAGAAAATACACAGGAAGGGGCAGAGGTCACAGGCCATGCATAGATAAATAGACCTAAAAGCACAGAGGTCACAGGCCATGCATAGATAAAGAGACCTAAAAGCATAGAGGTCATAGGCCATGTATAGATAAGCGAGTCTAAGTGCAGGTCTAGATGTACAAATGTAAGGAGATTATCCCCTGGGAAAAGTGTTGCAGGGCACTGCTGACACTTAAGAATGTATGATGGATTACTGAACAGACATTTGAGACGGAGAGAAATGTATATAAGGCAATTATTTTTCAGGTAGGGGCGGGCGGTATTTTCTTCCTCTTCACAGAGAAAGAAAGTACTGTCTGCCATCTCTAGATAGGCATTTGCTGTTTGCTATTTTATAATCACTTTTGTTATTCTAAATAAAAGTCTTTTGAGCTAAAGCAACTGCCGTCTAAGTAATTCTCTGATTGGTGATATTTTGGGCAACCGTTGTGGGAACCAGAAGCCACAGTACCTGTTGAGAAAGATAATGCAATGAGTTTGGAGAGGAAGGGGCTGAGTTCGGTCCGCAGAGTTTTTATCCAAAACGCCGGACATGGGTCATTCGGTGCAGTGGTGGTGTTTATGGAGGAGACGATGTCCTGTATGTTTCTTGCCAATGGGGCAGAGAACTCAGTGATGGTGTGTTTGGTGACAGTTGTTGCAGTATGTGGTTGGGTCGTTAGGGGGAATTATTTGCGGTAGGAGTGTTGGATTGGTTTGCCTTGGTACGCAGGAAGTCAGCATATTCTTGGGGGTCAGGGAGGTCTGGTTGTGTAAACGAGGGCTCTTTTGCTAAGGTCTTAACTAAGCCAAAGAGTTCATGAGGCTTGTTTAGAGAGCGTTGTAGTATCTCTGCATGAAATTGTTTCATTCTTGCTGTTACTTGGACATCATTGCCACATGTCCAAGTTCTGGCAAGATGCGTGAAACGGAAACATTGATGCATAGTGGTCTGTCAGCAAACAAGAGACAGGTCAGCCAAAAACACAGAACACATGTGTAAACACATGTGCACAATGTACACAAGGGCAACAGCACAGGGTTAGAGATAGAACAGTGATCACAACCGCACAGGTGTCCAGCTACATCCTAGCACCAGATAATGCTAAAGGGAATCAAAGTGTGCTGTCACATAGACACATCCCAAAGACACAGACACATACACAGTGGGACAGGAGGAGCATGCCGCAAGTAGCATACGGCCTGTCTGAGCACAATCTGAGACCAGTGGAGGCAATCATTACAGTCCATGCAAAGATACACTGATGTTGTTTAATGGCACAATGCTAGGGAAGGGTGTATGTGCCAACCACCACCACCACACTCTGGACCTGTAGACACACACAGCTCCGTCACATTTGCCACAGATACAGTGTTGAAACCCCAGAACTGGACACAAACTAATGGCCATACCAACCGGAACATATGGGCCAACCGGAACATATGGGATATGGAGGCGCAGGCCAAAGAGGTGTACAACAACATATGTGTAGTGGACAGAGAACCACAGACATGTGCTATGCTGCATTGCCCCCACAGTACAGTTACCTTTATGTCTACCCACCGCAGTCATCTGCAGGTTGAATGACGTACACACAGTTTCCACTGCACCACAGCACCAGCCAGGAACAAAAGCTAATCCTGGGGAGTCAAAAACACAAGTGAAACATACATATGTCATGAGAGAGCCCTGAAACACACACGGCAGCATGTACATGTATACTGTCAGACGGATGCCTGGGTGAGAATGTTCACAGTCTTGGCAAAGGCATATCAATATGATTTGCAAGGGATTGTGGGAAATGCAGTCCATTCACACCAGACACAGCCGCTCACGATAATTAGTTGTGCTTGAGTGTAAAGCCAATAAGATATTTATTTATGGGGTTATTTCTCCCAACACAGATATGCTTGGTAGCACATAAAACAGGATACTTGCTTTCAGTGTTAAACTTAGAAAAACAAAATCAGGAAAACAACAGTTGAACTTGTCAGGCAATCTAATCAAAAGAATAAAGACCTGGTTGGTAACAAACTGGTCTTTTCTGTAGGCTCTAGCTAATATTTTCTTAGCAGTGCATCAAACAACAAACAAAACCCACAAAGAAGGGAAAAACTGTTTTTTTCAGGTTAACTTCTTATATCTTCACACATAGACTCAGAAGTGATTTCCTTAGAGCTCACAAGCAATTAGGTAAGGCTCAATTGCTAGCAGTTACCCAGCTGAAACCCCTTAGCTGTCTTGCTTTCTACTGCGTGGCTCAAATCCTACTCAGGAGCTTTTCTGAGTAGATTAAAGAACAAGTTTGTATTTCTTTGTGATGGTTGTTGTACTTTGTAACGGTAAATTACCAAAGGAGTTTAGACAGAGAGAAATCCATGTATTCACAGCCTGCATCTGCAACCCCTCCCCCTTCTTCAACAATCATGGGTTCAATATCATGGATTGGTACAGAGGAATTTCTCAATGGAGCACTCTCAGGAGAATACTTGTTTCCCTGCTGTCTTTCAAGGGTATAGCTAGGGCATAGATCAGTGTTCATACCTGAGCTTCCATTGCTGTTAGAGTTCCTCACTAAATAGCCTGGCCAGCATGTAGTCCAGTTCTTATGTCCAGCCTTACAATCCAGATCCCTGGACACTGGGTCTCTCTTCACATACCTTCTGGCACGGGTCCTAGGGTCCCTTCCAAGTGCAGCCATCTCCCTCACAGGTACCGTCTGGAGGTTCCTAGCTCTGCAGCACCATTCCTCTGGCTTTCCCCAGTCCAATGGTGTAAGCTTGCCTTTGGAATGCCTTACAGTATACGTACTGCTCTGGACTCCTTTAGACCTCCCAAATGCTTTTCTCTTCTTTCTTCCAAAAGGTTTCTTGCCCTCTCTGTCCGTCTGCTCTGGCTTCTGCTTCTGATGATCTTACAGATGATGAAGCTGTCCAAGCTGAGGATATCCAAGCTGATTCTGAGAATAATTCTCTGTAGAATAAACTCTACCTTTATTCTGCTTAGATGAGTGCTCCACCCTAGCACAGCGCAGCTGTGCTGAGTCAGGCCCTGCCCTTTGAGATGAGTGCTTGGGGATTACCTCATAGCCCTCCTGATTGAACACACGTTTCTCCACTTCAGCTCCTCTAATGGCTGTTGGAAACCTGGTGCATTCTGGGACTGGTAGTCTTTTATGGAAAAATTCTGTTTTCTTATTTCTACCAGAACTGACAGGTTGCTTGTTCAGAGTCACTTCACCTTTACTATAGCTCCTTCCTGAGCTATGATAAGCTTCCTTATCACATACCCCCCTGCTTAAGTTATTACGGACTGGTTTAACTGGTGAAACTTCTTTCCTACAGTCCGTAATACCTACGAGAGTGTTATCTTTTTGAAGCTCACTTACTTCCTGACTGGCTTCAGGGTCACTATTATTTACAGGCCTCTCCTTCCAAGACTTAAGTACATTAATATGGTAGGTCTGTCTACGCCCTCTTGCATTTTCTACCATATAAGACACTGGGCTCACTTGTTTAACAACCTTCCATGGCCCTTTCCACTGTACTTCAAATTTTGGGGCTGTACCTGCTACTTGAACCAAAACCTTTTCACCAATGCTTAATTGGCGGCTTTTGGCCTTCCTATCATACCACCCTTTCTGGCGAACTTGACTGTCCTGCAGGTTCCTCTCAGCAACCTGCGAGGTCCTTTTCAAACGTGCTCTCAACTCACGTAGAAACTGTGGCACTTCCTGACTTCCTGGTTCAGGATCAATCCATTGTTCCCTCAAAATATCTAACAAACCACGTGGAGCCCTACCATACATCAATTCATAGGGAGTTACACCTAGGGACACCTAAATTCTTTCCCTGCAGGCATATAAGGCAAAGGGCAATAACATATCCCATTCTTTTACCTCTCCTGCTAACCCCCTTCTCAACATTTGTCTGAGAGTTTGGTTGAATCTCTCCACCAAACCGCTTGATTGTGGATGGTAGGCTGAGGTTTTCACGTGATGAATGCCAAAGGCATCCCAGACCTGGGCCAAATATTTGGATACAAAATTGGACCCTCGGTCAGTCAACACCTCTCTTGGGAATCCCACTTCACAAAACAATTTTACTAGCTCTAAAGCTATTGTTTTTGCAGAAACATTCCTCAATGGTATGGCCCAGGGAAACCTTGTTGCCTGATCTACCATAACTAGGATGTATTGGAAACCTCGGGGCATTTTGACTAACGGGCCTACAATATCCATGGCAATGCGACCAATTGGGTCTGTGATAATTGGTATGGGAATCAATGGCACCACCGGTGGGTGAGCCACTGTAACTCGCTGACACGCTGGACATGCAGCACAAAACTGGGCAGTTTCTTTGAAAATACCTGGCCAGTAAAAACGCATAAGTATTTGATCCAGCGTTCCTTGCATACCTTTATGACCTCCAACTGGATGATCATGTGCTAATCTAAGTACTAGCCCTTTGAAAGTTGTGGGTACCACCAATTGTTTTCGTATGGTCCCATTTCTGGGGTCCTGACTCTCTCTATATAATATTTCATTATCTAGTCTGAATCTGGGCAACTCCTCCCTGACCTCATGAGCATACTTAAAAAGCTCGGGTGAGAGCTTGATCAGCTCGCTGCTCTTGTGGAAAGTTAGGAAACTTTGCCACTAACTCAGCTGGCACCCAGGGTAAACTTTGACCAGCTAACATCTCAGCCCTACCCTGTGCTCTGCAAAGTCTCTCACGCCGCTTTTGTGCTTTCAACTTTCTTACTTTCCCAGATGATGGGGTTATTAAATCATCATGAGAGGGTAAGTCTCCTAATAACTCTGCCTGCTCCCCCTCCTCCTTTTGCAGGCTCTCTATCTTAGCCTGCGAGCAGGTGGATACAAGGCCCCTCTTACTACCCATAGTTTGGCCTTCTGGAAGCTTAACCATCTTTTTAGCTAGGGACTGAGGACTTCCAAAGAAAGGCCCGGGAGCTATTTCCATTATTCCTTCTCCCTCCTTCTTTCCTAGCCCTTCCACTAGACCCTGTTTAAATCTTGCCAGTCTCTTCCTAGAACCAAATCAAAGGGTAGCCTAGGCACCACTGCTAACAGAACTTCCTCTTGTTCCCCCAGGCACTTAACCCTTAGCCTATAGGTGGGATATGATGTTGCAGCACCATGAATGCATCTGATGTGAACTTGGCTTTCAGGGGTTCTAGGCACAAATCCTTCTTGGGCCTCTATCCTCTTCCAAAGCCTTTTTGACATCATACTCTGGTCTGCCCCAGAGTCTAACAAAGCATTTGTGGTAATTCCTTGCACATCAACCATCAAAAGAAATCCTTCTTTGGGCTGTTTTAAATCCACACCCATTAAGCTAGTGTGTGTCTGGCATCCCTTTTCTAAATGTCCCCATTTTCCACATTTGAAACATTTCTTTTCATTCCACTGTGTCATCTGGTTTGGCACAGTAGATTTATTTTCAGAAACATTTTTAACCAATTTCTTTTCTGATACAGCACAGCTTGCCTCAGCACCCATCTTCAGAGGGCCACCCATTCTATGGCAAGCCTGCGTGGCTTCCAAGAATCTCTCTGCTAGCCTGGTTGCCTCTCCAAGATTTTGGCAATTTTGCTGTATAAGGAAAGTGTGCAAATCTTTAAGCACAGCAGACATAAATTGTTCAAGCATAATAATGTCTAATAACATTTCTACCGTCTTTTGCTCAGGCTCCAACCATTTTACAGCTAATCCTCTGATTCTCTGACTCAGAGCCCTGGGTGTTTCACCCACTCTCAATGTAGTAGCTCTAAACATTCGCCTATACTCTGAAATAGACAACCCTAGGCGATCTCTAATAGCAGCCTTTACATCCTTATAATTCAAAGCCTGGGCTGCTGGCATTGCTCTATAAGCTGCAAGCGCCTCTCCAGTTAATGAGGCTGCCAGCCTTACTGCCCACTGGTTCTCTGGCCGTGCTAATGCTTGTGCCACTCTTTCAAAAGACTCTAGAAAATCATCAACATTATCATCTGGAGTTAGCTTCCCAAAACTAAATGCCCCAATTCCCTGATTGAGTCCCACACTGTCCACATGTGCTGTACCAGTATTTACTGCTGGTCTTGCATCTGGTCCACTTTGGTTCTGCAGTTTAACTAGGGCTTGCACCAGATCAAGCACTGGCCTCTGCTGGTCCATTAAGGCTTTCATAGCAGTGTCCTGAGCCTGCTGTGCTAGCTCCTGTTGCCTGCTAAACTGGGCTGCCATCCAATCAGCTAGTTCCCTTGGATCCATCTTGATCCCTGCAAGAAGACACAAAAAAAAACCCCACAGTGCACCACCTTCCAAACAGGTGTTTTTTTCTACTCTTTTTTTTTTCAATTACCCCTGTGCCTTACTCCCATCCACCACTAGACATGCCCAGGTACTTGTTACCTTATGCCAGTGATGAATCCAGCTCTGCACAGGGTCTTTTCTTCCTGGAACAGCTACCTGGAACAGCCACCTCTCCTCCAAAGTGCAGTTGAGGGAAAATCTTTTCTTCCAGCTTTCAAACTTGAACTGTCTTTTCCTTCAGACTTGAGTTGTAATCCTTAGCAAGTAAATCCCTTTGCGCAAAAGCAATCCGAAAAACTACGCCATTTGTCAGACGGATGCCTGGGTGAGAATGTTCACAGTCTTGGCAAAGGCATATCAATATGATTTGCAAGGGATTGTGGGAAATGCAGTCCATTCACACCAGACACAACCGCTCACAATAATTAGTTGTGCTTGAGTGTAAAGCCAATAAGATATTTATTTATGGGGTTATTTCTCCCAACACAGATATGCTTGGTAGCACATAAAACAGGATACTTGCTTTCAGTGTTAAACTTAGAAAGACAAAATCAGGAAAACAACAGTTGAACTTGTCAGGCAATCCAATCAAAAGAATAAAGACCTGGTTGGTAACAAACTGTCTTTTCTGTAGGCTCTAGCTAATATTTTCTTAGCAGTGCATCAAACAACAAACAAAACCACAAAGAAGGGAAAAACTGTTCTTTTCAGGTTAACTTCTTATATCTTCACACATAGACTCAGAAGTGATTTCCTCAGAGCTCACAAGCAATTAGGTAAGGCTCAATTGCTAGCAGTTACCCAGCTGAAACCCCTTAGCTGGCTTGCTTTCTACTATGTGGCTTAAATCCTACTCAGGAGCTTTTCTGAGTAGATTAAAGAACAAGTTTGTATTTCTTTGTGATGGTTGTTGTACTTTGTAACAGTAAATTACCAAAGGAGTTTAGACAGAGAGCAATCCATGTATTCACAGCCTGCATCTGCAACCCCTCCCCCTTCTTCAACAATCATGGGTTCAATATCATGGATTGGTACAGAGGAATTTCTCAATGGAGCACTCTCAGGAGAATACTTGTTTCCCTGCTGTCTTTCAAGAGTATAGCTAGGGCATAGATCAGTATTCATACCTGAGCTTCCATTGCTGTTAGAGTTCCTCTCTAAATAGCCTGGCCAGTATGTAGTCCAGTTCTTATGTCCAGCCTTCCAATCCAGATCCCTGGACACTGGGTCTCTCTTCACATACCTTCTGGCACAGGTCCTAGGGTCCCTTCCAAGTGCAGCCGTCTCCCTCACAGGTACCGTCTGGAGGTTCCTAGCTCTGCAGCACCATTCCTCTGGCTTTCCCCAGTCCAATGGTGTAAGCTTGCCTTTGGAATGCCTTCCAGTATACGTACTGCTCTGGACTCCTTTAGACCTCCCAAATGCTTTTTTTTTTTTTTTTAAATCCTTTATTTAAAATTTTCAACTGGCACAGAGACAAAGAAACACAGCATAAAACAGTAACAGCAACCAGCCCAACCCCCCCCCCCCCGTAACCAACTAACCCAACTCCATGGGAGGGGACCACCCCACCGCCGTTACAGGAGGAACTCCCTTATACAGACAAACAAACAAGGCAGTGGTGTGCAAAATTAAACTAAACAAACCATTATATCTCATAGTGCCAGCCTAGACTCTCAGATCCGTAAATGAGCTTTTGCTACATATTCATCTAAACATTTCCATTTGCCCGGGCCAAAGTCTTCTCGAAGCTTCCCTCCACTTCCATTGAGAACCGCAACGTGGTCCTGCGCTTTCTCATAACTGGCGTAGAGACACACCATGTTCCACCACTGGTGAGAATCTAGTTTACTAGAGTCCTTCCAACAAAGCAAAATAAGCTTTAAAGCAATGGCTACTAAAAAATCCAGCAAAAAACGCTTCCCTTTCATATGTGGGAGGCCAGCCGTTGAAGAGCGCAGTACCACGATTTGCCAAGTAAGGGGGAGCTGAAGGCAAAGAATCTTTTGTATCACGTCCCAGACAGAAAGCCAGAAGGCATGAACGTAAAGGCAATCAAAAAACATGTGTTTAAACGTACCTGGTGCAAGAGAACAAGACCAACAAAGATTACCCGATCCCGAAATCCACCTGGAGCGGCGATTGGGTGTAATAAAAGCACGGTGTAGCAAGAAAAATAGAGATTGCATTACAGCAGCAGCCTTAGAGACCCTACTAACCCTGGACCACAGTGTCGACCAGTCATGAGGGGAGATCTCCACTCCCAGATCAACCTCCCAGCTCCGTCCAACCAAGGGGAAAGAGGACCTCTCTCGCAAGTAAGCATAAAATTTCGAGGCAGTCCCAGGCTTGCTAGAGTAGGTAATGGCCAACTCATGCGCTCCCCAAGACGACGTTATCTTCCCGTGAGGTACCCCCGCTGCAGAAAGGCAACTCTTTAGCTGGAGCCATTGAAAGTAACATGCCGGGCGGCAGCGCGAACTCCTGTTGCAACCTTTCCCAGGCTTTCCACCCATCTGCCTGAAACAACTGTCCAACTGTCCAACTGTCCAAATGCCCTTAAGTTGCCAAGGTCGCCACGCTATAGTCTTGCGCCCAATTTTAAATACAGGATTCAACCAAATGGGCATTAGAGAGGATATCGGATTCTCCGAGCCCATAGCTCTCGCCAGAGCCTGATACGCCAATTGAGTTTCAACAACTATTTTGGAGGCAGGGGAGGAAGCCGGAATGACCATTCCAATCAAAATATCCAAAGGAAGCGGCTCAACTAAACGGCGTTCTACCTCGACCCAGACCGGACACGAGCCCTGTATCTCCCGCGGGCACCACAGCGCACCTTGTTTTAGTAAAAAGGCCTGATGATACCGATAAAAATCCGGGAAGTTTACTCCGCCCGAATTCTTAGTTGCTTTTAACTTATCAAGGGCTATCCTGGGGGGTTTCCCCTGCCACAGAAAAGAGGCTAACACCCTCTCCCACCCTTTATAAATAGCAAGGGGGAAAGCAATCGGCAGCATTTCCAAAATATAATTTATTTTGGGCGCAAGAACCATTTTAATGGATTCCATACGTCCCCACCAGGACAGATGCAAGGGGGACCATTTATTCAAGAAAATCTGGAGCAACTCCTCAATATGCGACCGGTTAAGCCGAAGAGTGTCCTCAAGAGAGCAGCAGAACCGGACCCCGAGATACTTAATTGCCTTTGCTTCCCAGAGAAAAGGAAAATCCTTTACCACCTCGGAATGAGTAGCCCTGTTCATTGGGAAGGCAACCGACTTAGTCCAGTTTATTTTATAGCCAGACACCCTGGAATACTTGTCGATAACCCGCAGGAGCTCCGGTAAAGAATTGGGAAGCGAAAACAGCAGCAAGTCATCAGCGTATGCCGCGAGCTTTATATGCATGTCCCCTATCCAGATGCCACTAATCTTCTCAGAGTGCCGGATTAACAACCCCAGGGGCTCCAATGCTAGATTAAAGAGCAGCGGCGAAAGAGGGCACCCCTGTCGCGTCCCACGATATAACGAGAAGGGGGCAGACAGCAACCCGTTCACAAGTATACAGGCCTGCGGAGCGGAGTATAGAACTCGGATAAATCTGAGGAAAAAAAAACCATCTTTGAATCCAAACCACCGCAAGACCTTAAACAAGAAAACCCATTCAAGTCTATCGAAAGCTTTTTCAGCATCCAAAGAGATACCCACTAAGGGGGTACCGGACTGCTCCGAGGCTGCAAAGAGGTTTAACAACAGTCGAGCATTATCCGACGTCGCCCTCCCGAGCATAAAGCCACATTGATCGGGGTGGATCAAGTCGGCCATCACTCTCTCTAATCTTTTAGCCAAGACGGTGGCAAAGAGTTTGTAGTCAGCGTTCAACAATGAAATAGGTCGGTAGTTCTCAACCCTAAGAGCGTCTCTCCCAGGCTTTTCCAACACCACTATAGTGGCGTTATTAAAACCACCCACGGAAGGCAACTGTTCCTGGAGAAGTTGAAAGTATTTAACCACATAAGGGAGAAGTACCCCCTGAAACGCCTGATACAGCTCAATAGGTAGACCATCAGGACCCGCCACTTTCCCTTTATTTGACGGAAGAAGGGCAGCACGGAGCTCGCCCAAAGAGAAAGGTGCTTCCAATTCTAGCGCTTGTCGCTCAGAAAGAGTAGGGTGCGGAATACTATCCAGGAAGACATCGCATTCTTCCCCGTTTTCCCTGCCCTCCGAACTGTACAGCCCAGCATAGAAAGTCCTAAACGCACCTGCTATATCTGAAGTCTGAGTGAGCAGAGCCTGAGTGTTTGATTGGATGGCAGCCACCTTGGTCTTCCCGGTTCTAGGATTCAAAGTTGTCGCAAGTAACCGACCAGCCTTGTTTTGTTCCCTATAGAATTTGGCCTTAGAAGCATGCGAGAGTTTTTCAGCCTCCAAACTGAGCAGGGTGTTAAACTGAAAGCGTAGCTTTTGCAGACGCAAAAGGACACAGGGGTCCGTTCGCTGTTGCAGGAGTCTCTCTCCCGCCCGGATTTGGGCTTCCAATTCAGTCATGACGAGTTTCCGGCGACGTGCCGCCCCAATAGAAAAAACTGGTGATTTTAGCCCGCAAGAAAGCCTTAAAGGCTTCCCACCAAGCCCAGCCCGAAGTATCCTCGGGAAGATTCACCGAAAAATATTCTTTAATTGCCCCTTCCAAGTATTCCTGAAACTCTGGATCAGTTAACAGAGACCGCTGGAAAAACCAGCCAGAACTCCTGGCAGGGAGAGAACCCGAGGAGTAGGGACAGGGAGACGGCCGCATGATCAGAAACCGTACACGCCTCAATTTGCGCATCCTCCACTTGGGCCACAAGTGAACTAGAGATTAGAAAAAAGTCAATCCTGGAATGGGACCCATGAGGAAGAGAATAAAAAGTGAACTCTTTCTGAGAAGGATGTAATAGCCGCCAAACATCTACTAAGTTCATCTCCTGCATCAGACTATGGAGCACCCTGGACGCGCGACTAGTTTTTGTAGAACGATAAGGTTGCCGGTCTATTAGAGGGTCCAACACGAGGTTAAAATCTCCCCCCAAGATGAGACCACAGTGTGAGAGATCCTGAAGCTCCTCTGCCACCTCACGGAAAAATGATGTATCATCAAGATTCTGCCCATAGATATTCATAACACCAAAGATCTGGTCCCCAACCTTTATTCGGGCTTTCACCCATCTCCCATTCGGGTCCGCCCGAACTGACTCGATGACTGGTTGAAGAGCCTGCCGCGCTAAAATTAGTACCCCATTTTTCTTATGGCATGCACCAGCCGCTCCTATCAGCATGTAAGTTCCCCCACCCAAGTTTTGAGCCTCCGCTAACGATAGACGGGTCTCTTGCAACAGGACAACGTCAGCCCTCATCTTCTTGCAGTATAGCAGTATCTTATTGTGCTTAATGGGATTATTGATTCCCTTCACGTTCAATGACAAAAAATTAAGTGAAACCATCACAGCAACTGATAAGCATTCTGTATAGAGTTAGGCATGGCACAAAACACGAGACAAATCCCTCCTTCACACAAAACCGCATCCCCCCCCAGGGAGCCAACTGAAACCCAAACCCAATCTGTAACCAAAGACATCCTGGGTGAACCATCCTGAACAAGGCTACACCCTGATCCCCCCCCAGCCCCACATAACCAGTGTAAACTCCCCCCTATATACACACAAAATATACTCTTAACTCCCCATCTAACCCACTATCCCCCAACCCTCTTCATCAAACCCCCACACACACACCAGACACACACGCAACCAGACACACAAGGCCAAGCAGACCAATATCCCACATGCCGAACCCCCCCCCCCTCCCAGCACTGCCCCCCTCCCCCCCACCCCCGGCCCCCAGAAAATGCCCCTTGAATAAATGGACAGGAACAACAAAGGTGAGGTCGAAAGACAGGAGAGAGGGGAGGGAAGGCAGGGGAAAGAGACCCAAAGAGACACCCGATCATAAGGCGAGGAGGGCGCCGCATCCACTACTCCACAGGCCCAGGGAGGCGGCCACAGCCCTCACCCACAACTAAGCATCCCTGCCCAGCCAGCACAAAACTCCCAAGGCGGGAGTAGCAAAGGGCCACTAAACACCTCTCACCCACCAGCAATTAGGACATGTCCATTGGGTCCCGAAACTCCATAGAAAACCAGGCCTCAAACCGCAGACTCAACGCATCAAGATGGCCTCCTGCTCTTCCACGAATTTCAATAAAGCCTGCGGATCCTCAAACGTGCGAGTATGGTTGTGAAGGGTTACACGGAATCTGGCTGGAGCGAAGAGCCCGAAGCGCGCCTGAAGTTGCTGCAAACGGGGACGCAAGGCCAGCATCTGCCGTCGTCGTTCCACGGTAACTTTATTGAAATCAGGGAAAAAGGAGATTTTGCGGCTCTCAATAGTAACAGGAGCCAGGGCCTTCGCCGCCGTCATAATTTGTAGAGCCTGCTGATGTCTTAGGACTCTCAAGATGATAGGTCTCGGCTGCTTGGTGTGCGGGCCCGAGTGTGCAGGGACTCGGTGCGCCCTTTCGATTTCCAGTGGGGGGGTAAACTCCAGACGCAACAATTTCGGTAATTGTGTCTGCAAAAAAGCCATTAGATCGCCCGCTTCCACTCCCTCCGGCACTCCGATGATGCGTACGTTATTGCGACGGGAGCGATTGTTTAGATCCTCCAGATCATGCTCCAATTGTGCAATGCGCTTGCTGTTAACCAGGGTCAATTTCAGGCGCTCTTCATGGCACTCAACTTGGTTTTCTACGCGGGAGAGTTTCTCCGCGAGCCCCGTGATTTGGATCTTCATTTCCTTGAGCTCAAGGATGTCCGCTTGCACTCCCGACAGCGTCTCTTTGTTGGCCTCCACAAGCCCGCGAACTGCACGCACCTCAGCAAGCAGCTCTTGCATGGCATCGAGATTGTCTCTGGGCCCAGCTAGTTTCTGCGGGGGAGGGAGGCTCCGGCTTTTGCCGCTTCACATCGGGCACCCTACCGCACTGAAGTCCAATTTTTCCGGATTTAGAGACAGCCATCTGTCTACGCGTGTCAGGGGTGGCAGAGAAGGGGAGAAAATTACAGCTTCAGGCAGGGAGTATAGGATTAGTGAAAGGATTGTGGGGAGCTCGGGATTCAGGCTGCCATCTTGCTCCTGGTCAGGCTCCGCCTCCCCTCCTCCCAAATGCTTTTCTCTTCTTTCTTCCAAAAGGTTTCTTGCCCTCTCTGTCCGTCCGCTCTGGCTTCTGCTTCTGATGATCCTCCAGATGATGAAGCTGTCCAAGCTGAGGATATCCAAGCTGATTCTGAGGATAATTCTCTGTAGAATAAACTCTACCTTTATTCTGCTTAGATGAGTGCTCCACCCTAGCACAGCGCAGCTGTGCTGAATCAGGCCCTGCCCTTTGAGATGAGTGCTTGGGGATTACCTCATAGCCCTCCTGATTGAACACACGTTTCCCCACTTCAGCTTCTCTAATGGCTGTTGGAAACCTGGTGCATTCTGGGACTGGTAGTCTTTTATGGAAAAATTCTGTTTTCTTATTTCTACCAGAACTGACAGGTTGCTTGTTCAGAGTCACTTCACCTTTACTATAGCTCCTTCCTGAGCTATGATAAGCTTCCTTATCACAATACCCATATGCATTTCCCCACATATGCAAAACTTAGATGAGAACAGCTCTTCGATCAGATGTTGCCTGACTACCGTCCCCTCACGTGTGTCACCACGGTCACATACAGGAGGGCGCGGCGGATCTTCTTCCAGATCCTCATTAATTTTGACTGGGATTTTGTGCTTGAGAGCAATGTTGTGGAGGATGCAACAGGCCAGAATGATCTGTGCCACAGTCATGGGTTGGTTTTGTAAGGCCCCGCTGGTCTTATCCAGACACCTGAAGCGACTCTTCAGAACACCAAAGGTGCGCTCGATGACTGAGCGGCTGGAGTCATGGGCCTCATTGTACCTCATCTCTGCATGTGTCCGTAGAATATGCACAGGGGTCAGCAACCAGGCATGACAGCCATATCCCACATCACCTGCAGACAGAAATGTAGAAAGGTCAGTCAGGAGCTGATGGACTCACAAATGCATACAAACATCTACGTGCGAACAGACAACAGATACATGAGGACACAAACATATGATGTCACATAATGGCACATAGTAGCTATGTGCCAGCATCTGGAGGTGTGAGATACAGAACACTGGGGGAGGGTAATGAGGGCAACACACATCAACTGTATCCAGACCAATCACATCACCAACCACCTGTAGCCAAAATCCAGGAGTGGCATTCCTGAACGCATCAGGTGGACACATGGCATTGCACCATGGAAAAGGGCAGAGATGTGCATGTGTGCAGTCATGTGACGGGCATGGTACAGTGCACACACAACTGCTGTCACAGTAACATATACATTAGGGGTACAGTCAAGATGGCAGAAAAGACAAAACAACGCTGACATACATAGAGCATACATGTGTGATGTAATGTGTCACCACAATGCCACCCAAGTGACATGACAGCGTGACAGACAAAGTCAACGGTGAATGGCCCCCCAATACACAGTACAGCATGAAAACGAATCTGTGAGCAAATCAATGCCCCCCCCCCACCCCCGGTAGCACACACACACACGTTGCATACAGAGTCAACTAGGGATACACTACAAAGACAGACACATGCACATTTGCGTATGTGGTTGAGCCGAGGCCGTGTGCGGTAGTTGGTGCCAACTAAAATGTGTCACAGACCACCACAGAAGGAACACACCATATGTGCTCGGAGCGTCCCTGTCCAAAAGACCTGTGCAATAGAGCAGCGGTACCAGAAACCAGTGTTACCCACATGTGTGCCAAGACACCCAGAAGAGCAATGACACACATATGGTAGACATAGTTAAGTGTAGAAACCCACAAAAGTACGTGACCATGTCCCCGGTGATGGTGATATGGCGCGCTGGTGGACACAGCCCCATACAAGGTCAGCGCTTCACAACCACAACACAAGGAAAGACATGCAGAGGTCATAATTGACAATGGGACCTTGTATATCATACACCGGCTGGGCAGTGATATACCACTGCCTGATGGACAGTGTCCGGAATGTTGGCTGAAAACAGGTCAGACCTGCATCATGGCATGTAATGTGTGTCACAGGGGATATGCAGTCAGAAGGCCCGAATGGCAAACCAAAGGTGACCCTGTCCCACCTGTGAGAAGTGCAAAGCCCCCCAGGACACAGGAACACCGTGTTCATGTTAGAGATGGTAAATACCCACCCAGCAGGACACAGTCCTAATATTGTCTGGCATCAAATTGGCCGAATAGTGCCGAGTGATGCAGGATATAGGAGTCATGGGCGGACCCTGGAAACCGGGGAGCCACATTCAAAATACACATATTTGCATCACAAACAACCTGCACATTCAGGGAATGGTAGTGTTTATGGTTGCGGAACACCACCTCCCTGTCTCGGGGCGGGACCAGGGCAACATGTGTGCAATCAATAGCTCTCATCACATGTGGTATCCCTGCAAACCGCTGGAGTGCCTGGCCCAGGCCCCCCACTGTTGCCTATTGTTAGGAATCGCAATGTAATTCCTAACCCGGCTGACCATGGCCCGCAGTACCTGATGGAGACAGCGTGAGAAGATGGGCCTGCTCATCCCACCCACTGCGGCCACCAATGATTGGAAACAACCAGAGGCAAAGAAATGTAGGGCACCCAGGAGCTTGGCCAATCTCGGTATGGCATGTGACCGGGCAGTCCGGGGCTCGAGGTCAGGTCTTAGATCTTCATAGAGCTCCCTAATAGCCCCTGTGCTCAGATGGTAGAGGGAGATGACCTGGTCCTCATGTATGTCCTGGAGCATGGGCCTGGGTCTGTAGAGGCGAGGCAGGCAAGGGCGTGCCTCTGCACACTTCCAGCGCCATGCTGGTAATACCTCGGCCTGTTGAGCCCCCACAGCTGCAGGTATGTGTTGCAGCGGGACTGCACCCATGCCCAGTGCCACAGCCGCATGGACACCATCTCCCTCATCAGGCAACCACAGTTCCTCCAAGTCGACAAACGCCACCACCACACAACCTGCATTGTCAATCTGAGCCATGATAGGCATCAGGTAGAGCAAAGTTAGATGCTAAATACGGCGTGGGGAGTGGCAAGTAATCAGAACATACATAACACACCTGCAGATACAGCAACGCACACCAGCAGCAGTATTACAAAACGCAAAGCGCGTACGGAATCATAACGGTGTAGCACGTGTAGAAACAAGCGTTATGCAAAACACAAGTGTGCCTCGTGATTGGGCCTGTGGAACGCCTGTAGGAGGAGCATGCAGCATGTCCCTGCACACGTATAGATTGTGTAATGTGCACTGGCATCAGCAAAACAGACATGTGGATGCACCGCGTGCCCCACCTATGCCCATCGGAAAGCGCCATCAGTCACGTAGAGCAAAAATACATACCAGAAATGGTAGGTGTGTGGCACAAAATACGGACCAAGATAAACCACCTGTGGATGCGATGGCACACACCAGTAGCAGTGACGATGATAGACTCAAACATACAGAAGAGTAAGCTCACAGAAGCGTAACGACGTAGTGCGTGTAGGAACGCGCGTTCTGCACAGTCCCCGCATGCTGTGACGTGTCCTGTGTAAGGCGTGTATCTGCACGTGAATGAGGAGCAGGGCCCGTGTTCCACGTCATGGCACATGTGCAAGCTGTGTCCCCGTGCACATATGGAGCATGTTATATATGCTACCACCTGCGGAAAGCGCACAGATACAAAGCACGCCTGCGCAATACGCGGAATACATGCCCTGCTTTGCCTGTATGTGCTGCGGAACGCACGTTACACATGCGCGCATAGGACCACACCCTAGGTAATTAAATGGGCACATCATGCTCACAACAGCGAGGGTGTTTGGTGGAGAGGAGGTACACTACTAGTGAGCATTTATATAGCACTACCAGTCATACGCAGTGCTGTACAAGTCAAGAAACATGAGTGGGGTTGAGGAGACCATCAAGCAGACACCAGCAGATGTCTCCGCTGAGGAGCTTGAGGGGGAGGAGACAGGCCCATCCGGGGTCACCCAGCACCCACCCGAACAGCTTGGAGGTGCGCTAGGGGCCAAGCGCCGCCAGAACCCATGCCCAATGATGCCAGGAGGAGGGCAGTCTGCTTCACCCAGGAGGAGAATGACCTCCTCCTGGCAAGCATCCTCGAGCAGTATGAGGTGCTATTTGGGCGCCAGAGCAGCACCACCACCATTGCCAAACGCAACAGAGCATGGGAGGAGGTGCAGACAGCAGTGGCTGCGGCAGGGGGCCCAAGTCATGACCTGAAAAGCCTGAGGAAGAGGTTCTGCGATATCAAGCGGGCAATACGGTTCCGCGTCACGGAGGAGAGGCACCATGCCCATGCAACAGGTGGAGGTTGTGATAAGGAAGCTTATCATAGTTCAGGGAGAAATAATACAAGAGGTGAATTGGCTCTGAATAAGCAACCTGTGCTGGCTGGTAAAAGCATTAAGACAGAATGTTTACATAAAAGACTACCAGACCCAGAATGCACTAGGTTACAGAAAGCCACTAGGAGAGCTGAAGTGGGGAAACGTGTGCCTCATCAAGGAAGCTATGATGTAATCCCTAATCATCCATCTCCTAAGGCAGGGCTTGATTCAGATCACCTGGGCTGTGCTAGGGTGGAGTGTCCATCTAGACACTTTAAAACTAGAGAAAATTCTTCACAGAGAAAGCAAAGGAAGGAGAGGAAGCAGCTGGAGCAAGGTTGGCAGAGAGAACACAGAAGGAAGAACAGCAAGACGACCAGGAGGTCTAAGAAAGGAGCCCGTGGCAGTAAGTATGTTGGGAGAGATTCCTGGGACAAGCACACTCCATTGGAGTGGAAGAAACCAGAGGCTTGGAGATATACAGCCCGGAACCCCCAGAGAGCACCTGTAAAGGAGACGGCTGCATCTAGAGAAAGGAGCTCTAATACCTATTTAAGGAGGTATGATAAAAGAGACCTAAAGTCCAGAGATTCTGACTGGAGAGCTGGGCACAGAAGCTTTGCTACCTATTGGCCAAAATACCCAGAGAGGAAACCTAACAACAATGTGATCTCAGGTATGGACTCTGATCTGTTCCCTAGCTTTTCACAAGGAAGACAGCAGGGAAACAAATGCTATTCTGATAGTGATCAGTTAGAGAATTCCTCTGAGCCAGTGTATGAAAATGATGCCATGATATTTCAGGCAAATGCAATGTGTGCCTTCGAGTCAGTCCTGGCTCCTGGCGACCCAGAAGCTCCTGGGTTTTCTTGGCAGTGTCACCGGAAGTAGATTGCCAGGCCTTTCTTCTGAGGCAATGGAGGGTTAAGTGACTTGCCCAAGGCCACAAGGAGTTCTAGTGGAAATCGAACCCTGGTTGCTTGGTTACCAAGTCAATGTTCTAACCACTAGGCTACTCTTCAATTCTTTTTTTCAATTCCTCGTACGGCAAGGGGAAATGTCAAATGGGCAAGTAGAATGCATGGACTGCTCTCTGTCTAAGCTGTTGTCTTAAAGTAATCCTCAATTAAGCATTAAACACCAAAAGGAACTGTACTGTGTTTTTTTCAACTACTCAGAAAGGCTTCTTTAAGTGAAAGCTTTAGGGTAAGTTGCTGCCACGTGGAGAGTGAACCAGCAAGGGTTTGCAGCTGGTTGAGTACCTGTGATTAAGCCAGGCACAAGTGCACGTGGGACTCTGGAAAGAAAACTTCTTCACTGTGTGTATGGAAGAAAGTTGTTTGTTTTTGATAAAGAACATTATCCTTTTGGGTTTATTTTTCACTTTTAAGCACTGCTAAGAAAGTTATTAGCAGGGGCTAGAAGAAAGACCTTTTCTGTTCCATCAAGGTCTTTATTAAGTGATTGCCTAAGTTTCAGTTGCCTTATTTATTTGTTCTGTTTTCCTGAATACAATTCCTGAAGAAAGTATCCTATTGATGTTACCAAGCATATCTATGCGAGGGAATAACTCCCCATAAATAAAATCTGTTTTCTGCTTACACTCAAGCAACTACAATTCATTATTTTTGTTGAACGGCTGATTTTGTGTGAATAGACTACAACACCCACAATCCTTTGCAAGCCATGTAAATTCTGTCTTTGCCAAGATTGTGGAACTTTCACAACAAGCACACCCGTTTACAAGGTGCACCACACAGAGCCACCCTGTCCCTGCTGGAGCAGCACCTGTCAAACAGGTTGGGGCCCATTTACCTCCATGGCCTGCCCCACACGCTGGATACAGCTGACCCATGTGCAGGTATGACAGAGATATGTGGTCCGGTGAGAGCTAACACCCCAGTACATGCAGGGTCAGACGCAGAGGGGTGTGGGAGCCATGTCAGGGGACCCATAGAATGCATGTCCCCAGCCAGTCCCACGCAACATATGGCGGAACTGAGAAGCCTGGTGCAGCATGCCCAATCTGAACCCGGACTGTAGCCCCCGTCAGCCATGCACGGTGTAACCTGCCACCTGCAGTCCCCATAAACATACACCCAACACCTGGCCCAATGTAGAGACACCATCCCACCCACAATACCCCCCACCCCCACCATGCCATGTCCCCAGCCCCATACCATGTGGCCCCGTCACAACACCTGTCACCGTGCAGCTCCATCCCAAGCCAGTCCCCACTCCCATCAGGGCCCTGCAATGGGCCACGACCAGACCCTGTATACCCCCCCCCCCCCCGAGGGCTGCCAGCCTGCTGTACCACAGATAGGGATGCTGACAGCACGTGGCCACCTGCCATGCGTGTCCCTGTGCATGCAACAGCCCTGCAAGATGGACGGACCGGCACTGCACACATGGGCAAGGGTAGCGCACCAAGGGACTGCGTACACAGAGGGAAAGGAGCAGACTCCAGACAGATCCATGGGATACACATACTGTGAGCCCGATAGCAGTGGAGGTGCTGCCACAGGAACACACACTGAAGTAGCAGTGCGAAAGATGGGGGGAGAGTGAGGACAGTACAGAGCCATAGAACCAAGCGAGGACAGAGTACCAAGGAGTGGAATGTGGTCAACAGTGGCAGGAGCAGCAGAGAGACCAAGGGGGATGGAGACAGAGTACAGGCCCATGTAGCACATCAGAGACAGGTCATTGTGGACCTGTGACAGAGACGCATCAGCAGAGGGTAGAGGGCAAACGCCAGGCTGTACCGGATCCAGGAGGGCATGAGAGGGGGATGTGAGGATGGTGAATGGGGTTGAGGGAGGGGAGGCGTGAGGGTGCAGGTAAGGGGGGGGGGAAAGGTAAGGGGTAGGATCGTGGGTCAACAATGTGATGCGTAGCCATAGTGCAGGGGTGGAGAGGACAGCAAAGGCCAGAGGATGTAGAATGTGGGGGGAGACAGAGATCGTCCGCACCTGTATGTGTGGTAGGTGGTGGGTGGATGGCAGCAATAGGAGTTGGGGAGCCATGGGGTGGGTGGCTGGAGGTGGGGGGGGAGAGGGATGGGTAGGGCAGCTTAGGAAGTAGGACATAAGGTTCAACATTATACAATGGGCAGTGTGGGTGGGGAGCACAGCGGGCCCAACACATACCCATGTGGCACACACCCATCCATGCACCCGCTCCGCACAGCCACCCACTGCCCAACATCAGTCACAGCACCAGGGCCCCACACCACCCCGGGGTAGGCACCCATGCACACAAATCCTGACACTACATGGCACACCTGTCCCAGCCACCAGTGGCCCATCAACCCCAGCCCCATCCCAACAGTCATACCTGCTGATTTGGCTCATCCTCAGATGCACACACATGTGGGCACCAGTGAGGCGCTGCTGGCACTCGGGACACGGACATTTGATGGTACAACACACATCCCTGCACCAGTACAGTCCCTGCTCACATGTATGCAGCCTGGGTATTCCCATATTGACCTAGGTATCCTGTGGTTCACACAGTGTGTTAGGTTACAATGTGACGTATATATGTACGGGGATGGGCAGGCATGCCACAATTGAGCTGTGTATCCTGTTCCCCCACAGGTGACATACATGCCATGGAGGCGGAGGAGGGGGAGGAGCTCCCAGTGTCCGGGCCGTGGCCTCCACCCGAGGCGGTGCCTGCGGAGGAGGTGCATGGAGAGTCCGAGGCGGCAGAGGGGGGACCATCACCCCACCTGTCAGGTGATGGCAGGGCGGAATTAGAGGTGGGTGATGGCGGTGTCTCCATGGATGCTGCAGCCGAGGGGGTGGCTGGGCCACCAGCACTGGGTCCCACCCCACGGGCCACACATGCTGTCATTGAGGAGGTGATTGGTGAAATGCATTCCCATTCTGCATCGGCACATGTGGACGCAGAGGGTGAGTGACCGACCTGTCGGGTCACCTGTTGCATGTGTACAGGTGGCATGTGCAACCCATGTCTCACGGCTCACACTGTATCTCACTCACAGGCATTCAGTTGGCATTGTGGGAAGTGGAAGAAGAACAGCGTCAACAGTGCCATGAAATGCGATGGCAAAGGATGGTGCTGGACGGGTTCCTCCGGGAGGTGCGGGGCCTGCACGGGTCGTCAATGGCAGCCAGCATGGGCAGGATGGCGGCTGCGTGCGAGGCCATGGCGGGATGCGTGGAACAGCTGGCAGCAGCAGCAGCAGTAGCACCCGTGCCACGGGTTGTGAGGGGACATGCTCGGCGCGGAAGGGGTCGCCGGTGCAGGGGGTAGTTGTGAGGGGGTGTGGTGATATTGCCCCAGTAAATGGCTTATAAAAAGTATCCGCCTGTGGCCACGTGTCCAGTGTTTCATTTGATAGCCCCATGTTCCCCTTGTCCCATATGTGGACACCCTGGGCACATACCCCTTGCCTTTCCCTCACCCAGCTTTTCTTTTTCCTTACCCACTCTGCTGGCCACACCTTAGACCTCTGTATTTCCCATTCCACCTCCTCCTTCCCCCCTTCCTCCCTTTCTCCCTTATCCCTCCCCTGGATCGGCCATTCCTGCCTCCTTTCCTCCCTCCCCTGTCCCCCTCCTCCTCTGACCCCTTCTCTTAGTTCACAGTCTGGTCCTGCCCCTCCCACTTTCTCCTGTTGTACCGATGCTAGTACCCTCCTTCAGTTCCCTGCCTCGGATACTCTGTTTCCCACCCACATGTATCTTCATCCCCCTGACATCGGGCACGTACCACCACCATCACCTCACCCTCCCCAGCCTCCCATCTCCCCTCACCCACCTCACCCTCCACCTCCCCCTCCCCAGGCTCCCATGCTACATCCTCCCCCTCCACATTCCCCTCCCCGTCCTCCCCCTCTGTGCTTCTGGCCTCCCCCGCCTCCTCCGTCTCCATGCCATCAGCCATCTCCACCTCCTCCTGGCCCTCAGCATCCAGCGCTGGCTGACCGGGTCCATCATCCCGCTCTGTTGGGCCCTCGCCTGCACTTAAGTCCGCTGTGGGGGAAAGGCATACATTACCACCGCGGTCATGCATTTGGCACATCATGTAAATATCTCATGTGGCCCCACAGGCTGCTGGGCTACAGGGACATGCCATGGCGCGAGGCACAAGCTGCATCACTCACCGTCACATTCAGCCTGCTGATCCCGCTGGATCCTTGCCAGAAATCTGGGGTGCCACACCCGCATCTCACGGCCCTTCTTCCGCAGGTCCTCAACCTGGGGGTACAGCAAAGTATGGAACCATTAGGGGACAGACATCCATGGCCATGGGCTGATGCATTACACACATGGCTGAGAGCAGCAGGTGGCTGCTTCTTTTGTATCCTGTCTGTCCACTGCTAGCTGTTGCCCCTGCCACCCGCATATGTGCGGGTGAGGCTGCGCATATCTGGGTTGCCCCCTACATGCCCTGTGTGCCACACTCCTGCCACCCCATACCAGCCTGACGGCCTATCCATGCATGACCTTACAGCACCGTGCCATATGTGCCATTGCCATGCTGCAGGTCATGTGCATCATACCAGCAGTGCTGCATGGTGGCGTTATCCATGCATGGGGTACCAGTGCGATGTGTTACTATGAGTGTAGGTACGCACTTACCATTCCTGTGGCATTGTGACGTGTGTTTCTCTGTGGATGTATTTGTTTTTGTGGTAGGTATCTTGTTACATATTTGTTACATATTTGTGATGCATATCTGCATTTCTGGCCATGACTCATATGGTTTACATAACTTTATGATCTTCGGGGATTTGAACTCATGCTATGTTGTTGATTGACATGTCCCCTAACCACTGTGCTACAGATACCAGGTTATATTGTGCTGCCGAACTGGTATCTTGTAGGCATTGCCGTTTTATGCTACGGCGTGTCAGGCTTTCAGCCATCTAGGCCTCAGGCGCGGTTAACGGCAACTTGAATTACGGCACTGTAGAGCGAGCCTTAAACAAGGGCACGTTGTAGGATGCCTTAGGATGCGCTTTAGGTATATACCTCTGCAAGCATGAACACAGTCTGCACACGTCTGCGCATTACGCTACAATGCTTTCAACGTGCCTTATGAGATACCACTAGGCAGCGTAGCATATGTGGTCTGATTCAACCGCATAGGAGCATGCGTGCCAAACAGATGTCATAGGCGTTCTGCAACGGCATAACATGTAACATGTGTACCTGTCCATTGCCAGTTCTAGGACTACAGCTGTTCCCCAACCCCCAACCATTGTCTGACATCCACCAGGAGCAGGCACAGTCAGACTGTACCTGCTGCAGCACGCCAGGTGTCCCAGCCATACACAAACTAACCACAGACACTCCATTAGCCAGTCTCTCCTGCATGCTCACAGTGGAACTATGCGCACACAGACCTGGGTTGTATGGCACAGACACCCGGCAGGTGGTACAGTGACTAGCCCCCAGAACAGGGGTACACATATATCACCTGAGACAAACACCATGTAGCATTATGTGGGAACATAGCTGTGTTATGGTCACTGTTTGGTCAGTGTGAGAGTGCCGTAACAGCAAGACGTGTTGTGGCCACCATGTCCATGCAGGTGGTGGTTGGGCACTACAATGTCCCAGCCATTGCCCTATACCCTCTGCAGATGCATCCTGCCCTGTCTGCCCTGCCTGGGTCATACCCACAATACCTTGCTCCTCATTATACACATTTGCAGGCTAACGCTGGTAATAGTAGGACATTGTGGGCTCAGTGAGGTGTGGGGAGCCACAACACTACGGATAGACATACATAGAAACATAGAAATATGATGACAGAAAAAGACAACATGACCTATCTAGTCTGTCCTTCCATATCAACAACTAAAACAGTCCCCTTTTTACCTTTAGAGATCCTCTGTATTTGTCCCATGCTTTTTTGAATGCAGTTACTGTCCTCATCTCTACCACCTATTCCACGGATCCACCACACTTTCCATAAAGAAATATTTCCGCATATCACTCCTGAATCTATCTCTCTTCACCCTCATCCCATGTCCCCTCATAGCAGAACTTGCTTTCAATTGAAAGAGGCTCTCTCCCTGAACATTTATGCCACGGAGGTATTTAAACATCTCAATCATATCACCTCTATCCCGCCTTTCCTCTAAGGTGTACATATTAAGATCCTTCAGTCTGTCTTCATATGCTTTATAATGAAGATCACTAATCATTTTAGTAGCAACCCTCTGCACCTACTCCATCCTGTTCACATCCTTTTGAAGGTGCGGTCTCCAGAATTGCACACTATACTCCAAATGAGGTCGCACCAAAGACTTATACAGAGGCATTATCACCTCCTTTTTTCTGCTAGCCATTCCTCTCTGTATGCACCCAAGCATCCTTTTAGCTTTTGCCGTCGCCTTTTCTGCCTGTTTAGCTACTTTAAGATCATCAGACACAACCACGCCTAGGTCCCGCTCTTCTTTAGTGGACAAAAGTACTTCACCCCCTATACTATATTGCTCCCTTGGATTGCTGCAGCCCAAATGCATGACCTTACATTTTTTAACATTAAATCCCAGCTGCCAAATTCTAGACCATTCTTCAAGCTTAGCTAGATCCCTCCTCATGTTATCTACACCTTACTGGGTGTCTACTCTATTGCAGATTTTGGTATCATCTGCAAAGAGGCAAACCTTACCCGACAGCCCTTCCGCTATATCACTAACAAAGATGTTAAAAAGAATCGGACCAAGGACAGATCCCTGGGGCACACCACTGGTAACATCCTTCTCCTCAGAGTGAGCTCCATTTACTTGTACTCTTTGTCGCCTCCCACCCAACCAATTTCTAACCCAAGCAGTAACTTTAGGGTCCATCCCTAGGGTGCTCAGTTTGTTTATAAGTTGCCTGTGAGGAACAGTGTCAAAGGCTTTACTGAAATCTAAATACACCACATCTAGGGCTCTCCCTCGGTCCAACTCCCTGGTCATCTTCTGGAAATCTTGCAGAAACTCAAGCTATTTCGGTTGGATTTCTCAAAGGCAGTGAGTGATAAAAAATCTGACATTAAGTCCCTGGATGATCATGTCACTCAGAACAAAATTAACATTGGTGAACAGATAGATGTGACAGCTCTATTCCAGTCCAAAATACACAAACTTGTCTGCTAACCAAGGACTTAAAAGAATGAAGAGGCAGAATAACATCAGGGTCCTGAGGGTACCAGAATCTGCCAGAGGTCATGAGACCAAAGAACTAAGTCAGCGTTTCCAGGACTCCTGGCCAGTCAAGCTTGAGAGAGCCCACCACAATCTTGTGACCAGGGCTGGTACTGGATCACACCCTTGCTCCATCATAGCCTGTTTTCACTCTTTCAAGGACAAAATACATCTCTTGAGCAGCCTCAGGGTCAAGAGATCCAAGCATTTCAGGATCTCAGTACATGCTGGAGCAAAGAAAGAACTTCAAACCCCTGACCCAACTCCTAAAAAAGAGATCCATCAAATACAGTTGGGGCTTCCTCTTTGCGTTGATCTTCAAGTGGAACAACACACACCACGAGATTGTTGAGCTGCCTGATTGTCTTGATATGGTGGGAGTTGAAAAATGGGGAGGGGCATACCCCGAGTCAGCCCAGAGAACAGCAAGACTGGCAAGCCTCCACTCCGAAGAGACTCAAGGTATCTAGGGTCAGAAAACACCCATGATGTGGACACTACTAAGCCTCCTTGATCCATCTCGAGAATGTTTGATTGTTTTCTTTATATGCCTCTTTATGATACTTATATTCCTTTTTTTTCTGTAACCCACTGATTGCATACTTCTTGCATACTCTCTTAAACTATTTCAATGTTTGAATTAGCTTTATTGGTTTACCATTAGATGACATTGATAAGGTTGAGCGGGACATCAGGGATAACTCGTGTGAGTTCAGGTTCGTCAACCTAACAGGCTGTATAGCACACACCCTGTTGTACCAGCGGTGATTCCTGCCTCAGGTGACTGCCCCCCAACAGCTAATGGGCTGCGGGTTGGGTTTGGGTAATTATGAGTGGGTGCCAAACAGCCAAACGCCCAAAGGGTGGTCTCTTGTCAATGGCAATATTCCTGTAAGAGCAGGAGGGGTTGGGGGCCACTCTTTAGTCACTTACCATCTAGACTATTGCAACCTCCTCCTTGCTGGTCTCCCTCAGAATCATCTCTCTCCCTTTCAATCTGTTCAAAACTCAGCTGTGCGACTAATCTTCTCGTCAGCCTCTACATGCTCATATAACCCTCCTCAAGTTGCTTCACTGGCTCCCTATCTGTTTCCATATCCCGTTAAAACTTCTCCTACTGATCTATAAGTGCACTCATTCTGCTGCTCCTCACTACCTTTCCTCTCTTATCTCTCCCTGGAGGGAGGAGGGAGATAATTGCTGTTCTTACTATTCGTTTGGTGAAGGATGCATCTGGGGTGTACATTCTTGCAGAAGCGAGGTCCTTACTCCAATACTTCTGTCTTTTTATTCAAGTTAGTCTGCTTAATTGACTGCTACACATTATGCTGTACACTCTGGAACTATTGTTGGTTTTTTTGATGTTTGAAGTTGTAATCTTTCTTTATCTGATTAATAAAAATTATTTACACACAAAAATAAATTGTGGAAGCTAAATGGTTTCCAGCAATTTTCTAATGTATAGTAATTTTAAAAAAGTCTTTTTGGTGCAAGCCTTAGGTTTGACATACTATAAACCCTAAAATTCATTGTGCATGTATAGTCAGCCCTTGTACTGGCACAGGGGTGAACAGGGCATGATTCCTCATTAAAGGCCATGAAGGTGTCAAAATGGACCCATGACTGCAAAGAACATAGAGTCATAGGCATTCCACACAATAGGCTCATGTTCTTAATAGCTTGCATATATTTGAGGTAAACTTAGTCTATGCACAGAACAGAATGAAAATAGAATCCATTTACAGTCAGTATTTCTTTTAGTGCAAGCAGATATAATCTCTTGTCTCTTACTGCTCCTCAGTGTTAGATGGCCTCTTCCTTTGTTGGACTTGTCTTAAGGTCAAAACCATGTGGGCCCCCTAGTCTTGTGGGACCTGCTGGCCTCATGCAGTTCTGATTTCAGAAAACATCAGCAGAGCAAGAGGCAGGAGCAAGTAAGCAGTGCTGTTTGCTGGCTCCCCCTACAGAGTGGGAGGCCAAGGTGCAAGGGACCAGAATGGAGGAAAGAGAGAAAGCAAGAATGAAGCAGCAGCAGCAGCAGCATTGGCTTACTCTCTGCATATGTCCTAGGAAGTGAAAGCCATGCTGGGTTGGAGATAGGAGGTTGTGGAAATGCTGAGCCAGTGATTTGGGACACTGGTGAATGAATTTGCGATACTGACCCACTTAAAGTGATCAGCTGTCCCATAATATACAGAATAGTCCTGTATTTTAAGGATTTGTCCCTGGAATCATATTGCTCCGTTTGGGATGCCTAAATGTCCCTTATTTTAAAACACGTGTCCTACTCCTACACTCCTCCACGTTTGCACCAGCGGACTTCTCCACTCCAGCTGAAATTTTCAAAGAGGAACTCTATTTATATGAGACTATTTCCATCAGAGACACAGAAACATATATACATGAATGCCCTCTGTTGTACTTCAGTCACACACATATGCACATGAATTCATCCACCTCCCCCTCCCCCACCACACCTCCAAAATCAGGTAAACACATGCACACTAGCACTTTTCAGACAGCCAGATTCTGTCTCAGACTCTCTACTCGTGCTGTGCTGCTTCTGCATGCTTCTACTTCAATGCTCCCATTCTTGCTTTTGCTACCAATTCTTTTTCCCAGCCTGCAATAGCCTCCTCACACTTTGCCCCATTTCTCTTACATTTCTACCCCCTGTCTTGATTGAGTGTATTTGAACTTATAAAAGATGGTTAGGTTAAAGTGTACCCATAGCTAATGTCAGCCCTGGTGGGGGTGACAGAAAAAGAGATGGGGTTCCTGGATAGAGTGAAGTTGTGTAAAAAAGCAGTTCTGCATATGTGTAAGACTGGCCCTGGTTGGAAAAACAAAGCAGACGCACCACTGTTTATTTGGGTTGAAGAGTTGTTCCATGCAGGTTATCTCAGTTTTTCATTTCACAGGTTGCCATGGTTCAATATATTCTTTTATAGAGATAATTATCTAACACCATGAGATATTAAGACCCCTGCATGCACGCACAATTAGTAATAGAGGCAAATTTACTAAATACAGTTCAGACACCAGCTGTGAGGAGCTGAGACGCTCCTCCCAAAGTGCTAGAAGTCATCTAGTACTATCCATTACACGCTTGTGGTCTGCCCTCCTTCACTAACCCCTATCTCTGTCAAGGCCTTGATGCTGTATTTCTATGGCAACTGAGAAAGCAGCTCCAGGAAAAACGAGCAGTGAAATGAGAGTCTGCAGCTCACCTCATCTCTTTCAGTCTCACCTAATTAAAATTTAGATGTAATAACACTAGGAGCAAAAACACACAGCGTGTATTTGCTTGATTCTGTTTGCTGCTGGCATGGGCTGTAAGAGAAGCCTAGGCGAAATTGAGCGGAGGTACTTGTTGAGCCAGTAAGAATGAAGAGTTTCCTCTTAGGAATGTGTGTGTACTGTGAGGGTGCTTTACTTGGTGGAGCCCTTTTGGTGTGCATCTATGCAGCATACGTGCTAATTAAATGCCACAATTGCATGAATGCGTTTATGTTGCTTATGTGTGTGTGCGTGTGTTCGGACAGAAATATATAGAGAGTAAACTTATTCATTTATGTATTTATAATGATTATCTAAAGGACACCCTAGGCGACCCCCCTACTTGAAGGCAGATTTTGGAGTTGCATAAAGAATTCAGTAGATTTCTTTGTGAATCCTGAGGGACGGAGGAGGGGAGAGGAAGCTATCTCCAAGGTCCTTGCTCTGTATAGCTAAATTTGTCTCATTCAGCACATTTCCAATATCTCCCAGGTGGGAGGGAGGGGAGGATTTAACATCAATAAATCCCCTTGGTGATAAATAACTGTAATAGGAGCATAAAGGGGTCAAATGTATTGAACAGCACATCAATTCAAGTGATTTTTTGTATAGCAAGATACACACATGAGGTAGTTATTGCTTTCTTCAGCAATTACGCAACAGTTTATCCTTCTGCCTTCCACTGGACAAATAGGCCATTCTCTCACACTCCTCTATTTTAGGATCACGTACAGGCTGGTTCCCAAGGCCCACACTGTGTTCAGTTTTCCTGGTCCTTCCCCTTAGATACTGGATAAAGAATTCAACTCTCCTTGGGTTAGGGTTGCCAACATTTAAAGAGAAAAACCCACCACCTGTGGCTAGCCATGCGCCACCCCTGCCCACCCCTGCCACGTCCTTGTCCTGCTTTTGCTTTGCTGCTGTCCTGCCCCATCACACGCTTGCCCCACCTCCTGTCCTGTCCCCTAACCCCAAAAAATAATTGCAGAGGGCAATGTGCAAACTGAACAAGCAAGATTACTACACATTCTCAAACAGAAATTCCATACTAAAAGAATACTCAGCATTAGCTGTACACACACATACAATACAGATAGGCCTTCATCAATAAATGAGCAGAAAATGAAAAGAGTATATAGACAAAAATTAAGCTAAAACCTCAGAAAGCCAGAGACTGCATGTAGTGCAGTGCAAGAGAAATAAAAATGCATTTCCCCGTACTGTACAAAATAAAAGACAGCAGATGTCAGGATTGTCATTAGGAGGGATGCAACCTGGCAATTGCTGTGGATCCACAAGTCAGAGAGGGCCTCAGATCTGTCTGAGACTGAAAAAGGCATAGCTTGCTAGTGGGCCTTAGGCAATGCATTGTGTGCCTTTGAGGCAATGCCCATTCCTGGCCAGGGGCAGCTCAAGGGGGGTGCGGGGCCATGTGCAGAAACTCATTGCGGGAGGGGGTTCATTTGCATAATGGACTCATTTGCATAATCATTTGCATAATATTAACATGTGCTAACTTATAGTAAACATGCCTCTTAATGAGTGTCTGAATAAAGAAAGACTACCAGATTTCTACATTACCATACTCCAGTATCAACCGCCAGGCACATTAGGAAGTACTACAAACACTGCCCATTTTGAACCCACAGCAAATCCGCCGTATCATATCAGCACTACCAGGACTCACAAAGCACCAAACCCTACCTATCAAAAGGCAACACTGCAAATATTTAACCAATACATCTCAGAGAATACCAATACATCTCCTGCTGGGTAAAGAGAACAAGTGGCACTGTCACATAGAAACTACATGAACAGAATACCTCAGTTCGGTTACACATGCAGAACATAGACCATCATCAAACATAGAACAAGGGATTACAATTTAGAAATAAAAATACAATAATTAAACTGGGAAGCCCAAAAGCCAAACTTGGAATGTATAACACTGGAGAAATAAAACGATAAATTGACTTCCTCTTGTACTAAACAAAAATGCAAAGATGTTAGTGATGCACATTTCCTAGAGCTGACATAGTCCAGTTAATAAATTCAAAATAAAAAAGTATTTTTTTACCTTTTGTTGTTTGGACATTTTATTTTTCAGTTGCAATTGCTCCAGTCACTTTCTTATGGTTTCTTCGTGTCTTCTGCTAACTCTACTATTACTATTACTACTACTACTGAGCATTTGTATAGCATTACAAGTCATACACAGCGCTGCACAGACATGTAAGAGACAGTCTCTGCTCATCAGAGCTTACAATCTAGTCAAGACAGACAACACAGAAGGTGTAGGCAGGGATAAAACAAGGGGAAAGAAAAAGGAGATCAGGTGAGTTAAGATCCAAAAGCAGCAGCGAAGAGCTGAGTTTTCAGCCTGGATTTGAAAAGGGTCAGAGAAGGTGCCTGGCGTACAGACACAGGTAGTTTGTTCCTGGTGTAAGCAGGGGCGGCCCAAGGGGGGTGCGGAGCCATGTGCGGAGACTCGGTGCGGGGCCTCATTTGCATAAGGGAGCTCATTTGCATAAATATTTGCATAATGTTACCTTACACTAACGTTTAGTAAACATGCCTCTTAATGAGTGTATGGATAAAGAAAGACTAAAAGATTTCTACATTACTATAATCCAGTGCCAACTGCCAGGCACATTAGGAACTACTACAAACACTGCCCATTTAGAGCCCATAGCAAACCTGCCATATCATAACAGCACTACCAGGACTCACAAAGCACAAGACCCTACCTATCAAAAGGCTACACTGAAAATATTAAACCAATACATTTCAGAAAATAACAATACATGACCTACTGGGGAAAGAGAACAAGTGGCAATGTCAAATAGGAATTACATAAACAGAATACCTCAGCTCAGTTACACATGCAGAACATAGACCATCACCAAACAAGGAATCACAATTTAGAAACAGGAAGACAATAACACAGGTACACTAAAAAAATTTTTTTTTAAACTGCCTCTAATGTTTCGATTGATTTTTACGTTTTTTGGTGCGCTGAATCCAAATCTGGTAACCAATTTGCTCCATCACGTACAGATTTTTTGCTACATTGGGTTAGCAGTTTGAGGTGAACGTTTCAGATTGAGTGCGATCGAGATAAAAGTTTCTTGGATGAATTCTTTATACTAATTGTTTAGTAGTTATTCAAATAAGAATAAAGAAAATTGTAACAAGGCAGCACATAAGAATAGAGTAATGTCAACAAAACACACTGTGATGGTAGCAAAATTGTCTGCACTTAAAACAGCCACATACATGTGCACAAATATTGAGCATATAAGAGCGAGCTTAGACACAAAGCAAAGCAAAGAAATGTGCAAAAAATGTTGTACAGGTATGTATGTAAGAATAGAAAACGCAAACCGCACCATTGCAATACATGAAGACAAACACCCGATGGTGTGAAAATAAAATTCTAATAAATGAGATCCGACACTGTGGTAATAACTAGCAAATTTTTATTTCAAAGTTTAGTAAAAACACGATATTTGTCAACACAGTTTAGATTTTAAAGTCATTCTTGGGTCAATCAATCTCCTGGTGGGCCCGTTTCTTCTTCCCCCGAATGCTTCTCTTGGTGCGCTGCTTGGCGTATTTTTCATCTGGGGTTTCCCGCAGCAGCAACCAGCAGAAATCAGCCATCATAGTGGTGTTCCATCTTCCTTGGTACCTTCTCTCTGCGTCCTTGATGTCCTGGTGAAACCTTTCACCTTGTTCTTCACTGTACGCCCCCAAGTTTTCGGGAAAGTAGTTCACATGGGAGTGCAAGAAATGGACTTTCAGGCTCATGTTACAGCCTTGTTCTTTGAAGGCATTGAGCATCCTGGCAACAATATCCTTATAGTTCTCATCCCGCCTGTTCCCCAAGAATTTGAGAACAACATCCTTGAAGGAATCCCAGGCTTCTTTTTCCTTCTCAGACATCGTTTCAGCGAATGCTCCATCTGAAATGAGTTTCCTTATATCAGGGCCAACAAACACTCCTTCCTTTAGCTTTGCTTCAGAAAGTCGGGGAAACTTTGAGCAAAGGTACCGAAAGCACTCACCATCTTTTGGAAGGGACTTGATGAATTGCTTAATGAGACCCAACTTAATGTGGAGAGGTGGTAATAGAATTTTATCACGAGGTACCAAGCTCTCATGAAGAACATTTTTCTCACCAGGTCTCAAATACTCCCGAATTGGCCAGTCTTTTTTCCCCCAGTGTAGGTCGCGGGCCCGGCTATCCCACAAGCAAAGGAAGCAGGGATATTTGGTGAAACCGGATTGCTGCCCTAATAGCATGGATAGAATTTTAAAGTCTCCACAAATCATCCACTTATGCTCATCATAACGAATCTTCTGAAGAATCAGGGCCAAATTCTCGTATTTTTCTTGGAGAATAACAGAGTGAGCAATAGGAACTGAAGCAAATGTGTTGCCATTATGAAGAAGAACACCTTTTATGCTGTCTTTTGACGAATCAATGAACAGCCGCCATTCAGCAGGATCATACTTGAGTTTAAACTTTTCCATCACTCCGTATATATCGTTGCAAAATACCAAATCTTCCTCTTTGCTGAAATACTTCAAAAATTGTGTCTCGCGGTTGCGGTACCAATAAAAAGTTGTTCCTGGTGACAATAGATTTTTCTGTTTAAACCGAGAACCTAGCAGTTGGGCAGCATCTTTTGGGAGTCCTAAATCCCGGACTAAATCATTCAATTCAGCTTGAGAGAAAAGTTCAGGTTTCGGATCTTGTTCAGTTTCAAACTCGGAAGTACTGGACTCATCGGGAAAAGCCATCTGATGAGTCTCATCATGATCAGAACCGTCCACACAAATATGATCCAAAGATTTTGGTGGTTCAGGCACAGGTACTTCGTTGCTATGAGGCATAGGCCTAATTGCTGAGGGAAGGTTGGGGTAACTTATTACGTTCTTATTTTTTAAGTTGTATCCCTTCACAATGCAAGAGCAAAAATAGCAGTCACTGCTGTGGTCTCTTTGTTCATGCCACATCATAGGTATTCCGAAACGAAATGCTTGTTTTTTACCTTTCATCCATAAGCGTAGATCTTCCTCACATGTCTTGCACACTTTGTGAGGAGCCCACGGTTTGTCTTGATCGCCTAACTTCAAACCGAAATAGGCGAAATATACTTTTTTAATAAATGCAGAAATGTTCCTCTGCCGCTTTTTCACGGTATATTCCCCACAAATAAAACAAAAACTGTCCGGAGAGTTGACGCAACCTCTGGCTCTGTGAGCCATCACAAATACACAGCACTGCAAACTACAACTGTAGTGAACCACTTTGGAATAAAGCTGGATTACGACTGAGCAAACAAAAGGTAATAATAAACTTGCAAGAAACTGAAATTTGACAGGAACGTTCATGTCGGAACCACCGTGTTTGAGCGAGCGAATGAGGCGAGGCGAACAGGAAAGAACATGCGCCAGCGCGAGTACTGGATTTAGCCCCCCGCCTCCCAATTGTCCTGTTAATGTATAAAATGAATACAAAACACTCTAAAATATCATGAGGGAGTGTTTCTAGTTAGTTAACCATTACAACCTCTATTTTGGGCCAAGAAAATAAACTGCAGTCGGCTAAAAAGAAATTATGTGAACATTCCTTATATGGGTAAGAAATCTAATTTTGCAAGAAAACGTGACATGATGGAACATTTTGGCTATTTTTCCTGGATTCAGCACCCCAAAATCTATAGGAATCAATTGCAAAACTGGAGGCAGTTTTTTGGTAGTGTACCTGTGTAATTAAACTGGGAACCCCAAAAGCCCAACAACAGTGTAGAAATAAAACTATAAATTAATTTTCTCTTGTACTAAACAAAGCGCAGACATTAATGATGCACATTTCCCAGAGCTGGCATATTTCAGTTAATAAATTCAATAAAGAGATATTTTTCTACCTTTTGTGCATTTTTTTTCAGTTGCAATTGCTCCAGCCACTTTCTTCTGGTTTCTTCGTGTCTTCTGCTAACTCTCCATCGTCTGTTGTCCATTTGTCTTTTCTTCATGCTTCTAGTTTTTTTCCATTCTCTCTCTACATATGCTTTAACATACTAATCTTTCTCCTTTTGCTCTTTCCTCATTCCTATTTCATCCACTCAAATTTTACCCCTCCATCCTCAATCCCCACTTATTCTCCCAATATCCGGCCAATTGTAGATTTGTCTTCCCTCCCACACAAAATATTTTTTCACTCTCCCAGCTCTATCCCATTCTAATCCTCCCCCAACATCAGCTCCCTTCTAGTTCCAGCCCCACCCAGCATCCGCTCCCTTCTAGTCCACGCATCAGCCCATTTCCAGTCCTAGCCCCCCATAAGCCCATTTCTAGTCCTATCCTAGCCCCACCATCAGCCCATTTCCAGTCCTAGCTCCCCCATCCAAGTCCCTCCATCAGCTCATTTCCAATCCCAGCCCCCATCAGCCCATTTCTACTCCTTTCCTAGCCCCATCAGCTCATGTCAAATCCTAGCTCCCCTCCATTCAGCCCATTTCCAATCCAAACCCCCATGAGCCTACTTCCAGTTCTAACCCCTCCATGAGTCCATTTCAATCCAAGCCCCCCCCAACAGCCCATTTCCAGTCCTATCCTAGCCCTCCATCAGCCCATTTCCTGTCCTAGCCCCTCTCACTCAGCCCATTACCAGTCCTATTCCCCCCCATAGCCCATTACCAGTCCTAAGCCCCCCCTAACCCATTACCAGTCCTAAGCCTCCCATCACCCCATTTTGTCTTAGCCCCCCCATAGCCCATTACCAGTCCTAACCCCCATCAGCCCATTTCCAGTCGTAGCCTCCCCTCAGCCCATTCCAGTCCTAACCGCCCATTAGCCCATTTCCAGTCCTAGCCCCCCATAGCCCATTACCAGTCCTATCCCCCTCCCCCCATCAGCCCACATCCAGTCTTAGTCCCCCCCATAGCTCATTAGTAGTCCTACCCCCCCCCCCGCCCAGATAGATAAAAATAAAAAAATACCAGCTGCTGCTGCTGCTGCCGCCGTGGCAGCGGCAGAATCAAACGTCAATGCCACGGGGCCCCGACTGCCCGGCAGAACCTCCCTCGAGCATCAGCTCCCAAGTCCCTCCCAAAGCGCGGGCTTTCAGAGCCGCGAGAGTTTCCCTTCTTCTCGCGGCTCTGTTAATCCCACCGGGGCTGATGGGAAATCCCATCAGCCCCGGCGAGATTAACAGAGCCGTGAGAGGTCAGAGAAGCTCTCGTGGCTCTGAAAGTCCGCGCTTTGGGAGGGATTCGGGAGCTGATGCTCGAGGGAGGTTCTGCCAGGCAGTCGGGGCCGGGCAGTCGGGGCCCCGCGGCGTTGACATTTGATTCTGCCGCTGCCACGGCGGTAGCAGCAGCAGCCGGTATTTTTTTTAAAATGTACTTGGGCTAATGAATGTTTTTTGCGCGGGGCCCCCTGAAACGCGGGGCCCTGTGCAAAAAACATTCTTGCTCAATGGACGGGCCGGCCCTGGGTGTAAGGTGCAGCAAAATGAAAAGAACAAAGTCTGGAGTTAGCAATAGAAGAGAAGGGCACAGATAGAAACAGTTTGCCAGAATTGTGGAGTCCCCGAGGGAGGAGGGGGGGGTGTAATGAGAGATAAGAGAAGAAAGGTAGTTGAGGAGTTGCAGAGTGAATGCATTTATAGGTCAGTAGGAGAAGTTTGAACTGGATGTGGAAGGATAGAGAGCCAATGAAGTGACTTGAGAAGAGGGGTAATATGGGCATGACGAGGCTGGCGAAAGATTAGCCACGCAGCAGAGTGTTGAACAGATTGAAGGGGAGAGAAATGATTCAAAGGGAGACCAGCAAGGAGTAGGTCACAGTAGTCAAGATAGGAAGTGATTAAGGAGTGGATAAGTGTCTTAGTAGTGTGTTCAGAAAGGAATGGGTGGATTTTGTTGATGTTATAGAGAAAGAAACGGCAGCTATCAGATGGGAGAGAAGGAGAGAGAGGAATCAAAGACAACCCCAAGATTGCGAGCCGAGGAAACAGGAAGGAGTAGAGAGTTATCCTCAGAGACTGAGAAAGGAGGAAGAGGAGAGGAGTTTTAGGGGGAAAGATAAGAAGTTCAGTCTTGGCCATGTTCAGTTTCAAGTGGCAGTGAGAAAGATCCGGGTCTGGATTACCGGAGAGATTTCAGGTGTAGAAAGGTAGATCTAGGAGTCATTGGCATAAAGATGGTACTGAAAGCCATGAGAAGAGATGAGCACACCAAGGGACTGGGTATATATAGAGAAAAGTAGTGGACCCAAGACAGATCATTAGGGTACACCAGCTCTCCATTGTCTGCTGTCCATTCGTTCTTTCTTCTCTCTTCTAGTTTTTTTTCCATTCTCTCTCTACATCTGTTTTAACATCCTGATCTTTCCCATTTTGCTCTTTCCTCCATTTCTTTCTTTATTCCTTTTTCATCCACTCAAATTTCACCCTTCCATCCTCAATCCCCACTTACTCTCCCAATACCCGGCCAATTGTAGATTTTTCTTCCCTCCCACACAAAATATCTTTTCTCCTCTCCATCCTCATTACCCCAGCCCCATCCCCGTCTAGTCCTCCCCAACATCAGCTCCTTTCTTGTTCCAGCCCCACGCAGTATCCGCTCCCATCTAGTCCCATTCTCCCATGCCTCCACATCAGCCCATTTCCAGTCCTAGCCCATTAGCCTATTTCCAATCCTAGCCCCTCCCATCAGCCCAATTCCAGTCCAAGCCTCCCAATCAGCCCATTTCCAATCCTAGCCCCCTATCAGTCCATTTCTAGTCCTATGTCAGCCCCCCATCAGCCCATTCCAGTCCATGCTCTTCCCATCAGCCCATTTCCAATCCTAGACCCTCATCAGCCCATGCCCCCCCCATCAGCCTATTTCCAATCCTAGCCCCCCATCAGGCATTTCCAGTAATATCCTAGCCTCCCTATCGGTCATTTCCAGTCCAAGTCCCCCCCATCAGCCTATTTCTAATCCTATCCTAGCTCCCCCCCCCTCCGAAGAGCCCCATGCCTGGCTGAGCAGCTTCAGAGGGAGCCAGGGAGGCCGGCTCACCTCTGCACAGCACTTGAGTGAAGAGCAGTGGGTTCCCTCACTCCCGCTGTGTTCTGCTGTAACACGTTCAGTGCCGAAAAAGGTTAAAGGGCATTTCCTGTTTCCCGGCACTCAGAACCTTTCACAAGAACACAGCAGGAGTGAAGGAACCTACTGCCCTTCACTCCAGCACTGTGCAGAGGTGAGCTGTGGCTTTGGGGCTCTTTCTGAAGTCGTCCCTGCAAACTGAGCAAAATGAAGTTCGTGCGAGGTCCGCTAAAGCTCAGAGCCCTGTGCGAACTACATTCTCACACAATGGACAGGCCGGCCCTGCTCCTGGCAACCCATCAGCTCCTAGGTTTTCTTGGCAGTGTGATCAGAAGTAGATTGCCAGGCCTTTTTTCTCAAGCAATGGAGAGTTAAGTGACTTGTCCAAGTATACAAGGAGTGGGAATTGAGCCCTGGTCTCTTGGTTACCAAGACATTGCTCTAACCACTAGGCTACTCCTCTAATTCCAGGCCCTCCCAGCATCAGCTCCCTTCCAGTTCCAGCACTAACCAGCATGAGAGCCCATCTAGTCCAAGTCCCTCCAAGCAGCAGTTCCCTTCTAGTCCCTGTACCTCCCAGCATCATCACTTTTAGTTCTAGCCCCCCCATCAGCATCAGTCCTCAAGTATCATCTCCCTTCCAGTCCCACCATCCTCCAGCATCAATCCATTTTCAATCCTATTCCCAGTGCTAATGTAAACCAAGATGTAAAAAAAACACAATTAAACCAGTATTTACTGGGGTTCTGTGGCATCTGCAGAAGAGGGAGAATAGGTAGCATCTGGACCATGCTGGAGAGCTGCGGCAAAGAAGTTGTTTTTTTGGTTGTTTTGTTTTTTAAAGAAAATGCAGCTGTGGGTTTTCGTGAATATTAAGGCAGGGCAGCAGGGCATCTTTGAGCTGCGATTGGGGCTGCCAGCGGCCATGGTGGGACTGAGTCAGCCCTGGGCAGAGGCAGTAGAATTTAAAAAAGAAAAGTGAAGCTGCATGATGGTGGCTGAGTGGAACCATGGGGCTGGGTTCAGGCAGCATATGGGGTCATGCAAGTATCGGGGAGAGCTGTGATCACCATGCCTGCTCCTGTTTTAAGGCCCATAGTGCTTGTGGTTACTCTAGAGCGCTGGACTGCTGTGAGGATTGTGGCAGCAGTGTCTGGGAGTAACCACAAGCACCGAAGGCTATAAACGGGAGAAACCACGGTGATCGCAGCTCTCCCCGATGCCAGCATTACCCCATATGCTGCCTGAGCACAGCCCTGAATCTTCACTTTTCTTTTTAAATTCTTCCACCATTGCCGAGGGCAGACTTGGGCCCATCATGGCCGCTGACAGTCCCAATCATAGCCTGAAGCTGTCCTGCTGGATGCGTGCGGCCGGCCCTGGCAAGGCTGTGCTAGGGTTTCCGGCGCTCCCCTGCAACCTATAAATCAGTGCCCCTCCCTGACGTCGCCATTAGATCCATTACCGGTTGCCCCCATGCTTGCACAATCTTCTGAAATGCCCAAGGGGCTAGGTCCCATTCTCCGGGATGGAGAGTGTGTCAACTGAGGAAATCGGCCTGAAAGTTGTCTACCCCGGCGATATGCTGTACCGAGAGAGTCTGCAGATGTGCCTCTGCCCAGGGAAGGAGAAGGGGACACAAAAAAGAGCACTGACTCGCAGAGAGTCCAAACAAACAAACAAGGGCGAGCAGAAAGAGGTCACTTGCGCTTTTATTGAAAAAACAAAACCCCGACGCGTTTCGGCAGATGCCTTCATCAAGGGGACACTGTATTAATTCAATACATTAGATGGAGCGCATGAGAATATGTAACCAGTAATGTGATTAATAATGCTTCAGCACTGACACGTACCTACAGCACTGACAGTCACAGCAAAACAAAACGTCTTGAATTTGAGTTTGAAGATACTGTTTCCTCTATTCAATGGGATACAAATGGAAAGTCTACACGTTATATGGATATATGATCCCCTGAAGAAGCACTCTTTGTGAAACGCTTGGGCGCCTTAGACACACGGCGTTGGGATTCAAACTGCAGCCGCTAGCATCAGCATACTATAGCCACTCAGCATGACGATTGATTACTCTGACGACATTTGAAGCTAAGTACACAGCATAATGATTGATATTTCAAATGGCATTCGATGCTAAGGATCAGAAGCATATATATTTTTTCCACAAGCAGTATACTAATATATATTTTTGGAGAAAGGAATGCCAACACGGAGCTTTTTAAATATATGAGTCAGAAAATCTGTCAAAGTTTCATCATAATAATAACTTTATGAGTTGGAGCAGAGTGGGCTAGTTTTTGATCACATGTAGAATGATTTGAACTTCTTAATATTTGATGAGAAAATTTCTAATGAATTAATAATCTTAAGAAAACTTGGATAAAAATAATTTAAAAAAAGGATGATAATTGTCGGAGTGTACATAAGAAAAGGTCATTGATGTGAACAGCAGCGCTAGTAAGGGTGGTGAATTTGAATGAACCCCTTTTTATAAATAACTGCGTATGTTTTAACTGAGACCTTAGTACACAATTGCAATATGTCCTACTAGTTTCACGAGGTGAATATTCGAGTAAATAAATATTTTTGTTACACTCTAGTAGTAATTGGTCGATCAATTGGACCAGTTCTTTGTATCACCTCAGCTGTGGCATTCATCCAGTCCATCCTCTCCTGAATGTCCAGCAGAACCTGACAAGTGGCTGTGGGTGAGAAACAAGGTGATGTGTGAGAAATGTGTTGCACCCCCCCCCCCCACTGTGACTCATGCAAATGTACGGCGTATCCCAAAAGACCAGTCCGCAGACCACTCATGTATGTGACGTCTAGCAATGCAGTGCCATGTTTACATCTGTGTGTCCCATGATCCATCCACAGGCCAGGAAATGATTCTGCTGGGGGCCGTGGTGATCACAGATATGACACATGGTACCATGTTGCACTTCAGTGTGTCACTGCTGTATCTGTGCACTGGTCGTATGGGATAGGTTGGATAATGTGGGACTTCATGGCACACAGATAGATATCTGGGGGGCGCTTATCACTCTAAACCTGATGCACAGTACTGAGTACCCTGATTATGTTTGCTACGTACCACTACTCAGGGAGAGGGGTCCGACGGGTAAACTGTATAGATAAGCTGGGGTAGGTGTGTACGAATGTACGGCTCCATGGGGTATTTTGTGGTGAATAATAGGCAGATGTATGGGCTCATTAGCATTATGACACCAGATGGCACATGATACAAGGGGGGGGGGAGTGCACATGGCACCCATCCCCACTACACATACAGAACTATGTGCTGTGGTGTCATAATATTAGGGGGCACATGGAATCTCATTGTGGATGTGCTGTCAACCACCAGGGGGCTTGCTGTGTATTCTGTTACCCACTTTCCGCATCTTGCTTTGCAGAGGCAGTATGAGCCCGCAGCTCGGCAAGAATGATATCCATGCTTGTATGATGGGTGCCTGATGGTCCTGGTGCATGTATCGTGTGGGGACTCTCCTCCAACTCTGCGTCTTCCACAGCCCGTTTGCTGCTTTCACTGGCCCCCCACGTGTGCATTGTCATCCTCTGCCCAGTCCTCTGCCTCGGGAAGCACGTTTCCTGGGGTCTCGGCGCCAGTGCTGTCCGCGTCCCCAGACTCATCGGCCTCTGGCCCCTCAGCATCCCCTGGCACCGGCACATCCCCCTCCTCATATGCCCCCATGGCCTGGATGTCCATGGGGGGTAGAAGAAGGTACACAGCAAGGATGAGTTAGCTCAGGTAACATAACTACACCTGTGCAGTGCTGTAAAATGTCTAGGACTGTGGCTGTCGTGCAAGCAGACCCAGGTACCTGTCACACCCACCTTGTACTTACACAGCCATGTTTTTCTCAATATGTGGACCTCAGTAGCCTGTGTTAGGGCACACGTGTTCTCAGGACATAGCCCCCCCCCCTTCCTGTCCATGGCAGGCATATACTGGGCCATGTGGTTTACATGTGTAGCATATCTCTGACCTACCTGCCTGTGGATGGGCGGTGTCCAGAGCTTCCGGCAGCCCTCACAAGTAGATGGGACCCAGACGGTCTGCCAGTTCCTGCTCCAGGGGTGTTAGAGTTGGTGCAAAGGGACCGCCCCCCCTGGTGCCCATGGCATGCTGCCTCTCTGCCAACATGTGGGCATGGACACCCTGCTTTATATCATTAAACCTATTCCTAAGGCTATCAAGGTCCCTGGACAGCCCCCTGCCTGTGCTATGGCCTCCTGGATCTCACCCCACACTTGTATCCATGTGCCCACAGTTGTGCTTGTGCTAAGGAGGCCATACAGCACATCATATCTCTCCAGAACACTGGCCAGCAGAATGTGGTTCTCTTGCTGGCTGAACCTAATAGCCCTCCTCCTTTCTGCAGATGGCACATGTATGCACCTTCGTTTGGCACTGGGTGGCCCCTGTGTGGGCTGAGACACACCCGATGGGCCTGCAGCCACCACCACAGACCCAACACTCCTTGCCGGCTCTGGGTCCTGCTGAACAGGTGCCCCCCTCCTCCACTCCTGCCATGTCCTGTCTCTCCATCTCCCTTCCCTCTGTGCCCTCTCCCTCCCTGTCACACATACCTGCTCCTTTGCCCCTTAGCACCACCTCACACCTGCTTCTGGCCCCACCCCTCCTCTCCCTGCTGCCTGCTCCTCAGCTCAGCTCGTGTCTCTCTCTCACCTGCTCCTTGCCTCATCTCCTTCCTCTCTCCCCTACTTAGCCACACACCTCTCCACACCAAACCTCCCTCTGACACTCTCCATCACCACTCACGGACCAATACACTTTCCATAACACACCTGCTCCTGACTCTCTCCTCGCTTCTTTGACAACACACGCCTTCTCTCCCTCGCCTACACAAACCCCTCAACATGATCCAAGTGTGCAGGTGTATTTATAGGGTTTTTAACGTTACGCGCGTTGCGCATGTGCAGCAGCGGGAGCGCAGCGTCTGCACACATTGCGCATGCGCAGCAGTGGTAGCGCAGCATCTATGCATGTTGCGCATGCACCGCAGAGGTGCGGAGGGTGTGTGTGCGCAACTCCGTTACACACGTGCTGTGTGTGCACACGAGGCACATTGTGGTTGTTTGGGATAGGGGTTACAGACAAGTATTGTAACACGGTAGTTTGCAGGTTTGATCCCCACATGGGGATTGCTGTTTCTTTTTTTTGTTGTTGTGCTAACATGACCATTAGGTACCTGCAGGTTCATCACCTATGCACACGCACTTCTATCTCTTCACTGTACACCAAAGTGTGCCCTCTTTTCTTCCGATCATCACATATTAGCTGTTACATATGTCTCTTTCTTTATGGTGTTTACATGGCAGTCCACTTGGGGGATTGGCATTGCTGCAGTTCAGCTGGTCTGTGGCACACCTGTTTGCAGGTTCAATTCTCTCTTGTTCTGTTCCATATTTTGTCCTGCTCCACAGAGCATCCCGTTTAGGTTCTTTCCTCTTTTGCATGCTGTATCCACTGCATAACATTTCATTGTGTGTGTGCATGTAGTTATATGTGGCTCTGGTCCCAATTACAGACTGTGATCTGATCTGTACACACCAGATCTGCATGTGCATTTCACCATTGTTACTGTTGAAGGTTTGCCTATCCTGGCAGACAGCAGGTTTCTTGTTTGATGCCCTGCAGTATTCTTGTATGCAGCCTTTGCTAATGACCTCACGTTGGTGGTGTGGCCTACCGGTTTGTGCATTGACACTTGTGCTAATGGTCATTGGTTTGATTCCTGTCTGTTCTCTTTCATTTCTATGCCTGTCCTGCACAGCTACTTTTCATTCCTGTGACAGGCAGATCTGTGCTGTTAGCACATTGTACCCTTATCACAGTTGTCAACCATCCTTCTGTCCATCTATGTGTGTCTGCCAGCTATGTGCCATCCTACCCTGATGTGCATGCTGCTACTCCACGTCCTGCAGTGCTACACATTTCTCCATTGCAGCTCTCCCTGGTTGCCTCTCCTGTGTGTGGTCTGCATGGCAACGCTGATCCGCTGTCCTCCTGTCATTATGCCTATCCTGCCACTTCTACCTCCTCTGCTGGACACGTCTTCCCATCCTCTGGCACATACTGTCATTGTTGCATGGTACATTATCATCACCCTGTGCATCGCTACAGCTGCCCCCGATCTGTTTGTCTATTTTTCCAGCTGCCACATGGGCTGGACGCAGATTTGTCTGGTCCATCAGCTCAGATCTACTTCCATCCATTACTTGTGCATTGTCTTTCCTTGTTGCTCTGTGCAGTGTTAGGGTTACATCTGTGTTTGGCCCATACCTCTCTTGCTTTTCAACTTGGGGGACCTTACTGCCCATGGCCAACATTTTTGGGGTCACCTATACATCCTTGGGGCATCTTAAGCCACACCTTAGCTTCAGCCAGCTTATGGGGTGCCTACTATGGTGCCTTGGGAGTTGGCAATCTTTTGACATGGTCTCTGGGGCACATTACAACCCGCCTTGGCTGATGTGGTGGTTTAGGATGTGCCTTCTGGTGCTCCCTAAAAGGTGCATTAGTTTATGGCACTAGGGTGCGGATATTTTTAGCTGCCAGCACAGATTGTTGTACAGTTGCAAGCAGGAAAAGGAATTGCCTTGACCAACTTTATTCATTAGGCCCACTGGGGGATAAAACTCATGACCCCTCTTTTATCAGTCAATGTATTAACCATTGTGCTACTCCTCTGTTACTGCATTTTCAGGTCAGTGTGCCTACTTAGGGTTACCACGCGGTAACATGCGCGGCTCCCTCTATCGCGCGATAATGTGCGCAGCGCACTTTATGCGTAATAATCCACGATTGCTACATTTAGACTGGAACGCCCACTCCTTTTATGGCATCCTGCACATTATCGCTGGGCGCACATTAAGACGCTTTAGTAAACATGCCCCAATGTGTTTCACAGCCCCACTGCCTGGGAAGCAGTTGCCACACAGGGAGATGGTAAAGTAGTGGGACATTTGTCAGGATCTTTTTCTCTAGTAGAGCAAGGATTCACAAATTATGAGCAGGGAGTAGTGGCCGCCAGTGCAGCAATTGAAAAATTGTATGGTTATATGACTCCCTTACAGGTAAACCTACATACTGACCACACACTGCATGCGCTTTTAAAGTCCAGTACCATCCATTTCTTACCTGCAAGGGTGGGTAAGTGTGTGGCTGCTCTGCTACGCAGCCACATTAAACACCAATTGGTACCAAAGCAGAATCCTTTTAGGGATTTACAGGATCTCCTCCAGGTATCTACTGTCACACACGACTGCTTGCAGCAAATAGGAGAAGATGTCAGACGCAATGTTAGGGATAGGACCACATTCAGATGTGCCTCAAGAGACTGAATGTTGGTTCATAGATGGATCCCAGAGAGAAGGCAGAACAGGTTTTGCTATCTGTAGAGTAACCCCACAGGGAGTAGTTACTTCCACAGCACAGTATGAGATGCCCCTAGGATACAGTGCACAGAGTGCAGAAATTGCAGCACTAGCACAAGTCCTGACAGAAAATGAAAATAAACATCTAGTAATTTACATGGATTCTCAGTTTGTAAGTAGCTCAGTACACATATATAGTACCATTTGGACCAAGAGGGGATATTTGTTAGCTGAAGACCAGCCTCTCCAACAAGCTGAGATCCTAATGGAAGTTTTTGAAATGCTCAGAGAAAGAGCAGTCCAATAAATTACACCCACGGAAATCAACTCTCATAAACCCCAAAATATATTCTTGACTCCACTGCAGCAATTCTTGGAACTTCTTAATCAATACTGAATTGAAGAAAGTGCTCCCACAGCTCCCCAAACAATGTCCCGTGTAGTATTCCTCTTTAAGTGATGTTTTTTTGTCGGATCGCTCACCGTGAAGAGGAATTATCCTATTCTCGGAGTGAGCACTCCATTTTAATCATTTAAATACAGCCTCCCATTGGCTATTAAAACCTGACCAAGCGACACAAGTCGCTGTCAGCTCCCCACTACTAAGAGCTCTAAAAAGAAATTTGGAAGCTCTTTCACAATCGAATGAAGACTTCAAGTACTCAATCCAGTTCTCTATAATAAAAGTAAACAATCCAGAGAACAAGTACTTAACTTCTTCGATGAACTAGAAGGAGAAATCTCTTCGGAGAAAGAGCAGAGCAGGGCTATTTGACAGCATATGAGTGGGTTACAGCACGTCAGGAAGTTAAGACATGGGAGCAATATGGAAACTCGATAGCTGACAGCCTAGCACAAGAAACCACTTGTCCTGAAGTCCCCGAGACTATGGTAGTAACCCGTCAGCAGAGTAGCCAGCATGGTTTTTGCAAACTTGAAGATTTACAGGAAAATGTGTTACAGAATGAATTACAGAGATGGGTAAATGCTGGATATGCTAAGATCCACAAAGTATAGATGCACCCTTCGGGGAAGATGTGTGTTTCCTCTGCTGCTTTGATGAAATTGTCAACTATGCTGCATTATGCAGATCATTGCAGTGTGACAGCCATTGTCTCTCATCTTGGGGATACATTGTGGTGTCCTGATATGTGTAAGCTGGTTCAGGCAGTAGTTAGTGGCTGCCACACCTGTATCACTAGCACCTCCCATGCACATCTTAAACCAAGTGGGGGTGCAATACCAAGACCACAAGGACCTTTTCTGCATTGGCACATTGATTTCACTGAAATGCAGGTAAAATGTCAGGGCAGACGATACCTATTGGTTCTGGTTTGTCCTTACTCACAATGGGTTGAAGCATTTCCATGTAAGAAAGAGACCGCTGCTGAAGTCCTAAAAGTATTAATGGAACATATAATTCCCTGATATGGGATCCCTGCCCAAATCTTATCAGATAATGGGTCCCATTTTAAGAATCAATTAGTCAAAGAATTTTCTGAAAAATTACCCATTAGATGGCGCTATGTTGCTGTCTGTTCTCCAACCTCAAATGGCCTTGTAGAAAGGTGAAATGGTCTTATTAAAACCCAGTTAAGAAAGCTAATGATTGGGAGTGGCCAGACCTGGCTGCAAGCATTACCTCTTTGCCTGTATCTGTTGAGAAATAATCCTATCAAGCAGTTAGGTCTAACTCCTCATAACTGGAAGAAGGAGCATGTGCCCAGTTATGAATTCAGGTACCCAAAATCTGCCCAACTTATTTTCTGCTTTCCTTACAGGACTTCAAACCAGTGTATCCTTGATTCAACAGAAGTTGGCTTCCCACATACCACCAACAGCGTTAGTCCCATATGTTTTTGAATTGTGTGATCTTGTCTACCGCCGGATCCAAGTGAGGGACAAGTGGTACCATCTTATCTACTCTGGACCACATACTGTTACAGCTGTAACTCCAACCGCTGTTCAGCTTGATAACGGCACTTCGTGGATACTGTCACAAGGCCAGCCCTCCACCTAGGGCTAAGAGGGCTGGTCTGCCATGATGTCCTTTAATCAGAGAGTGAGACCACACCTTTCTGCTTTCGCAATGCCTCTTGGGAGTTGTAGTCCCTTTTAGACCTCTGATAAAGGAATAGTCATGAGTCGAGTGTTTAAGGCATAATGACAAGAAATTTATTCCCCTCACATTAGGACTTAGTGTAGAACAAAATAGGAGAGTGTCCAGGTGTTTGCTTGAGGATTATTTATAACAAAATAAGGTAGCTGCTTTTCACACTCTGGCTCCAAATCATGCTGAGCCTTTTCTAAGTAACAAAGATGGGAAAACCAAACAGCTTCTTTTGGCAAAGTAAAATAACTTTTTTTCCTTTGCTGTTTCACAGCTCTTTAACTCAAAGACTTAATACAGTGACTCGATATCATCGGCTAAGCAAAGTGTGCAATCCATTGGAACTTCAGCTATGTCATTAACATTACAGTCCGTTTGCATATCTTCCAGCTCAGGATTTACTAAGCTTGGCTGCCAGCTGTTACTACTGTGTTTAAGGTAACCTCCCTCTGCAAACTTGGGTATTTCCCCTGTATACAATTCTAGACAGCAAGGGTTTGAAATACCTGTGGCTTTGGAGCTTCTTCTCTAGCTCTCATCTAGTTCCTTCCAGTTATAAGGAAATGCTCTGTGACTCTCCGTTTGTAATTCCTGACTAGAGCCACCCCCTGGCTCTCTGTTCCTGGTAGAGCTTCTTAACCTCCCTGCTTTGGTGCTGGGTCTCCACTTGTGCCAACTCTGAAGCCTTTCCTCAGGCAGTAAGGACTGAAGGGCTCCCTGTTCTCTCTGCCCAGGCTGGTTCCTGGCAACAGGCTGTGCCTTCCCACCTTCTAGTCTGCCGGCTTCTCTCCCAGAACTGCAGGTTCTTTGCCAAGTCTCCAATTCTCTAGGGTTCCTGAGCCTCTCCAACCACATCTCTCAGGAGCTCTTTCCTCTTGCTCCCTCTCTGGCTTCCTTCCTTGCTTCTCTTGTTGTCCTCACTGCCTCTCCTTTGCTCCCAACCAGCGTTTATATTTCTGTTCCCTGAGGCTTGGCTCTGCCTTTCTGAACAGGTATGAGTGATCAAACTCCATGCTTGCTGCTACGTCAGAGCTTGGGCGTGTCAGCTCAGCTCCTATTTCCCACTGTCTGTCTTTCTCTTGTAAACAGTGAGCTATGTGAGCTGGCTGACTGTCAGTTTTAAAGGTAACCTTTTCCTTTCTTTCTATTTCCATGGGCTCTATAGGGGCTTCTACATCACATACCCCCCCCCCCCCGCCCACTTAAGATATTGCGGGCTTGTGAACCCTCATTCGCACAGCTCGCAATCTGAGATAATGCTTCGATATGTTCTTCTACTCTGGACAGATGAGCTGTCGCTGTCCTCTCACGTCAGGGCTTAAGGACGTTCAGATGGTAAACTTGGCGGCGTCCTCTAGTGTTCTCCACCGCATAGGAAACTGGGCCCACTTGCTCTACCACTTTGTACGGACCCTTCCATTGGGCCTCAAATTTTGGACCGGTGTCTGTTACCATCACCACCACCTTCTCTCCTACGGCTAACTGACGAGGTTTTGTCCCTCGGTCATAATACTTCTTTTGGCGTTTCTGACTGGCCTGTAGGCTTTCCTCTGACGCCTGTGAAGCCCTTTGCAATCGATCTCGCAGATCCCATAGAAACTGTGGTACCCCTATTTCCTCCACTGCAGGCTCCACCCATTGTTCACGTAAAATGTCTAAGATTCCCCTTGGGGCCCGGCCAAACAGTAATTCATAGGGGGATTCACCCAGGGATGCCTGCGTACGCTCCCGACAGGCGTACAATACAAAAGGGAGCATGACATCCCAGTCGGACATTTTCCTGTCCATGCCACGCCGCAGCATTTGTTTGAGTGTCTGATTTAAGCTCTCCACTAGTCCATTGGACTGGGGGTGGTAGGCGGCGGTTTTTATGTGGTGTACCCCAAATGCATCCCATACTTGGGCCAAGTATTTCAACATGAAATTACTACCCCGGTCTGTGAGCATCTCTTGGGGAAATCCTACCTCATAAAATAGTTTAATCAGTTCCAAGGCTATGGTTCTAGCTGAAATGTTCCGCAAGGGCATAGCCCACGGGAACCTGGTGGCCTGATCCATCACCACCAGGATGTACTGGAAGCCTCTAGGTGTCTTTAACAAGGGGCCTACGATGTCCATCGCCATGCGCCGTATAGGTTCAGATATCGTAGGAGTAGGAATCATGGGCACCCCCGGTGGCTTGGCAGCGGTAACCCGCTGACACGAGGGGCAGGATTCGCAAAAACAGGCGGTTTCTTTAAAAACCCCCGGCCAATAAAAACGGGCTAAAATCTGATCCAAGGTCCCCTGTATCCCCTTATGACCACCTACCGGGTGATCGTGGGCCAATCTTAAAACCACTGCCTTGAATGTAGTTGGAACCACCAGTTGTTTCCTAACTGCCCCTGTCTGCGGCTCATTACTTTCCCTATATAATATTCCCTTATCTAACAGGAATCTTGGGAGAGTATCCCTCTCCCTTTGGGCATACTCAAAGGCCCATTTTAACGCGGGATCTGCTTGTTGCTCCTTGGGGAAGGATGGGAACTTCCTAACGATATCAGTGGGCACCCAGGGCAACCCTTGTCCAGCCTCGATTTCGGCCCTCCCCTGAGCCCTATGTTGTCTTTCCCGTCATTTGTCTGCCTTTCCCTTCTTAGTCTTCTTAACAGGGACACTAATTAGGTCTTCATGTGTGGGAAGCTCCTCCATCGCCTCCCCTGCAGGTTCACCCTCATCCTCTGGGGGTTCCTCCCTCTCTTCAGGGGATTCATCTTTCACTTCCGAGGCTCCTGCCTGGGACCTAGTGGAGACCATGCCTGCCTTGGTATGTAGGCCCTTCTCCATCCCTCTACGAAATTGGGGCCAATTCCTACCCAGCACAATGTCATGGGGGAGCTTGGGGACTACGGCCACTAGAACCTCCTTTCATGTTCCTAACCCCTTTACTGAGAGATTGTATAGCTGGTAGAAGGAGGATGCACAGTATATACACCGGATCTTAACCCTACCTTCTGGTCGGCTCGGTACTGACCCGACGCGGGCTACTATGGCCTGCCAGAGTTTCTTTGAGACCATGCTCTGGTCAGCACCTGAGTCGAGCAACGCACTGGCCGGAACATCCTGAACCTCCACCTCTAAAAGAAAACCTTCTTGTACCTGTTTTTCCTTAGCAGTTATCAGTGCTGTCCGCATAATACAATTTCTTTGTATATGACCTGGTTTACCACATTTAAAACATTTTCCTTTTTCCCTTTTACATTCTTGTTTTGGTAAACAACTGGTTACACATTTTACATTGGTTCTTGGTTCCTTTTCTGACTTTCCAAAGCTTGCCGCCCCAGACACGCTCAGAGCGCCTCCTTTTGGCTTACTAGCCAACTCTGCCTCCAAATATCGTTCAGTAAGGAGGGCTGCCTCTGCTGAGGTCTGGCAACTTTGCAAGATCAAAAAGGATCGTATTTCATGGGGAACTGCTTCCATGAATTGCTCTAATACAATGGTGTCTATTACAGACTCGAGAGTCTTACCCTCAGGAGCGAGCCATTTCCAAGCTAAGCTATGTATCCTTTGGCACAAAGCCTTGGGTGTCTCATTAATTCTTAGCTTAGTATCCCTTAGCATTCTCCTATAAACCAAGGGTGTCAAACCTAATCTATCCCTTATAGCCTTTTTAAGTTCCTCATAGTTTGTTGCAAGAGCAGCGGGCATGGCTTTATAGGCAGCTAAGGCCTCTCCCGTTAGGGACGTAGCGAACCTTACTGTCCAGTGCTCTAGCGGCCACTTCACAGTAAGTGCCACTTTTTCGAATGCTTCAATAAAGTCATCTATATTATCATCAGCTGTAAGCTGTCCAAAAGCTAAGGATCCACAGTCTTGTGGCCCTACCACACAAGTGGGTGTTGGTCTTGCTTGTTCCGCCACCTTTTGACCGGCAAGCAAAGCCTCTATTAGCTCTACAATGGGTTTTTGCTGGGCCTGCATGGCTGCAGCAGCCTGTTCCTGGGTGCGCTGGCCCATCTCCCGCTGTTTCTCGAATTGAGAAGCCATCCAACGTAGGACCTCCTGCGGATCCATCTCCATGGTTTTTTCTTCTGCAGAGAAACAAAAAGAAAGACAGGCCCACCAAGTGCGGCACACCAACTTTTTCTCCCCACTGTCTAGCTTATATGCAGATCAAGAGCTCTCCTCCTCACAAGAATCCTAAATATCCATGCCCACATACCCTTTACCTGAGCATGATGTAGAGTCAGGTTTTGAAAAAGGAGTCTCTCGGCTGGTCTTCGGTCCCTCTGGCCGATATTTCCAGTGATATCCCACACGGCTCTCCAGTGCACAGCTTAACAGATTTTTATTTTTGGTGTTCTTGTTGAAAAACCTCTGGCGTATCTCCTGGATTTTTCCCACTTGAATATCTTTATGTTCCACACCAAAAGTCCTCAAAACTATGCCACTTGTCACGAGGCCAGCCCTCCACCTAGAGCTAAGAAGGCTGGTCTGCCATGATGTCCTTTAATCAGAGAGTGAAACCATACCTTTCTGCTTTTGCAATGCCTCTTGGGAGTTGTAGTCCCTTTTAGACCTCTGATAAAGGAATAGTCATGAGTCGAGTGTTTAAGGCAAAATGACAAGAAATTTATTCCCCTCACATTAGGACTTAGTGTAGAACAAAATAGGAGAGTGTCCAGGTGTTTGCTTGAGGATTATTTACAACAAAATAAGGTAGCTGCTTTGCACACTCTGGCTCCAAAACGTGCTATGCCCTTTCTAAGTAACAAAGATGGGAAAACCAAACAGCTTCTTTTGGCAAAGTAAAATAACCTCTTTTTCCTTTGCTGTTTCACAGCTCTTTAACTCAAAGACTTAATACAGTGACTCGATATCATCGGCTAAGCAAAGCGTGCAATCCATTGGAACTTCAGCTATGTCATTAACATTACAGTCCGTTTGCATATCTTCCAGCTCAGGATTTACTGAGCTTGGCTGCCAGCTGTTACTACTGTGTTTAAGGTAACCTCCCTCTGCAAACTTGGGTGTTTCCCCTGTATACAATTCTAGACAGCAAGGGTTTGAAATACCTGTGGCTTTGGAGCTTCTTTTCTAGCTCTCATCTAGTTCCTTCCAGTTATAAGGAAATGCTCTGTGACTCTCCATTTGTAATTCCTGACTAGAGCCACCCCTGGCTCTCTGTTCCAGGTAGAGCTTCTTAACCTCCCTGCTTTGGTGCTGGGTCTCCACTTGTGCCAACTCTGAAGCCTTTCCTCAGGCAGTAAGGACTGAAGGGCTCCCTGTTCTCTCTGCCCAGGCTGGTTCCTGGCAACAGGCTGTGCCTTCCCACCTTCTAGTCTGCTGGCTTCTCTCCCAGAACTGCAGGTAGGTTCTTTGCCAAGTCTCCAATTCTCTAGGGTTCCTGAGCCTCTCCAACCACGTCTCTCAGGAGCTATTTCCTCTTGCTCCCTCTCTGGCTTCCTTCCTTGCTTCTCTTGTTGTCTTTGCTGCCCCTCCTTTGCTCCCAACCAGCATTTATATTTCTGTTCCCTGAGGCTTGGCTCTGCCTTTCTGAACAGGTGTGAGTGATCAAGCTCCAGGCTTGCTGCTACGTCAGAGCTTGGGCGTGTCAGCTCAGCTCCTATCTCCCACTGTCTGTCTTTCTCTTGTAAACAGTGAGCTATGTGAGCTGGCTGACTGTCAGTTTTAAAGGTAACCTTTTCCTTTCTTTCTATTTCCATGGGTTCTATAGGGGCATCTACATCACAATACACAGCAAAGATATTTTTCCAGCCCCTACCACCAGTAGTGTTCAACAAACTGTGGGTACAGAACAGTGAAATTATTCGTGTTGGACACTTCTCTGAGAGATCTGGAAAAAGAGAAGCTCCACTTGGACCCACTATAAAGACATTTACTTAGTGCCTGTATGAGATATTAGTATAACTGGTTAATGTGTATACTATCTGAAGCCTATTTATCTCCAGTCAGTCCCTCTGTGTTAGATCCGCCTCCTGTAATTTTCATTCTGTTAGTAATCATATTTGTTGTACTTTGCTTGGTATTGCTGGCCCGCCAGTCCCCATTGGATCCCTCCTCCTTCATGGTATGGGCAATTCTTTGTGGAGCATTGGTAGGGTCACTTCTAGTTCTTTGTCTTCCATACTTATATATTCCTCAACCTGCTCCTCGGAATCCCTTTACACAGAACCTGAATAGTTCTTTCAATAGTTCCTTTAATATTTCCCAGGGTAGTCCCTTACGATCCCGAAGGTCCACACCAGGACCTAATGTATGGAAATCCACAGTTCTTGAGGTTGTCCAATTAATGAATCTCTCGGACTGTATTATATGCACCCCACTGCCAAAGGGAGTTAGGTATGCAGCAATCAATATAGTACCAGTATAACCAGTGGAGTACTCGGGGAACTTGGCTTGCCAGAACCCTACCAAATACTACACTACTCCATGCTGGGCTCCCTCTAACTGCTCCCATACTTGGGAGCATTTCAAGTTATCTGACCTGGTCCCAATCCAAGTCTATGCCCCTTCTCATTTGACATATCCATACTGTATTGGTAATGGGGGGCTAGTCCATTCTGACTCACGCCCTTCACTGAAGTGTAATATCACCTACCTTCCTGCACAACAGCAATTCTCTGTTTCCCCCAGGTCCATAATTCCTTATAACTTTTTGGCTCCTCATAGCTTGGACCAATGTTTTGTTATCACTAATGCATCTTTGAATGTTACCTCTGCTTATTGGTACAACACATACACAGTGGGTCCTATTTATAGAAATGGTTCAGCAGTCCAGACACCTGGATCCAGAACTGGTACCCCTTAGTCCTCCTGTTATTTTCTGCATAATGATCAATCTATTATAAGGCATACTTCAATTGCATGGGGACACAATATGAACTGAGCCTGGACTAAAAATACCCGATTCCCGGCTCTTGCAGGCCATTATTGGTATTATCAGGGTTTCCTATATCAGGCTATAGGCCTGGCTCACCTTCCTTGTGCTCTGGTTAGGGCTAAGGCCTATTCAGTGTTAATCCCTCTCAATGTCAGTTGCTATCACACAAGCGCCCACAGACACAAAAGAGACACCTCTCCCTGGTATGATAAATCTGAAGATGTTGCTCTCATGGCCTCTTATGAATATATTAATTCCACATATCCGCTGACTAAAACACGGCTTGATGCCCTGAGTTATACCTCTTGGATTCCTGTATTTCAGACCCCTGCAGAGGGTGCAGAGGGTTGCTACTAAAATGATTAATGGGCTTCATTATAAAGCATATGAGGACAGACTTAAGGATCTTAATATGTACACCTTAGAGGAAAGGCGGGATAGAGGTGATATGATTGAGATGTTTAAATACCTCCATGGCATATATGTTCAGGGAGAGAGCCTCTTTCAATTGAAAGCAAGTTCTGCTACGAGGGGACATGGGATGAGGGCGAAGGGAGATAGATTCAGGAGTGATCTGCGGAAATATTTCTTTACAGAAAGAGTAGTGGATACATGGAATAGTCTCCCAGTGGAGGTGGTAGAGATGAGGACAGTAACTGAATTCAAAAAAGCATGGGACCAACACAGAGGATCTCTAAAGGTAAAAAGTGGACTGTTGTAGTTGTTGTTATGGAAGGACAGACTAGATAGGCCATGTGGTCTTTTTCTGTCATCATGTTTCTATGTTTACTGCTGAACTAGGTACGGCTGTACATAGGTTGCAATGTTTGCTTCATTTCCAAATGTGTTCTGTCACTGAATCCATTACTCTCCTAGCCAAATCCCTTGAGCAAAACAATCAAATGACTCTGCAAAATAGACGAGCTTTAGATCTATTGTTAGCAGTTGAGGGAGGAGCATGTAAATTCATTAATGAAACAAATTGTTGCAGTTATAAAAAAAACATACAACCTTTGAACTTAATGCAATGGACAGAATTAGACACTTGTCAGAATTACATCTGGATGATTTCAAGGGTGGGATTCAGGTTGGAGCGTGGTGGAATGATGTTGCTTCTTGGTTTACAGGCCTATGCTCTGGCCTACGTGGCTTACTTGTAGTCTTGTTTGGTCTGCTCATTGCTTTATCAGTTGGCTGCTGTGTTTTTTCATTTATTCTAGCTTTTTGTAGAAGGTATTTAACTAAGGTGTCTACCACAACTCTAATTCTTACCTCCCAAAATCAGGCCAAAGAATATACTTCCCTAGCCCGTAGACCTAGGGGTATGTTTACTAAACTGTCTTAACGTGCGCCCGGCGATAGTGTGCAGGCTGCCATAAAAGGAGTGGGCGTGTCGGTCTTAAAGTAGCAAAACAGGATTATCGCGCGATAACGTGCGCTGCGCACATTATCAGGCGAGATGCCGCTAAGCATGTTAACGCGCAGTAATCTTAAGTAGGCGCGCAGACATGCAAACACTGAAATAGAGGTGTAGCACAATGGTTGATATGCTGACTGATGGTGTAGGGGTCATGAGTTTGATCCCCGGTGTGCCTAATCCATAAGGCTGGCTGAGGCAGTAGCTTTTACCTGTAAGTATTGATTTGTGAGGCATTTTCTTTATAGTTTAATTAGTGCTGCCAGCAAACACACCCTCACGTGCCGTAACCTAAGGTGTCGCATAAGACACCCTATAAGGCACTCCATAGGGCACATTATAAAGTGCACTGTCTGCCAAGGCACCCTATAATGTCCCCTATAGGGCACCCTATAAGGCGCTTTAGAGGACACCTGATAAGGCACCTTATAAGGCGCTTTATAGGGCGCCCTATAAGGCACTTTATAGGGCGTCCTATAAGGCACTTTATAGGGCACCTTATAAGGCGCTTTACAGGGTGCCTTATGGTTACAGTACACTGAGGGTGTTTCTGCTGGCAGCACTAATGTACATTAAAAATAGACAATCCCTTGGATAGCCTTATCAAATAACCCCACCATGGGTTTGAACCCATGACCTCTGGCCCCATAGGCAGTGAAGTAACCAGTGGGCTACAGCACTATAGCTGCTAACAAGTACCTAGCTGGCTGCAGAAGGACTGCACGTCACCACACAAACTGTCTGCTGTGGTTACCAGGATAGGGTTAACCCACCCGTACCCATAATGCACTGCACATGCAAAGCAGCAGTCTAGAGATGGGCACAAGATGGGGTATGCACCCCCACAGCACCTCGGCCTGGTAGGGGGAACTGCACGTGTGTGGTACTGGCACAGAGTAGCTACAGACCGTCACATTGTGCGCATACTGGGTTCACCCTGAGGGTGAGGTGGGGCACCCAGCACCAGCACCAGGTCCACAGCACCTTTCATGGCTGAAATATGCCATGCTGCAGGTCTCCGTCAGTGCTCCTGTGTGTGATACGTAGTCCCTGCAAACACACCTAGGACACATCTGTGTCCTTCTGTATTTCTCAGTCATGTCTAGCCCTTATGGGTTATGATGCATCCAGAATAGTGCATATCCTATGTTGGTGCCATGGTTACATGATGAGGGTGAGGGTGAGGGTGAGGGGGAGGGGGAGGGGGAGGGGGAGGAGGAGGAGGAGGAGGAGGGTGAGGGTGGTGGTGTTTGGAAACATAGGCGGAGCCTCTGTGGCTCAGGGTGGGAAACAGGATCGCCCACCAACCACTCCACATTCTACCTCCCTGCAATAGTGGCAGTAGAGAGGACCATGAGGACCATAACCCCCATCCTGCTGGGGAACAGGCACCCTACAGGGCAGGCAATGCAGAGCTGTACACATCCACAAACCAATAGCAAACTGACAGCTGCACCCCACCACTATCTGACATTCTCCAGCAGCAAGCCTCCAGCCACTGCACCCTGCAAGGTGTTCCAGCAAGACACATACTAGCTACAGACAGTCTGCTAGCTAGTCCATAGTGCATGTTCCTGGAGGAGATGCATGTACCCAGAACTGGAACATCAGCATACACACCAAGCAGCTAAGTCAGTGATTGGGCCCCAAAAGAGAACCCATAAACATCACATGAGAAAAATAATGTATAGTACTATGGGGGAACCTAGCTATGCCGTGGTCACTGCTCAGTCAGGGTGAGAATGACCTCCCAGCAGGACATGCTGTGGCCACCCTGTCCGTGCAGGTGGTGGCCGGCCACTACAATGTCCGAGCCATTGCCCTATGCTATGTACAGATGGATCCAGGCCAGCCCACCCTAAACTGGCTATTCCCACAGTACCTTGCTCCTCATTATGCACATTGGCAGGCCAATACTGACAACAGTGCTAGCAGTGTGGGCTGTGGAGGGTGTTTGCAGCCACCACACACTGGATAGACAGACACACACTCCCCACACCTATGCCAGCATTGTGCAACTATAGAGGTGTTTGGCAGCCCTGGCCACCGCACCAGTCCTGGGCACAGTGCAGGCATGGCTATGGTATTCAATACTGTTGGGGTCACTCCCCAGGGTGGTAAACACTGTCAGACACAAGACCTGTAGCACACTCCAGACATCAGAACGTTTGCTATGATACAGCTCAATCAGCAAATTGTGCTTAACTTTGGAATTGCTATCTGCCAGTAATCATAGCAACCGTTTGATTTTTATTTATTTTATTTATTTGTGTGCTTTTCTATACCGCCACTTCCAGAGATCAGGGGCGGTTTACAAGGAACTTAAACAACAATATAGCAAACAGTGTAATATTGCATTACATAAAACATTCTGTGAACACAAGAACTAAGTTACACCGAAACAATGTGTAAGTTATTTACATAAGAACATAATGGAACATAAAAACTATGTTACAAAGAACCAATGTGTAAATTACTTACATGGTTGACAAAAACTATTTATAATAGTTATTTGTAATCACAAGTATAGTGTTGGAAGGAGGACTATTTAGAATGGTTATTAAAAATGAGTCTAGAATTAGGTGGGATAGACTTGTGTTTGGTTAGTTGTATATTCTTGTGTAGTATATTTGATTGCAGGTTGTAGGTTGCTGTAGTGTTGACTAAACAGGTAGGTTTTAAGTTTCTTCCTAAAAGAGGTAAGGTCCTTAATCTATCCTAGGTTTAGTGGTAATTTGTTCCATTGGCTGGGAGCATAATATGAAAAAGCAGTGTTGGTGGTTATTTGTTTTGATTTTCTCACGGCATTGGGAATTAGTAGCATGTTGAGGTTAGTTTTTCTTCTAAGTCTGTTTTCTGGTGGAGTCTGAAGTAATGTTGCTAACTGTGATGGGGCTAAATCATTAATGAGTTTAAAAGTGGTGACAAGTGTTTTATATTGAATCCTACTAGAGATTGGAAGCCAGTGGAGAGCGTATAGGATGGGGGAGATGTGATCGAATATTTTGGCTTTCACAATGATTCGAGCAGTGACATTCTGAGCTCTTTGTAGGATGTGTAGATTCTTTTTAGATGTCCCTTGGAGTATGCCATTACAGAAGTCTAAATGTGGCATAATGAGAGCCTGGACAACTGTTCTGAAATCGTTGATGTCAATGAGGGGTCTGAGTTGCTGTATGGTTCTCAGCTTGAAAAATATAGTTTTGGCAGTCTGTTTTATGTGGTGTGTCATGCTTAGCGTTTTGTCTAGTGTAACTCCAAGGTATTTAATTTCAGATTTGACTGAGAGAGTAATGTTCATAAGGTTGATGGTAGTTGGAGGGGTGAAGTTGGTATTTCTGGTTACGAAGAGTGCTTCAGTCTTTTTGAAGTTCATATCCATATGGATTGAGCGGAGCCATTGTTCATCTTCAAAGAGGCAGGTGGCGATTCTGTTTATTTATTTATTTTATTTATTTATTTATTCATTCTTATATACCGCGCTATTCAGGGTCAGTGCGGTTTACATAAAACAATAACATTTGCATTACATCAGAACAATGATATCAATGCTTACATTGCAACAGGAAAATAAACTTGGACTGAACGTGGTAAGAGGTAACTAACATGCCAATAACAGTGTTGGAATTAAGGTTAGCTATGTCCAAAGGGGCGAACAGCATGATGTCGTCTGCATAGATAAAATAGTTTAGATTGTGGCATTGAAAGATTGCGCAAATAGGTTGGATATAAAGGTTAAAAAGTAATGCAGAGAGTGAGGATCCTTGTGGGATACCACGTTCTTGAGGGAATGGTAGTGAGGGGGAATGGTCTAAATGGACATATTGGAAATGATTAGAAATGTAGGACTTAAACCAGTTAAGAGTGGTATCTTTTAAACCTAGTTGAGATAGTCTGGACATGAGCGTATTATGATCTACACTGTCAAAGGTCTGCTTTATATTATCCATACCTCGGATTAGTGAATCAAAAAGGGATATGAGTAAGTTTTCTACTCTGTGATATGGGCGGAAGCCATACTGGTGCTCATCTAAAGGGAAGTTGGTATCAATATGATCTTGTAGTTGTATGTGAGCTACCTTTTCAATGATTTTGGCTAAGAAAGGTATGCTGGCAATGGGGCGGTATGAGGAAGGGTCAGTACTGTTAAGGGTTTTATTTTTTAGTAGAGGGCGAATCGCCAAGTATTTGAGGTCATCCTGCATGAAGCCTTGAAGTAGAGATTGGTTTACCACTTTCAAAATGTATGGAGCTAGTTCGGATTTTGCTGCTTTAACCCAAGACACCGGGCAAGGATCAAGTAATGAAGTGGTAGTATTGAGGTTTGATAAAATCTCTAGAAGTTGTTTGTTGGAGATTGTATGGAATGAGCCCCACTCAGTGATGGAATTTGATGTCGTAGGGGTCAGGATAATACTTGGACGGGTGCTTAGTTTAAGCTTATTGGCAAAGTGGTTTGCCAGGCGTTGCGGGTCTACTGGTGTTTTGTTAGGGGTGTGATCGGGAACCTTAGTTAAAGATTTAATAATCTCGAAGAGTTCCCTTGGTCGGTTGATGGCCTTAGATAATGTTTTAGTGTGGTATAGCCTTTTTGTGTTGTTAATGGCTTCCTTGTAGGTTTTAAGGCTTGTGAAGTATTGAACCCTAAGTTCAGAGGTTTTCTTCTTCCTCCATTTAGTCTCTAATTTCCAGGAGGTTTTTCTTTAGTGCAGCAAGCTCGGAGGTGTACCATTTCTCAGACGAGTTAGATCTAGGTTTTCTTTTATTTGAAGTTGAATATTTAGCTTCCGCCTCAATAATAGAGTTCCAGGTAGAAACAAGTTCATTGAGAATTGTTTGAGGTATTGTCTAATTTTGGAGAAATAGATTCCAGAAAGCTTTCCTTGTTAAACTGGCGGAATCTTTGTTCTGTGCATTTGGCATTACTGTGAGTAGTGTGAAGTGTGATGGTATGAATATTAAATCAAGGGTGCTACCTTTGCAGTGAGTGGGGTGGGTAATTATTTGTTTAAATTCCATTTCCTCCATTGCTTCAAGGAAGGATAGTGTTTGGCTATTTGGTAACGAGGCAAGGTTAAGATCTCCTAAGATAACAGAGGGCTTTCTCAGTGAAGAGTTACATGCAACCTCAAGTATTATGTCTAAACTATGTATGTCAGGTGTGGGGGGTCTATAGATAAGGCAGATGGCCATGGTGTGACTTTCAATTCTGAGGATATCAATACCCTCATGCTTATCTAGTAAGGTAGGCGAAAGATTGAGATGAGTTTTTGCTATTACGAGTACTCCGCCACCTCTTTTTCTGTCTCTATTACTGTTGAGTATGGTATAACCATGTACTCCCAGTTGGTTAAGGAGAACTGAGTCAGACTCATTTAGCCAGGTTTCAGTTATACAGAGTAGGTGAGGATTTTCGTCTATAATAAGATCAATTATGATTGGGATTTTATTCCTAATTGACCTGGCATTGATAAGTATGCAATTTAGTTGTGTTGGATGGGTAGTGTTTTGCATAGGGTTATTAAATGGTGAAGGGTTCAATTGGATTAGCCTTTGAACATGGATATGTTGGTGAGTGCGTGGTCTGTTTATGGAGGGATTACCGTAAATATATTTTTGTGTGTTATGTCTGGGCCTGTATGGGATGATATGAATGTGTGTTAGCTTGACAATGTTTGTAGTTGGAGTTAGAGAGTGAATGGGAGGGGTGTGAGAAAGTAGAAACCCTAGCGTGAGCATTAGAATGTTTAAGGTGAGTGTTAGAAATCATTTTAGATCCATTGCTAGTTAAACAGGTGAAGATAAAGGGTAGGGAGAAATTGTACTGTGAGGTAACAGTTGCAAGATAGCACTAAAATATATAGTATATGGTAGTAATACAAGGGTTATGAAATATCTGAAATACAGAGGGCAACAAACGTTGGTTAAAGTTATCAAGTTGACAACAAGAGTATTATATTATTAGCAGGTAATTCAGTTGAGGAACGGTTACTTTGGGGTATGTTTACTAAACTGCGGTAATCGTGAATAACGCACGTAATGTAACGTTAACGATCGTTCGCACGTCATAAGCGTTCCAAGTGCAGGAAGCCAGATACTAGCCGAAGCTTAGGAAGTACCTCAGCTGTTCCTAATTCATCAGCTGATGGTAGGCTTCGACGAGAGAAGCTAACGCTAGCTCACGCTGTGCCAGTGAAACAGGAGCAGTGCAAGAACAGAGACTTGTCTTTTTACCCACCTTTGCAACCCAGACGTACTAGAAGAGGAGCAAGCCAGTTGAGTTCCTTTAACACCACTTTAAAGGAGGCTGCTGATTCTAGTTATAATTATATTCCACTGAGGGAAAGGAATAGAGAGTGGAAACAGCTTAGACACCATTTGGAACCATGGAAGCCTGTTGATCTGCAGTACCCTGATTTGAATCATGAGGCATCTGACTCAGATGTTGAATCCATGCAGTTAGGTTCAACCAAATCAGATAGGTCTTATTCTGACATGGAAGCAGACTGTGCTATGTGTTGCCAAGAGTGAAGCTGTTAATAGTATTGTATAAGAGAAGTGCTGATAAGTAATTCATGCTACTGAGTTTGCACGGAGAGAAGCAGCGTTCTGCTGGAGTGAAACTCAATGTCTGTAAGCAGCTGAATATGGTGAAAGCTATGGAAGTGATTAGCTGCTACTGAAGCTGTTCGTTGATGAGAAGAAGTTGAATTAACCTTGTACATAATTGGACAACCCTGAGAAGGATCAGGTTGGACTGTATTTCAGTTGGACTTTATATTGGCATATAAAAGTATCCACCGTTTTGTTTCTGGTTAGGGGAGGATAGATGACAGAATCCTGTGCAACAAATAAAGTTTTTGTTATCACACAAAACCTTGGCTGTCTTTTGTTTGGGCCACAACTACAGGGATACCAAGCATCAGCACTTACAAGGATAATCTGGCACATTTCCCACTCTTCAAGGCAACCGCCTATACGCTGAGAAAGGGGGTGTGACAGACTGCACCTTGAATATTGTGTCCAATTCTGGTCGCCGTACCTTAAAAAGGATACAGTGTTATTAGAAAAGGTCTAGAGAAGAGCCACCAAAATGGTAAATGGGATGGAAGGATTACCCCTATGAAGAGAGGCTAAAAAGGTTAGGGCTCTTCAATCTGGAAAAGAGATGGCTGAGGGGAGATATGATAGAGGTCTATAAATTAATGAATGAAGTGGAACGGGTAAACGTAGATCCTATTATTTACGTCATCAGAATATAGAAAGACTAGGAGACATGCAATAAAGCTATAGGGTAATAAGAGAAAATATTTTTTCACTCAACGTGTAATCAAACTCTGGAATTTGTTACCGGAGGATGTAGGTTTGGACAAGTTCCTGGAGGAAAGGTCCATAAACCATTATTAAAAGGGACCCATGATATCACTGCTTGACCCATTACAAGCATTGTGGAACCTGTCTTTTGGGGAAACTGCTAGGTATTTATGACCTAGATTGGCCATTGTTGGAAACAGGATACTGGGCTTGATGGACCTTGGTCTGACCCAGTATGGCATATCTTATGTTCTTATGTTCTGACGTGCGAACGAACGTTAACGTTACATTACGCGCGTTAACCGTAGTTAACGATCGTAAACTCCCGCGGCGCGCTAAAACACCGCAGAAGGTGGAGAGAGCGCGGAGAGAAGGGGTCAATGGGCGGAGAGTAGGCGGGGAGAGGCTCCATTCATGCTAACGTGCTGATCTGAAGAGCTGAATCCCAACGCGAATGAAAACCTGCCGTTAAATGCACATTTGCAGGGGAGAGAAACCATTTCAGTGTCAGCAATGTACAGCATTGGCAGGGAAACCTACAAAGCGTGATAAGTGTGATACATGTGCACAGAACAAAAGGTCACATAAACATTGAAAATGACCCGAACAAACTGGAAAAGAACCATAACCAAGCTGGCCAATAGTGATATCAATGGGAAACACCAACTCCCCCCTCTGAGAAAGCCCCCAAAAAAAGATATTAATCGTGGAAGAGGCTATGCTCCGTCCCCATACAAGTTGAAGGAGCCCACAGTGAAATAGCGCTGATCAGGGCTTTCCCTTGTCAGTGAACAGGTGTCCTATGGCGTGCACATGTTCCACAACAGCAGGGCGGGCATGTCGGAATGGGCAACTGTACAGATGCCGGAAAAGGGGATACAGAGGGCCACAGGCGGCACATGCTGTGGTGCAGCTGGGCCACAGTGCGGACTAGGGTGATGCCTAGCTGGCCCATACGAATGCTGAAACAGTAGAGCAGCCAGACAGCAACTGCTGAAGGCCCAACATGGGCATGACGGTGCTTTCCACAGTGTCACAGGGGACAGTACCCAACAGCTACCCCGAAGGGCACGGAACATTGGCGGGCGGTGCTGGGGGGAAGCGTGGACATCTATGCAGGCATCCGAACCCCGGAACCCGCACCATAGGCAGCCGCCCACCAGCACACAGGATGGCCTGAGACTGCGCTCCACCAGCACCACCAGCAGAAGGGAATGTCAGCATGGCGGCAGAGGGTTACTGGTGGTGGAGGGGGCAGTGGCAGCTGCCCAGAGCAGACCGTGGCCTAGCCATGTGTAGGTGGGTGCCATGCACTGCAACAGACAGGCCCTGTCTGACGAACAGTCATGGTAGCACCAGGGAATGCACTGACTCTGTGATAACATGGTGGTGCAGTGCACAAAACCAGTGTGTCCAGGAGCAGAAGGTCACAAGTTCACGTCCCAGCTGGGGCTACTGCCAATCCAGTCCCCATATTTTACCCACTACTAAACCGTGATAGTAAAGTCAAATCTTTATTGAAGAGAACATAAGCATGGCTCAAACGCCTATAGTTTATCCTACAGAGCACAGACACCATAAACATGCGCATTACCTAGAGCAGAGCCTCCCAAATGCAGTCCTGGAGGGCCAAACACCATTCAGGTTCCATGCTGCCTCTGATAAAGATGCCTGTGCTGCATTTCCATGTGCCACCCTCATGGTATGCAGATGTATCTCATGCATATTCATGAGGGACAGAATGAAAACCCGAACAGTGTTTTGCACCGCAGGACAGGCCCCATTATCCAAAGCCTCCTGGAGAGGCAGGACTTTGGGCTCTGGGTGCATCTCCCAATACTAGCACTTGCATACCTTAGTAATGCCACCCTAAACCTGGGAATATGGTAAACAGCTATCAAAAGGTTGCTATGATTACTGGCAGATAGCAATTCCTAGGTTAAGTACAATTTTCGGAGTGAGCTGCATCATAGCAACCTTTCTGATGTCTGTGGAGTGTGCTACAGGTCTTGTGTCTGACAGTGTTTATCAATCTGGGGGGTGACTCCTACAGTATTGTGCACCATAGCCATGCCTGCACTGTGCCCAGGACTGGTGTGGTGGCCTGGGCTGCCCAACACCTCTATAGTTGCACAATGCTGGCATAGGTGTGGGGAGTGTGTGTCTGTCTATCCAGTGTGTGGTGGCTGCCAACACCCTCCACAGCCCACACTGCTAGCACTGTTGCCAGTATTGGCCTGCCAATGTGCATAATGAGGAACAAGGTACCGCGGGAATAGCCTGGATAGGGTGGCCTGGCCTGGCCGCATCTGCAGAGGGCATAGGGCAATGGTCGGACATTGTAGTGCCCGGTACCACCTGCACGGACAGGGTGGCCATAGCATGTCCTGCTGGGAGGTCACTCTCACCCTGACTGAGCAGTGACCATGGCATGGCTAGGTTCCCCCATAGTGCTATATAGTATTTCTTTTATGTGATGTTTATGGGTTTCCTTTTGGGGTCCAATCACTGACTTGTCTGCTTGGTGTGTATGCTGATAACCCCGTTCTGGGTACATGCATCTCCTCCAGGACCATGCACTATGGACTAGCTGGCGGACTGTCTGCAGCTAGTATGTGTCTTACTGGAACACCGTGCAGGGTGCAGCGGCTGGAGGCTTGCTGCTGGAGAATGTCAGATAATGGTGGGAGGCAGCTGAGTATTTCCAGACCTGTCGTCTGTCTGCTATTGCGTTATGGATGTGTACTGCTCTGCATTGCCTGCCCTGTAGGGTGTTTGATCCCTAGCAGGACTGGGGTGATGGTCCCCTCTACTGCCACCATTGCTGGGGGGGTAGAAAGTGGATCTGTGGGTGGGAGATCCTGTCCCCCACCCTGAGCCCCAGAGGGTGGGTTTGGTGGTGGTAAGTAATCTCCCTGGTAACCACAGCAGAATGTGGGTTTGGGGCCGTTCAGTCCTCCTGTAGCCAGCCAGGTGTTTATTGGCAGCTCTAGCCCACTGGTTACTTCACTGCCCATGGAGCCAGAGGTCATGGGTTCACAACCCACAGTGGGGTTCATCGATAGGGCTGTCTTAGGCATTGTCTATTTTTATTATATATTAGTGCAGCCAGCAGAACAACCCTCAGGGTACTGTCACCTTAGGGTGGCTCATGAGGCGCCTTATAAGGTGCCTTATATGCTGTCCTATAGGGGACATTATAGGGTGCCTTGGCAGACAGTGCACTTTAGAATGTGCCCTATGGAGTGCCTTCTAGGGTGCCTTATGTGGCACCTTAGGTTACGCCACTGTGAGGGTGTGTTTGCTGGCAGCACTATTACAGTACAACTAAACTTCCTCACAGCCCAATACTTAACCCTTTCCAGGCCAAGCCCACAACTTTCGGGATCCAAACTTCTGCCTAAATATTCCTATCAAATGGTATATAATACATGACCATGGCAGAGGGAACGTCACTATTGGGACATATTGAATAAGACGGGTACAATTTTCCTGACATATGCAAACATTAACCCGGCTGCAGACTGTGGATTAAAATATTATAGTAGGCTTTCAAAGGGTTACACATGACGCCTCAGCCAGCCTTATTCATTAGGCACACTGGGGAATCGAACCCATGACTCTTGTACTATCGGTCTGTGTAGTAACCATTGTGCTACAGCTCTGTTTCTGTATTTGGGTGTCTGCGCTCCTTCTCATGCTTAACGCGCAGTAACGTGCCCTGTAACGATCGTTGCTGCGCGGCGCGTTATAGCGCGTGTTATCACTTACGATGTATCGCCCATGTCCTTTTTTGGCATTTCTTCCACTAACGCGGCTCCTAACGTGAATCACACTAACGCAGTTTAGTAAACATACCCCTTTGTTTCTCTAGCACAATGTAAATGAGTTACTTAGTTTCTATCCACATGTAACAACAGATGCTATAACCAGGAAGATACAATGTTTCAAAGGAACCATATAACGCAGACTTTACTAAGTTTGAACCTTCTAAATTAACAGCTATATTCCCTATAGCATATGTCGATCTAGGAGCTAGTATAGTAGAATAGTACAATTTCTAGTATGCAGTTGCAAATGGAGACATTTAGGCCAATGAGAGGCAGAAAGGTACAGTTTCAAGCAATGTCTAGCAGAACAAATGGAAATAGGACAACGTGAAGCAGAATAGTACAATTTTTAGTGGGATAGCCCAATAATATTAACTTAGCAATGTGATGAGGTTAATACTTAAGGGAATCTCACTTTATTGTTGCATTCTGCTTATGTAACTACTTCTTTAAGGAGTAGTGTGTCTTATGCAAGTAGTTTGCGTGTTCCACTCCTAAGGGCCACGCCAAAGGGCCCTCTGGTGCGGCCCTCAGGCGCGGGCACGCTAGGTGCGGGCACGCCTAGATGTTGGGGGGAAGTACTCTTGGGGAAGGGCCTGATTGGCCTTGTCGGAGGGGAGCAGGGCGGAGCTTACCTTCCCGCTCTCCCTCGATGATGTTGATCGGGGCTGGAGTGGGCTGAAGAGGCTGCTGGAGCGGCTGCACGTTGTTTTTAGTGCCCGGAGCTGCGGGAGTCCATCGGGCCCGATTGGCCTTGTCGGAGAGGAGCGGGGCGGAGCTTACCTTCCTGCTCTCCCTCGATGATGTTGATCGGGGCTGGAGCAGGCTGAAGAGGCTGCTGGAGTGGCTGCACGCTGTTTTTAATGCCTGGAGCTGCGGGAGTCCGTTGGGCCCGATTGGCCTTGTCGGAGGGGAGTGGGGCAGAGCTTACCTTCCCGCTCTCCCTCGATGATGTTGATCGGGGCTGGAGCGGGCTGAAGATCTTTACCGTATTCCCAGGTTTAGGGTGGCATTGCCAAGGTATGCAAGTACTAGTATTGAGAGATGCACGCAGGGCCCAACATCCTGCCGCTCCAGGAGGCATTGGATAATGGAGCCTGTGGGTGCGGGTGTGTCTGCCCCTGTTGGCCGCTGCTTTAGGGCAGAGGTTCCCAACTCCAGTCCTGGTGGGCCAAACACTGTTCGGGGTTTCGTGCTGTCCCTCATGAATATGCATGAGATACATATGCATACCATGGGGGCGGTGCATAGAAATGCAGCACAGGCATCTTTATTAGAGGCAGCATGGAACCTGGATGGTGTTTGGCCCTCCAGGACTGCATTTGGGAGACTCTGCTCTAGGTAATGCGCATGTTTATGGTGTCTGTGCTCTGTAGGGTAAAATGTAGGTGCTTTGGGCATGTTTACATCATATGCAATAAAGGTTCTGTCTGTATTAGCACGTTTTAGTAGTGGGTAAAATATGGGGACTGGGTTGGCAGGAACCACAGCTGGGACTTGAACCTGTGAACTTCTGCTTCTGAATACACTGGTTTTGTACACTGCACCACCATGTTGTCACAGAGTCTGTGTATTCCCTGGTGATACCATGACTGTTCGTCAGACAGGGCCTGTCTGTTGCAGTGCATGGCACCCACCTACACAGGACTAGGCCACGGTCTGCTCTGGGCAGCTGCCACTGCCCCCTCCACCACCAGTATCCCTCTGCCACCATGCTGACATATCCTTCTACTGGTGGTGCTGGTGGAGCGCAGTCTCAGGCCATCCAGTGTGCGGGTAGGTGGCTGCCTATGGTGCGGGTTCTTGGGTAGGGGTGCCTGCATTGGTGTTCACACTTCCCCCCAGCACCGCCTGCCAATGTTCCATGCCCTTGGGGGTACCTGCTGGGTACTATCCCCTGTGACACTGCGGGAAGCCCACTCATGCCCATGTTGGACCCTCAGTAGTTGCTGTCTGTCTGCTCTACTGTTTCAGCATTCCTATGGGCCAGCTAGGCATCACCCTAGTCCGCACTGTGGCCCAGCTGCACCACAGCATGTGCTGCCTGCAGCCCTCTGTGTCCCCTTTTCCAGCATCTGTCCAGTTGCCCATTCCGACATGCCCTCCCTGCTGTTGCTGTCGCGTGATAACTTGGCAGAGCGCACATTAAGACGGTTTAGTAAATATACCCCCTAGAGTTACTAATATAAATGGTAACCTGTCTGATGCCCATCATCTTATTCCAGAGGGGATCCACTTGGTAGCGGTCCAATATTCAGGTAATAAGTAACCCTATATAAATTTCCTCTCTTTTCAAGTTCCCTATGTTAGGTATAGAATTAATGGGATTCATATCTCATGTGGTAACTTTGTCTTGTCATGTCTCCATCTCTTCAGCAAGTGTCACTAGAATTTCCGGTTGGCCGAGTGTAGAAGGGACAGTATGGGGACAGCAGAAGGGACCTGAAGTGGGATTCAAGAGGGGAATGAAGGGGAAAATGAATCCCCCTTCAGGTACCTTTGTAACAGGATTACTGTCCTCCATTTTGTGCTAACATCTATAGCTCAGGCCTAAGTAAGAAATAGTCTGCTGACCCTTTTCATCCTGTAACTGCAGAATCAGCAAGATTGAGCTATGAAATGAGCTAATATCCTGACCCAGAGCTGAACAAAGAAAGAACAAAGGGGAACAAAAAGCAAGGAAGGAGAACATCAGTATTTGAAGTTAATCTTCAGGAAACAGAGCCAGCGCACGGCGACAAGGACTACCATGAGAATGGAGAGACAGGATGCCACAAGGGAAAGCAAAGGGTAAAAAATTAAGGAACAGATTTGCTTGAAAGAATAGAGAATAAGAAAAGAAAGGAAATCTACTTATCAGCAATTTGAGCCTAAAAATGAATATAAATATCGGAGAGAAATTCTGATAGGCAGACAGACATTAGCTGATCTCACTGGAGTGATGCTGCCTCTGTCCCCAGGACCCTTTTCACTTAAGTCAGGTGCTTTGCTTTGCTTGTTATAGATGTGTTGATTCTATGTATTGATATTGAAATTTATACTTTATCATTTTAAAAAAAGCGAAGCTAGTGATGTTACAGACCTGGCAAAATAAATAAAAAATTTCCATGTTCTTACAGTGGCACAAGCAATTTGTCTAAGGTGGGTCCTGTATATATATATGTTGGGGTTGAATACAAGCAGACAAACAAAAATAGAAAATTCCCCAAATAATCGTAAGGGAAGCCCAGAAAAACCCCAACAGTGTCAGCTCCCTTCCAGTCCCCCTCCTGTACCAAATCCAGGTGTCAGCTCCCTTCCATCCCCCTCCTCCCTTCCCTAGAGTCATCACCCTTCCAGTCCCCCTCCAGTACCATTCCCAGGTATCAGTTCCTTTCCAGCACCCACCTTCCCCCATATCAGCTCCCTTCCAACCCCCACCTTCCCCTGTGTTAGCTCCCTTCCTTCCACCTGCTTGGCCCATATCAGCTCCCTTCCAGTCCCAACCTCCCCCCATCAGCTCACTTCCAGTACCCACCTTCCCTCCATATCAGCTCCCTTCATGCCACCTCCTTCCCCCCTCTGTCAGCTCCCTTCCAGCCATCTCTTTTCCCTGGGTCAGCTCCCTTCCTGCCACCTCCTTCCCCTGGCAGCCACAGCTCCTTCTTTTTACAGAGCCACGGCTGCGATAGCGATAATAATTTAAAATAAAACCAAAACTGGTGCAGAGCCTTCTGGCCTCTGTTATGGAACCACTGCTGCTGCATCCCGCTCCCTCTAATGTAACTTCTTTTGAGGGTGGGATGCAGCACAGGATTCCATAGCAGAGGCTGGAAGGCTCAGCACCAGTGTTAGTTTTATTTTAAATTTTATCGCTATCGCAGCCACACTCTGTAAGACACAGGAGCCATGGCTGGATCGAGGAGAGGGTGAGGCTGCAGGGGGGACAAAGAGAGAGCGATGAAAAGCTGTTTTTCTGCTGTGGCCGTTTCTGGTCTCATGGCCAGAGCAAAAAAAAAACGGCTTTTCAATGGCCGGTTTTAGCTCTCTGCCAGCAGCCGGCCTGGCTATATAAAAAACAAGTATGGCATATCTTAAACCGGCCAGGCCGGCTGAATACCGGCCCGTTGGCAACCCTACCTTGAGTCTCCTTCCTGATCCTGGGTAGCAGTAAAGTATCCTGCACCTGCAATCCTCCTGCTCCTTTCCTCCCCTTTGTAGTTTACAGGCAGGGTGCCTCTGAGACCCCTGTGTCTTTTTCTCTTGCCTCCAGTTCCCCAGTGAACCTTGAGACCCCCATTTAGCGGAAGCTAGTTCAACAATCAAGCTAGATTGGTAAATAAGTGAAAGCCAAATCAGAATGTATACAATGGCTTTGGGAAGTATGAAGCCACCTCCTCATATACTGCTGCTCTAGCTTAGGAAACAGAGCTTTATCCCCTATATCTGCCATTGGAGTGAGGTTGACATAAAGCTATACTAGACTAGGGCTCAAACAAAAAGATACTTTCCCTTCCAAGCCTTAATATTTTATAGTTCCTAAAAGGTTGCTTCCCTGCCACTCCCGCTGATGGGGCTTACCTTTGTTTTTTGTGGGGTTGATTCTGCCATGCAGTGCAGGTAGCTTTCCCCATGCCTTTGGTTTACAATAATCCTCAAACATATTATACTTTATTAGGTCCCCAGCCCAACGTGAGACCAGTAGTGCTGTCATGGCCCAGTCCAGTGCCCCCTGCTGTAAAACAAGGGAACCCATCCACAGGCACTAATATCCCAAATGTTCCACGTGGAGTGTTTTTATGTGGGGGTCATGCCTGCCAGGCAGCGCTGGTTACTTTCCCCTCTGTCACCCCATGTCATTTCACAGCTGTTTTGAGGTGCTCCATTCTTGGTCATCATTCTCTTGCCCTTTAGAGATCCACTGTGCTTATCCCACCCCTTTTTTTTAATTTCAGTACCGTTTTTGTATCCAGGCATCCACCACTCTTTCTGTGAAGAAATATTTCCTGATGAGGCTTTTGAGTCTACCTCTTTTTAGCCTTATATCATGCCCATTAGTTCTAGAGCTTCTCCTTATTTGAGAAAGGTTTGTTTGTTCTGTAATACCTTTCAAGTATTTGAAGGTCTGTGTTATGCTCTAGAGCAGTGGTTCTCAACCCCGCTGCCCCCAGGCAATATAATACATGTCCACAATAAATATTCATGAGATTGATTTGCATTCAATGAAGAGAGTGAAGTCAAATTTATCTCATGCATATTCATTGTAGATATCCTGCAGACTCGCCTGGCTAGGGATGTTGTGAGGCACAGGGTGGACTAGGTGGGTGCCTAGGTGGCACATAGGAACATGGAAACCGGAAATCAGCATGACAGCAGTTGACAAAGGCCAAACACAATCCACCTACATCTACCTGGTCCACCCGAGCTAACAGTTGCCATGGCACTGACCTGACATCCTCCAGCCAACCCTCTCCCAAGCAGAAGGGACAGATTATTGGTAGGCGGTGATGTGGGTAATGTGGGGGATGTGAGGATGCTCATGTATGCCTCATACCCCAGACCCCGCTCCTTAGGTGACCACCTACCCACACAGTGGATGGCTTCAGACTGCACACTATCAACAGCAACAGCATATGGTCATGTCAGCATGGCAGGGGATGTGTGTGCTCGTGCTGGAGTGGGCAGTGGCACCTGTCTGCAGTGTACCTAGGCCATGCCCTGTACCAGTATGTGGTGTGCAGTGCAACATAAAAGGTCTGGCTGAGGAAAAGTACAGGTACCCCCCAGGGACCACCATGCATCTGTGGCAACAGTGCAATACACCCAGCCAGTGTGTCCAGAAGCAGAGGGGCACAGATTCAAGCCCCAGCTGTGGTTCCTGCAGAGCATGTCCCTATGTTTTATCCTACAATGCAGATAAAATAGCAACATGTGCAAAGCCCAAAGCAGCGGCAAACAAGGGTACAAACACCCACTCACACAGGCTCCACAATCCAAAGATGCATGGAGAGTCAGGCTGTTGGCCCCAGCATTGAGCTGTAGTTATCACCAGAGCACTACCACTACTTCCTGCACAGTTTAGCAATGTCAGCTCTGTGATCAGGACTAGTGTGGCAGGCAGGGTTGCCAACCACCCCTATCTTTGCACAATGCTGCAATAGGAGTGTGTGTGTGTGTGTATGTCTATCCATTGTTTTGTGGCTGCCCACACCTCACCAGGCCCACAATGTCCCACTGTTACCAGTGTTAGCCTGAATATGTGCATAATGAGGAGCAAGGTGTTGTGGGTATGTCCTGGACAGGGCGGATTGGCCAGGATGCATCTTCACAGGGTGTGGGGCAGTGGCTGGGACACTGTAGTGCCCGACCACCACCTGCATGGACAGGGTGGCCACAGCATGGCATGCTGGGAGGGCACTCACTCTGACCGAGCTGTGACCATGGCATGTCTAGGTTTCCACATAGCACTCTGTATTATCTGTCTCTAGTGATGCTTTTGTTTTCTCAGTGCTGGGCCCCCAGTCACTGAGATGCCTGCTTGGTGTGCATAGTTCTGTGAACATGCACTATGGATTAGCTAGTGGATTGTCTGCAGTTAGACTGCATGGTTGGACTACCTATAAGGTGTAGTCTGACTGTGCTGTCTGCTGGTGGCTGGCAGACAGTGGTGTGAAGCAGTTGGGGTTTTCCAGGGCTAACCCCATCATTGCTTTTGATCTTCCCCAGCCACAGGTATGGTTCTGGCCCACCAACCCTGGAGGGCTGTCTCAAACCATAAGGTTGGAGGTTGCTTCACAGGGGCTGGGGCACCTGTCCCTTACCTGCAAAAGGGGTGATGTGAGCCCTTTGAGGTATGTAGTGTATACCACTTTGACCTATATAGGCACTGCTGCACAAACCTCATGCAAGTCTAGAAACCCTTCTGCCCTGATAACAGGTGCCCAAGTCAGCCAGACCCTAACAGGGTACATGCTAATCTGGGTGGTGTCTGGTCCTATAGGGCCACATGTGACTGCAGGATAAAGATGGACACTGAATTACCTTCAGCTGTACAATCTCTAGCACCCCATGTACTGCGGACCTAGTGCTGGGCACCCATCCTATCCTTCAGGGAGAACAGAGAACCTGCACAATGGCATGGTCTGTGGCTACTCTGTGCCAGTATCATGCACTGTCAGTTTGTCTTTCCAAGCTGAGGTACCAGAGAGGTGCAGACCCCATTGGCTGATCATCTGTAGACAGCTATTCAGCATGTGCATTGCATCATGGGTACTGGTGGGGTTACCCTATCCTGGCACTCAGAGCAGACAGTTCGTGCAGTGACCTGCAGTCCTTCTGTACCCAGCCATTGCTATGACATACACCATGGAGGTATAGCCTACTGGTTAATGCAATGCCATTCTTGGCAGTGTTCATGGGTTCAATTCCTCATTGTTCCCTCCTCACATGCCTGTAACAGTCATATTTTTGCAGATTTGTGCTGCCAGTCCATAATACCCTCGCCAGAATTGCCAACATTCCCTCGGTCCGTCTATCTGCGTCTGTCATCTGTGTAGAGTCCTGTCTGCCAGTGTAGGCTGACACCCCATGTCCTGCACTGCTACCCTTTCCTGCATTGTGCCTCTTCATGCTTGCCTCACCTGTGCCTGATCTGCATGGCACCACTGAAGAAAACTCCATGATCTGACCACAATACCACGGCTCTTTAGGTCTCTGGTCCATCAGTAGTGAGAGACAGGCAGAGAGTAATACAGAACACAATCACACACACACAAAGTGCTATTGTCTTTGAGCTCAGAGGGAAGACAGCAAGCGGTATATGGACGGGCATAATTCCACACCTGCCGAATTCAAAGTTCTCCTCCTAAAAGCTCCTTTTTATTAGAGAAAAAGAGGAAGTTACAATCATTTATTATAACCATGAAATAACACAAGGTGTCGCCAAAGTTCTTTTTACAGAGTAAGATCTGATTACAGTATATTAGATGAAATTTATAATTACAAAAGTTGCAAAAATTATGTTGTGTCAGCAGGGACTTCCAGCTGACTGTACAATGAACTATGGTTGCACAGGTCATAGCCTATGTTCTTTTTGCTTGCGTTAACACTGTTCCATCTATTTTAAAGACAGTTACACAGAGAACTCATGATCATGACATCTTATTCTATTTAAGAAAGTAGGTGAAAAGTCAAACTTCTAAACACATTTTGTATCAAGAACTTCATCCATCTTCAATTACATATTGGGGATTCTGGTATCCCTCTTATCTGTCCATCTCTACAGTCCTCCCTGTGATTCTAGAAAGAATCATTACTAAAGAACAGTAGCTGAAACATGTCCAATTCCAGAATAATCTTCTACAGTAGGCTTCATTTTGCAGATGTTCTGTCAAAGTCCTAGGCACATCTGGTCCATAGGTGAGCTCCATCTTGTTCATTGGAAGAAATCCTTATACAAAATCATGTAACATTGTTTACCTTTGCTTAGCCTCAATAAAAATGTGTACAGAGAACAAGACTTTACCAATTATTCTTGTAAGCACTACCTCATCCAACAGTGGCCAACTGTTTCTCGTAGATCTAGCAATAATTCAGAGATTAGTCCCTCATATCATGACACCAGTCATCAACTCCAGATTCGTCAGCAGCATCTTTCTTACCATGGGCTGTGCTATGCACATCTTAGATCAATCTTTTTCAGTGACCATCCACCCGGCTTCACTGCTGCGCATACATGAGTAGTTCCTCTGGAATCGCTGATCTTTATCAGGAGTCTCCATATCCAGTAGCATTTCATTCAGTCGTTTTCCTCTTCGGCCCATAGGATTCAGTGCATACAATATATAATTTGTAAAAATCCAATTCTCCACTACAGCATCTTTCTTGATGCCATACAATTGCAAACAAGCACAATTATTCATTCCTAATGACAGTCTTGAACAGAATTATATTATCCATTGTTAATTACAATACATCCATAGCTAGCACTAAACTATTACATAGCTAGTCTGTAACATACTTATTATTTTCATCTACATTCCTAAACGTATTCTGTCTACTTGCCAAATCAAATGTTAGCATGTGGCCTGATAGACACATTGCTTTTTCCTGTCAGGAACACAATTGTACATATTCATATCACTAATTATGTTTGTGATGTATTCTCCAGCCTTAACAATATACAAGATATAGTCAATCTGGTTTATTCAAGGGGTAACAACATTAAAACATAACTAGCAGTTTATGACAAATAATTTAAACTCATTTCAATTGTTTGTCAACAATTATTAGGAAGGCTGTCTTATCTTAGGTGATGATTCAACTCACATTACTTTAAACATTATCACCACATCCTGCACACACAAACACCCCAATACCTCACTGGTCTTCTCCACTTTCACATCCCTACACGTAGTCTTCATTCTCTTCACATTAATCAACTTCACTTCCCCCCACCATCTCGTGCATACTTACAGTCTACCTTCTGCCTTTTTCTTCCTTGGTCCAGCTCTGTGGAACTCTCTTCCCACTCCACTCCGTCTGGAAGATAACTACACCAATTTCAGGTCCCTACTTAAATCCCATCTGTTCACCTCAGCATATAACCTCCCAGCCACACCCAACTGACCAGGTTTATCTATTTTTGCACTCTTCTTTGTTTTTTTTTAATTAATTTTTTTGCTAATACTACTTTCCCCACTAATCACAGCAGTTCACATTGCAACTAAAACTTGGTACAGCACATTAAACAGGAACATTGATAACTTGAAATTTTTCTTTGTAAGACAATGAGGGTTAAGTGACTTATCCAAGCTCACAAGGAGTGCTAGTACTCTAGTCATTAGACTACTTCTCCATTCCATTCTAATTCAAATAGACATCTAAGCTCACAAAGGAAGGAACAATTTACATAAGGGTGTGTACATTCATAAACTACAAAACCTTTTAATACCAAATTTGAACCAACTAAAACTGTTAATTACCACTTCTTTTCAGAACAAAACAGCATAGTAGTAGAATATCAGCACACAGGGCTCCTCATGCAAGAAGCCTGAGACAAAATCAGTATTAATCAAGTGAGCAGATAACTCTAGAGCTCTAGGAAGAGCGAATACTCCAGCTAGTTGAGCATTAGCAAATAGCAAAGCAGCCGACTCTGTCACAGAATCAATTCTTATAATTGCATCAATTTTCCTTATTCGTTGCGCAAAGCAGAACCATCAGTACAGTGTGGAGGTCAAACAGTAGCAAGAAAAGAGCTGGAAAACCTTTTTTTTTTCTCCAAGCGTAGAAAACACGAAGACATAATGAGAGACATGTTAAAGTACTAGACAATCAGTAATTTGGATTGCAAAGACTACTGCTACCAGCCCAGTGGCTTACGTCCAATGGGAAATTTCTGAGCAAAAACACAAACAGCAGCAACAGAAGAGGTAAGCATATTGGATCACACTTGCAATTAACAACAGATACGACATGAAAATTTAAATCACTCCTCCAATCGACTCCTGCAGATTAGTTTAAAAGAGACTAAGAGAATATCAACAGTTTTTCTTCAGACATTTACTCATACACTATTATAGTTGAACTTTCAACATTATACATATATTCGCCATACCGTTTTAATTACTTAATTCACTTGTTTGAATATAGTTGCATCATTCACTTTTTCCCTTTAAGTAAACAAACTTGCTTGACTTAACTTGACTAGCAATTCAATTTTTTTCCAGTTAAGTTACTAACTTCTCTTTCCTTTAAAATACTTAATTTTTCTTAAACCTTCATTACATCACACAATTTTATCAAATATCTAAATATATCAAAGCATGGAAGATCTTCCCATTCATTCACATCAATTATAACTAGAAATAGAAGTTGGAAAATATATCAATCATTTTTTCCCAAAGCATCCAGAGACATAAACACCAAGGAGTAATGTTTCTAATAATATTTTTCAGCATTACACATAGAATAGAATCAGTAAATAATTTCTCATAACCCAAAATAAGTTCAGATCCAGATCTAAAAAACAAAACTTATTTACTATACATACACAAGTAAGAGAAATAGTTAATCACATTTGGAGGTTTCTTTTTAACTTCCCTAATAAAGAAAATCTTACCACAGTTGCTCAAGACGTTCTTTCCTGCTAATATTGCATTCATGCCAAGCCGTTATCTTTGCCGGAAACTCTAAATTATTACTGCAATAAAACTTATACTGCACAGCACACTTAATCACGAAATTAGAGGAAACAAACTTCACACTACAATTATGGCATGAAAATCAATCCTTTAAAACTTTGTTTGATTAATTTCTATTTTACAGTCATACAGCAACAATATAAGTTTTTCCCTGTAAGCTTCCGTTTCTTTTATATATACACTATTCATCCTAAACACTTGATTTTTAAATTTTTCAAAACACAGATTCAGTGGCTTGCTGCACTTTTCAGCCTTAAACTGCCACAAAACCATTCATGACTGGTATGAAATTTGCTTAAATCTAATCATATTTCATACTGTAATCAACTCAATTTGTCCCACTGAAATGTTCCACAAAGGAGGAACGGCAAACTGTGGTTACTGGCAGTCATCACATAAGGGCGCTTCACCAAAACTTGCGCCTCATTTCACAATTAGGGCTTCCTTTCTCTTGCCCCATCTCACTTCACTTATCTAACTGAGATCTCTAATTAACCTTACCAGCTTTACATTATTATCACAATATACACACAGATATCTGTCAATACTTTAGTATACTCACGGCAACCACTGCCTGTGTCCTTGAGACTTGTCTGCTTGTTTCCAACTGCTGAAGGAACACAGAGATCCGAGTCCAGCACCAACTGAAGAAAACTCCATGATCTGACCACAATACCACGGCTCTTTAGGTCTCTGGTCCATCAGTAGTGAGAGACAGGCAGAGAGTAATACAGAACACAATCACACACACACAAAGTGCTATTGTCTTTGAGCTCAGAGGGAAGACAGCAAGCGGTATATGGACAGGCATAATTCCACACCTGCCGAATTCAAAGTTCTCCTCCTAAAAGCTCCTTTTTATTAGAGAAAAAGAGGAAGTTACAATCATTTATTATAACCATGAAATAACACAAGGTGTCGCCAAAGTTCTTTTTACAGAGTAAGATCTGATTACAGTATATTAGATGAAATTTATAATTACAAAAGTTGCAAAAATTATGTTGTGTCAGCAGGGACTTCCAGCTGACTGTACAATGAACTATGGTTGCACAGGTCATAGCCTATGTTCTTTTTGCTTGCGTTAACACTGTTCCATCTATTTTAAAGACAGTTACACAGAGAACTCATGATCATGACATCTTATTCTATTTAAGAAAGTAGGTGAAAAGTCAAACTTCTAAACACATTTTGTATCAAGAACTTCATCCATCTTCAATTACATATTGGGGATTCTGGTATCCCTCTTATCTGTCCATCTCTACAACCACCACTCCTCTGTCCACCCATCATTGTAACTATCCTGCCACCTCCGCCTCCACTGGGGGACACGTATTCCCATCGTCTGCCACCAACTGTCTTTCCAGTACTTTACATTGCCAACACCCTGTGCTGTGGCACAGTTGCCCCCACCATGTTTGTCATCAGTACTGGCAGCCACATGGGCTGCCCACAGATATGGCGGGTCCAGCGGCTCCCAGCTCTCCCTCCTTCACTCACCTGTTCATTGCCTTTCCTGAGTGCTTTATCTAGTGTTGGGACTACATCTGTCTCTGTTCCTCACAAGTCATGCATGTCATCCTGTGGCACCTTTCAGACCTTAGGGCACACTAACCTAGGGCAACGTAATCTTGTTAGGCCACCTTAACCTATGGTTCCATAGCCCAGGGTGCCTTCTAGAGTGCCTTGTCCAGGGGTGCCTACTACAGCATTTAGCCTAAGGAGCCCTATAGGGTGCCTTCTGAGGCACCTTACAAGGCACCTTACAGGGCACCTTACAGAGCGCCTTACAAGGCACCTTACAGGGCGCCTTACAAGGCACCTTACCAGGCACCTTACAGGGCGTCTATAGGGTGCCTACAGGGCACCTTACAAGGCTCCTTATAAGGCGCCTTGTAATATGCCTGGCACCTTGAAATGTGCCTTGTAAGGTGCCTTATGAGGCGCCTTGTAATGCGCGTTAGTTTGTAACATGCGTTAGCTGATATGGCTTGCTGTAACGATGTACCGCCCACGCCTTTATATGGGCATCTGTACCTTTACTGCAGAACCTAACGCGAGTGACATTACCACAGTTTAGTAAACATACCCCTTAGTAACATATCACTGGTTGGGAACTACTACTCTAAGGGGTATGTTTACTAAAGAGCGCTAACGTCGCAGCGGCGATGTTATCGTGCGATAAGTGACGTTATCGTGTGATACCGGGTGATAACATCACTTTCGTGTGATAACGTCTCCAGCAGTGTTAAGGCACACAGAGGGTGGAGTAAGGCTCCCCAGAGGGCGGATATCTAGAGAGTGGGCGGGGAGAGGCTCCTGGCACACTAACGCTGTGAAATCAGGGTCTGAAAATTAACGCCAGTGAAAACCTCGCGTTAGAGGTGAAGGTGAGAGAAACCATTTCAGTCTGCAATGTACAGCAAAGGCAGGGAGACCAAGAAAAGTGATAGTAGTGATACATGTGCAGCAACAGCATAGTGCCCAAGTACGAAAGGGCACTATGGTGAGGCTGCAAATGGGGTACAGGGTGCTGCAGAAGGGACATGCAGTGGGGAATCTGGGGCACAGGGTGGACTAGGCAGATGCCTAGGTGACACATAGGAATGTAGACATGGAAAACCAGCAAGACAGCAACTGACCAAGGGCAAACATGTCCACGAGTGTGTGTCCCACAGGGCCACAATGGACATTACCAATCAAGTACCTCAAAGGGCACATAACATTGGCAGGCAGTGCTGGGGGGAAGCATGGATGTCTATGCAGGCACCCCTACCCCATATCATGCACCATAGCCACCCGCCTACCGGCACACTGGATGGCCTGGGACTGTGCACCACCAGCAGCACTGGCATAAGGGCATGTCAGCATGGTGGCGGAGGGGTGCTGGTGGTGGAGGGGGCAGTGGCATCTGCTCACAGCAGACCAAGGCCAAGCCCTGTTTAGTTGGTGCCGTGCACTGCAAATGACAAGGTCTCTCTAACGAACAGCAATGGTACCCCCAGGGAATGACCTGCCTCTGTGACAACAGTTTGGTGCAGTACACACAGCCAGTGTGTTCAGGGGCAGAAAGTCACAGGTTCAAGTCCCAGCTGTGGCTCCTGCAGACCATGTCCCAATATTGTACCCAGTACTAAACTGTGGTAATGAAAACAGAACCTTTATTGCAGATAAAAGAAACATGCCATAAACGCCTATATTTTACCCTACAGAGCACATACACCATAAACATGTGCAATCCCTAGAGCAGAGTTCCCCAACTGCAGTCCTGCAGGGTCAAACACCATTCAGGTTTCATGCTGTCACCACTTAATATGCCTGTGATGCACTTGTATGCACCGCCCACATTGTATGCAAATGTATCTCATGCATATTCATTAGGGACAGCATGAAAACATGAATCATGTTTGGCCCACCAGGACTGGAGTTGGGAACCTCTGCCCTAGAGCAGCGGCCAACAGGGGCACAAAAACCCACACCTTACACTATCCTACTATCCTACGGCTCATGGAGAGTCAGGTTGTTGGGCCCTGCATGGAGCAGCATCTACCAATACTAGCACCTGCATACCTTAGCAATGCCGTCTTTAACTTGGAAACACGTTCCACATATATCAAAAGGTTGCTATGAACAATGTCAGATAACAAATCCTAAGTTAAACACAATTTGTTGACAGAGATTCATCCTTTCTGAGATCTGTGGAGTGTGTTTCAGTTTTTGTTTCTGACAGTGTTTAAACGTGACAGTGACAGTGTTTAAAACCCCGGGGAGTGACCCTAACAGAATTGAGTACCATAGCAATGCCTGCACTGTGCCCAGGACTGGTGTGGCAGCCAGGGCTGCCAACCACCTCTATATTTGCACAGTGCTGAAATAGGTGTGGGAGTGTGTGTATGTCTATCAGTGTTTTGTGCCTGCCTACACCTTACAAAGCTCACAATGCTTGCACAGTTTCCAGTATTAGCCTGCCAATGTGCATAATGAGGAGCAAGGTATTGTGGGTATGGGCCGGATAGGGTGGTTTAGGCAGGATGCATCTGCACAGGGGATAGAGCGAAAGGCTGGGATATTGTAGTGGCCGGCCACCACCTGCACGGACAGGGTGGCCACAGCATGTCATGCTGGGAGGTCTCTCTCGCGCTGACTGAGCAGTGACCATAGCTTGTCTAGGTTCCCAAATAGTGCTTTTCCCCCCAATGATATCTGTGAGTTTCATTTTCTGGGACCTAATCACTGACATACTTGCCTGGTGTTTGTGCTTACAACCCACATCTTGGGAATATGTACTGGCTAGCAGATTTTCTGCAGTTAGCATGTGTGTGGTCGGAATACTGTGCAGTGGGTGCATACTGTGTTTTCTGTTGGTGAATGTCAGATTGTGGTGGTGGTGGGCAGCTGAGCTTTGCCAGCCCTACTGCCTGTCTGCCAGTGCCCTACGTGGTAAGTACAGTTCTGCATCAACTGTCCTGGATGGTGTCCATTCACCAACTGGACAGGGGTTGTTGGTCCCATTGCCCTTCATCATGTCTCTCTACTGCCTCCATTGCAAAGATGTAGAGTGTGGGTCTGTTGGGTACAGGTCCTGTCCACCACCTTGACCTAGAAGAGCATAGGTGTCAAACCTGTCCTGGAGGGCCACAATCCTGCCAGGTTTTGGGATAGCCCTAATGAATATGCATGAGATATATATGCATTAGAGATAGCCTGCCAACCTGACTGGTTTGTGGCCCTCCAGGACTGGATTTGGAGACCACTGCTTTACACCTCTGTCATTTAAGATGGTGAGTGGGCAAGGTACAGATGTCCTAGACATCAAAAGGGTAGCTAGAATGTGTCACATTCATCCTCGATTCTCACCACCACCAAAAAGATTTGGCTGCATTTGAAGAGTGTTTTCTTTATACTTCTGACTGGTTTTTGAATATACCTTTTTGGGTGCGCTTCCTTGATGACATTTTCTTTGTCTGGACAGCGGATGAACTTTCTTTGCTTGCATTTTTAGACTGGCTTAATTCCAGGAAACAAAATCTTGGTTTTACGGCTAAATATGATCATAATACAATTGATTTTCTGGATGTCCGTGTATACAAATCTGGTTCAGCCATTTGCACTACACTTTACCGAAAGCCGGTGCAACAGAACACCTTGTTACAATTTCAGAGTTACCATCCGGGTTCGCTTCGGAAAGCTCTTCCACTTGGACAATTTTTCCGGATAAAACGAAATTATACTACTAAGGAAGAATTTCAGATCCATACAAAGGATTTATGTCAGCGTTTGTCTTCCCGGGGTTATCCTGCCCAAGTTATTCATAGAGCCTATAAGAAAGCCAAGTATGCGCATCGGGATGGTTGTTGTCTCCGACTGATCGTTCTGTTGATCATATAGATAATCTTTCTGTGGAAGGACCTACAATGACCCAGCTGACCGATAAACCCCTTTGGGTTCAGACTGATCAAAAAATTGTTGGGGTTTTACCATATATGATTGGAGCATCCCAAGTGGTTTCGATATTACGTAAATATTGGCATATTTTACAATTGAACCCTATTTTTCAACATGAACTTTTAATTGCCTATCAAAGTGGCACTAACATTAGAGATATGGTGGCGCATTCCACCGTAGGAGCAGATCGCCAATTACAACAACATTTAACACCGGGACATTTCTCTTGCCTTTCCCCTAGATGCAGATTTTGTTCACAATCACAAACCGGTCTTACATGGACCCATGGGACTACTCGACGGATTTATCCTTTGAAATGGCGCACTGATTGCTCCTCTTCTTATGTTGTCTATGTATTGACTTGCCCCTGTGGTCTTCATTATATTGGCCGTACGATTTGTCCCATCAAGAAACGTTTATCGGAACATAAATACTGGATACACACTAAGACCATTACGGCTCCTTTGGTGTCTCATTGGGGTATGTTTACTAAAACCCCGCTAATGTGTGCGGCCCGCTAGTGTGCGGGTGCCATATAAGGAGTGGGCGTTTCTTTCTGAAAAAGCAAAACCGGGATTTAAATATGCGCTAAGGTGCGCGGTGCCCATGTGCGCCCCGCACATTAGCGCATGAGAAAGCTGCACGGGAGGCATAAGTGGCGCGCTGATGTGCAAGCACAAGAGCAGAGCCACAGCACAATGGTTAAGACACTTACCAATGGTGCAGTGATCAGGGGTGCAATCCTCCACAGTATCCAATGAAGACAGCTGGCTGAGGCATTACTTTAGGAGCCAGTTTAATATTAGGCAGCAGAAGGCGGTGTGCTGATGGGCATAAGGCGGCGCACTATTGCTTTAGGAGGCATTTTAATATTGGGCGGCATAAGGTGGCGCGCTGATGTACAAGCACAGGAACAGAACCACAGCACAATGGTTAAGACACTGACCAATGGTGCAGGGATCAGGGGTTCAATCCTCCACAGTGCCCAATGAACAAGGCTGGCTGAGGCATAACATATTATGGGGAAGATTGCTTTAGGAGTCATGTTATTTTTATTTTAATTATCACTACTAGAAAACGCACTCTCAAAGCATGTTAACATAAGGCGCCCCATAAGGCACATTTTAAAGTGCACTGTCCGCCAAGGCACCCTAGAATGTTGCTTATAGGGCACTTTATAGGGTGCCGTATGACGTACCGCAAGGTCAGAGTACTGTTTCTGATGGCAGCACTGTGCAGTTTAAAGAATGAAAAGCATAAGTAGGTGCGCTGTCATGCAAGGAGGAGCAGCAGTGGAGCACAATGGTTAAGGCACTGACTGCTGATACAGGGGTCATGAGTTTGCTCCCCAGTGTGCCTAATACGTAAGGCTGGATGAGGCATCAGCTTTTCAATGTATGTTTTGTTTCCTTCAGCACTTTATTTTTATTTTATTAATTGCTGCCAGCAAACACGCCCTCACGTGCCGTAATTAAAGGTGCTGTATAAGGCACCCTATAAGGCACTCCATAGGGTACATTATAAAGTGCACTGTCCGCCACGGCACCCTAAAATGTCCCCTAAAGGGCACCCTATAAGTTGCGTCACAGGATAATGTATAGTGCACCTTACATGGACAGGAACCATAAGGTGCCCTATAGGGCGCCCTCAGAGGCACCTTATGGGTACAGCACGCTGAGGGTGATTTTGCTGGCAGCAAAAATGTACATTAAAAAGAGATAATGCTTTGGGCAGTCCTATCAAATAACCCCACTGTGGGTTTGAACCTATGATCTCTGGCTCCACAGGCAGTGAAGTAACCATTGTGCTACAGCCCTACAGCTGCTAGCAAGCCCCTGGCTGGCTGCAGAGGGAGTGCACGTCACCACACAGACAGTCTGCTGTGGTCACCAGGATAGGGTTAGCCCACCCGTACCCATGATGCACTGCACATGCAAATCAGCTGTCCACAGATAAACACAAGATGGGGAATGCACCCCCACAGCACCTTGGCCTGGTAGGGGGAAGTGACCATGTGCACCCCCACAGCACCTCGGCCTGGTAGGGGGTACTGACCGTGTGTTTTACTGGCACAGAGTAGCTACACACCGTCACATTGTGCGGGTACTGTGCTCACCCTGAGGGTGCGGTGAGGCGCCCAGCACCAGGTCCACAGCACCTTCTATAGCTGAAAGAGGACATGTTGGAGGTCCAAAGCAGTGTTAATCTGTGCAGGGCACAAAAATGCACTATTAGCATGCACTAAGGTGCACCCCACACAATTGTATGGTTTAGTAAACATACCCCATTGTCTTCAAGCTAATCATACTTTCTTGAATTTTGTTTGGTGTATTTTGGATTATATACCTGCTGGGCCGCATGTGGTAGACCATGAACAACATCTGCAACTTTTGGAACAACACTGGATTTTCTTGCTAAAGACTGTAGTTCCTAATGGACTTAACCAGGAGTTGGATTGGTGGAGTATTTTACCCACCTGATGTCATCAGTTGTTTTTTAGAGTATGATTGGCTATAAAGACTTCCGGTTGTTAGGGCTGACGCCATAGATGAGGAGACTGTTTTCTCAGAAGTATGCAACGTATTCTTTGAGTTGAAAAGGAAATATAACATCTTGCTTTTTTACATTTCCATCTGAGGCAGGATCGGAAGATCCGAAACACAGCGCTGGGTCATGGTTTTTTGAAGCCTTATGACTAATAATTTCCTTTTTATATTGAGAAGTGTGTTTTCCTACTTCTACTGTTGCAGAAGAATGGAGGAGTCCTCCCGTTTTCAACTGATGGATTATATAATGGACCCAACTGCCAGCTAAGTAGAGATTTGATCTTCAAAGTTTTAAACAGTTTTTGGTACTTGGCATTGTGGCTTTGGGGGTCCAATTGTTTTATTGATTTTGGACTGTTGCACATTGTGAATAAAAAAGATTAAAGGGAAAGGTCCGTTATTCGACGGGGTTTTCTGTCCCCTGACCTGGCAGACATTCCTACATTTAATATTGTTTACTGTTTGTTTGTTTGTTTATGTAGTTGTCTCTCTTTTTATGTGATCTGATTGTTTATTTGACTTGGAGAAACTGTGTGCACCCAAAAACGGGATGCAAGCACACACACCAAGCAGGTATATCAGTGATTGGGCCCCAGAAAAGAGAACTCATAAATATCACTTGAGAAAAATATTGCATAGCACTGCCATGGTCACTGCTCAGTCAGGATGAGAGTGACCCCCAGCATGACATGCTGCGGCCACCCTGTCCGTGCAGGTGGTGGTCGGGCACTACAATGTCCTAGCCATTGCCCTATGCCCTGTGCAGATGCATCCTACCCAGGCCACCCTGTCTGGGCCATACCCACAGTACCTTGCTCCTCATTATGAACATTGGCAAGCTAACACTGGAAACAGTGCAAGCAGTGTGGGCTCAATAAGGTGTAGGCAGCCACAAAACACTGGATAGTGTGGTGGCGAAGACAGCCAGGTCCCTATGGAGATAGAGAAAGCGCAGGCAGTTTCCCATAGTCAGAAGGAAAATGCAAGAAATGGTCACTTTAAAAGTGCAGCTAACGTTGAAAGAAACCTGTCAAATGTTGTTGTCCAAAAGCCACGCCCCAGCTCCATGGTAACTGAGGGTGGTAATGCAGGACAGCTGGGGGCGGGGTGGAAAGATACAGGTCAGACCCACTCATATAAGCCCCAGAGAACAGGGAAAGAGGGAGCAGCAAGATTAACAGCGAGAGCAGGAAACAGGAACAAGACAGCAGAAAGAGTAACAGGAAGGCACGAGAGGAGGAGAGCTGAGTCTGATTCAGAGGCGGAGTCTGAGCAGGAACCTCAGTCTGAGCAAGAGTTTTACTCTTGCAGGAGGAAGAGAGACGTGAGGGCTAACTCATCCAGGAACCAGCATGGCCAGGGGAGTGACAGTGAAGCACTGCTGAAAAGAATCTCCAAAGGTATTGCTCAAAAGGATTATAGCCAAAGCTCTCAGGAAAGGTTCCCAGACAACAGTTTGAGGGAAGGATATCCCCAAAAGCAGCTCCAACATTCAAACCAGTACCAGGGTTACCGGAAGCCTGCAGGTGGTTCAAGAACCCAGGAAGGGCTGGTAAGAAAACCTCTTAACAAACAAGGGCTGAATGTTTTAAAGCTTTTAAAAGGTCTGTTAAAGGACTAGGAAGTAGCTTGTGGTAATAACAGCTCTGTGTACCGAGAGAGGTCTCGAGGGGAACAGCTGTTTTACAACGACGTCACAGATCCATCGTGTTCAGAATGTGAATCAATGGAACTGGGAGAGAATGATTCTGTCTTGAGTCAGCCTGAGATAGAAATGGAGTGTGATTTGTCCATAGCAGTAAAGTAAGAATGTTTGGAAATTCTAACCTTGAAGAAATATCCATGTGTTTGCTGTGCATGTTATGCTAAGAAGCCAGGAAGTTTTAATTAGCGTGGTTGCTGCTTGAAAAGAGACTTATTAAGGAGGACTGCCTGAAGTCTCTAGGAAGCTAATTAAAACCCCTGAAGAAATAAGCTAAGAAGAAAAGTTTATTGCTTGAGTTTTATAGCATTGAGGTTTTCAATGGACATTTAAGTTTCAGTTAAGCAATGTGAATTGAAGATTTACTTTTGAAGAAACCACATGTGCCTTGTTGAAGTAAGCAAGAGCAAGTGATATCTTTTATTTTCCTGTAAAAAGTCTGTACACGTGAAAAGCCAAACTTCATTAAGAAGTTCCTGTTTATTACGGGAGGTGAATAAAATTCCTGTGTTTGCTTTCAACCCTCGGCTCGGCATTTTTTTACAACTACATTTTAACTACAACTCCCAGAGGCCTTTGCCCTGGAGTACAATTGAAAGGAACATTCTCCCCTTTCCTTGTCAGGCAACCGCCTAGGCGGGGCGAGGGCGCGACAGGTGGCGTAGTATTTAGGATTCGCCTTGGTCACGTGTTCCCAAGACACCGGAACTACAGGAAGAAGAAAGAAAAAGGAAAAAAAAAAAAGGAGGAAAACGTTTTTTTTTTCCACATGCACAAAAGGATACAAGTTGCTGCTGGAAGGAAGACCCAGATCACCAACAGAAGGGCCGGAGTGGAGCAGAGTCCTGAGGCCGTTCCTGCTGGTTGATAAGCCCGAGTCTACACCTGCCTGAGGTAACCCGTATTTATAAGGGATATAAGCGGATACCAGAGCAGGGTGGGACTGCAGCAGTACACCAGGGAGAGAGGGCCTATACTTTGGAGGGCCGCACTTGGTGTTTGTCTTTGTTTTTCTTGTTTCAGCCACTACTAAACATGGAGCAGATGGAGCTATTGCGATGGATGGCCGAGCAGTTTCAAAAGCAACAGGAGATGTCGGCACGGACATTGGAACATACAGCGGCCATGCTTCAAGCCCAGCAGAAGCCGTTACTGGAGAAGATGGACGGTTGGCTGGGAACGCAGAAACCAACTGCAGAGTCTTCAAGGACAGTACCAGGTTCCTTAAGGGATACACCAGGGTTTGTGATGCCTGGGACTGGGACACTTTCCTTTGGACAGTTAACAAAAGAGGACGATGTTGATGACTTTTTAGCTGCATTTGAAAGGGTAGCAATGTTATCAGGTTGGCATAAAGAGCAATGGGCCATACGCCTTGCCGCTTCTTTAACCGGGGAAGCACTAGCAGCATATAGGGCTATGCCCGTGGAATTAGCCACTGATTACAAGGAGGTACAGAAGGCAATAAGAGACCGCCTGGGCCTAAACCCCATGATCTACCGCCACCTTCTGCGAAGCTCCCGGTTAAAACCCGGTGAAACACCGCGTGCTCTATGCCAGTGGATCAAGGGGTTGGCGGTAAAATGGCTAACACCTGAGACTCGAACCCAGGAGTCATTATTTGACTGCATTATCTTGGAGCAGTTCATGGACGCTGTTCCAAGTGACATGAGATCCTTCCTGATCCTACAAGACTGCAGGACCACAGAGGCAGCGACCGCACTGGCTGAGCGTTACCTGGAGGCCAGTGTGGCGAGCCCAGTTAAAGTGGGTGGTCTAACGCAGGCAGTCAAGGTAGCCTCAGAAAGGAAGGAAAAGCCTATATGGGGAGAAGGTATGAAAGCAGTGCCTTTTGATAAACCTGGTTATAGGCGCAGGAAATGTTTTTCATGTGGGGAAGAGGGACACATGAAAAAAGACTGTAGAGCTAGGACAGCCCTGATGACCTCCCACTCTGAAGAGAACGGGGAAGGATTCCTTCTGGATGTAGAAGTGGAGGGTGTTCAGGTAGAGGCTTTGTTGGACTCCGGAGCGGACCAGTCAATGATCTCAAGGAAGCTCTGGAAAGAGATAGCATCCCAGATTGGTCCGACTCCCGAGCCTCAAGAAAAGTCTATCAAGATACTATGCATTCATGGGGCAGCCTCATCGTACCCTGTGTATGTTGTATCTATAAAAGGCTTAGGGCTAAACCGAAAGATACCAGTAGCTGTAGTACCAGGGCTCCCACAGGCGTTGGTCCTGGGAAGGGACTGGCCCCAGTTTAGGCTTGGGATAGCAGAAGGGCTCCAGCATAAAACTGGTATGGTATCCACCAGAGCTCGCGCAAAAGCTAAAGAGGAGGAACCAGACCCACCTAGTGATCCAATGTGTGGGTTACCTTCCCACGATGACTTAGTGATCCCTCCGAGAGAGGATAGTAAAAAGAAGAGGGCTGAGAAGCGTAGGGAGAGACAGACTAGGTCTCAAAATAAAGCCAAACTGCTAGCTGGTCACGAGTTACCTTGGGTTCCGGCCGAGCTAGTGGAGAGATTTCCCACCTTTCCTAAAGAGCAGCGGACGGATCCCGCACTCAAAAGGGCTTTTGAGTATGCCCAAAAAGGAACAAAAACCTTACCCCGATTCTTTTTAGATAAAGAGGTACTGTATCGGGAGAGTGTAGATCCTGGGACAGGGATAAGCAGAAAACAATTAGTAGTTCCCACTGCGTTTAAAATGTCAGTCCTATGGCTAGCCCATGACCACCCCATAGGCGGTCACAAAGGGGTACATGGTACACTGGACCAGATTTTGGCTCGGTTTTACTGGCCGGGCGTTTATAAAGACACCGCCAGATTCTGTGAGTCATGTGCCGCTTGTCAACGGGTAGCCTCAATCCATCCACCAAAAGTACCTATGATTCCCATACCTAGGTTATCAGAACCCTTACACCGGTTAGCTAGGGATAGTGTGGGCCCGTATGAGTTACTATATGGACGGACCCCTCGTGGTGTCCTGGATATATTAAGAGAACAGTGGGTAGAGCCAAATATTGAAGAAGTAGGTATACCCCACTTCTTGAGGGATTTAAAAGGACGGCTATGTCGCACCTCTCAAGTGGCGGAAGTAAATATGGCAGCCAGCCAGTTACGCCAAAAGACCTACTATGACAGGCGGGCAAAGCCTCGTCAACTTGAAGTAGGAGAGAAGGTAATTGTTATGGTAGCCGGACCTAGTACAAAATTTGAGAGTAAATGGAAGGGGCCCTACCGTGTGGTAAAACAGGTAGGCCCTGTATCCTATTCTGTACAGAACAGAAGGGGGCGCCAACAAATTTACCATATTAATGTCTTACGCCCATGGCATGAGCGAATAGCCTTGGCACGACTGGCCACAGTAAAGGATAGGACAGATGAAAATCAGATCACACATGACACCCTTATGCGTATTACGAGCTGTGCTGAAGTTGATACGCCAGCCCGTAATATCTTAAGTGGGGGGATATGTGGTGGCGAAGACAGCCAGGTCCCTATAGAGATAGAGAAAGCGCAGGCAGTTTCCCATAGTCAGAAGGAAAATGCAAGAAATGGTCACTTTAAAAGTGCAGCTAACGTTGAAAGAAACCTGTCAAAAGTTGTTGTCCAAAAGCCACGCCCCAGCTCCATGGTAACTGAGGGTGGTAATGCAGGACAGCTGGGGGCGGGGTGGAAAGATACAGGTCAGACCCACTCATATAAGCCCCAGAGAACAGGGAAAGAGGGAGCAGCAAGATTAACAGCGAGAGCAGGAAACAGGAACAAGACAGCAGAAAGAGTAACAGGAAGGCACGAGAGGAGGAGAGCTGAGTCTGATTCAGAGGCAGAGTCTGAGCAGGAACCTCAGTCTGAGCAAGAGTTTTACTCTTGCAGGAGGAAGAGAGACATGAGGACTAACTCATCCAGGAACCAGCATGGCCAGGGGAGTGGCAGTGAAGCACTGCTGAAAAGAATCTCCAAAGGTATTGCTCAAAAGGATTATAGCCAAAGCTCTCAGGAAAGGTTCCCAGATGGCAGTTTGAGGGAAGGATATCCCCAAAGGCAGCTCCAACATTCAAACCAGTACCAGGGTTACCGGAAGCCTGCAGGTGGTTCAAGAACCCAGGAAGGGCTGGTAAGAAAACCTCTTAACAAACAAGGGCTGAATGTTTTAAAGCTTTTAAAAGGTCTGTTAAAGGACCAGGAAGTAGCTTGTGGTAATAACAGCTCTTTGTACCGAGAGAGGTCTCGAAGGGAACAGCTGTTTTACAACGACGTCACAGATCCATCGTGTTCAGAATGTGAATCAATGGAACTGGAAGAGAATGATTCTGTCTTGAGTCAGCCTGAGATAGAAATGGAGTGTGATTTGTCCATAGCAGTAAAGTAAGAATGTTTGGAAATTCTAACCTTGAAGAAATATCCATGTGTTTGCTGTGCATGTTATGCTAAGAAGCCAGGAAGTTTTAATTAGCGTGGTTGCTGCTTGAAAAGAGACTTATTAAGGAGGACTGCCTGAAGTCTCTAGGAAGCTAATTAAAACCCCTGAAGAAATAAGCTAAGAAGAAAAGTTTATTGCTTGAGTTTTATAGCATTGAGGTTTTCAATGGACATTTAAGTTTCAGTTAAGCAATGTGAATTGAAGATTTACTTTTGAAGAAACCACATGTGCCTTGTTGAAGTAAGCAAGAGCAAGTGATATCTTTTATTTTCCTTTAAAAAGTCTGTACACGTGAAAAGCCAAACTTCATTAAGAAGTTCCTGTTTATTACAGGAGGTGAATAAAATTCCTGTGTTTGCTTTCAACCCTCGGCTCGGCATTTTTTTACAACTACAATTTAACTACAACTCCCAGAGGCCTTTGCCCTGGAGTACAATTGAAAGGAACATTCGCCCCTTTCCTTGTCAGGCAACCGCCTAGGTGGGGCGAGGGCGCGACAATAGACATACACACACTCCCACACCTATGCCAACATTGTGCAAATATAGAGGCTTTTGGCAGTCCTGGCCGCCACACCAGTCCTGGGCACAGTGCAGGCATTGCTATGGTACGCAATACTGTTGGGGTCACTCCCCGGGGTGGTAAACACTGTCAGAAGCAAAAACTGAAACACACTTTTGATATATGTGGAACGTGTTCCCAAGTTTAGGATGGCATTGCTAAGGTATGCAGGTGCTAGTATTGGGAGATGCTGCTCCGCGCCTGAGGCTTTTGATAGTGGAGCCTGTGGGTGTGGGTGTTTATGCCCCTGTTGGCCGCTGCTCTAGGGCAGAGATTCCCAACTCTAGTCCTGGTGGGCTAAACACGGTTCAGGTTTTCATGCTGCCCCTAATGAATATGCATGAGATATATTTGCATACAATGGGGGCAGGGCAGCACAGGCATATTTATTATCGACAGCATGAAACCTGAATGGTATTTGGCCCTCCAGGACTGCAGTCTGTGCCTGATCTGCATGGCACCACCACTCCTCTGTCCACCCATCATTGTAACTATCCTGCCACCTCCGCCTTCACTGGGGGACACGTATTCCCATCGTCTGCCACCAACTGTCTTTCCGGTATTTTACATTGTCAACACCCTGTGCTGTGGTACAGTTGCCCCCACCATGTTTGTCATCAGTACTGGCAGCCATATGGGATGCCCACAGATATGGCAGGTCCAGCGGCTCCCAGCTCTCTCTCCTTCACTCACCTGTTCATTAGCTTTCCTGAGTGCTCTATCTAGTGTTAGGGCTACATCTGTCTCTGTTCCTCACAGGTCATGCATGTCATCCTGCAGCACCTTGCAGCCCTTAGGCCACACTAACCTAGGGCACCATAACCTATGGTTCCGTAACCCAGGGTGCCCTCTAAGGTGCCCTGTCCAGGGGTGCCTAATACGGCGCATAGCCTAAGGAGCCCTACTGTATAGGGCACCTTACAAAGCACCTTATGAGGCACCTTACAAGGCACCTTATGAGGCACCTAACAAGGCACCTTATAGGGCACCTTATAAGGCACCTTACTTATACGGCACCTTCCAAGGCACCTTACTTATACGATACCTTACAAGGCACCTAACAAGGCGCCTTATAAGGCACCTTACTTATACGGCACCTTACAGGAACCTAACAAGGCGCCCTACAAGGCACCTTGTAATGTGCCTTGTAAGGTGCCTTATGAGGCGCCTTGTAGCACACATTAGTTTGTAACATGTGTTAGCTCATATGGCTTGCTTTAATGATGCACCGCCCATGCCTTTATATGGCCATCTGTATCCTTACCCCAGAACCTAACGCGAATGACATTACCGCAGTTTAGTAAACATACCCCAAAGTCTTGCTGACAGCCCATACAGCTCCCCCTGGTGTCAGAGACTCAGTCTACCATTGTCAAAGCAGCCTGTCTAAATACGTTTTGCTCCTAACATAATCCACTGCTACCTAAAAACTTTAACTAACTACTATACTCCACCAGCTTATCGCCCTTCCAAATTCTCCCCCCCTTTTTTTTTGTATGTTCCAAATTTGACTCTTACTGCTCCTCCCCCGAATCATCATGGGAGCCCCACAGCCATCGCTGCTCCGAAACCACACGGACTAAGTCCGAGGATAACACATATTTATTGCTACATTAATTCACACCGTATATGGTCATTCACCTGACCACAACTTCCTGAATGAAATGTCGAACCACTAGCCTCCCCCACGAAACCCGCAAATAACCTGGTTGGGCCCTGGACTGGCCCGGAGAGAACTCAAGGAAAGACAATTAGCAGGTAAGGCCTAATTTTTCCTTCCTTTTTGTCTCTCCGGGCCAGTTCAGGAACTGTAGGGAAGTACCAAAGCAGTACCTACTTTCGGGAGGGTCCCGCTAGCCCCGCCACTATGGCTGAGGCCCCTACATTTTCGTCCCTCTGTGCTTGAACATCTAATGCTTCATAAACGTGTGACAAGACAACCAAGTAGCCACTCTGCAAATATCTACCAGCGGAACCAATGCGAACTCGGCCCACAAAATTGCTTGGCTCCGAGTATAATGAGCTCGGAGACCTTCGGGTGGCTAACCTCCCACTCACCTGATATGCTGTTGCTGCCATGTTTTTCACCCAGTGGGCAATTGAGGCTTTGGAAGCTGCCTCCCTTTTACGTGTTCCTCCAAAAAGGACAAACAACTATCCGATCTCCGAAATGGCTCCGTCCTCCTGAGGTACCGACGGAGCACTCTACTGAGATCCAACTTCCGAAGCGAACTATCCATAACCTCCCTTTCACGGCTCTGAAAGGTTGGCAGTGAAATTGGCTGATTCAAGTGAAAAGCAGACACTACCTTCGGCAGAAACGAGGGTACTGGTCTCAACACCACCTTCTCCACCGAAAACTGAATATACGGTTCTCTACAGGATAGCGCCTGTAGATCTGAGATCCTTCTTGCCGAGCACAATGCTACCAAGAATGCAGTCTTCCAAGAAAGCTCTCTCAGAGCTACCGAACCCGCGGGCTCAAATAGGGACCGCGTCAATGCCTATAGAACCAAATTCAAATCCCAAGCCAGCACTACCGGTCTCACTGGCGGCATTACATTCTTAACCACCCTCAGGAATCTCAGGACATCCGGATGCAGTGACAAGACGTCCCCTTGTACCTTGCCCCTATAGCAAGCCAGGGCCGCCAGGTGCACCTTTAGAGTGCTGAGGGTTAAACCCTTATCCGGACCCCCTTGCAGAAATGACAAGACCCTTTGCTTGGCAACGCGGCCCCCCCCCCCATTCCCTGATCAAGGCCTTCCTGATCTGACAATATTGTCAGTGCCACTGCCTTTTACTTAGTAGGCCCATCACTCTGGAATGCTCTACTCCCTGACCTCCACCTAGAACCATCTTACGTTAGATTCAAATCATTACTCAGAACTCATCTCTTCCAGACTGCCTCCCTCCCTAAGCCTCTTAACTGACTGACCTTCCCCTCCCCTAGACCTCTTGATTCCCTGATCCTCCCCTCCCCTAGACCTCTTAACTGCCTGATCCTCCTCTCCTCCTTATATAACTGTCTGCCTTTTCTATTCATTAAAGTGAAGGGGGTATATCAAATCCAGTAAACATAAACATATGCAGATCCGTGGCACCGACAATATTTTAAAAAGTGCCTCCCCCCCCCCCCCTCTCAGCACTGATCTCCCTCGACAGCTCCTGATCCCCATCCGGAACTGTCCAGAGGGGACTGGTGCACCCCCAGACCAAGTTCAAATTCCAGCTAGCCAGACAGATTCCCAAAGCCCTTCCTTTCGATCCTTAAAAAAACTAGTCAGTTGGGGTTCCTCCCACCATTAAAAACAATTAATCTCAGGACCCCCTTTGTCCATACCTTGTAATCCCCTAGTGGTCTAATGCTCACAGGGGGCAGGAATGGTCCGTCCCATTCCTGCCCCCATTATCCAACCTTTACAAAATAGCCATGATCACACAGTATTGCCCTCTAGCATCTGCAGCAGTATGCTACATTTTTTGAAAGTGTGAAAAAACAGGCAGCTAAATATGATCTGTGGAGGAGTAGTATAATGGTTTGAGCAACTGCCTAATACCCAGCAAATCAAGGGTTTGATTTCCACTTGCACCCTTTGAGCAAGTCACTCTACTTTCCATTTTCTTGTAAGAAAAGGCCTGGCAATCTACTTCTGGTGATACATGGCCAAGAAAACCCAGAGGCAGCTCGGTCGCCAGGAGTCAGCACTGACTTGATGGCACTTAAAAATAAAATAGTGATCAGTAGATATAGGGGTATGTTTACTAAACCATTTTAATGTTACCGCCGTTAGTTGCAGTTTTACTGTGACGAATGCCATATAAGGTAGTGGGCATTCCGGTCTTAAGGTAGCATTTCGGGTTATCACGGGATAAAGTCCATTATCGCATGATAGCGGGAGCAGTGGCACATTGACACAACAACAGAGGTGTAGCACAATGGTTAATACATTGACTGCTGATACGGTGGTCATGAGTTTGATTTCCCAGTGGGCTCAGTTAAAAGACTGCCTGAGGCAATCTCTTTTCCTGCTTGTAACAGTCAGACACATTCCAACAATTTGCACTCCCAGCCAAAAAAAACTCACCCCAGTGCTGCAACCTAATGCACCTTTTAGGGTGCACTATAAGGCACATCATAAAGCACCACGTCATCCAAGGCAGGTCATAATGTGCCCCAGAGGGCGACAGGAAAGGTTGGCACCCTCCAAGGCAGCATATAAGGCACCCCATAAGCTGGCCAAACCTAAGGTGCCGTGAAAGATGCCCCAGGGATGCCAAGGTGACACAGGAGATGGTGCCCAGGGGCAGAAAGGTACTCCAAAGTCACAAGCATGAAATGTATGGCTCAAACACAGATGTAACCATAACACTGCAGAGAGCACTAATGAAAGGCAATGAACAAGTGATGGAAGGAAGTAGATGACAGAGCTCATGGACCAGCCAAATCTTCGTGCAGCCCATGTGGCAGCAGGTAAAGTGGACAAACATATCGGGGGCAGCTGTACCAATGTACAGGGTGATGGTAATGTACAGTGCAACAAATGACAGTGTGTGGCAGAGGATGGGTATATGTGTCCACCAGAGGAGGTAGAGGTGGCAGGATAAGTGCAATGACAGGAGGACAGAGGAGAGCAGTGCCATGCAGAGCAGACAAAGAAGAGGCAAGTATGAAGAGCCGCAATGCAGAAAAGTGTGCCAGGGCAGGACATGGGGTAGCAGCCTGCACATTAGGGCAGGACACCACACAGCTGGCACACACACATAGACGGACAGAAGGATGGATGGCAACAGTGATGAGGGTATAATGTGGCGGCAGCACAGATCTGCACAGATATGACTGTTACACGAATGAAACATAGTTGTGTAGGACAGCCATAAAAAAAGGGGAACAGAGAAGAATCAAACCCATGACTTCTTCTACTGAAGTCATTGTATTAACCATTGTGCTACATCACTATTTTTTTATTTGTTCATTTTATTTAGCTGTATTTATATCCTGCTTTTCACCGGGTCAAAGCGGTGGAACATACAATAATCAATTACAAGGGTTTGGGGCCGTCACCTGGTGGCCAACAATAATGATTGTTAACAATTAATTGGGACGTAGACATAGAAATTGTGTTATGGTTACATATGACATATGTTCAGGGGGACGAAATATGGTGGTTGGGAGGGAGTCAGTGATGGGTGCTTGTCTCTGGTCCGAGGAATTCTTGGAATAGTGCAGTTTTAAGTTGTTTCCTGAAGGATAAGAGGTCTGTGTTGCTTCTGATGTGATTTGGTAGAGAGTTCCAGAGGAATTGTGCATATAGTTCGAAGGCTCTGTTGCAGGTCCGTTGATTGTATTTTGTTCTTTTGTGTGGGATGGTGAGGGAGTTATTGGTGGTTTGTCTGGTTGTTCTGTTGTGGACTGGCTGAGGCAGTAGAGTGCGGAGCTGGGAGGTTTGAGTTTGGTAGAGAGCTTTGTGGGTGAGTAGGGTGGATTTGTATTTGATTCTTTCTTCTAGAGGGAGTATGTGTAGCTCCCTCAGGACTGGGGTGATATGGTCCTGTTTTTTTGCATTCTTGATAATTCTTACTGTGGTGTTTAAGGCAATTCGAAGTGGATTGGCATGAGTGGCTGGAAGTCCATGGTATATTATATTGCAGTAGTCCAGGTGGGGGAGTGTCAAGGCTTGCATCACTGTTCTGAAGTCCTGTGGTTCAAGAAGAGGTCTGAGACGTTGTACTGTTTTAGCCTTGTGGTAGATTGTTGCGGTGTTTTTTTTGATCTGTTGATTGAGTGTGAGTGCTTGGTCTATGATGATTCCCAGGTATCTTATTTGTGGTTGTATTTGTATTTTTGTGGTTCCAATGTCGAGATGTGTAGGTGGTGTGAAGTCTGGGTCCTTTGTTACTATGAGGGCTTCAGTTTTCTTTATGTTGATGGATAGGTTGTTCTTTTGTAGCCAGCTGGATACCTGGGTGAAGCATTCCGATAGGTGTTTATTGGTTGGGTTGGATGTTGTGATTGGAGCATAGAGCATTATGTCGTCCGCATAGATATGGTAGTTAATGTTGTATGTGCGTATGATTGAGCAGAGTGGTTGCAGGTAGATGTTGAAGAGCATGGCAGATAATGCGGATCCTTGGGGTACTCCTTGGTGTTGCTGGAACGGGGGGGGGGGGGGAGGTTGATAGGTTTGTGCGGATCAGTTGTTGTCTATTGGTCAGGTAGGAACGGAACCATTGGAGTACGTTATCTTTGATGCCGATTGCTTGTAGTCTGTGTATGAGGATGTTGTGGGAGATGGTGTCGAAGGCAGCTGATATGTCCAGGAAGATCATGGCATATCCAGAGTGCTTGGCTTGAGTTCCCATGAGGAGGGTGTTCATTAGCGACGTCATGAGGGTCTCGACTCCGTGGAGTGGATGAAAGCCATGTTGTTGTGGGTCCAATATGTTGTTAGCATCTAAATGTTCTTGGAGTTGTCTCTGGACTACCTTCTCAATGAGTTTGGTGGTAAACGGGAGGCTTGCTATAGGTCTGTAGGAGGTGGGTTCGAGGGGATCCAGGTTGTGTTTCTTTAGGGTTGGTCGGATGATTGAAGTTTTAAAGAGATCCGGCATGCGTCCTTGGCTGAGGGATTCGTTTACAATGCGGGTTAATGGTGTGCTCAGGTCATCTTTTGTTTTCTTTATCCATTCTGTAGGACAGGGGTCTAGTGGGGAGGTGGTGGTATTTAGTTGAGAGATGGTGGATGATATTTCCTCTTTTGTGACTGTTTTGAATGTGTTCCAGTCTCTGTCTGTGGTGATGGGGTGGTTTGCTGTTGTTGTCTCTGCGTTCAGTTGTGGATTCTGTGGTTGTTGAAGCTGCTTGTAATGTTGTGCTAGTAGTTCAGGTGGGATGTTTGGTAGTTGGTCGGAGTGGTTGGGCGCTTTTTTCAGTTGTTTGACAACATTGAAGAGTTCTCGTGGTTTGTTTATTGACGTGTCTATGATCTTTGTATGGAAGGCCCTTTTTGCTTTGTCCGTTTCTGTGTGGTATGCGTCCAATTCGTATAAGTAATTCTTTTTGTCGTCCTCTTTTTTGGTTTTTCTCCATTTTATTTCTGCTCTTCTGAGTTTGGTCTTCAGCTTCCGGAGATTGGGTGTGAACCATCGAGCTTTTGCAGAGGTGTGTCTGGATTTAGTCTTGTTTGTTGTGCTGGCTGCAGCGGAGATTGTGGCGTTCCAGTTGCGGACCTGATCGTCAATATTGCTGGATTTTGTTTGGAGTTCAGGTAGGGTTTGTGCCAGAAAATTTTCTTTGATGAACGTTTTAAATCTTCTTGTGTGTTGTTTGTTCTCCATGCTGTTCATGTGGTGGTAGGTGTGGGATATGCTGATGAGGTAGTGGTCAGACCATGGTACGTGTGTGATCTTTGGGTTCTTGCATGAGATGGCGGTTTGGGAGTTTAGGAATATGAGGTCCAATGTGTTTCCTTTTTCGTGCGATGGTTTGTGTATGATCTGTGATAGGCTCATTGCTTCCATAGCATTGATGACGTTTTCTGCTTGCTTGTCTTGGAGAGATGGGAGATTAAAGTCTTCTAGGATTATTTGCTCTTTTGTGGAGATGGTGCTCTCAGATATGTGTTGAAGTATCCTTGTTATATCAGTGCTTTGGGTGGGCGCTCGGTAGACTAGGCAGAGTGAGAGGTGCTTATTGGAGTTATTAGGTGCTATGGGAGTTATTAGACCAATGGCTGGCTACAGAAAGAGTGCACATCACCATAAAACTGTCTGCTGTGGCTACCAGGATAGGATAGAACCAACAGTACCCATAATGCAATTCACATGCAGAACAGAAGTCTACATCTGCTCACCAGATGGGGTATGCACCTCTACAGCACATCAACTTGGTAGGGGGGGAATGACCATGTGTGTTACTGGCACAGAGTACCCACAGGCCATACCAATGTGTGTGTTCTGTGCTCACCCTGAGGGTGAGGTGGAGTGGCCAGCACCAGGTCCGCAGAACCCGGGTTGGTTGAAGTGGGTTGTGCTGCAGGTCTCCATCAGTGCCAGTGTGTGACAGGTCTTTGTTGCAGACAATTTTAGGAGGTTTCTGTGTCCATTTGTAATTGCCAGTTATGTCTGGCCTTTGTGGACCATGATGCACACAACATAGTGCAAATCCACTGTGCTTGCTATGGTCACCTGTTTAGGGAGCAGGGGTGTGTCAGGGCTCACATGGCGACAATGTACTTAGCAAACTGCCCTATCCAGGTCAGGGTGGGGGACATGATCTGCCCCCCAACAGCCCTGTACACTCACCCTTTGCAAGGGGGGTGGCAGTGGAGATACATGAGGACAGGCTGTGTGACCAGCAACCCCAGTCCTGGTGGTGAACAGACAGCTGCTGAAGATCTGCACTTGGAACAGGGCCACTGGCAGATAGGTGGTGGGCCCAGTGAGCTCAGCTGCCCCCCCCCCGCCCACTACAATCTGACATTCACCAGCAGAGGGCAGTCAGTGTGCACCTGCTGCACCCTGCAAGGTGGTGCAGCCACACAGATGCTAAGTGCAGACAGTCTGCTAGCTAGTACATGCTTTTGGAGAAACTATGTGCACACAAAACTGGGATGTCAGCACACACACCACACAGATATGTAAGTGATTGGGCCCAAAAAAGAGAACCCATAAATATCACTTGAGAAAAATGCTGCATAATACTATGGGGGAACCTAGCCATGCCGTGGTCACTGCTCAGTCAGGGTGAGAGCGACCTCCCAGCATGACATGCTGTGGCCACCCTGTCCGTGCAGGTGGTGGTCGGGCACTGCAATGTCCCAGCCATTGCCCTATACGCTGATGCAAATGCATCCTGCCCATGCCACCTGTTTGGACCATACCCACAGTACCTTGCTCCTCATTATGCATATTGGCAGGCTAACACTGGAAATAGTGCAAGCAATGTGGGCTCAGTAAGGTGTAGGCAGCCTCAACACACTGGATAGACAGACACACACCCACACCTATGCCAGCATTGTGCAAATATAGAGGTTGGTGGCAGCCCTGGCCGCCATACCAGTCCTGGGCACAGTGCAGGCATTGCTATGGTACTCACTACTGTTAGGGTCACTCCCCAGGGTGGTAAACACTGTCAGAATCAATAACTGAAACACACTCCAGCGATATGAAAAAAGGTTGCTATGATGAATCTCTATCAACAAATTGTGTTTAACTTAGGATTTCTTAGCTGACATTAATCATAGCAACCTTTTGATATATGTGGAACGTGTTCCCAAGTTTAGGACGGCATTGCTAAGGTATGCAGGTGCCAGTATTGGGAGATGCTGCTCCATGCAGGGCCCATCAGCCTGACTCTCCATGAGGCTTTGGATAGTGGAGCCTGTGGGTATGGGTGTTTATGCCCCTGTAGGCCGCTGCTCTAGGGCAGAGGTTCACAACTCTGGTCCTGGTGGACTAAACACTGTTCAGGTTTTCATGCTGTCCCTAATGAATATACATGAGATAAATTTGCATACAATGGGGGCGGCGCATACAAATGTCGCACAGGCATATTTATTAGGGTCAGCATGAAACCTGAATGGTGTTTGATCCTCCAGGACTGCAGTTGGGAAGCTCTTCTCTAGAGATTGCACATGTTTATGGTGTCTGTGCTCTGTAGGGTAAAATATAGGCGTTACAGGTATGTTTATTTTATCTGCAATAAAGGTTCCGCCTTTATTACCACGGTTTAGTACCGGGTAAAATATGGGGATGGGGTTGGCAGGAGCCACAGTTGGGACTTAAACTTGTGACTTTCTGCTCCTGAACACACTGGCTGTGTGTACTGCACCACACTGTTGCCACAGGGACAGAGCATTCCCTGGGGATACCATGACTGTTCGTCAGACAGACCCTGTCTGTTGCGGTGCACAGCACCCACCTAAATGGGGCTAGGCCATGGTCTGCTGTGGCAGATGCCACTGCCCCATCCGCCACAAGCACCCCTCCGCCACCATGCTGCCATGCCATTATGCCGGTGGTGTTGGTGGTGCACAGTCCCAGGCCATTTAGTGTGCCGGTAGGCAGCTGCCTATGGTGTGGGTTCTCGGGTAGGGGTGCCTACATGGACATGCGTGCTTTCCCCCAGCACTGCCTGCCAATGTTATGTGCCCTTGGGGGTACCTGCTGGGTAATATCCCCTGTGACACTGTGGGACACACACTCGTGCCCATGTTGGACCCTCGTCAGTTGCTGTCTTGCTGCTTTACAGTTTCGGCATTCCTATGTGCCACCTAGGCATCTGCTTAGTCCGCACTGTGCCCCAGCTGGACCACAGCATGTGCCGCCTGCAGCCCCCTGATCCCATTTACAGCATCAGTACAGTTGCCATTTCCTATGTGCCCACTCTGCTGTTGCTGCACATGTGCACGTCATAACAAACCTGCCCAATCTAAACGACAGAAACCCTGAACAGCCCTATTTCAATGTGGGATCATTCACTTTGTAGGGGAGAGAGCATAGACCCTTCCAAACATGATAACTTAATTTTTACACTTTGTCAGTAGTGTTGCTTTATGTTTATCATTAATATCACTATTGGCCAGCTTGGTTATTGGGATTTTAAATGTGGTTCTGGTCATTTTATATGTTTATTTGCCTTTTTGGTTCCTGCACATGTATCACAACTATCACTTCTCTGGGTTTCCTTGCCTTTGCTGCACATTGCTGACTTAAATGGTTTCTCTTTCTTGCAAATGTGCCTAACGTGAGGGTTTCACTGGCGTTAGTGTTCAGGCCCAGATTTCACAGCGTTAGTGTGCCTGGAGCCAATCCCCGCCCACTCTCCGCCCATTGACCCCTTCTCTCCGCCCTCTGGGAAGCCTTACTCCACCCTTCAGACCCGGATTTCACAGCGTTAGTGTGCCTTACCGCCGCCACCGCGTTATCATGCGATAAATGATGTTATCGTGTGATAATGTTACATTCTCGCGCGATAATGTTACATTCTCACACGATAACGTTACTTATCACGCGATAATACCACCACTGCGACATTAAGACGGTTTAGTAATCATACCCCTTAATGTTACCGGTGCTAGTTGCAGCGTTAATGTGAAGAATGCCATATAAGGTAGTGGGCGGTCCAGAGGCAAGGTTGCAAGGAAACGGTATCATGCGATAGTGGGCGTCATGGGCACATTAACGCGCGTTAATCCTAAGTTCATGCCAGCGCAGTATTAGCAGCTGTAAAGATGTAGCCCACTGGTTACTGCAATGACTGTGGAGACAGAGGTCATGGGTTCAATCCTGCAGTGGTGTTATGTAAGAAGGCTATGTGAGGCATTTCCCTTTTGTAATTTAGATCAGTGCTGTCTGAGGCATTTTCTTTTTTAATTTAAATCAGTTCTACCAGCAAAAACACCCTCACAGTGCCGTAACCTAAGGTGCCGCATAAGGCGCCCTAGAAGGCTCTTCATAGGGCAAATTATAAAGTGCCCTGTCTGCCAAGGCTCCTTATAATGTGCCCTATAGGGTTCTTTATAGAGCCCTATAGGGCACCTTATGAGGCACCTTAGGCTATGGCACTTTGAGGGTGTTTCTGCTGGCAGCACTGATTTAAATTAAAAGGCAAAGCCTCAGACAGCCTTATTAAATAACACCACTGTGGCATCAAACCCATGATCTCTGCATGCACAGTCATTGAAGTAACCAGTGGGCTACATCTCTATGGCATCTAGCCCAATGCTGGCTGGCTACAGAAAGACTGCAGGTCACCACACAACCTGTCTGCTGTGGTTACAAGGATAGGGTAAACCCATCTATACCCATGATGCACTGCACATGCAGATCAGCAGCCTACATCTTATCACAAAATGGGGTATGCGCCTCTATAGCACCCTGGCCTTGTAGAGGGAACTGACCGTGTGTGTTACTGGCACAGAGTAGCTACAGACCGTGACATTGTGTGGTTCCTGTGCTCATCCTGAGAGTGAGGCGGGGCGCCCAGCACCAGGTCCGCAGCACATAGCATGGATGAGATAGGCTTTGTTGTAGGTCCCCATCAGTGCCAGGTATGATAGGTAGTCCGTGCAGATACATTTAGGGTACACCTGTTTTTATCTGTATTTCCCAGTCAATTCTAGCCCTTGTAGACTATGATGCACCCATAACAGTGCATATGGTCACATGTTATAAATGAAAGGTGGTGTTTGGACCCAAAAGCAGTTTATGTAGGACGGAGCTACTCAAAGCCAGTCCTGGAAGTCTGCAACCCTGTAAGATTTTGGGATATCTCTAATGAATATGCATAAGATATATATGCATTAGAAATAGCCTGCCAACCTGACTGGTTTGTGGCCCTCCAAAGCTGGATTTGGAGACCCCTGCCTTGCACTTCTGTCATTTAAGATTGTGAGTGGGCAAGGTACAGATGTCCTAGACATCAAAAGGGTAGATAGAATGTGTCACATTCCTCCTTGATTCTCACCACCACCAAAAAGTTGTCTAATAGACAATATTTTGGTGGTGGTGAGAAGCGAGGAGAAATGTGACACATTCTGTTTATCCTATTTGATGTCTTGGACATCTGCACCTTGCCAACTCACAATCTTAACACTAGAAGCCCCAAAAGGAATTTTACCTAGAAACCCCAAAGTGCGTCAATTGATGCATTATCACGACGACTGCGTTTAGCATGAAATGCAGATGTGAATTAATGTGACGTTACTTATTTGTTAAATACGTGCAGTATGTGACATCATTACATGATGTCATCTTGTGTTTATTGTTTGTAATGTCGGAGTAAAATTGTAAATAGTGATTGAGATGCGCCGCCTAGTGGGAACATGAATTTATACTTAGAAGCCCCAAAGTACGTCAATGGACGCATCCAAGACAATTGAGTGCATTGACGTACTTTGGGGCTTCTAGGTATAAATTCAATATCCTGCTAGGTGGTGCATCTGCCATTAATTTCACTGGTCAACATTGAAATCGTTACTGACTTTAAAAGGCCCTAATCTGTAGTATCTTGGTGAGCTGAACACAAATATAACATTAAAAAAAATCTATTGGCTCTCGTTTTGAAGATATTGCATGTCGTTCATTTTTGACATTTCACCGTGTAAATTTATCCAGTAGGACATCAACAACATCCCAAATAAGCCTTGAATGATGTAATATTGCATCAAATTGCATAATACCTGCATGCACGCATCATCCAGAGTTGATTGCATCATTTTCTGATGCAATGCAATACTACTGCCAGACGGCTGCTGAAACCATCTGATGTCAGCAGTGTACTATACGCAGTCGGAAAGGTTGAGCATTTAAAATATTTCAGACTATGTACAAGACAGTTTAAGCTACTGTTACATGTAATTTTTATTAATCCTTTAATTTTAGCTATTTAGGTACAATACAGAACAGTAATGCCGCGAAAGTGCATTAATACTGTTGACAATTTCTGCTATATTTGTGGGGAAGTGACATTTGCCAATCAGAAGAAAAGTATCACTTCTCAACTGAAGAAGACATATCATCTTTACTTCAGATGCAAGATTGGTGACCAAGACAAGCCTTGGGCCCCGCATATATGCTGCGCTACATGTACAACACAGCTTTCACAGTGGTTGAATTGCAAAAGACCATCAATGCCATTTGCAGTCCCCATGGTGTGGAAAGAGCCAAGCAACCACATAAATGACTGTTACTTCTGCTTGGTTCCTCCTCTTTCCAGCGGAATAATGAAGCAAAAGAAGTCGAGCATAGTCTACCCAAACATTCCGCCTGCATTGAGACCAGTTCCACATGGTGAGAGACTTCCTATTCCAGAACCTCCATCAGAATATTCTCTTGATTTATCTGATGAGGACAAGGGTGAGCCGACCTGTTCTTCTCCTGGTCTGTCAGCATGCAGTGACCCAGATTTTCACTGGGATGCATATCAACTCCACACAGAATAACTAAATGACCTGGTTCATGATTTGGACTTATCCAAGAACAAGGCAGAATTGCTAGGATCAAGACTCCAACAATGGAATCTTCTAGAAGAAGATGTCAACATTACTTCATATCGAAAGCGCCACCAGCAGTTGGAGCCTTTCTTCAGAAAGGAACGTAATCTGGTATTCTGTTCCAATATTGAAAGCCTCATGAATGCCTTAAAAATCACTCATAACCCACAAGACTGTAGACTATTTATAGACTCTTCGAAAATGAGTCTGAAGGCTGTGCTTTTGAACAATGGAAACCGTCTTCCATCTATTCCAGTAGCGCATGCCATCCACATGAAAGAGACATATGATAACTTAAAGCATCTACTGACTTCCATTAACTATAACAAGTACAGCTGGCACCTCTGTGGTGACTTGAAGGTAGTTACCCTTTTAATGGGACTGCAGCAGGGATATATAAAATACATGTGTTTCTTATGTGAGTGGGATAGCCGAGCAAGGGATTGGCACTACTTGCGGAAGGAATGGAATCGCAGACAAAGGGCTATGTTTACTAAACGTGAATAACGCGCGTAGTATGACGTTAATGACCGTAAGTGCCGTATAACGCGCGTACCGACGCGCTAACGACCGTTAACGTCATACTACGCGCGTTAACCGTAGTTAACGATCGTAAAGCTCCGCGGCGCGTTAAAACAGCGCAGAAGGTGGAGAGTGGGCGGAGAGAAGGGGTCAATGGGCGGAGAGTGGGCGGAGAGAGGCTCCCCTCATACTAACGCGCGGAGTGTCAGAGCTCACTTCCAACGCAAATGAAAACCTGTCGTTAAAGGCATTAAAGGGAAGAGAAACCATTTACGTCAGCAATGTACAGAAAACCGGGGAAACCCACAAAACGTGAGCAGTGTGATACATGTGCACAGAACAAAATATCACATAAAACGTTAAAAATGACCACAAGAAACATTTTCAAAAGCAGAATTCAGCTGGGCAACAGTGATAGCAATGGGCAACAAGGAACAACACTCCCTGGAAAGCACCAAAATAAAAGGAAATGATGTGTGGAAGGGTCTACGCTCCGCAGACCCTTGCAAAGAGCATTACATTGTAAAGGAGCTGTCCTGGGTGTGTGGTGTAATGTTTCCCAATGATATCATTGTTGCCCAGCTTGGTTATGGGTGTGTGCCCCTTTTGTGAGGTCATTTCTGCGGTTTATGTGCACCTTTGTCTGCATACAAGGTAAATGAGGCCACAGTAAACCTGTTGCAGAGCAGGGTTTCTGACTCGTCAGGCCGGTTTAACTAACTCCAGGGACTGCACTGTCTCTGTGGCCACAGTGTGGTGCAACAGACACAGCCAGTGCCTGTAAGACCAGAGGGTCACAGGTTCAAATCCCAGTTGGGGCTCCTGCCAACCCAGTCCCCATAGTTTTACCCACCACTAAACAGTGATAGTAAAGACACTCCTGTAGTGCAGAGAACATACGCATGGCCTATATTTTACCACACCAAACACAGACACCAGAAACAGGCACATTACCTATAGCAGAGTCCTGCAAATGCAGTCCTGGAGGGCCCCACAACATTCCGGTGTCATGCTGCCTCTAATAAAGATGCCTGTGCTGCATAGCTATGCACCACCCCCATGGTATGCAGATGTAGCTCATGCATATTTATGAGAGACAGCATGAAAACCCGAACAGTGTGTGGAACACCAGGACTGGAGTTGGGGAACTCTGCCGTAAAGCAGCAGCCAACAGGGCCACACACCCACCCACAGGCCCCATTGGCCAATGCCAGCTGGAGAGGCAAGACATTGGGCCCTGCCTGTATCTCCCAATACTAGCAGTTGCATACCTTAGCAATGCCACCCTACACCTGGGTATATGGTACACAGCTATCAAACGTTTCCTCTGATAACTGGCAGATATCAATTCCTACGTTAAGCACATTTTGCTCATTGAGCTCCACCATAACAATCATTCTGATGTCTGCGGTGTGTGCTGCAGGTCTGGTCTCTGACAGTGTTCACCACCCTGGGGAGTGACCCCCCAACAGTCTTGTGTACCATATCCATGCCTGTACTATGCCCAGGACTGGTGTGGTGGGTATGGCTGCTGACCACCTCTATAGTAGCACAATGCTGGCATAGGTGTGGGGGTGGCTGTCTGTCTATCCAGTGTGTGGTGGCTGCAAACACCTTCAACAGCCCACACTGCCAGCACTGTTGCCAGTATTGGGCTGCCAATGTGCATAATGAGGAGCAAGGTACCATGGGTATAGGCCGGACAGGGTGGCCTGGCCAGGGTGCATCTGCACAGGGCATAGGGCAGTGACAGGCACATTGTAGTGCCCGGCCACCAACTACACAGACAGGGTGACCTCAGTATATCCTGCTGAGAGATCACTCTCACCCTGACTGTGCAGTGACCACAGCATGGCTAGGCACTCCCATAGTGCTATCTAGTATTTCTCTCATGTGATACATATGGGTTTCCGTCTGGGGCCCAGTCACTGATGTATCTGCTTGCTGTGTATGCTGACATCCCAGTTCTGGGTGCAGGCATCTCCACTGGGCACTAGCAGACTGTTTGCAGCTGGTAGGTGTTGTGATGGAGTGGCTTGCAGGGTGCAGTGGCTGATGGCTTGCACCAGGGGAATATCAGATAGTGGTGGGGTGCAGCATACCATATCCAGGCCTAATGTCTGTCTGCTATTGTGTTATGGCTGTGTACAGAGCTGCATTGACTGCCCTGTGGGGTGTCTGTTCCCCAGCAGGACTAGGGTTCATGTTCCCCTCTACTGCCACCGTTGCAGCACGGTAGACTGTGGATCTTTTGATAGGAGACCCTGTTTGCCTCCCTCAGCCCTGGGGGAGGGGTGTGGTGGTGGTGCATGGGGGCTGTACCTGACTGAAACAGACAGAGATGTCCAAGGTGTTCCTGCAGAAACTACCTATCTCACACAGTAACACTGCTTTGGACCTGCGCCATGGCCGGTGCTGTGGACCTAGTGCTGGGCGCCTCACTGCACCCTCAGGGTGAGCACAGTACCCGCACAATGTGACGGTGTGTAGCTGCTCTGTGCCAGTACAACACACAGTCGGTACCCCCTACCAGGCCGAGGTGCTGTGGGGGTGCATTCCCCATGGTGTGTATCTGTGGACAGCTGCTTTGCATGTGCAGTGCATCATGGGTGTGACTGGCCCAATCCAACCCTGTGAAACACCAGCACCTGCTCACAGGCTCTGATAAACCATAGGCCATCACACGTACATCTGTTAGCATAATGCATAGGTGCAGGACACCCTACAAAGTCTGTAATATAAGATGCCCACACTGGTAAAAACACACGTACCCACGCACGTAAACAAACACGTACCCACGCACGAATGTACGCGCGTAGCTACGCACGTACCAACGTACGTGGCTAGGCACATTCCGAGGGTGTTTTTCTGACACCAATACTCAGCGTAACGAAAAGCATGCCTCCTCTTTCCTTCTGTAATGTACAGGGTGATGCCTGAGACAGCCTTCTGTGTTAGGCACACTGGGGGCTCGAACCCATGCTGCCTGTAACAGCGGTCAGTACCGTAACCATTGTGCTACAGCTCTGTTTCAGTGCTTTGTGTCTGTACGTCTTCTTATGATTAACGCGCAGTAACGTGGCACGGCGCCCGGTAACGCTCGTTAATTTTGCTAACGCGCGGTAGTGGTAACGATGTACCGCCCATGTCCTTATTTGGGGTTTCTTTCACTACCGCGGCTCCTACCGCGAACTGCACTAACGCGATTTAGTAAACAGACCCCAAAATGTAAGTTGGAGAGAAGAATATCCAGCACCCAGCTCTGGTTAAGGCTCACAAAATCCTGCTACCACCCCTTCACACCAAACTAGGTTTGATGAAAAACTTTGTGAAAGCCATGGACCACACTTCGCCAGCTTTCCGATACCTGCATGAAAAATTCCATCGACTCAGCGAAGCAAAGATTAAAGAGGGAGTTTTTGTGGGTCCTCAGATTCGAGAGCTCTTCAAAGATGACCGGTTCAACAACTTGCTGCAGGGTGATGCGAAACAAGCATGGAATGCTTTTCGCCTAGTGTCAACAAACTTTCTCGGGAATGTTAGGGCAGAAAACTACAAGGAACTAGTAGAAAACATGCTGATGCAGCATCAGAAACTTGGCTGCAATATGTCTCTAAAGATCCATTTCCTTGATTCCCATCTCGATTTCTTTCCTGACAGCTGTGGTATGGTTAGTGATGAACAGGGTGAACGTTTTCACCAGAATATCGCAACAATGGAGCAAAGATACCAGGGAGCAAAGACACTAGGTGAAATGCTGGCTGACTACTGCTGGACACTCCCCAGAGAAGCTCCTGAACAGTTGTACAAGAGACAGGCAAAAAAATCTAAGAAGTAGTCTATGACTTGTTTTTATACAGGTATTAACCGAAGGCCTATTATATTAACTATTGACATGCATTTCGTGATGTAAACATTAATTCTTGTAGATTACAAAAAAACTAGAGCCAACTTTGCAGTTTCACTGTCATATTCGTGTTCAGCATATAAAAATTGATAAGAAATGACTATTTTTATTTCAGTAACATGACTTTTGTAAAGATTTGTTGACCAGTGTTTTCAATGCACATATTTGAACATCTTGACCTTGCTAACAAAGTCATGGAAAATGGCTGACATGGTTCTACTTTGGGGCTTCTAGTGTTAAATGACAGCGGTGTAAGGCAGGGGTCTCCAAATCCAGTCCTGGAGGGCCACAAACCAGTCAGGTTGGCAGGCTATCTCTAATGCATATATAACTCATGCATATTCATTAGGGATATTCCGAAAACCTGCAGGATTGCAGACCTCCAGGACCAGATTTGAGTACCTCTGATGTAGCACCACCCAGCCCTTCCTCCCTGGGTCAGGATCTCCCACCAACAGATCCACAGCTCTGCAATGGTGCCAGTAGAGGGGACCATCAACCCCAGTCCTGCTGGGGAATACGCACCCTACAGGGCAGGCAATGCAATGCAGATCTGCACACATCACATAGGGCACTGACAGACAGGCAGTAGGCCTGGAAAAACTCAGCTGCCCCCCACCACTATCTGACATTCACCAGCAAAAGGCACAGTCAGTCTCCACCCACTGCACCCTACAAGGTGTTCCAACCAAACACATACTAACTGCAGACAGTCTGCTAGTTAGGACATGTTCCTGGAGGAACTATGTGCACCCAAAAATGGAATGTGAGTACACATACCACACAGACATATCAATAACTGGGCCCCAGAAAAGGAAATCCACAGATATCACTTGACAAAATTACTGTAGAGCACTATGGGGGAACCTAGCCATGCCATGGTCACTGCTCAGTCAGGGTGAGAGTGACCTCCCAGCATGACATGCTGTGGCCACCCTGTCCGTGCAGGTGGTGGTCGGGCACTACAATGTCCCAGTTACTGCCCTATGCCCTATTCAGATGCATCCTGGATAAATGGCCCTGTAGGGGCCATACCCACAATACCTTGCTCATCATTATGCACATTGGAGGTGGAACAGTGGAAACAGTGCAAACATTGGGGGCTCAGTGGGGTGTGGGCGGCCACAAAACAATGGACACACATACACACATTTCCACACCTATTTGAACATTATGCAAAGACAGCGGTGGTTGGCAGCCCTGTCCGCAACACCAGTCATGGGCTTCGTGCAGGCATTGGTAGGATAATCAGTACTGTAAGGGACACTCTCCAGGGTGGTAAATACTGTCAGATATGGATGAGGGGGCACACACCACATAAATCAGTAAGGTTGCTATGATGGATCTCTGTTAGAAAGTTGTGTTTAAGTTACAATTTATTATCTGACATTGGTCATAGCTACCTTTTGATGTATATGGGACGTGTTTCCATGTTTATAACGGCATTGCTAAGGTATGCAAGTGCTAGTAGTGGGGGCTGGCGCTATGCGCAGGACACAACAGCCTGCCTTTTCATTATACTTTGGATGGTGGAGCTTGTGGGGGTGTGTGTTTGTGCCCCTGTTGGGCGATGCTCTGGGGCAGAGGTTCACAAATCCAGTCTTCATGTCTCAGATAGGATTCAGGTTGTCAGACTGTCCCTACTGAATATGCATGAACTACATTTGCATACAATGGGGGCAATTCCTTCAAATGCATCTCATGCATATTTTTAGTATGGATAGCCTGACAACTGAATGGTGTTTGCCCTCCGGAACTGGGGTTGCCACCATCTGCTCTGGGGAGTGCACATTATTATTGTGTATGTGCTCTGTAGGGTAAAATATACAGACATGGTCTGCAGGAGCCACAGCTGGGACTTGAACCTGCCCCTGTACACACTGACTGTGTGTACTGCACCAAATTGAGTGAGAGGTAGTTACTTCCCATGGGATACCATTACTTTTATCTGACAGACCTTGTCTGTTGGACTGCATGCCACCCACCTGGACAGGGCTTGGCCTTGATCTGCTGTGGGCAGATAACACTTCCCCCTCCACCACCAGCACCCCTAAGCTACCATGCTGACATGCTGTTCTGCCGGTGGTGCTGGTGGTGCGCAGTCCCAGCTCATCTAGTGTGCTGTTAGGCGGTTGCCTATGGTGTGGTTTCTTGGGTGGGGGTGCCTACATGGACATGCATGCTTCCCCACCGCACTGCCTGCCAATGTTCTGTGGCCTTTGGGGTACTTGCTGGTTGATGTCCATTGGGGCAATGTATGACACACACTCGTGGGCATGTTTGCCCTTGGTCAGTTGCTGTCTTGCTGTTTTGCTGTTTCTATTTTCCTATATGCCACCTAGGCATCTGCCTGGTCCACACTGTGGCCCAGCTGCCCCCCTGCATATCCCGCCTTCAGCCCCCTGTGCCCCATTTGCAGCCTCACCGTCGTGCCCTCTCGTACTTGGGCAATATGCTGCTGCTGCACATGTATCACTACTACCACTTTTCTTGGTCTCTCTGCCTTTGCTGTACATTGCTGACTGAAATGATTTTTCTCTCCTGCAAATGTGCCTCTAGCACGAGGTTTTCACTGGCGCTAATTTTCAGACCTTCATTTCACGACGTTAGTGTGCATGGAGCCTCTCCCCGCCCACTCTCCGCCCATTGACCCCTTATCTCCACCCCTGGGGTGCCTTACTCCACCCTCTGTGCGCCTTAACGCCGGTGGAGACGTTATCACGCGATGCATGATGTTCTCGCACGATAATGTCGCTGCTGTGACATTAGCGCTGTTTAGTAAACATACCCTATATCTGGATTTTCATAAAGCCCCATACCCCGTATCTGGATTTTCATAAAGCCTCTGACAGGGTCTCTTATGAGAGACTCTTGAGGAAATTAAAAATCCATGGAATAGGAGGCATTGTTCTATTGTGGATTGGGAGCTAATTAAAAACATAGAAAACAGAATAGGGCTAAATAGTTGGTGGAGCACCCCAGGGGTGTGCGCTGGGCCCTCTAATTTTTTTTTTTTTTAATTATTTATGCAAATTTTTACAAAAAAAAAGAAACAAGAAAGCCAACAACGGCATTCCTTGAAGAAAAAGGAAGATAAATCGGAAATTAAACATAATTCATAAACATTCAAGAAACAACCCTCAAACAAGAGAGATAAAGAAAGAAATATCTTCCACACCAGCCTATTATATTATACAAACAAGGGGTATTTCTATATTCAAACAATATAACCAAATTTTAAGCAAGCTAACCAACCATGACAATAATAATTATGTGAGAACTAGTGAGGGGTTACCAGAGGATTCCAGCCGCCTAGCATTAATGAACGCTGTAAGTTGGGAGGGATCATAAAAAATATAGGAAACCCCTTTAAATTTTACCAAACACTTACATGGAAATTTAAGAAAACAGGCCCCCCCCCCAACTGAAGGATACCAGGGCGTAACAAGAGAAACTCTCTCCTACGCCTCTGTGTATCCCTAGCCAAATCCGGATATATTCTCACCATTAACCCTTTAAAGGATAAATTCCTCTTCTTAAAGAAAAGCCTCAACACCCACTCTCTATAAGATACCAATGTAAAAGTTACCAACAAAGTAGAGGGAACAGGAGTCTCATCCATAGATTTCTCCAATAAATCAGTTACATTTAAGATATTACATTGTGCCAAATCAGTTCCCTCCTGAACTACCACAGGGCACACTTTACCTTTCGGTAGATAATAAGCCCTCACCAAGGGGGGAAATAATTCAGCTGAAACCCCCAACACCTCATTTAAATATCGTTTAAACATTTCACAAGGCGATACAGAGGAAATTCTAGGAAAATTAATTAACCGCAAGTTATTTATTCTTGCAAGATTATCCAAGTGTTCCAACTTAACTTGAATAGATGAAAAGTTCTTCCGAAAGGCATCTGACTGCACTTCCAATCCCTCCAACTTCTGATGCATCTCAGCCACTTCTGGTTGCAGAATATTCACTCGTTGATCCAAACCCTCCACAATCAAAGAGTCATTATTCACTTTCTGCTCCAAAGATGTTACCCGCGGTACCAGGGCCTCCTCAAGAAGAAGAATCGCCTGCCAAATCGATTCTAATGTAAAATTCTCCGGTCTTGGCAGAGAGAACGGTAAGCCCGGATCAGATTTCATCTCACCAGCAGCCATTCCTGCCATAGGCTCTCGATCCTCCGCAGGCAATAAACCTGTAGAATCCCCCTTACTAGGCACCGTTGGAATAAACGACGAAGACGCCGCAGGAGTAACATTCCCACGGGACAACCATGCCTCTTTTCCTGGCCCACTCGAGCCACCGGCTGCCTCCAACTTCGGGTGGGAGCCAAGCTCCAGGAACCCTTCCGGAAGGGACAGGGCACGCGAGACCTTCGGTGCAGGACTCACAGGGGAGAGAGATAGACCCGAAGTAACCGCCGAGCCTCCAGACTCCGGCGATATCACAGCTCGGGATTCCTCCCCTGTTTCTGCCACAGCCCGGCTAGAGCGTCGAACAAAAGAATCCATCGGACCAGAGGCAATCGGCGTTGAGGCAGAAGGGGATTGAGAAGGCAAAGTCCCCCCCTTGCCTTTGCGCTTCCGTCCCATTCAGGTAGGAAACAAAAACGCTCTCACACAGGAACGGCAGCTGCCGCCATCTTGAAACCCCCCCCCACCCCCTCTAATTTTTAACATATCTATAAATAACTTGGAAATGGAAATGAATGAGGTAATCAAATTTTCAGATAAAAAAATTTATATCAAGTTGTCCAATCACAAGAGGATTGTGAAAACTCACAAGAGGGCCTTGAGAAACTGGGAGACCAGGCATCCAAATGGCAGATGAAATTTATCCAAAAAGAAAGATTTTTTATTATTGTGTATTTTGATTGGGGCAATTACTCTAATGATCGATGATTGTATTGCTCTATGAACCCCAGTTCTGATTTTGTTAGATGAAATTTATGGGCATGTTTACTAATGGTTAACGCATGTTAATGAAGTTAACATGTGTTAAGTGCAACTGCACCTGTAGAAATAAAAGGGTTCTAGGAATTTAACGAGAGTTAACTATCATGAAAACACATTAAACCTTTAGTAAACATGCCCCTAAATGTGGACAAACGCAAAACTATGCACTTTGGCAAGAATTACTCATACTATAGCTACACGATGCAAGGTTCCACATTCCAGGGCCGTGCCTAGGGCTGTGCGAGCAGTGTGGCCACACAGGACGCACGCACAGACCGGGACACTAATATCATCACTGGGCTTCCAGGAAGCTCAAAAAGAATGTTACTGAACACGACTGGGTGGAGATTCAGTAATCACACAGATCAAGTTTTTAGCTTGTTACGGTCCTGGGAATCACCACCTAGGAAAATAACTTATGCATCATCGTGGATAATAAGTTGAAATCCTCTCCTCAGTGTACAGCCGCAGCCAAGAAAGCTAATAGAATGCTAGGAATTATAAGGAAATAAATGGAGAATAAAACAGAGGATATCATAATACCTCTGTATTGCTCCATGGTCTGACTGCACCTTGCGTACTGCATGCAGGTCTGGTTGCCACATCTAAAAATTGATATAGTGGTATTGGAAAAGGTGCAGAGAAGGGTGCCAAACTGATAAAGGGGATGGAAGGATACTCCTACGAGGAAAAAGGTTAGGGCTGTTAGTAGTGAAATGTATGCTGCTTTTGCCAGCTCTGCCTGCAGTTGATAACGCAACTCATTATACAGGTTGAGGTTTACCTGCCTTCTAAAAGTTGCCCTCCATCCACCTTCTCAACCATGTTCATGGGATGCTTATCCAGGACTATCATTCCAATGTACCAGGTCACCACCCTCGATACTGCCTGCTCCGTACCAGTGCTAAGGAATACCACCCCATCTCTTCCATGATGTCTTGCTTTGATGCACATTGGGCCTGCTGCCATGTCTTTTGACTGGCAGAAGAGAACAGGGGCTCTGCATGGGAAAGGGATTTTGTTTATCCAATACCTTTCTCACCACTGCTGTTTCCAGTCCTGATGGAGTCCCTAGCCTAGGATCTGCTCCCTCCTTTGTCCTGAGCTAGAAAGGTGCTGTTTTTCCAAATTATGCAGCATGCCATTGTGCGTAAGATGAACCATCAGTGTCCTTCTGCTAATCTGCTGCCTATAGTAATTGCATTATGCACAGAGCTGGCCCCAGAACTGGTTCAAGGTGTCGGCACCCTAGGTGAACCTTAAGCCTTATGCTCTCCCTGGTTGTCAGAATCTGTTGTTTAACTTTGAATGCCCTGATCTTTGCCACCCTCCATAAGCTGCCACCCTAAGTGACCACCTAGTTTGCCTGAAAGTTGGGCCGGCCCTGCTCTTGCATACCACAGGTCATCAAACATTTTAAAATGTTTCCACATGTGTGAGGTTTTACAAGACTTCGGCCAGTTTCATCCTTCCCACTCTCTACTTTCCCCTCTATTTGTGCAGTTCTCTTGGACTTTGCACTGCCAACATCACTTTCTACCTCCTCATCAGTCAGCACGCTAACAACAATCTTTTCAACAGGGAATACGGTGCCCCTGCTGCGAGGCTGATTTATCTATTGCTTTTATCGTTATCTTTATTAGAACTTTGGATAGATCGCCCATCGGAAGCTATCTGGTCGGTTTACAATAACAATAATACAAAAAGCCAGAACCAGAAAAGAACTACAATGCCAAACAGGAAAGTACACAGCCATACGAGACTAAAGAGGAGAAGAGCCTAAGTGGAGGGGGAGGAGGAAACAGGGGAGTCAGGAAAAGGAAGGTCATAGGCAGTACAGAAGAGGTGGGTTTTTAGGAGGGACTTGAATTTGGGAAATGATTATTCTTGACGGATTAGGGGAGGAAGGGAATTCCAGAGTGACAGGGCTAGAAAAAAGAAGGCAGAATGCCGAGTTTGCTCCTGGTGGGAAGGGAGGTCAAGGCAATTGGTTGCTGTGACCGGAGGCTGCGAGGTATAGTGCGAAAGTGTAATGAATTTGCAAGTTACTGAGGAGTGTACTGATGTAGGGCCCTGTGGGTCAGGATTAGGAGTTTGAAGGTGCGATAGGGGAGGGGGAGCCAGTGTAGGTGGATCAAAGAGGGTGTGATGTGACTGAAACGGGGAGTATGAGCGAGGAGGCGAGCGGCAGGTGGGGAATACCGGCAAAAACAACATTACAGTAGTCCAGGTGCGAAATTACAAGAGAGAGAAGAAGAGTTGTAAGAGATGTCTCCCTACCTTGCACAGTGTCAATCTCCTTTTGCCCCTCTGTGGCACCTGACACCTGCTCTTACACAGTTGCGCTAGAAACTGCAGCTCTTTCTATTTTCTTTATGCAGACATCTCTTTTTCACTTGAGTGACAGACTAGAGTGTAGCAGCAAAGCGCAGACAAACCAATGATACCAGGAGTCTGTTCAGAAGGTCCAAATCATTTATTTGTGCACAAGTCTCGAACCAGTCAATTTCAAAATGGCTGAGCAATGTTTTCAAGCATTACAACAACTTTTATAGACTTCTGTTCCATTCTAGGTATAGAAAAACACTTCATTGGTCCCGGTAACCTCCCGTACCTCCCGTACCTCTTCTATTGGTCCCGGTACTGATAAGTTTATCCAATTATGTCCCTCCAATGGGCATGGCACCTGCATACCCCCCTTCTAGTCCCAATTACAATGGTCAGTTCATCAACTTGTTACTTTCACACTCTCAAGGCCATAGAACCAATTTGTACGTGCAGAGGAGCTGGGCTCTGCAACTCATCTGTCAGCACTCCCAATTATTTCTTTGCAGATGTACTTTTTCTTATCAGTAACTTTTAAACATGTATTTTCTGTGTTTTTCCATCTTTCAATACTGCAGTTCTGCTTACCTAAGCTAATTCAATACTTCTACTGAGTTCTATCTTACAATAGCAGCATATTGGGGGATGTGCAATCCTATATGCCTCTCCACAGGCCTCATTTACAGGTCAAGCTAGCCATGCTGGCCTGCTTATGTTCGGACACTGTGGGTCACAGGCCTGCACCTGCCACATTCCCCCCTTTGATTAATCTCACCCTATTACTTAATAAGGTGTGAGAATTAAATCACTTTCTGAAGAATCACATCCTGATTAAAGGATTTCTACCAGGACTAGCTGTATATAAAGCCATGATTTTTGTTGCGGTCTTCCGCTCTACTGTACTATCAATAGTGTTATGAATGGAACGCATACAACATGGGATTAAACATGGTAATAAGAAAATAACTGCAACAAGGATTAGTACCAATACGATGAAAGTCTTAAATCCTCCCACCCATGAAAAGAGGTTAGCAAACCAATTAGGAAATTTCAATGAGTGCCACGTCTGCACTGGCACATAAGCATGTCTTTGCATATCTTTAGCAATTTCTTCAACTACTTGACCTTTATCATCTATTTTCAAACAGCAATTAGTTAAGTTCAATTTACCACATACTCCTCCTTCAGCTGCTAACAAATAATCAAGTGCTAAGCGGTTCTGATATATCGCAGTGCGCATCTGTGTACTTTGTCTAGCTAAAAGTGTAAGTGCATGACTAGTCTCATTAGTTATTATCTCAACTACTGCTTGTAAGCGAATAATACGATTAATCATATAGACTGGGGTCCGATAACCCCACATACCATCATCATTCCAAGTGGCGGGTCCATAATATTCAATGATTCTTTCTGGTGGCCAATCATCACCTTGCCATTTCTCCCACTTGCCTATCTGTAAGGCCTCTCTCTTCTGTCTTAGTGCTCTTTTGTGTCGGTGGGTAGTGTATACTGGGTATCCTAATTGTTCTCCATGTTCAGTGTTTAAAAGAAAGAAAGAAGGTCTGATGGTTCCTAAGACACATGCTCCTCCCCAGTGTGGTGGGAGTTGTGCATATGCTCGGTTTCCACAGATCCAATATAGGCCAGGTGGGGCTTGCCAGGCTTGGACTTTGGCAAGGTTAGTCCATAAACCAGCAAGTTCAGGAAATCTGGCTAATGGGTTAGGAGGTTCAGGATGTTTGAGTCCTGACCACCATGCTATCTTTTTGGTCGTGGCATTATAGTACTTTTGGCTAAGACAGACCAGCTGTCCTACCTTCTGGGTGAACTGGGGTCCAGTTCTGGCATAGCAAAGACGTCCAACGATTGAGTGCGCTAACACCCATTCACTGGTTGTCTTATGTAATTCAGTCTGATTATAAATCATAGAATAATTCAATTCTTGGGCTTCCCATGGCCACTGATCTCCCATTTGGGTTCCGCCACAGAAATAACAATCTGTGATCTTAAGACTAGATACTACTGCTCCGGCTAATTCTAGAAATAAATTCTGTGAGGGGTGAGGGATCTCAAACTTATTTACATGCATGGCTTCATAAAAAGTATTATGAATATGATATTTAGATGACTTGTGGGCTTGGGTATTCAATCTGATATACACAATGGTCCCTGGATCTATTGCTCCTCCAGCAATACGTAAACCAAACTTATATCCTTGTTTCCATGCATGGGGATTGTGTATACGTAAGTGTAAGGGGTTGCAAGCATCTTTCTGACATTTATCATTTGTGGTTGGCTTGGTTAAAGTAGCCATTCGTTTATCTATTTTCTCATCAGTTATACCAGTGTTCCAGGTAGCATAAAAAACACATCCCCAATACGGGCAATAGTAGTCTGCTGCTGGGGCAGTACTATAGCCTGGTTCCTTTTTACCTGTACACTTTCTCCATCCCGTGGCACCTTCTGGACACATATACTTATGGTCATTTCGATACGCTTTCTCCCATGTACCACAGGTGGAATAACTATCTCTATTAATAGCATTACATGCATCAAAATTCAAAACAGCAGGTTTAGTAATGTCCTTAAGTGGTGGCGTAGCAGCTAATATAGGTCCATCTGCATCCTTCCATCTTATTTCCAACATGTAATAGGATGGATTCTGATGCGGATTATAGCATGCTTTAATTTTTCCATGAGTGCAAACATTCAGTTCAGTGGTGTTATAGATGCACCGGGTTACTGTCCCCTTGCAGGTATAGTAAGAATGATAAAGCAAAGTCTGAGTTACTTTCAGTCCAGTTCTAGTAGAAGTAATGCAGGCAGTGCATGGAGGTAAAGCATGAGTCTGTTCAAAACCTCCAAAGAAGGCAACCAAAGCAAAGCAAAAGTAAAGATGCATGTCGATGTTGATTGGAGTTCTTCTGAATCCTCAGCTTGCTGATCTTGATCACGACGGTCTTTTATTCTTCGTCCCGTTTGCTAATGAAGCAATTTAACGGGTGCTGAGTGTTGATTGAAGATCCTCAAGTTGTCCATCACACCTCAACCAACTTGGTAATTTAGTTGGTTTCTGAAGTATGGTTCAATATAGTATCAAAGTAGTGCGCAAAATCGCAAGCAGATTGGGTTCGTTGAAACAAAGCTGTTGCTGTATGGAAAACAGCAATCCTCTTCAAAAGACTTGGCTACTGCAAAGCACTTGTGATGAAGTGTCTAAGCTGCTGGTTGCCGTCTCAGAGTAACTCGCAAGGGTGCATCAAGATGCTGTTCTGCTGTCCACTGCTCAGGTTCAGGATCAGCGGCGGGCTTGACTCTGCTGTGGTGGATCCAGGCGTCGATCTCGGCTACCTTTACTGCAGTTGGGGTAGACAGGATGACGGTGTACGGTCCCTTCCAATGGGGTTCCAACGGTGTCCTCTTCCAATCTTTGATCCACACCGAGGTACCAGGCTGGTAGGGATGCAAGGGTTCCGTCAAGTTGATAGGCAACTGGTCTTGGATCCACGTATGGAGAGTCTGCAGAACAAAACTAAGAGCTAGGAGTTCTTGTCTGGTTATTTCTGAACCAATTTGGGCTAGACTTCCTTTGATTCCCTGCACTATTGGTGGGGGTTTACCATACAAAACTTCAAAAGGGGAAAATCCTGTTGACTTCACAGGAGCTGAGCGTATTCTGAGTAAAGCTATGGGGAGCACTTGGGGCCACTTCAATTGTGTCTCCTGACAAAGCTTGGACATTTGGGCTTTCAAGGTACGATTCATTCGCTCAACTTTCCCTGAACTCTGGGGTCTGTATGCAGTGTGGAGTTTCCATTGTATCTGCAAGGCTTTTGCTAACTGCTGAGTAACTTGGGAGACAAATGAGGGTCCATTGTCTGACCCTATTATTGCTGGAATTCCAAATCTAGGGACAATTTCTCTCATTAAGACCTTAGTAACTTCTCGGGCTTTCTCAGTTCTGGTTGGGAATGCTTCTACCCACCCAGAGAAAGTACAAACTAATACTAATAGGTAATGGTACCCATTGGCTTTTGGCATTTCGGTGAAATCAACTTGGAGGTTGTGCATGGGGGTCACACCTCTTGACTGAACTCGGGGTGCTGTAATAAGGCCTTGCTTGGCATTATTCTTGGCACAAGTTTGACATTGTCGTGCTACTGAAGCTGATATGGTTGTCATCAGAGGGATGTAGAAATGTGGTCTGAGTGCTTTTTCCATGGCACTTTTTCCATAGTGGGTAGCTTCGTGGAAAGTTTTGACAAAGGCTGGTCCTAACAATTCAGGAATTACTATTCTTCCCGGAGGTTGACTGCCCTCTTCTGGTGGCAGCTCAATCCATCCGTCTTTCAGTACTCCATTTTCTCTGTTACAGTAGTAATCCATTTCTTTGGTGGTATATCGTGGTGTCCATAAATTCAAGGGTACTGGAAACAATGCTGCTTGCATTGGTATAGCTTGTGGGGCAATCTGTCCTGTCATAGCTGCTTGTCGTGCTGAGGCATCTGCAAATCTATTTCCTCGGGCAACTTCTCCTTTTCCTGCTTGATGGCCTCGACAATGCATGACAGCTACACGTGTTGGGGCCCAAACTGCATCAAGTAACATCAATATCTCGGGACCATATTTAATTGATTTTCCTCCGGATGTGATGAGTCCTCTTTCTTTATAGAGAGCTCCATGGGCATGCAAGGTAGTGAAGGCATATTTGGAATCTGTATATACATTCAGTATAAGTTTTTCTCCTAACAACAATGCTCTGGTGAGTGCTATCAATTCGGCTTTCTGGGCTGATGTGCCTGAAGCTAGAGCTGATGATTCAACTACTTCGTGTTGGGTGACGACTGCATATCCGGCACAGCGTCTTCCATTGAGGATGAGACTGCTCCCATCAACATAATAGATTTGGTCAGGATTGTCTATGGGCACATCTGTCAAGTCAGGTTGACTGGAGAACACAGTTTCCATGACTTCGATACAGTCATGTTCTGGGAGTTCTTCACTGATGGGTATCAAGGTGGCTGGATTCAAGGCATGGCTCACTTCAAGTTGTATCTGTGGGTTTTCACATAACATGCTCTGGTACTTCAACATTCGGGAATTGGTGAGCCAATAATTTGCTTTCTGTTCCATAAGGGCAAGGACTGCATGTGGCACAGTGACTCGTATGTTCTGTCCTAGTGTGAGCTTGTCTGCTTCGCTCACTAGTAGCGCTGTAGCTGCAACTGCTCTCAAGCAAGGTGGCCATCCTTTGGCCACCGGGTCCAATTGTTTCGATAGGTATGCTACAGGTCGCTCCCAATTTCCCAATTTCTGAGTCAACATGCCCAAGGCATTTCCCTGTGCCTCATGTACAAACAAGTGGAAAGGTTTGTGGACATCTGGTAGTCCAAGTGCTGGTGATGACATTAATTCTTCTTTTAACGTCTTGAAGGCTGTATCCTGCTCAAGTCCCCACTCCAGTGGCGACTTTTCTTCTCCTTTTGTGACTTCATACAGTGGTTTGGCAATTTGGGCAAAGTTGGGTATCCAAATTCGGCAATATCCTGCCGCTCCCAGAAAGGCTCTAACTTGCTTTCTGGTTGTTGGAATTGGAATTCTGCATACTGCTTCTTTTCTTTCTCTGCCTAATCTTCGGCTTCCTTGGGTAATACGAAAACCCAAGTATTTCACTTCTTTTTGGCATAGCTGTGCTTTGGCTCTGGAAACTTTGTATCCAGCTTCATCTAGTAACTGCAAGAGGTCTTTGGTGGCTAATATACATTCACTTTCCGAAATGGCAGCTATCAAAAGATCATCCACGTATTGGAGAAGCACTCTCTTCCCCGGGGCTACTGGATAGCTTGAAAGGTCTTGATTCAGTGCAGCACTAAAGATGGTAGGTGAATTCTTGAATCCTTGGGGTAATCTTGTCCAGGTAAGTTGGCCCCCTCTTCCAGAGATGGGGTCCTGCCATTCGAATGCAAACAATATTTGGCTTACAGGGGATAATCTTATGCAAAAGAATGCATCTTTCAAATCCAGTACAGTGAAATGGGTAGCTTCAGCAGGTATCAGTCCTAGGAGGGTGTAAGGATTGGGTACGACTGGATGTATGGTCTCAGCTGCATCATTTACTCTTCTCAAATCTTGCACTGGGCGATAATCATCTGTCCCAGGTTTCTTTACTGGCAAAAGTGGAGTGTTCCATGGGGATTGACATACTTTCAGTAGGCCATACTCGAGCAATCTCTGTAGGTGGCGATGAATGCCTTCAATTGCGACTCTTGGGAGTGGGTACTGTTTGACGTGCACTGGTGTAGCACTAGGCTTGAGGGTTACAATTACTGGAGCTATATGCTTGACTAGGCCTGGGGGACTGCCTTCTGCCCATACTCCAGGTGGTGCATCAATACTTTTCAAAGTTTGTTCAAAATAGGTATCTTGAATCGAATCATCAATGTAGTATCTCCATTCTTCTTCTCGGGGAACTGTCAGCAGCATCACTCCTGCTGGTTTGGTTTGGGGATTTACTGTCATTTGCATTTCTCCTTGTTCAGAGAAAGATATCTGTGCTTGAAGCTTGGCTAACATATCTCGTCCCAGTAGTGGCACTGGACATTCGGGCATGTAAAGGAATTGATGAGTTACTTGCTGTCCTCCCAGACTGCATATTCGGTTTTGAAGAAAAGACTTTGTGGCTTTGGCACCAGTTGCTCCTATGATGGTGACTGCTTTTGTAGTGAATGGGGCTATCTTTTTGTCTATTACTGAATGTTGTGCTCCAGTATCAACCATAAAGTCCATAATTTGGTCTCCTATTTGTATTCCGACCATAGGCTCCTGGAGACCTAAAGCAAACTTGGAGCCCGGTCTGTCCTAATCCACGTCATTCTCATCATGGGCTGGTGTGGCCAATGCTTGAATGGCTCCTCCTCTCTCTCGCTGGAATTGTTCTCGATTGGCTCCTCCTCGGCTTCGGGGATAGCTTCGTCTTTCTTCTCGCCACTGATGGCTGCTGTCGTCATCATGCTGGGCGTCTTCGAGTTGCGGGCACGTATCTCTCCAATGTCCTTCCTCTCTGCAATAGGCGCATTGGTTCACGCCTAGTCTCTGGGTCCGGCCTCCGCCTTGACCCCGCCCTCTTCCTCTGCTCCTTCGACTAGGGACACCTCCCCTTTTCTGTTCCACTATGGCCGCAGCCAAAAAATCAGCTTTCTTCTTCATCTTTCTATCACATTCTCTCTGTCTTTCAGTATCACGATTCACATACACTTTATGAGCGACTTCCAATAACTGTGTTGCATTCATGCCCGCAAACCCTTCTAACTTCTGTAATTTGCGTCTAATGTCTGGTTGAGACTGGTTTACAAAAGCAGAATTCACCATACATAAACTTCCTGGTGCCTCGGGATCATAGGGAGTATACATTCTGTATGCTTCAGTTAATCTCTCATAAAAATCTGCTGGGCTCTCATCTATTCCTTGAATTACTCCTGCAACTTTGGAAAGGTTCATAGCTTTCTGGCCCCCCCCTTTTCAGGCCTTGTAAGAAGCCTTGGCGAAAACAGGCTAGGGCTGTGGATCCTTCATCTGTATTTGGATCCCATTGGGGGTCTTCATTCGGGAATTCTCTCTGAGCTGCTTCCCGACGGTCTATTATATTCTGCCCCTGTGCCGGAGCTACAGGGTTCTCTGCCATCCATTCAATAGCTGCTTTTCTAATTCTTGCTCGCTCTTCTGTCGTGAATAGGGTGGTCAGGAGCTGACGGCAATCTGGCCAAGTGGGTTGGTGAGTTTCCATAATACTAGTTACTAATTCTGTCAGCTCCTGGGGCTTACTAGTATAGGAGGCGTAATGCGACCTCCAATTTAATAAATCAGTTGTAGAGAAAGGGATATACACATAAGTTAGGGGTCCCGCTACCACTTCATCATTATCATTCTTTACGGGCACTCCCGGGACTTGCCGTAAGGGAAACAGTTTGGCTGCCATAGGTGTCTTTTGGGATCTAAGGGTTATTGTCGTTGCCTTTGCAGGAGTCACTTTCTTTTTCTCAACAGGTTTTGCTTTGGGTTTCTCTCTCACTGGCGTGCTAGTGCTAGCGCTAGCTTTCTCAATTATTTGTACATTGTCCTCCTCATCTGGGGGATTCTCTCTTTCTCCTTCTTCTATCTCCACTTCTGACTCGCTTTTTATGTCCTCCTCTTCTTTTTCCACTAGTTCTTCCTCTTTCTCTCCTCCGGGAGGGGGATCAGGGGTTGGGTCCCGCCTCGGCTCTGGCCGTCTCTGGGGTTCTGGGGCAAGACGCCGGGCTACTCTTACTGGACCTGGGGTTCGGGGCTGCCTGAGAGTTATTTCTGGGGAATCAGGATCTGCCAGGATGGGCTTCTTTCTGGCTTTCTTATCCTGCTCTTTCATTCTAGGCTGTTCCGTTTTCAGTCTAGAATCTGTTTTAGCTAACATTATTCTGCACTGTTCCTCATAACAGCGCTGCGCCCAGGAGGGCGGATCTTCACAAATACTTAACCAGGAATCTATATAGGGGTACTGATCGGGGTGCGCTATCCGCACTCTACGGTGTATTGACTGAATAATCTCTACATTGAACGTTCCCTCTCGGGGCCAGATGGGGTCTAGATCGGGCCACTCCCTAGTACACAAAATCTGCAAACGGGCTGCTGTCATTTTAATACCATAATCTCCTGAATATCCCTCTTTAAAATGTGCGATCATACATTCTAATGGAGTGTTTCTAGTAGACCCCGCCCCTCCCATTTCGATGTGTGCGCGCAACAACAGACAGAAGGGAAAAGGAGGGCGGACCGTGGGTAAGGGGTCCGCACGGTCCTGGAAACGTATAAGGAGTACAAATAACAAGACAAGACGACAATCGCTTCCCCCTTTTCGCGACCTGAACGCGGTCGCCCGGTCAGGAAATGCGCTACTCAGGGGTCCGCCTTCACTTGGTCCGTGCTGCCAGACCTCTCATTCACACTTCGTTCACACAACCATGCTAGCAACGTATCCCAGAATGCATTCGTTTCTATCTATTCTGACTAGTCTTTTCCAATTTCCCAATTACAAAAAGGATGGGGGTTTCACCCGGCGAATTCCCATGCGGGGTTACTCGGCCCTTCCTTGAGAGTTGATCATGCTCTCTTACCAATTCCCAATATCTCGAGATTACAAATTCCAAAGTTCCAATGGCAGTACTGCGCTTTCTATTTCTGTCTAGACCCAAAATCAAAACTATACTCACCGGATCCGGTCCTCAAACTTCCCAAGCAGGCGCATGAGTTGGACCTCGGACTCCCCTCACTCGGGTTCGAGGCGTTGACTCCAGCCGGGCTCGTCACCCGCCGAGGTCCGACCAGCTCCCTCCGATACAAGGGACCGGTGGCGCCAGGGAGCAGCCCTCGTCGGAAGGGCGCGATCCCGGCAGGACCAAGCCTATAGAGGCGGAAAGTCGTGGTATATTGCCCTATATGCACTTTGATTCCACAACTTCCCGGCCAATGCACCAAGGAATATGTAGCAGCAAAGCGCAGACAAACCAATGATACCAGGAGTCTGTTCAGAAGGTCCAAATCATTTATTTGTGCACAAGTCTCGAACCAGTCAATTTCAAAATGGCTGAGCAAAGTTTTCAAGCATTACAACAACTTTTATAGACTTCTGTTCCATTCTAGGTATAGAAAAACACTTCATTGGTCCCGGTAACCTCCCGTACCTCCCGTACCTCTTCTATTGGTCCCGGTACTGATAAGTTTATCCAATTATGTCCCTCCAATGGGCATGGCACCTGCATACCCCCCTTCTAGTCCCAATTACAATGGTCAGTTCATCAACTTGTTACTTTCACACTCTCAAGGCCATAGAACCAATTTGTACGTGCAGAGGAGCTGGGCTCTGCAACTCATCTGTCAGCACTCCCAATTATTTCTTTGCAGATGTACTTTTTCTTATCAGTAACTTTTAAACATGTATTTTCTGTGTTTTTCCATCTTTCAATACTGCAGTTCTGCTTACCTAAGCTAATTCAATACTTCTACTGAGTTCTATCTTACAATAGCAGCATATTGGGGGATGTGCAATCCTATATGCCTCTCCACAGGCCTCATTTACAGGTCAAGCTAGCCATGCTGGCCTGCTTATGTTCGGACACTGTGGGTCACAGGCCTGCACCTGCCACAAGAGGAGCCCATAACCATACCCTGAGAACACACTGTCTCTCTCTGTGCATGTGTGCTAGTACTGTTCTCATCTTTCCACCATATTTTCTTTCAATTACCTTTTAATTTCCAGATGTACTCTTCCCAAGCATCATAAAAATGCCTCAGATTGGCCTTGCTGTGCAGAGCACAATAAGGCTGGATGCCTCTACTGCTATTCTTGATTTAGACCGGGGAGGGGAGGGGGATGTGTTTACCGCTACCTATGCAGCCATAACGTTGCAATGGGACTTAAGTCCCAGGGACTGTACCTGTACTGCAGCTTTTTATTTACATATTTATTTATTTAGCAGGTTTTATATACCACATTTCCAAAGATCAAGGCGGTTTACATAGAACTGAACTCAACATTGCATAGAACTTACAAGGAATAATTAGAAACTGAACATAACATAGAACATCATAACTTAATATAGAATAGCTATGTACTGTACATGGAGCTATAAATAGCTTTAAGGTAAGATTAAACCTCTTGTGGGGCGGGAAGGGAAGGGGAAAAGAACTAGAGGGGGAGGGGGGAAAATAAGGGTTTATGTTCAGGGAAAGGTCAGGCGGAGTAAGATGCCAGGCAGTTAAGTAGGAAAGTTGGGAGCATCTGAAGAACAGGAGGCCTAGGTCAAGTTATATTTGCAAGGTGTTCTTTAAACATGAAGGTTTTTAAAGACTTGCAGAAGGTTATGAGGTCAGGAGAGATGCAAAGGTCCTGCGGGAGTGAATTCCAGATGCTGGGTGCATTCAAAGAAAAGGCACATGCACATGTAGTTTGAGTTCTTGTGGTTAACTCTTGGGGGAGGGCAAGCGTATTTTTTGCAGAGTTTCTTCTGGGACAATTTTCAAGAGATCTTTGCAGAAGGTTCTGAAGGTATAGTGGGCCGGAGCTGTGGAGAAATTTGTATGTGATTAGATGGGACTTGTATATGATTCTGGATAGAAAAGGTAGCCAATGTAGATTTTTCAGTATTGGGGTAATACTGTTAGATTTGGGTGTACTTGTGAGCATCCAAGCAGCGGCATGTAGAGCAAGTTGTAGGGGATTAAGAGAGCTTTTGGGAAGTCCTTGCAGGATGGCATTGCAAAAATCAAAGTGGGGAAATATTAGGGTTTGAAAGGCTGTTCTGAAGTTGTGTGGTTGCAGGAGCGGTTGAAGGTGCAGAGTGATTCTGATTTTATTGTAGATAGCTTGCATTACTTTTCTGATATGCAGTTGGAGTGAGAGATGGCGGTCAAAAACAATACCTAGATAGAGTACTTCTGTTTTCGCGATAGGTTAGCGTTGTTGACTATGAGTGTTGATGGTGGGGAGAAGGCCTAGTCTCTGGTTCTGAGGTTGATGGTAAGGTTGTGATCCAACAGCCAATGGGCAATGGCATTAAAGCAGTTGATAATAGCAGTGAAAGTTGTCTGTACGGTGGAGAATGGTGTGTAGATCATAATGTTGTCTATGTAAAAATAGTAGAAGACATTATGCTTTCTGATGATATCACATATTGGTTGTGTGTGTATATATACAGGGTAGTGTCACACACCCACCTTCCCCCTCTAGGGTAATATAAGTAGTTGCCTAGAAGGGTTGGCAGGTGGGACCACAGTATTTTATATGGACCTTGAAACGCTGTAACCTGGTATCCGTGTAGTTGTGAGGCCAAGTGAATCACAGCCAAGGTTAAAGGGGTTAACAATAAGTTTATTGTCGCACAGGAATTTTCATACACCTACTTCCCCAAACACAGAAATCAGATGTTGGTACTTGCTGTGCCAAATAAAGAAAGAACGATAACAAAGTCCTCCTGATGCTTCTCAGGCAATTACTTCAAACAAACATATCTTCTCAAACTTCTTTCCAGGTTTTAAATACAAGTGCTTTTCCTCAGACTAAGCACTGCTTCTGATACCAGGTCCAAACATAAGCAACTTCACAGCATTGCGTTTAGTTTCACAGCTGCACAAAGAGTGTTGAGTTTCCAGTCAGGCAGAACGCTGCCTTTCTTCATATAAAACTCAAGTAAAATAATCAGGCTTTCTCAGCTACTTATTACTGGAATTACTTTTACAGCTTTTACTCTTTCTGGCAAAAACCACAGTCCATATCAGAATAACTATCCTCTGATAAAGGTGCTTCAGTTTGCATCGGCTCCACTTCAGCATCTGATATGTCCTTATATTTAGGTTTTGGTAAGTCCACAGACTTCCACTGCTCTATAAGTGCATTAAGCTGCTTCCACTTAGTTTTATTCAACCTTCTGGGTACATGCAAGGATTTAGCATTTCCAGCACTCTTAAACACCGTATTAAAAGGGCTCACCTTTCTCCTGGCATGACTAAGATTCTCTCTTTGGTTAGGAGGTAAACATTTGTCTTGGTACTGCCTCCCTGGCTCCTGTGTAGCAAGTTGCTCCGCAAGGTCTGACCCCCACGTTCTGCTCCGTAGCCTGCAATTAGCTGTCTGTTTAGAATCATCTGGGCTGTACTCAGAACTGGAGCTTCTGACCCGCTGTCTGCCTTGGGAATATCTTTGCAGTTTAACAAATGGCAATTTCCTTCTGCCCAACCTCCCACGTGTGACTGTAGCTTCCAAGGAAGATTCTAAGGAGGTACTTCTATCTCTTCTGGGCAAGGTTTTAAAACTCTTCTCCCCAGGTTTAAAGTGACCTCTAATCTGTTTCTCCTCTTTGCTTGATTTGGGGTAGTTCCTACCTGGAAGCTTTTCCAGACGCCTCTCTAGAGTTCTCTCTGACTCTCTGCAATCTGGCTGGCACCTCTCCAAGCCCCTTAGGCTATCCTGGTAATGGCTGCCTCTTTTCCTGCTTCCTCCGGTCCTCAGCTTTCTGGCTTGATCCCACTCAATATCTGAGTCTCCTCCAGAAGCTGAACCTTGAACTCCCTTCGTCCTTCCAGTCTCAGTCTCACTTTCAGTTTCCTTCTCAGCAGCTGCTCCTCTACCAACTGCTCCTTCCTGATTAAGAGGACAGGGCTGCCCTATCAGCTTTGACTCCGCCCCTCTCTCTTCCACGTCAGCTCCCTGGTTTAAGCTGGAGCTGGGGCGTGGCTCTCTTTGTGTTCTCTTGTGCAGAGAATCTTTCTGGGCTAAAACTTTAACCCTTTCTTGACCTGCTTTACTGACAGCTTCAACTGAAAAGAACTGCTTTAAAGCCTTATTTCTAGGTTTTAAACCCTCTGCCTTGTCACAGTCCAAAAAAAGTGAGAACATCTCGTAAATTAAAAGCTTAAATAGTTTACTTATTTACCTTTTTTAGCTATATAACATCTTTATTTTGACAATTTCCGGTCGCCATCTTTTTTTTTTTTTAATTTGTCAATCGTTTACATCTGTCTTTTTGAATTTTTAAATAACTTTTATGCTACAAGATGTTCTCACCTTTTTTGGGCCACCCTGTATATATATATATATATATATATATATATATATAGAGAGAGAGAGAGAGAGAGAGAGAGAGAGAGAGATAGATAGATAGGTATAGATAGATATATAGATATAGATATATAGATATATAGATATTGTGATGAAGCAGAGGCCAGTGAACCTACGGAGATAGGAAAAATCACTGATCCCTTTAAAGAAAGTGAGAGACCTAAAGTGCAGTTACTGCAAAGCGCAGCCAGAGGGAGCAAGCACGAAGAATCAGAGGGTAGGCTGACACTCCCAAGCTTGGATATTTGCAATAACTAACTCAAGGGATAATCAGACACACCTGGTCAGGGTGAGAGAAACGCTAACTGAGAAGCATCTTTATAAGCATGGCTTAGACAGGACAGAAAGGGTGACAGCGGCAGCAGCAGCAGTAGCAGATGCAGAAGAGAGAGGAAGGAGACGGCTCCGAGGAGAGAAGGAGAGGCAGTTGGATTTGCGGTCCTTACAGAGAAGGAACAAGTTCCAAGAGAAACAGTTCCACGGTGGAAAGCTCCAGGGAGAAGTCTTCAAGGAAGACAGAGAAAGGAGAGGGACCTGGAAAGTGCCTGGTAGAGAAAGTACCAGAGAAGCACAGCTCAGAGAGCAAAGGTACCTGCATACTTCCTTTCCTGACCGTGAGCTACCAGGTGTTCAGAGGTGGGTGCACAAGACTCAGCCCAGGAGTCTGAGAAACACAACACTGAACCAGGAACTGTGGCCAAGCCCTAGAAAGGCATGGAAGCCAGAGAGCTGTAGGTGCAGAAAACATAGCTGGAGAGAGGTTTGGGAACCTGTACAAAAAGTGCTAACTAAAAGTCCTGTTACCTGTTTTCCAGACTAGGTAGAGCAAGGCTGGAGAGTTTTAGAGAGAAACTCGGAAGTGAAGCCAGAATTACATGAGGAAAGCTCAGGGCCAGCAGATATATCGTCAGAACAGGAGGAGATGCAAATAGACCCTGCTGAACCCGATTCATTGCTACCTGACTGTCTCATGGATTGTACACTTTGTCTAGCCGGGAGTTTGGAATCCTTGGCAGAAGTATAGCTCGCAGGGTATACGTTAAAATACAGTTTTGATAAGCTAAAAGAAGAAGCTGGCTTTGGTTTCCATGAACTGGTTTGTTCTAACACCTGCATAGCTAATAAGACTGTGAAGCACGTCTAACTTTTGAATTCTGTAAATACCTTTTTGAAAATCCTGAATGAGGTGAGAATCCTGTTTTCCTTCGTTGAACCTGTGTTTGTGCATTATGGGAATAAACCTTACCCTTTACCTTACACATGGCTTTCACAACTAATTATTTCAAGAAAGAGACTACTAGTACCAGCATGCATCTGGGCTAAGAAACGTTTTTCCCTTTGATGAAAACAATAATGTCCACCCTGATCCTTTAAGCATGTGGCTTGGGGGCTGGGGTTGCGACAAGTGGCGTAGTTTTTGGGTTTTTTTTCCCGAAGAAAATAAGACTACACTTGTTCAGGATAAAGCTGCGGAGTTTAAAAAACACCAAGTGAAATGGAGAAGATTTGCTGCCAGCAGTGGTTGAACAGTGGAGGACCAGCTGACACATCTTTTTCTAAAGGCATGAGTCAACGCCTGATGCAGGTAATGAGTAATTAGGCATAACCTGTGGCGGATTCAGGTATAAGAGTCCTGAGAGTCCAGATAAAAGGGGGTCTGACAAAGAGTTGCCAGTACCACACTTGGTGGTTTTGTGTTTCTCTCTCTTTCTACAGGAAAAGTGGCTGCCATGGAGCCGAAAGAAGTCCTACAATGGATGGCGGCGCAGTTTGAGAAACAACGTGAGATGGCCTTCCAAGTGCAGGAACAGGCTGTGACAGCTATGCAAGTGCAGCAGAGACCTGTACTTGAACTAATGGAAGCTTGGCTGGCTAACCAGAGGACGACGAGGGAAGCAGCTCCGTCTCCTCAGGGACTGGACGCATTAGCTAGCAATTGTATGGTAGGACCTTTGTCTTGTGGGACACTGTCATTAGGGAAGTTGTCGCTTAATGATGATATAGACGATTTCCTGGAATCCTTTGCTAGGACAGCCCATACTGTGGGATGGCCAAGAGAGCAGTGGGCCATACGCCTGGCAACTTCGCACACAGGGGAGGCGTTGTCCGCATATAGGGCTATGCCTGCAGCCTGGGCTGGCCCGTCCATTGAGCAAGAATGTTGTTCACACAGGGCCCCGCGCTTCAGGGGGCCCCGCGCAAACCACATTCTCGCTCAATGGATGGCTGCAGAGGGAGCCGGGAAGCCCGCCGAAGCTCTGGCTCCCTCTGCACAGCCCACCAGCATGAAGAGCCTTTACCTTCACGCTGGCGGCTGTTTCAATGAAGCCGCGAATGCCGGGAGAGTTTAAAGGGCATTGCCTCTAACCTTTTCCAGCATTCGCGGCTTCATTGAAACAGCCGCCAGCGGGAAGGTAAAGGTTCTTCATGCTGGCGGGCTGTGCAGAGGGAGCCGGGGCCTCGCGTGGGCTTCCCCGGCTCCCTCTGCAGCCCCTTGGACGGCGCAGGGCTCTTCAGAGGGGGGGGGCGGCTAGGAATGGATGGGCTGTGATGGGGGAAACAGACTGGAAATGGGCTGTGATGGGGGGGGGGGACAGACTGCAATTGGGCTGTGATGGGCGGGAGGGGAAACGGACTGGAAATAGGCTGTGATGGTGGGGGGGAATGGACTGGAAATGGGCTGTGATTGGGGGAAACAGACTGGAAATGGGCTGTGATGTGGGGGGGGGAATTGACTGCAATTGGGCTGTGGGGGGGGGACTGCAAGTGGGCTGTGATGGTGGGGGGGGAACGGACTGGAAATGGGCTGTGATGGGGGAACAGACTGGAAATGGGCTGTGATGTGGGGGGAGGGAATGGATTGCAATTGGGCTGTGATGGTGGGGGGGAATGGACTGCAATTGGGCTGTGATGGGTGGGAAACAGACTGGAAATGGGCTGTGATGTGGGGGGAATGGACTGCAATTGGGCTGTGGGGGAACTGCAAGTGGGCTGTGATGGTGGGGGACGGACGGACTGGAAATGGGCTGTGATGGGGGGACCAGACTGGAAATGGGCTGTGATGTGGGGGAGGGAATGGACTGCAATTGGGCTGTGATGGTGGGGGGAATGGACTGCAATTCGGTTGTGATGGGCGGGAAACAGACTGGAAATGGGCTGTGATGGGGGAACGGACTACAATTGGGCTGTGATGGGAGGACAACTGCAAATGGGCTGTGATGGTGGGGGGATAGGACTGCAAATGGGCTATGATGGTGGGGGGGAATGGACGAAATGGGCTGTGATGGTGGGGGGGGGGACTTGGACTGGAAATGGGCTGATGAAGAGCTGGATTAGGACTGGAAATGGGCTGATGGGGGCTGGAATAGGGCGAAGTGGGCTGACAAGGGGGCTAGGATTGAAAATTAGCTGATGGGGGAGCGTGGAGTGGAAATGGGCTGATGGGGGACTGGAATGGAACTGGAAAAGAGCATATGGGGGGCTAGGACTGGAAATGGGCTGATGAGGAGCTAGGATAGGACTAGAAATGGGCTGATGGGGGGAACGTGGACTGCAAATGGGTGATGGGCTGGAATAGGACTGGAAATGGGCTGATGGGGGCTGGAGTAGGGCTGGAAATGGGCTGATGGGGAGGTTGGAGTGGAAATGGGCTGATGGGGGGCTGGAATGGAACTGGAAAACAGCATATGGGAGGATAGGACTGGAAATAGGCTGATGTGGAAGCTTGGGAGACTGGAACTAGAAGGGGGCAGATGCTGGGTGGGTCTAGAACTATAAAGGAGCTGATTTTGGGGGAGGACTAGAAAGGGATGGGGAATGAGAATGGAGAGGGGAAAAGATATTTTGTGTGGGAGGGAAGAAAAGTCTACGAAGGGCCGGGTATTGGGAGAGTAAGAGGGGATTGAGAATGGAAGGGTGAAATTTGAGTGGATGATAAAGCAATAAGGAAAGAAATGGAGGAAAGAGCAAAAGGGGAAAGATCAGTATGTTAAAGCAGATATAGAGAAAAAATTTGGAAAAAAATCTAAAAGAGAAGAAAGGAAAATGGATAGCTCACAGAAGACACAAAGAAACCAGAAGAAAATGACTGGAGCAATTGCAACTGAAAAGAAAATGCACAAGCAACAAAAGGTAGAAAAATACTCTTTTATTTTGAATTTATTAACTGGAATATATCAGCTCTGGGAAATGTGCATCGTTAATGTATTTTGTGTTTTGTTTAGTACAAGAGGAAATTAATTTATGGTTTTATTTCTCCAGTGTTGTTGTACATCCCAAGTTTGGCTTTTGGGGTTCCCAGTTTAATTATTGTCTTCCTATTTCTAAATTGTGATCCCTTGTTCTTTGGTGACGGTCTATGTTCTGCATTTTAACCAAGCTGAGGTATTCTGTTCATGTAGTTTCTATTTGACCGTGTCACTTGTTCTCTTTCCCCAGTAGGAGATGCATTGGTATTCTCTGAGATGTATTGGTTTAATATTTGCAGTGTTGCCTTTTGATAGGTAGGGTATGGTGCTTTGTGAGTCCTGGCAGTGCTGTTATGATATGGTGGATTTGCTATGAGTTCTAAATGGTCAGTGTTTATAGTACTTCCTAATGGGCCTGGCGGTTGGCACTGGAATATAGTAACGTAGAAATCTGTTAGTCTTTCTTTATCCAGACACTCATTAAGAAGCATGTTTACTAAAAATGCATGTTAATATTATGCAAGTATTTATGCAAATGAGGCTCCCTATGCAAATGAGGCCCCGCAATTAATCTCCGCACATGGCCCCGCACCCACCTTGGGCCGCCCCTGCCTGCAGCTCTTGCCAACGACTATACAGAAGTAACAAAGGCTATTAGAGATCGCCTTGGGTTAACCGCTATGGTTTATAACCATATGTTAAGAGCTACCAGACTTAAAACCGGTGAGACACTGAAAGCTCTGGGTCAAAGGGTTAAAAGCTTAACAATGAAATGGTTGGTACCCGAGGGTAAGACCATAGATACAATAGTAGATACCATTGTACTAGAACAGTTCATGGCTGCTGTACCTAAAGAGGTGCAGACCTTTCTGATATTGCAAAACTGCCATACCATGGAGGAAGCGACCCTCCTGACGGAAAGATATTTTGAAGCAGAATTGGCTGCTCACAAAAAGTGTGAGGTTTCAAAAACGGCAGCAGAGGCTATTTTGCAGCCATCAGAAAGGGGGCCAAAGTCATAACTAGAAGGTTTAAAAACTTGTATGCCTATGCAAAGAAATCACTCCGAAAAGAGAAGGTCTTTTCATTCTGGGAATGTGGGGCATGTGCAAAAAGAATGCAAAGTGCGTACCGCACTAATAACTGAAAATGCAAAAATGATACGAGAAGGTTTACTTTTGGAAGTTAAAGTGCAGGGTATAACTACAAGTGCTCTACTCGACTCAGGTGCGGATCAGAGCATGATCTCCAAGAAACTCTGGCGTACCATAGAAGATCAGTCTGAGTCAGTACCGACCCAAGCAGAGGGAAAAGTAAGAATTAGGTGCATTCATGGAGCATCATCTTTCTACCCTATATATAAGCTACTAGTGAAAGGATTAGGGATAGAAAAAGAAATATTAGTAGCCGTAGTTCCGAAGTTACCACACGACTTGGTGTTAGGTAGGGATTGGCCCCAATTCAGAAGAAGGTTGGAGAAGGGCCTGCATTCCAGGGTAGCTCTCGTGTCTACACAAACCCAGTCCAAAGCCCTAAGTAAAAAGACTGAACCCTTGGATGAAACGCTAGGGGGGTTGCCCTCACATGAGGACCTAATAACTGCCCCGGCCGAAAGGAGTAGGAAGGGTAAGGCGGAAAAACGCAGAGAAAGGCAATGCCGCTCTCAAAGGAGAGTTGAGTTAGAGGCTGGACGAGGATTGCCTTGGGTCCCGGCTGAGTTAGTGGAGAAGTTCCCATCCTTCTCCAAGGAGCAGTGAGCGGATCCCATGCTTACACGGGTGTTCGAATATGCCCAGGTGGAAAGGCATACCTTCCCAAAGTTCCTCTTCGATAAAGGAGTGCTCTACAGGGACGATCCGTAAGCAGTTGGTGGTGTCCGCCGCTTTTAAGTCCCTGGTCTTGAGGCTGGCTCATGACCACCCAGTAGGAGGCCACAAAGAGTTACAGGGGACGCTAGACCAGATCCTAGCCCGGTTTTACTGGCCAGGCATCTTTAAGGAGACCTCACAATTTTGCAAGTCCTGCTCTTCCTGCCAGAGAGTGACCTCTGTCTGACTACCCGGGGTGCCCTTGCTCCCAATGCCCATTATATCGGAACCAATTCATAGAATAGCCATGGATATAGTGGGGCCCCTACTGAAGACGCCCCGGGGTTTTCAATACATATTGGTTATGGTGGATCAAGCCACTAGGTTTCCGTGGGCTATTCCCTTAAGGAACATATCAGCCAAGACTATAGCCTCGGAGATAATAAAACTATTCTGTGAAATAGGTTTTCCACAGGAGGTGCTAACGGACTGAGGCAGTAACTTTATGTCAAAATATTTGGCCCAAGTGTGGGACGCTTTTGGCGTACGACACATCAAGATAGCTGCCTATCACCCCCAATGTAATGGATTGGTGGAAAGATTAAACCAAACCTTAAAGCAAATGTTGAGGCAAGGTTTAGATGGTGAGATGGCTGACCGAGATACCATGCTCCCCTTTGTATTATACGCTTACCGAGAGCAGACGCAAGCTTCTTTGGGGACTTCTCCCTAAGAGTTGATGTATGGACGCGCCCCACGAGGGATTTTAGACATACTCCGTGAACAGTGGGTGGAACCCGATGTAAAGGAAATAGAAGTACCCCAGTTTCTGTGGGATTTGAGGGGACAGTTGCACAGAACCTCCCAAGTCGCAGAGGAGAAATTAAGGGCCAGTCAAGGGCGATGGAAGAAGCATTATCATAGGAACACAAAGCCACGCCAACTATCGGTAGGGGAAAAAGTGATAGTGATGGTGAAAGGGGCTAGCCCTAAATTTGAGGTCCAGTGGAGAGGACCATATAAAGTGGTTAAGCAGGCTGGTCCGGTGTCGTATACAATAGAGAACAAGAGGGGTCACCAGCAAGTGTACCACATAAATGTCCTCAGACCCTGGCATGAGCGAACAGCCTTAGCTACCTTAGCCGAAATAGGGCGGGGGGAAGAGAGATTGCAGCCTTTCAATTGTAAGATTGAGCACAGAGCGGGAAAGCTGCACCAAAATGCTGACGCCATGTCTAGGATTACGAGCTGTGCAGAAGAAAGAACGCCAGCCCATAATATCTTAAGGGGGGGATATGTGATGAAGCAGAGGCCAGTGAACCTATGGAGATAGGAAAAATCACTGATCCCTTTAAAGAAAGTGTGAGACCTAAAGTGCAGTTACTGCAAAGCGCAGCCAGAGGGAGCAAGCACGAAGAATCAGAGGGTAGGCTGACACTCCCAAGTTTGGATGATGCAATAACTAACTCAAGGGATAATCAGACACACCTGGTCAGGGTGAAAGAAACCCTAACTGAGAAGCAGCTTTATAAGCATGGATTAGACAGGACAGAAAGGGTGGTAGCGACAGCAGCAGCAGCAGCAGCAGACGACACAGAAGAGAGAGGAAGGAGATGGCTCCGAGGAGAGAAGGAGAGGCAGTTGGATTTGCGGGCCTTACAGAGAAGGAACAAGTTCCAAGAGAAACAGTTCCACGGTGGAAAGCTCCAGGGAGAAGTCTTCAAGGAAGACAGAGAAAAGAGAGGGACCTGGAAAGTGCCTGGTAAAGAAAGTACCAGAGAAGCACAGCTCAGAGAGCAGAGGTACCTGCATACTTCCTTTCCTGACCGTGAGCTACCAGGAGTTCAGAGGTGGGTGCACAAGACTCAGCCCAGGAGTCTGAGAAACACAACACTGAACCAGGAACTGTGGCCAAACCCTAGAAAGGCATGGAAACCAGAGAGCCGTAAGTGCAGAAAACACAGCTGGAGAGAGGTTTGGGAACCTGTACAAAAAGTGTTAACTAAAAGTCCTGTTACCTGTTTTCCAGACCAGGTAGAGCAAGGCTGGAGAGTTTTAGAGAGAAACTCTGAAGTGAAGCCAGAATTACATGAGGAAAGCTCAGGGCCAGCAGATATGTCGTCAGAACAGGAGGAGATGCAAATAGACCCTGCTGAACCCGATTCATTGCTACCTGACTGTCTCATGGATTGTACACTTTGTCTAGCCGGGAGTTTGGAATCCTTGGCAGAAGTATAGCTCGCAGGGTATATGTTAAAATACAGTTTTGATAAGCTAAAAGAAGAAGCTGGCTTTTGTTTCCATGAACTGGTTTGTTCTAACACCTGCATAGCTAATAAGACTGTGAAGTACGTCTAACTTTTGAATTCTGTAAATACCTTTTTGAAAATCCTGAATGAGGTGAGAATCCTGTTTTCCTTCGTTGAACCTTTGTTTGTGCATTATGGGAATAAACCTTACCCTTTACCTTACACATGGCTTTCACAACTAATTATTTCAAGAAAGATACTACTAGTACCAGCATGCATCTGGGCTAAGAAAAGTTTCTCCCTTTGATGAAAACAATAATGTCCACCCTGACCCTTTAAGCACGTGGCTCGGGGGCTGGGGTTGCGACAATATATATATATATATATATATATTTTATTTTTATTTTTTTTTCATTTTTCAGTATAAGGTGAAGATGTGTCAGGTCCAAAATGTACATATTATAGATGACCTGTAAGGAATGAACAGAATCATTTGAGTGCAGTCCCTTGTATACCAATGCTATGCGTTGTAGGAGGACTTCATAGTATATTGTGTCTATGTCTAGAAATATCAGGACAAAGCCTTGCTTAGAGTTTTTGATGCCTTTTATGAGTTTGTCAATGAGGGAGATTAGGAAGGTTTCAATGTGGTGGTTGGGTCGGAACCCATACTGATGTATGTCCAGAGACACTGATGTGTAGATGTGCTCTTGAAGTTGATGAAGGACTATTTTTTTTCCAGTATTTTTGTTAGGAAAGGTAAGCTGGAGATTGGTCGATAGGAGTTTGGATTTCTAAGGTCGCGTTTGGGATTCTTTAAGTTTGGGTGGATAGAAGCAGTTTTTAGACTGGTGGGAACTATCCCTTGGGAGAGTGAGAGGTGTACCATTTTGTATTGGATGGGGGCTAGCTCTGACCTTGAGATTTTTATCCATCTCACTGGACAGGGGTCAAGTGGAGAGGTGATTGTGTTGAGGCTGCTGCTGATGTTTTCAAGTTGCTTAGGGGAGGTTGTGCTAAATGAGTGGAGTGGGTACCAGGGTCTGTACTGGTAAGTGTGGGTCCAGCATGTATGACATTGAGTAATTTTGATTGGAAATAAGTAGCAAAGTCCTGTGAGGTTGGAGCGGTGGTTGATAATGCTTGCTTGTTCTCTGTCATTAATAATTTGGCAATGTCAAAGTGTTCCCTGGGTTTGTGTAGTGGTTTCTTTATGGATTTGGTGTGAAACTCTCTTTTAGTTTCATTTGTTTTGATCCGGTAGTCGTGAAAGATGCCGAGGTAGTCATCTTTCACTTGTTCCTCTTGGATGTTCCTCCATTTTCGCTTGCGCTTTGTAAGGTCACGTTTGAGGTTTTTCAGGATAGGAGAGTACAAGGTAGATTTGTGGTGGTGGCAGGGACTGCTTGGTTTGGTGGGAGGTGCCATGGCATTTTTACTAATAGTGGCTTGCCAGTTATTGATGTTGAGGTCTAAGTCATCAGTGTCCATAGCCATTATAGAGATAACTTCCTCCAGAAATGTATTTTTGTCAAGATGTTTTTGAATCGACAGTGGGCCCCATACGATTGATCTGTGGGGTTGGGGGGCTTATTGTAGGGTAGAAAAAAGGTAATGGAGTAGTGGCCAGACCAGGGAACATTGCTATTTGGGAGTCAGGTATTCTAGTGGAGTCCATACGTTGGGAGGGACAGAAGATAAGGTCTAAGGCATTCCCTTTTTGGTGCGTAGGGTGGTGGACTATTTGTGTGAAGTTGAGAGACTCCATTGCATCCAGAAAGTTGTTGGCATATTTTTGAGGGACAGAAGACAGATTTAGATCACCTAGGAATATTAACTGGCATTTGGGGTTTGAGTAGGAGCTGATGGTTTCAAGCAGGATAGCTAGCTCTTCATTGCTTTCTGTGGGTGGTCTATAGGTGAGGCATATACATAATTGCTTGTTGGAGATTGTTATTATATTCAGGCCATTTGTGCTAGATGATGAGATTTGTTTGAATTTCAGACCACTCTATGTAAAGATGAAGACCCCTCCACTTTTACGTCCTATACGGGGGCAGTTAAATAGGTTAAAATTCAGAGGTTTTAGCTGGATCAAGAGGATAGTGTCCATTATGGTGAACCAGGACTCAGATACCCTGCCTCAGATACCATTGCCAGGGTCCCATGCCCAGCCTCAGCTCTGCTCAGCCCTACAATGCAGTACCCAATAAGACCGAATGCCTCTGTTGACATACCTGAAAGGGCTGGGGAGAAAACTATATGCAGCTATAGTGCTCCAATGGGACTGGGTTCCCAGGGACTGCACCTGCATTGCAGCTTTTTACGTTTACATTTGTATTTATCAGTTACTATTCAATAAATAATGAAATGAAATATGCAGGGCAGTGAGGTGCCCTGTTCCCCTCCGTTTCACAGCTGCCCCTCAGATACTGTGGTCAGAGTTCTGTATCCAGTCTCAGCTCAGCCCTGCAGGGCCAGGTAAGGTTGGCTGCCTCTGTTGACACTCTTGAAAGAACTGAGGGAGACAAAATGTGTTTGCCCACTGCCTTTATGTAACTATAATGTTCCAATGGGGCTAGATTCCAAAGGACTGTGCCTGTATTGTAACATAGTAACATAGTAAATGACGGCAGATAAAGACCAGCATGGTCCATCCAGTCTGCCCAGCAATACAGCAAGAGTAGGTGCACCTGTCGCTCTGTGCAGGCCACCCCTCCCCATGTCTTTGTTTAGGGGTGGACCCACCACATTGCAGTTTTCTACTTTTAAATATTTATGTATCTTTTACTATTCTATGAACAATGGAAGGTACCCTGTGCCTTCCCAACTTCATAATTGCTGTTGCAAACAATATATGAAAAAGATTGTTGCAAGAAATATTATTGCACTGTATCTTTTGAATTTCCAATGGAATACATATATTTTGATACTGCAACTTCTCCTGCCACTGACTTATATTAAAGTGCAAAAGTGTTTCCTAGCCCAGACACTGCCAAACTCCTCTCTTTCTCCCTTAGAATCTAGAAGCCCACACCAGCACTCCTTCCTGACCCTTGGAAAATCAGAGTCAAAATGGTTGTCTGTCATTTGGTTTGCTGAACACTTTCAAGAAAAAAACAACAACAACAGTTTGAATCTCTTGTTTCTGTGCTTTGATATAACAAGGCAAAGAGACCCCAGCCACAAGTCAGGCTTAATGCTGTTTGTGCTTGTTTTTTTCTGCTTTAAAGTCCTCTTTTGCCCTGGACATAACCCTATGTCAGTAGTTCTAGCCGCCAGTCAAGCTGGTATATTTTGCTTTCTTCTTTTCAGTCACAGCCACAGCCAAACTCCTCTCTCTTCCTTAAAATCCAGTGATGAAAAAATTGGAAGTGATGTTAATGTTTTGGGGAATTTAGGCCTGTTTCTAACCTCCCTTTCTGTTCAAAATTAATAGAATGAGTGCTTTTACAATAATTAAAGTATTTTTTGGATACATTCTCTATTATGGATGAATTTCAATTTGGGTTTCATACAGAACTGTGTACAGGAATGTTGCTAGTTCACTTCTAGATTAGTGTTTTTCTACTACTACTACTACTACTACTACTACTACTACGGATCATTCTATAGAGCTACAAGACTTATGTAGTGCTGCACAGGCCCATATAAAAGACGGTCCATGCTCATCAGAGCTTACACTCTAGTTAAGACAGACAACACAACAGATGAGGACAAGATTACATCTAGGGTACTGGTAAGGAAACAAATAGGGCTGAACTTGGAAAGGACAATAGGGTAATTGCCGTTTTCCTGGAGGCGGCTTCTATCTTTGACTCAGTTCCTCACCAGGCATTGTTACATTGTTTAGCTGATCTAGGAGTGAGCCTTGAAATTATTATGTGATTTGCATCATACTTAGATGGTTGTGTTGGATAAATCCTTATCTAGATGATTTCCTGTGAGATGTGTTTTACCACAAGCCTCAGCTTTATCAATCATTTTGTTTGATGTGTTTTTGTTGCCTACTTTATTTTTTAAGAGGCATTGAAATTAATTTTAGGATTTATGCTGATGACGTGATGATATTCCTGGTTGTAGGTTCAGATGTGCATCAGGGGCCTAAGTGCATGTCAGAGCTCATAGAAGCAGTGAGTTATTTTTTTTATAGGAGAATGGATTACAGATGAATATCCTGAAGAATGAGATATGGATTCTATTCGATCTCCCCTCCAAACTAGTAGTGGAAGATTAGATGATCCCTGTCTCAGATTCAGCTTGATATTTAGGGGCATGTTTAGAATCTGCATTGTCTTTTTGGCCACATATTCATGAATTGTTTCAGAGGTCTTTTTACAAGTTATGCCATTTTATTAAGCTGAAACCTCATCTTGATTCTCAGGATTTTCAGACAGTAATGCAGTATTCTATTTTAGCGCTGGATGATCATTTCAATTCTTTACTTGTAGTCTTTAAATCTTTATAGATGATACAGAGGTCATCTGCTCATATTTTAATGGGCTCCTGAATTTTGGATCTTGTGTCCCTAGTACAGAGTGAACTGTATTAGTTACCAGTGCAGTGGGGCATACAATTTAAGCTTATGATGATGTTTAAAGCTTTACAAATGTAGTTTTTTTTATCTAATGTCATGCCAAGTTATGTTAATTCTGTCTCCTGCAGGCTCAGGTCTCAGGTCAAAGGCTTGTTGAGAGTTTTGACTCCTCTTGCTAGTTATGGAGTGAAATCTGTTCAAGGCTCCTTTTTTTTTTGCAAGGTCTTCTTTTATGGAATCAGTTACCAGTGTCTTTGAGCCTTTAAACTGATTATTAACTGTAGGAAGAAGTTGAAGGTGTTTTATTGTAACCCGGGTTCAAGTATCAACTATTCTGGTATAGTAGGATGAAACAAATAGTAGTCATGGCCTTAACCAGAGTAGTGACACAAGACTAAGATTTAATTAAACTAGGGTTGCCAAATGGATGGTTTTATGCTGGCCCACCCAGTTTTGCATGTTGGAAGGCAGCAACGGCAGAATAGTAACACCAGCCAGCGAAGGGCTGTTTTTCTGCCAACCACTGTGCCAATTGCCAGGGCCAGCCCTACGCATGTGCGAGCATGTTGTTGGCACATCACTATGCTGTATCCAAACAAATATACCTTAATGTCACTTCTCAGAGCTATATGTAACTTCACAGTCCAATCTGTATGATAAGCTCTACTTTTCACCTTCAAGATGATATATGTCAAAAGATTTCCTTGTGTTACAACACATCCATAGCTTCATATAAATATGCAACTGGGTCTCAGAACCAGAATGGGGCGACTTACTGAACACATATATTCATATGGAAACAGCGCCCAAACCTCACATCAATGACCCAACTGGTTGCTTATTTATTAATCAAACGCTAAAAAGGATGTAATATTATTCAAAAAACATTATTTGAGGATGCTTATCTGAAACATGGTAAGTGTACTCCCAACGCCTGAATCATAGCGCCATAGCGTTTCACAATCCACAACGTTTCGTCAGGGGATGCTCATCATAACTGCTCAAACTTAGCATTGGTCCTCATTAATTATCCCATGCCGGCTGTTGCATCATCTAGCGTTTATTGATAGACGATGCAACAGCCGGCATGGGATAATTAATGAGGACCAATGCTAAGTTTGAGCAGTTATGATGAGCATCCCCTGACGAAACGTTGTGGATTTTCTGTTGTGAGTGTTTTCTGAGGTCCTGCTTCTGGTGCTTCATCTCTGAACACAGAACAGAAATATTTGTCAAGCAATTACGCTTTATCCTCATCGGCTTCTACATATTCCTCCCTTCACCCTTGAGTCTGACAATGCCACTCCTGCCCTTCCTTTTCTCACTAACATATCTGAAAAATGTCTTATCCCCCATTTTATTGCATTGGCTATTTCCTCCTCTTTTTGAATCTGCTTTCCTGACTACTTTGCTAGCTTCTCTAAGTTTTTCCAAATATAGATACCTGTCTTCCTCTCTTTGTGATCTCTTGTATTTCATGAAGGGCTCCCTCTTTTTCTGCACCTTTTCAGCTACTTCTTTCATAAACTATAGTGGTCTCCTTTTCCTTTTATCTTTATTTACCATTTTAACAAAAAGGTTGGTTGCCCTTAAAATATTCCCTTTCAGTTTTGCCCACTGTTTTTCTACATCCCCCAGCTGTTCCCATCCCGCTAACGACTCTATGAGATATTGGCCCATCTTGGCAAAGTTAGTTTTCCTAAAGTCTAAGACCCTCGCTTTTGAATGGATTTTAACAGCCCTAGTCCTAATACTGAACCACACCATCTGGTGAACAGTGAATGCAAATGATCTCCCACTATAACATCAGAAACACTCTCACCATTGTAAGCTCCAAGTCCAGTATGGCCCCTTTCACGTGTGGGGTCTGTTACCAGTTGCCTGAATAGTTCTCTCTGTAGAGAATCCAGGATCTCCTTACTTATAAATGATACTGCAGCAGGAATGTGGCAATCAACATCTGGCATATAGAAATCCCCTATCAGTCGCACTTCTCCTTTCCTGGCAATGCTGCGCATATCATCAATTAACTCTCTGTCCACCTCTTCCTCCTTTGAGGGGGGTCTGTATATCACGCCAATGCATATAGATTTCTCTTTCCCTCTTTCTAGTTTAACCCACGGTGCCTCCTCTCTCACTTTTAAGCTCTGTAGTTCCAAAGCTTTAATATTATGTTTTTACATATAGTGCCACTCCTCCTCCCCTTCTTCCTACCCTGTCCTTTTTGAATAAAGTATAGCCAGGTATATTTACATTCCAGTCATGGTTTTCTGTGAACCATGTTTCTGTAACTGCCACTAAATCCAAGACAGCCTCTCCTTATAAAGCTGCAACATCTGGGATCTTATTTCCCATGCTACGGGCATTTATACACACTGCTTTCCATATGTTGCCCCTTTTACCCATTTCCATAAAGGTATTTAATGTTTCACTTACCTGTGGGCTTTCACTTACCTGGGGGCTTTCTTCACCCATCCCCAATGAATCTAGTTTAAAGCCCTCTTCAGTAGATTAGCCAGTCTGCTACTGAAGACACGTCAATCCTTCTTGGATACCACCTCTGTTCTGCAACCCTTGGAATAGCATCCCATGGTCCAGGAAACCAAAACGCTCTTGATGACCATTCTATCCATTCTCTCTCTCCCTTTCCCTGCAACTGTCCCTGTCTCTCCCCTCCCTTTGCAACATTTGTTCTTATCCCCCTTTCTCTTACTCACCTTCAACATAATTAAGCAGTAGGAGCAGCTGTGGGAATCAATTCTTCAACTCCCTAGTGCTTAGCCTGTCTGTTTAATATTCAAGCAACACAAATTGTGAACATTTTTAGTTGTATTCATGGGTGGGACTTCCTATTACTGATCTCATGACTAACAAGAAGTTCCTCGTGCAAGTCCAACTGAAAGCATTTGAGCTTTGCTGACATTGCAGTTTAACAGATGGGCCAAGTCCTAGGGAGCAGAGGAGCTAGCTCCAACAGCAGGAGCAAGCTGAAGACATCAGGCAGTCTACTGTGCATGAAGCAGGCTGAAAGCAGTGAGTGGTGGGTGATGGAAGAAACAAGCTGACAGCAGGTCTTAAACATAGAACCAGAGGAACTATTTTGCAAATCTGTACATGGGAAAAATCAACAGAGGAAACTCAGCAACTACCATACGTAGTGTCAGCATGAACACGTGTAAGCTGGTATTTTGCAGATGTAAATGCATAAATGTCACCAATTAACTACAGTGACTTATTTTTATTTAATTTCAATTTGGCGAGAGGAATAAACAACAGAGCATTGAGGAGGATAACCCCTTTAATCTCTCCTGTAAAAGGCTGGCAGAAACAAGCAATTTTAAAAACTTACACGTGCCAGGGAGCAGCTGTAAATCTCGACATGGACAATTTTGGTCATATACTATATGTGCATCCCCTATATGAAATGGTGAATATATATGTAGATTTTTTACTAATCTGGGCCATGCTAATACCACTTGTAAATGCTAGATTTTCCCTGGGGCAATTACAAATACTTTATTTATTTAAGAAGCGTTTCTATTCCAGCCATCTATATTCATATTAAGCAGATTACAAATAAGCATAAGCAATAATCCAATATATAGGCAAAATCACATTCATAACATAATAACAAATAAATCCATAAATCTACTTATTCAGCCAGAACTTAACAACACTCATTCTATAAACATCTCGGTGAAATAATGTAACCAAGTAAAAACATTTAAATAAGTTTAAAGAACAGAGAGAAACCACTAAATATCATTAGCTGGCTGCATCTGAAGACTCTGTGGGGAAGAGCAGTGATTTGATGAGCTTTTTATCCCAGAGAAGGTGCCCTGGAGTAAGGAGAGGCAGCAATTGCAGCAAGGTTTAAAATAAAAACAAATGTGATTGCAAGCGCAATTGACAGGACCAGAGCCATGATTTGGGTTGCCATGGCAGAAGGCAGAGGCAGTCAGGTTTTTTTTTAAAATGAAACTGCAACTGTGGCCAACAGGAGAGTTCCCTGATCGTGGGTCCATGATAGTGCTGTGCATCCCGGCGCTGGTGGAGGAAAAGTCTGAAGGCAAGATGAGGTGTTAGAGAGACAGTCCCAAGGAAGGCAGTGGAAATTGGACCCGGGCTCTGCTCTGGAGCAGGCCTGGAGCCTGCATAGAGTGAGAAGAGGGCAGAGCCAATTGTGCCGGGGCTGGTGAGTGTATGACCATAGCAGAGGTCCAGGATAAGAGAGAGAATCGTGGCACAAGGCTGGGGAGCCCAGAAAGATAGTTTTAAATTGTTTACAAGGGCTCAGGTCTGCCATAAAATCACAGCTAAATACAAATTAAGGGCTGACACCGCACAGTGCTCTGGAGTTTTGTTTTCAAGAGTAAATGGTTGGGGGAGATTAAGAGAGGCTCTAGGAGACTAATTCAAATATAAAATTAAACTATTAAAATGGAATGTGTACCCAGAAGAGAGAGACTGCATTGAGCATGTTCAAAGTGTCCTGTACAAGGAGCAGCTGGGGAAGGAGACACAGAGAGCCTTATTAAGTACCTACAAATGGCAGAAATGGGGGGAAGAAGGGTTTAAGACTACGACTACTACTATTAATCATTCATATAGAGCTACAAGGTACAAGCAGCACTGTACTAACACATACAGTGTGGTAGGCAAAGGCCTATGATCCATGGTGTCTGAAATAAGCAGAGAGGCCTAAACAGCTTGACCTGTAAATGAAGCCTGTGGAGAGGCCCAAAGGAATTACACATTCCCCTGAACGCTGCTACCATAGAATCGAAACTTAACTGAGCACAATTAAGTATAGCTAAGCAGAATCGAAACTTAGAGAATATAGAAAAACAACTTTAATTGGTATTGATAAGAGAGTGAAGCTTCTATGGAAGTAATTAACTCTGCTGAAAGAAAAGTTACAGTGCCTTGCTTTCCCACATGTTCTAGTCAGCTAAGTGACCTTGGAGGAGAAAAGTATCAAAGCAGGAAGAACTGACCATTGTAATTGGGACTGTAAGGGGGGTAAGCAGGTGCTGAGCCCAGTCAAAGGTCTTCATTGGATGACTACGTAACAGTATCGGGACCAATAGATGGGATGAAAGGGGTTACCGGGACCAATGAGAAGTTTGCCTATACCTAGAATGGACAAGAAAAGTATAAAAGTTATTGTTTTACTAACAGCCATTGCTCAGCCATTTTGAATGTGATTCTGCTTGAGTCTTGTGCACAAATAAATGATTTGGACCTTCTGAACAGACTCCTGGTATTATTGGTTCGTCTGCGCTCTGCTGCTACATATTCTTGGTGCGTTGGCCGGGAGGGTATACGGGACAATATACCACGACTTTCCGCCTCTACAGGTTTGGTCCTGCCGGGATCGTGCCCTCCCGACGTGGGCTCGGCTCCCAGGCGCCACGGTCCAGTTGCATCGGAGGGAGTTGGGCCGGACCTCGGCGGGTGCCGGACCCGGACGGAGCCAACACCTCGAACCCGTGGGGGGAGTCCGAGGTCCAACTCATGCGCTTGCTTGGGAACGGGGACCGGATCCAGTGAGTATAGTTTTGATTTGACTAGACAGATGAGTCAGAGCAGAACTGTTGTTTGAACTTTGAAACTTTGGAATTTGATATTTGGTAAGAGAGCTTGATCACCTCTCAAGACGGTCTGACTAATCCCGCATGAGTATGCGCGGGGTGAAACTATCGTCTTTTTGATTTTGATTTTGGAATTTGATATAGTCTAGTCAGCAGAGACAGGATTGGGCTGTTTTGGGATACGTTGCTAGCATGATTGTGTGAATGAAGTGTGAATGAGAGGTCTGGCAGCACGGACCAAGTGAAGGTGGACTCCTGAGTAATGCATTTCCTGGCCGGGCGACCGCGTCCAGGTCGTAAAAAGGAGGAAGCGAGCGTCGTCTTGTCTTGTTATTTGTTTCCCTTAAATGTTTCTAGGGCCGTGAGGACCCCTTACCCACAGTCCGCCTTCCTTTTCCCTTCTGTTTGTTGTTGCGCGCACACATCGATATGGGAGGGGCGGGGTCTACTAGGCACACTCCGTTAGAATGTATGATCAAGTATCTCAATAAAGGATATTCAGGGGATTATGGAGTAAAAATGACTGCCTCACGATTACAGCTTTTGTGTACTAGGGAGTGGCCCGTCATAGACCCCATGTGGCCCCGAGATGGAACGTTTAACCTAGGAATTATTCAGTCAGTTCATCGGAAGGTGCGAGTAGCGCACCCCGATCAGTACCCCTATATAGACTCTTGGTTAAGTATTTGTGAGAATCCGCCCCCTTGGGCAAAGCGCTGTTATGAAGAACAGTGCAGAATAATGTTAGCATTAACAGACCAGACCCAGAAGACAGGGACAGTCGAGAAACCTAGTCAGAAACCTGTTCTTGTAGATCCTGAGTCCCCGGGAGCTGTAACTAGACAGCCCCGAGCCCAGCACCCAGTGAGAGTACCACCACGTCCCGCGGCAGGCCCCCGGGACCGGGAGAGTTCACCCCCTCACCAGCCGGAAGACCAGTTAGATGAGCTGTCTCGAGAAGAGGCTGATCAGTCTGAAACAGAGACTGAGGATAAGCAGGAGTCAGAGCAGGAAGATGAAGATGTATCCTCCCTGACCGAGACAGAAAGTGATAAATCAGTTGTCAGTGCTAGTTCATCTGTTGCAAGCGAGGCTCCCCAGACTAAGCGAGTCTCAAAGTTGAAAGCCCCCACCAAGATAACGAAAGTCACTACTAAGAAGCAGAAAGCCCTCCCGAAAGTATTAGCCCCCCTGCGGCAAGTCCCGGGACTGCCCGTGCGAGATGAGCATGACCAGATAGTAGCGGGACCCCTGAGTCTAGTATATGTGCCTTTCTCCACTGCTGATTTGTTGAACTGGAAATTGCATTATGCTTCTTACACTGATAAGCCCCAAGAATTAATGGAATTGATGCATACCATTATGGAGACTCACCAACCCACTTGGGCAGATTGCCGTCAGCTCCTGTCCACTTTATTTACCACTGAGGAGCGGACACGAATTAAGCGAGCCAATTTTCCCAATGGAGAAAGGTGAATAGTGGTGTACCCCAGGGATCTGTGCTGGGTCTGCTGCTTTTTGACATATTCATAAATGACTTGGAAAGTGGAATAACGAGTGAGGTTATCAAATTTGCAGATGACACAAAACTATTTAAAGTTGTTAAAACCCAAGAGGAATGTGGAAAATTGCAAGAGGATCTTGATAAATTGGAAGACTGGGCATTAAAATGGCAGATGAAATTTTATGTGGACAAGTGCAAAGTTATGCACCTAGGGAAGAACAACCCAAACTATGGTTACACGATGCAAGGCTCCACATTAGGAACCATCACCCAGGAAAAAGATTTAGGCGTCATTGTGGATAGCATGTTAAAACCCTCGGCCCAATGTGCAGCGGCAGCCAAGAGACCAAATAGAATGCTAGGTATCATAAGGAAAGGAATGGAAAATAAAACAAAAGATATTATAATGCCTCTATATCGTTCCATGGTGAGACTGCACCTTGAATATTGTGTGCAATTCTGGTCGCCGTATCTTAAAAAGGATATAGCGTTATTAGAAAAGGTTCAGAGAAGAGCCACCAAAATGGTAAAGGGGATGGAAGGATACTCCTATGAAGAAAGGCTAAAAAGGTTAGGGCTCTTTAACCTGGAAAAGAGACGGCTGAGGGGAGATAGGATAGAAGTCTATAAATTAATGAACGGAGTGGAACGGGTAAACGTAGATCGATTGTTTACGTTATCAGAATATAGAAAGACTAGGGGACATGCAATGAAGCTACAGGGTAAACTATTTAAAACTAATAAAAGAAAATATTTCTTCACTCAACGTGTAATCAAACTCTGGAATTTGTTACCGGAGGATGTAGTAAAGGCTGTTAGTGTAGCTGGGTTTAAAAAAGGTTTGGACAAGTTCCTGGAGGAAAGTTATATAAACCATTATTAAGAAGGGACCCAGGATATCAATCCTTGACCCGGTACAAGCATTGCGGAACCTGTGTCTTTTGGGGAAACTGCTAGGTACGTATGACCTAGATTGGCCACTGTTGGAAACAGGATACTGGGCTTGATGGACCATGGTCTGACCCAGTATGGCATATCTTAAGTTCTTATGTTCTTATGTTCCAGGTGTTCTGTATGTGAGGGAGATGGTTAGATACTTGTTGGTTATAGTTAGTGTGTTGTCCTTGCTTGTGTTAGTGGTGGCGATTGTTTTGAATCTGAATTCCTTTCTGGTAAGTATTAGTACTCCTCCTCCTCACTTTTGTGCTCTGATGCCGTTAAATGCTGAGTAACCTGTTGGGGTTACTTGATTTAATATGACTTGGTCTCAGTCGTCTAGCCAGGTCTCAGTGATGCATATTATATCAAGCTTCTTGTCGTGGATTAGGTCAAGGATATTATTAGGTTTGTTCCTGATAGATCTGGCATTTAGTAGAGCACACCTGATGTTTGTTGAGATTATTGGGTTTGTGTGTTTATTATTTGTGTGGTGAGAGGGTGTGTCATGTGTGGCATTGTATAGTTTGTATGCTGTATTCTTTGATTGTTGACGTTCTTTGGATATGTCTGATGCTGGTGTAGATATGAGTTGGGTGTTGTATAGGTTTATCAATGGGATTTGTTCATTGAGTCTGATGCTGTGTGTGCAAAGTGCAAACATGTGTAGGAATGTGAGGTAGGCCATGATGTAGTGGTTAGTGGAGTTCATTTTATAACTAGTATTTACTGACCTGGTATAGGGTTTTTTACTCGTGTCTTATGTTGCATATGGTTAGTTTGCAGATTAGTTATGAGGTGGTAGTTATGAGGTGGTAGGTAGGATTAGTTATGAATTGATGTAGGGCTTGAGCTGCGTGAGTTGTTTTGCAAACTAAGCTATGCAGAAATGGGTAGTAAGTTTCTATTCAATTAGTCCTATAAGCAATGAATTGTCCAAGCAGTATTACAGTATTAACTTAAGCAAGCAATGGATTGTCCAGGCAGTATTACAGCATTAACTTAAGCAAGCAATGGATTATCCAGGCAATATTACAGTATTAACTTAATCAAGCAGTGGATTGTCCAGGCAGGATTACAGCATTAACTTAAGCAAGCAATGAATTGTCCAGGCAGAGTAGGGTAGTAGGCTTAACTTACAATCAGTGGAATGTTCAGACAGGGCACGGCACAGATTTAATTTTGATGAATGCATGGAATGCAGCTCTTTGGCCGCTACATGGTCCACACCTAAGGTCATGCCAAAAGGCTCTCTGGCGAGGCCCTCAGGTGCAGGCCCGCCCGGCGCGGGCCCGCCTGGCGGCGGCATCCTCTTTTACTCCTCTATGCTCCTCCCACAGCCACGATTGGGCTGGAGTTCCTGAGCGGGAATACCTGCCGGCCCACTCAGTGGCTCGACCCTGATCGGGAGAGCCTGTTGATGGCCGCAGGTCCTCAAACCTCATTGGTCCAGTCTGTCCTTGCCTCCTCAGTACAATATTCTCTTGCTTTGCATCGTCAGAGTGAATTTTGTGAGAATGCTTTTTCGTTCAAAAAATTTGAGGTTTGTGAATTTTCCTTGTACTCATTTCTTGTCCTCTGGATTTTGTTCTCCAAATATCTTAAGGATATCCTATTGCACCCTGATCCTGAATCAATTAAAATTTCAAAAATGTATTATTTGCCTAAGGGGTATGTTTACTAAACGGTGCTAACGTCGCAGCTGTGACATTATCGCACGATATGTGACATTATCGCGTGATAATGGCGCATTACCATACGAGAACGTCATGTATCACGCGATAACGTCTGCTGTGGCGGTAAGGTGCGCCGAGTGAGGAGCAAGGCCCCCCAGAGGGCGGAGGAAGGTTCCCAGGGGAGGAGAGAAGGGGTAAATGGGTGGAGAGTGGGCGTGGAGTGGCTCCTTGCACACTATCGCCGTGAAATGAAGCTCAGAAAATTAGCACTAGTGAAAACCTGGGGCAAGGCACATTTGCAGGTCAGAGAAACCATTTCAGTCAGCAATGTACAGCAAAGGCAGGGAAACCCAAAAACATGATAGTAGTGATACATGTGAAGGAGCCAAAAAAGCAAAGAAACAGATAAAATGAAGAGAACTGCATTTGAAATCCCAATAACCAAGCTGGCCAATAGTGATATTAATGAGAAACATAAAGCAACACTACTGACAAAGCATAAAAAAGAAGATATCATGTCTGGAAGAGTCTATTCTCAGTCCCCCTACAAAGTGAATGATCCCACATTGAAATAGCGGTGATCAGGGTTTTTGTCGTTACTGGGCAGGTTTGTTATGGCATGCACATATGCAGCAACAGCAGAGTGGGTACATAGGAAAGGGCAACTGTACTGATGCTGTAAATGGGATACAAGGGGCTGCAGGCGGCACATGCTATGGTCCAGCTGGGGCACAGTGAGGACTAGGCAGATGCCTAGGTTGCACACAGGAATGCCGAAACTGTAAAGCAGGAAGACAGCAACCATGAGGGTCCAACATGGGCACGAGTGTGTGTCCCACAGTGTCACAGGGGAGATTACCCAGCAGGTACCCCCCAAGGGCACAAATCATTGGCAGGTGGTGCCGGGGGGAAGAGCGCATGTACATGTAGGCACCCCTACCCGAGAACCCACACAATAGACAGCTGCCTACCGGCACACTGGATGGCCTGGGACTGCACACCACCAGCACCACCAGCATAAGGGCATGTCAGCATGGTGGAGGAGGGGTGCTGGTGGCGGAGGGGGCAATGGCATCTGCCCACAGCAGACCTTGACCAAGCCCCGTTTAGGTGGGTGCCGTGCACTGCAACAGACAGGGTCTGTCTGACAAACAGTCATGGTATCCCCAGGGAATGATGACCCCTGTGGCAACAGCCAGTGTGTTCAGGAGCAAAAGGTCACAAGTTCAAGTCCCAGCTGTGGCTCCTGCCAACCCTTTCTCCATATTTTACCCAGTACTAAACCGTGGTAATAAAGATGGATCCTTTATTGCAGATAAAATAAACATGCCTGAAACGCCTATATTTTACCCTACAGAGCACAGACACCATAAACATGTGCAATCCCTAGAGCAGAGTTTCCCAACTGCAGTCCTGGAGGGCCAAATACCATTCAGGTTTCATGCTGACCCTAATAAATATGCCTGTGCTGCATTTGTATGCGCTGCCCGCATTGTATGCAAATATATCTCATGCATATTCATTAGGGACAGCATGAAAACCTGAACAGTGTTTGGCCCACCAGGACCGGAGTTGGGAAACTCAACCCTAGAGCAGCGGCCAACAGGGGTACAAATACCCACACCCACATGCTCCACTATCCAACGCCTCATGGAGAGTCAGGCTGTTGGGTCCTCTGTGGAGCAGCATCTCCCAATACTGGCACCTGCATACCTTAGCAATGCCGTCCTAAACTTTGGAACACGTTCCACATATATCAAAAGGTTGCTATGATTAATGTCAGATAACAAATCCTAAGTTAAACACGCTTTGTTGATAGAGATTCATCAGAGCAACCTTTCTGAAATCTGTGGAGTGTGTTTTAGTTATTGATTCTGACAGTGTTTACCACCCTGGGGAGTGACCCCAACAGTTTTGCATACCATAGCAATGCCTGCACTGTGCCCAGGACTGGTGTGACGGCCAGGGCTGCCACAAACCTCTATATTTGCACAATGCTGGCATAGGTGTGGGAGTGTGTGTCTGTCTATCCAATGTGTTGTGGCTGCCTACACCTTACTCAGCCCACACTGCTTGCACTGTTTCCAGTGTTAGCCTGCCAATGTGCATAATGAGGAGCAAGGTACTGTGGGTATGGCCCGGACAGGGTGGCATGGGCAGGATGCATCTGCACATGGTATATGGCAAAGGCTGGGACATTGTAGTTCCCGACCACCACCTGCATGGATAGGGTGGCCACAGCATGTCATGCTGGGAGGTCACTCTCACCCTGACTGAGCAGTGACCATAGCTTGGCTAGGTTCCCCCATAGTGCTATGCAGTATTTTTCTTAAGTGATATTTATGGTTTTTTTTTCCTGGAGGGGCCCAATCACTGATATGCCTGCTTGGTGTATATGCTTACATTCCATTTTTGGGTGCACACAGTTCTTCCAGGAACATGCACTATGTACTAGTTAGCAGACTGTCTGCAGTTAGCATGTGTATGTCTGGAATGCTGTGCAGCGGGTGGAGATTGAATGTGCCCTTTGCTGTTGAATGTCAGATAGTGGTGGGGGGGGGGGGGGGCAGCTGAGCTGCTCTAGCATTCTGCCTGTCTGTCATTGCTTTATGTCATGCATACAGATCTGCATCGACTGCCCTGTAGGGTGCCTGCTCCCCAGCAGGACTGGGGTTGATGGTCCCCTCTACTGCCCCCATTGCTGAGATGTACAATGTTGATCTGTTGGTGGGAGATCCTGTCCCCCCACCCCAGCCACAGAGAGTGGGTTGTTGTTGTTGTTAAGTGTCGTCGAGTCGGAGTCGACTCATGGCGACCCTCTGGATAGCTATCCTAAACTGTGTTCGGTCTTCAGTCAGGCGGCTCATTGTTGACAGACTTGTACCCGTAGCTGCTGTTATTCTATCGATCCATCTCATTGCTGGCCTTCCTCTTTTGCGTTGACCTTCTATCTTGCCAAGCATAATGTCTTTCTCTAATGATCTCTCTCTTCGCATGATGTGCCAAAGTATGAAAGTCGAAGTCTTGTCATCTGAGCTTCTAAAGAAAGCTTAGGTTTGATCTCCTCTAGTACCGACTGGTTTGTTCTTCGGGCAGTCCATGGTATACACAGTATTCGCCGCCAGCACCATAATTCAAAGGCATCAGTTTTCTTCCTGTCTATCTTTTTCACTGTCCAGCTTTCACATCCATATGATGTTATTGAAAATACCATGGCTTGAACAAGTTGAATCTTTGTATGGAGAGAGACATCTCTGCTCTTGAGAATCTTATCTAGGTCTTTCGTAGCCATTCTGCCAAGAGCAATGCGTCGTCTGATTTCTTGACTGCTTGTTGCTTCTTTGTTGATAGTTGATCCAAGTAGGTTAAAGTTGTTCACAATTTCAATTTCTTCTCCTTCAACGATGAACCTGTTGATTATGCCAGTTGCCAAACACCTGTTGATTATTCCAGTTGCCAAACACCCCCCTTCACCTATAACATGTGACCATGGCACCTACACAGGATATGCACTATTCTGGGTGCATCATAGTGCACAAGGGCTAGATGTGACTGGGAAATACAGATGGACACAGGTTTAGCCTAGGTGTGTCTGCAAGGACTACTTTTCACACATGGGCACTGATGGGGACCTGCAGCATAGCCTATCTCAGCCATGCCAGGTGCTGCGGACCTGGTGCTGGGAGCCCGTGCTCACCCTCAGGGTGAGCACAGGACCCGCACAATGTCACAGTCTGTAGCTACTCTGTGCCAGTAACACACACGGTAAGTTCTCCCTACCAGGCCTAGATGCTGTGGGGGTGCATACCCCATTATGTGATCAGCTGTAGACTGCTGATCTGCATGTGCAGTGCATCATGGGTAAGGGCAGTTTACCCTATCCTGGTAACCACAGTAGACAGTTTGTGTGGTGACCTGCAGTCTTTCTGTAGCCAGCCAGCAGTGTGGTTGCAGCTATAGAGATGTAGCCTACTGGTTACGTCAATGACTGTGGAGGTAGTGATTGTGGAGGCAGAGATCATAGGTTCAGTCCCACAGTGGTGTCAGGTAAAAAGGCTGTCTGAGGTGTTTTCTTTTCATTTAAATCAGTGTTGCCAGCAGAAACACCCTCACAGTGCTGTAGCCTAAGGTCCCTCATAGGTGACCTATACAGCGCCCTGTAGGGCACATTATAGGGTGCCTTGGCAGACAGGGCACTTTATAATGTGACCTATGGGGCGCCTTATAGGGAGCCTTATGAGGCACCTTAGGTTACAGCACTGTGAGGGTGTTTTTGCTGGCAGCACTGATTTAAATTAGAAGAAAATGCCTCAGACAGCCTTTTTAAATTACACCACTGCAGGATCAAACCCATGACCTCTGCCTCCACAGTCATTGCAGTAACCAGTGGGCTACATGGTTATAACTTCTAACACTGCACTGGCATGTACTTAGGGTTAACGCGCGTTAACCTGTGTGATAAGGAAGCTTATCATAGCTCAGGAAGGAGCTATAGTAAAAGTGAAGTGACTCTGAACAAGCAACCTGTCAGTTCTGGTAGAAATAAGAAAACAGAATTTTTCTATAAAAGACTACCAGTCCCAGAATGCACCAGGTTTCCAACAGCCATTAGGGGAGCTGAAGTGGGGAAACGTGTGTTCAATCAGGAGGGCTATGAGGTAATCCCCAAGCACTCATCTCAAAGGGCAGGGCCTGATTCAGCACAGCTGCGCTGTGCTAGGGTGGAGCACTCATCTAAGCAGAATAAAGGTAGAGTTTATTCTACAGAGAATTATCCTCAGATTCAGCTTGGAGATCCTCAGTATCTTGGACAGCTTCATCATCTGGAGGATCATCAGAAGCAGAAGCCAGAGCGGACGGACAGAGAGGGCAAGAAACCATTTGGAAGAAAGAAGAGAAAAGCATTTGGGAGGTCTAAAGGAGTCCAGAGCAGTACGTATACTGGGAGACATTCAAAAGGCCAGCATACACCATTGGACTAGGGAAAACCAGAGGAGTGGTGTTGCAGGGCTAGGAATCTCCAGACGGTACCTGTGAGGGAGACGGCTGCACTTGGAAGGGACCCTAAGACCCGTGCCAGAAGGTATGTGAAGAGAGACCCAGTGTCCAGGGATCTGGATTGGAAGGCTGGACATAAGAACTGGACTACATACTGGCCAGGCTATTTAGAGAGGAACTCTAACAGCAATGGAAGCTCAGGTATGAACACTGATCTATGCCCTAGCTATACCCTTGAAAGACAGCAGGGAAACAAGTATTCTCCTGAGAGTGCTCCATTGAGAAATTCCTCTGTGCCAATCCATGATATTGAACCCATGATTGTTGAAGAAGGGGGAGAGGTTATAGACACAGGCTGTGAATACATGGATTGCTCTCTGTCTAAACTCCTTTAGTAATTTACTGTTACAAAGTACAACAACCATCACAAAGAAATACAAACTTGTTCTTTAATCTACTCAGAAAAGCTCCTGAGTAGGATTTGAGCCACACAGTAGAAAGCAAGCCAGCTAAGGGGTTTCAGCTGGGTAACTGCTAGCAATTGAGCCTTACCTAATTGCTTGTGAGCTCTGAGGAAATCACTTCTGAGTCTATGTGTGAAGATATAAGAAGTTAACCTGAAAAGAACAGTTTTTCCCTACTTTGTGGGTTTTGTTTGTTGATTAAAGCACTTCTAAGAAAATATTAGCTAGAGCCTACAGAAAAGACCAGTTTGTTACCAACCAGGTCTTTATTCTTTTGCTTTGATTGCCTGACAAGTTCAGCTGTTGTTTTCCTGATTTTGTTTTTCTAAGTTTAACACTGAAAGCAAGTATCCTGTTTTATGTGCTACCAAGCATATCTGTGTTGGGAGAAATAACCCCATAAATAAATATCTTATTGGCTTTACACTCAAGCACAACTAATTATTGTGAACGGCTGTGTCTGGTGTGAATGGACTACATTTCCCACAATCCCTTGCAAATCATATTAATATATGCCTTTGCCAAGATTGTGAACATTCTCACCCAGGCACCCGTCTGACAAATGGCATAGTTTTTCGGATTGCTTTTGCGCAAAGGGATTTACTTGCTAGGGATTACAACTCAAGACTGAAGGAAAAGACAGTTCAAGCTTAAAAGCTGAAAGAAAAGATTTTCCCTCAACTGCACTTTGGAGGAGAGGTGGCTGTTCCAGGTAGCTGTTCCAGGAAGAAAAGACCCTGTGCAGAGCTGGATTCATCACTGGCATAAGGTAACAAGTACCTGGGCATGTCTAGTGGTGGATGGGAGTAAGGCACATGGGTAATTGAAAAAAAAAAAGTAGAAAAAAACACCTGTTTGGAAGGTGGTGCACTGTGGGTTTTTTTTGTGTTTTCTTGCAGGGATTAAGATGGATCCAAGGGAACTAGCTGATTGGATGGCAGCCCAGTTTAGCAGGCAACAGGAGCTAGCACAGCAGGCTCAGGACACTGCTATGAAAGCCTTAATGGACCAGCAGAGGCCAGTGCTTGATCTGGTGCAAGCCCTAGTTAAACTGCAGAACCAAAGTGGACCAGATGCAAGACCAGCAGTAAATATGGTACACCACATTTGGACATTGTGGGACTCAATCAGGGAATTGGGGCATTTAGGTTTGGGAAGCTAACTCCAGATGATAATGTTGATTTATTTTTTAATTTATTTAACATCTCTTATATACCGCGCTATTAAAATCAGCGCGGTGTACATCGAACAAAATATACTGCAATGTGTACAGGTAACATCGAGTTTACAGAGAACAAGGGAATATAAAACATGGAATAAAAGGGATAACTATGTACAATAAACAATATACTATTTATATGCTTTAATTATGTACCATATTTAAACTCGAGTGAATATTGATGATTTTCTAGAGTCTTTTGAAAGAGTGGCACAAGCATTAGCATGGCCAGAGACCCAGTGGGCAGTAAGGCTGGCAGCCTCATTAACTGGAGAGGCGCTTGCAGCTTATAGAGCAATGCCAGCAGCCCAGGCTTTGAATTATAAGGTTGTAAAGGCTGCTATTAGAGATCGCCTAGGGTTGTCTATTTCAGAGTATAGGCGAATGTATAGAGCTACTACATTGAGAGTGGGTGAAACACCCAGGGCTCTGAGTCAGAGAATCAGAGGATTAGCTGTAAAATGGTTGGAGCCTGAGCAAAAGACGGTAGAAATGTTATTAGGCATTATTATGCTTGAGCAATTTATGTCTGCTGTGCCTAAAGATTTGCACACTTTCCTTATACAGCAAAATTGCCAAAATCTTGGAGAGGCAACCATGCTAGCAGAGAGATTCTTGGAAGCCACACAGGCTTGCCATAGAATGGGTGGCCCTCTTAAGATGGGTGCGGAGGCAAGCTGTGCTGTATCAGAAAAGAAAATAGTTATAAATGTTTCTGAAAATAAATGTACTGTGCCAAACCAGATGACACCGTGGAGTAGAAAGAAATGTTTCAAGTGTGGAAAATGGGGACATTTAGAAAAGGGATGCCAGACACACACTAGCTTAATGGGTGTGGATTTAAAACAGCCCAAAGAAGGATTTCTTTTGATGGTTGATGTGCAAGGAATTACCACAAATGCTTTGTTAGACTCTGGGGCAGATCAGAGTATGATGTCAAAAAGGCTTTGGAAGAGAATAGAGGCCCAAGAAGGATTTGTGCCTAGAACCCCTGAAAGCCAAGTTCACATCAGATGCATTCATGGTGCTGCAACATCATATCCCACCTATAGGCTAAAGGTTAAGTGCCTGGGGGAACAAGAGGAAGTCCTGTTAGCAGTGGTGCCTAGGCTACCCTTTGATTTGGTTCTAGGAAGAGACTGGCCAAGATTTAAGCCCACTCCTTATATGGCATTCTTCACATTATCGCTGCAACTAGCGCTGGTAACATTAGGACGGTTTAGTAAACATACCCCTTAGTCTCTCTGTCAAGTGAAATAAGAATTATATATTATTATATTTTACTATATTTCTTTCATCTTGGTGGTATCCTATGGTTTAATATATTTAATACATTTATTGTATTTCATTTTATAGCTAGAGTATAACGCTAAAGATTATCCTTCATGTGAGATTCAACACAGGGTCTCCAGTGAGTACCCATTGCATTTTATTTTAATGATTTCTTATTATCCTTCTCATATCCTTGTCAATGTTTTTCTACATTTCTACATTTAGTAGTATGTATATATGTTGTTTTTTGACTGCCCTGCATTTTGTTTTGTTTTCTTTATTATGATGTATTTAAATATCATCCTCTTTTTTTTAATATTTTTGTATTATTTTCAGTGTTTCAATGTATTTAAGTTATACGCATATTGTTTCTTTTTATTTTATTTTATAAGCTGGATACCCCCCGAAGAAGGCATTGCCAAAATGCTTTGGGGTTTTCATGAAATAAAGGCTCCTGTGACCTCCACACGACTCTTGCTCCTTGTGTTTCTCACACGTCACAGGGGTAGTGTCACTGTTGGAGCTACAGGTCATCTGAGAGGTGAGTTCCAGTTGTTTTGGGTATGCTGGGGCAGTAATGCGAGCATACAAGGACCTTGGGGACAGCACAGTTCAGGGTGGTCTGCCTGGTTTGGGGCCTCCTGTGGTGATCAAGATGGTAGGGTGGTGCCTGCTGCATTCATGTGTGGCTTGTGTGAGGCAGAATCTGCAGTTCACTGAGGAAAAGATGTGAGATCACCTTGATCTTTTGTTGCCCTGCAACAGTGCAGTATTCTAGCAAGGGATGAGCTGTATTCTGTTGGGGCATTGAGGTGCAGGGGAGCAGTAGAGGTGGTGCTTACTTCAGAGTCTGGTGGGCATGTGACAAGTTTATTTGTTGGGTTAGTGCTCCTTCCTTTTTAGCAAGCTCCTTTGACCTCACCAATGTTTAAATTTTCTATAACATGCCGATTGTCTGTTCTGCTTGACTAAACCTCAGGTTTCTCCATTTATACTTTTACCTCCTTACCATTATTCACTGTCATTCTGTCATACCTCGAACAGGGTCATTTGTATTCACTATTTATTACTCCTGCTGGAATTCTGCACAGAAAATTCAAAATTCTGTGTCAAAAGATCTGAATTATGCAAAAATTGGCATGCTGTGTTTGTCAGAATAAAAATGGACGCTGTGTTTGATTGATATTAATATAAAATACAATACAGAAAAAACATATAATAAAAAAGTGAAAATTTGAATTATTGTGAGCAGAATTCTAGCAGGAGTAATTTATACAGGGCTGCGAACTTTAGCACGCATCCACTTGCTCAGCCTTGCAGCATAAATCTACAGGTACTATGTCTTCATTATTGTAAGGATTAAAAAGAACAAAACAAAACCCACATACAAAATACACCCGTTGTGGTACTGCACAGCTCTTATCCAGCATGACTCACTTCATGAGAATTCCTAGACTTGCTTCATATGCTCATATCTATATGACACTCAGGTCGCTGGATGATTTATTTCACTCATGCTACTTCTCCACTACTGTTGCTTGAGAGGAACAAATAATACATTTTCTTCTCTAGCATAAACATTATAACATGGCATACAGCATTTATGAATCTATCAATAAACTCCAGATGTAAATGTCATATTAGAGGTTTATTACTTCAAATATAAAAATCAAACTGCACTAAATGTTTTGCTTACTTTTAGGCAGCTTTATCTCAGGTTTGCGAAGTGAATTAGGAATTGTACCTTACACATTCTTCATGCAGAACGGAGAGCTGCAGAGCCCCTGCTTCTTCCTACTCCTTCTGCTTCTCCAGCCAGAACAGAGGTTTATTCTATTGGACCTGTAATCGAGAAGTAATGATTTTTGCAGGCTCGATGGATTGGCTGTTTTCTGGGGAAAGAAAATTTCCACAAGGTAGCTTGGCTGAGCTGCCCGTAAAAGCGTGAACAAAATACCAGCAAGTTTAGAAAGCAGGCACTTCAACCCTTCTTTAAACTCTGCCTACTAAACTAAAATAGAAATTTTACTAGTACATGTATATTCAAGAGAAGGAAGAAGCTCACAAATAAAGGTTGTAGATGTAGGAGGCACTAAACAGGGCAAAGAAGAGTAAAAGGGGAAAGCAAAATAATAAATTAGAATGAGTATGAGTTAGCCTGATTAGGATACTTCTTTATGTCCTCATGTGTTAACATGTCTGCATTTGAACTCTGTTTTGTCATGTCAACTGGGTCATCGTTTTGTGTCTTCCTATTGGCAATCTGTTTTTTTCTCTGGTGGGGTACCCCTTAAGAACTTCAGAGTCAACTGTTTGAGGAATGAACTCCCCTAGGTGGTTGCAGGTTTCAAATTTGCTTTTGCTGGTTTAAGCTTCATGCCTTCCACTGTCTGTATTTTTATACTTCATGGGCCTCTTATTTATGTCCCTAGGTTTTTACTTGTCATTCTTTTTAGTATCTTTGGTAGTATGCTGGGGATGCCATCTATGCATGTGGCATCATCATGAAGGCACGTGCAGGTTTTATGTACTTTTTCAGATGCCTCTGGGGCACAGCACCTGCAACTGGTGGGTGACTATGACCTAGTATTGGAAGGTTTGTACATGGTGCTCAATTGGGTGGGTTTATTGGTATTTTCTATGGCCGTGGGGCCTCTGGGGCCATTTTTGGCTTCAGTAGGCTTGCTGGTGATGCTTTGGATAGGGCAGTGGCTGTTGTTCTTGCTCTGCTGCTTTGTTTAGGTCATGGGGTTTGGGCAGCTGCAGGGTTACCATGGGTGTGGGTTGTTTACCTTTGACATTGACTTGGCGTATTCTAGGGGAATTATTGTCCATGGCTCTATGGTTCTTTTCCCTCCTCAATCTCTTTGGCAAGACTCCCATGTCCCACCGGGTGAGCTTTGGTGGGCAGTTACAGTGGATTTTGCTGTTTCAGCTTCCATGGTTCCATGGTCTGAGCTAGGGCCCTTTCAACTCTGTGAATCTTCTTTATAGTCAGATAATATGTAATCAAAATGGTTGTTTTTCTATTGACACTGCGAGTTTGAGCATTGCAAGGATACAATTAACTGTGTGTGTTTCCAGTCGGGGTGCTTCTGTGAGCCTCAACACTGGGTTGGATGTGGATGTTCTGTTATCAAGGTCTAGCCATTGGATATTGTTTTTAGGGTACAGGTTCAGCAAAACACCTATGTTATCCCATCTTTATCACATGGTGACCCTGTGGATAGTTCTCCTAAACTGTGTTTGGTCTTCAGTCAGGTGGCTAATTGCTCATAGAATGGTATCCATATCTGCTGTTATTGTATTGATCCATCGCATTGGTAGTCTTTGGACCTTCAACTTTCCAATGCATGATATGTCTCTTTAATAATCTTTCTTTTTGCATAATGTGTCCAATATTTCACATAATGTGTTGCAAAGTTTTGTCATTTGAACTTCAAAGGAAAACTTTGGTTTGATCTCCTCTAGAACCAATTGATTTATTTTTCAGGCAGTCCATGGTATACACAATATTATTCGCCAGCACCATAATTCAAAGGCATCAGTTTTATTCCTGTGTTTCTTCTTAACTGTCCAACTTTCATATCCATATGTTATTGAAAATATCATGGCTTGGACAAATCCTATCTTTGTATGCAGAGATACACTTCTGCACTTGAAAATCTTATCCAGATCCTTCATGGTTATTCTTACAAAAGCAGTGTGTCATCGGATATCTTGACTGCTTGTCATTTCATTATTGATTGATCCAAACAGATTAAAGCTATCTACTATGTCTATCTCTTTTCCATGAAGGATGAAATTTTTAATTTTCTCAGTCATCAGGGTCTTTGTCTTCTTCATGTTACTGGCCCATTTTCCAGTATATGCTTCTGGTTCTTCCCCCTCCCCCCCTCCTCTTCCAACCCTGCCATCTGCTCTCTGCCTCCTTCCCAACAATAGAAACATGATGGCAGAAAAAGACCACATGGCCTATCTACTTTGCCCTCCCATATCAACCATTACAACAGTCCCCTTTTTTCCTTTAGAGATCCTCTGTGTTTGTCCCATGCTTTTTTGAATTGAGATACTGTCCTCATCTCTACCACTTCCACTGGGAGACTATTCCAGGCATCTACCATTCTTTCCATAAAGAAATATTTCCGCATATTACTCCTGTGTCTATCCCCTTTCACCCTCATCCTATGTCCCCTCGTAGCAGAGCTTGCTTTCAATCAAAAGAGGCTCTCCTCCTGTGCGCTTATACCATGGAGATATTCAAATGTCTCAATCACATCACCTCTAACCCGCCTTTCCTCTAAAGTATACATATTAAAATCCTTAAGTCTGTCCTCATATGCTTTATAATGAAGACCACTAAACATTTTAGTAACCACCCTCTAAACACTTGTCAGCTCTTCTGTAGGGTAAGGAATGTTATTGTTTATAATCCTACATTTCCAACGCACCTCCGTTTACATTTAATTTTTAATGATTTCTTTTAAGCACTATTCCTTGCTCTCTGTACTGTGCTTCACGGGATTTATATTGCTCATTTTTCTGTTTATACTTAGGGGTGTGTTTACTAAACCGTCTTATTGTGTGCTCTGTGACGTTATCGCGCGATAAGGTACCTTAGCTCACGATAATGTGCGCTGCGGCGCAAACGAGCGCTGAAGGCGGAGAAAGGCTCCCGGAGGGCGGAGGAAGGCTCCCCAGGGGCGGAGAGAAGGGGTCAATGGATGGAGAGTGGGAGGGGAGAGGCTCTCTGCACACTAACGCTATGAAATCCGAGGCTGAAAACTAACGCCAGTGAAACCCTGGCGTTAGAGCTGATTTAAAGGGAAGAGAAACCATTTATGTCAGCAATGTACAGCAAAATCAGGGAAGCCTACAAAAAAGTGATAAGTGTGATACATGTGCACGGAACAAAAGTGCAAATAAACACTGAAAATGACCCCAACAAAATATAAAAAAAACATAACCACGCTGGGCAATAGTGATATTAATGGGAAACATCAAAAAACACTCTCAAGAAAACTCCAAAAAAAAGGATATGAATTTTGGAAGGGTCTACGCTCCATCCCCATACAAGGTGAATGATCCCACAGTGAAATAGCGCTGATCAGGGTTTCCCTCTCCATTGGACAGGTTTACTATGGCGTGCACATGTTCCACAACAGCAGGGTGGGCATGTCGGAAAGGGCAACTGGACAGATGCTGGGAAAGGGGACACAGAGGGCTGCAGACGGCACATGCTGTGCTGCAGCTGGGCCACAGTGCGGACTAGGGTGATGCCTAGGTGGCCCATAGGAATGCTGAAACAGTAGAGCAGCCAGACAGCAACTGATGAGGGCCCAGCATGGGCACGAGTGTGCTTCCCACAGTGTCACAGGGGATAGTACCCAGCAGGTACTGTGGGACCTGGCACTGCAGTACCCCCAAGGGCACAGAACATTGGCAGGTGGTACTGGGGGGAAGCGTGGACAGCTATGCAGGCACCCCTGCCCCAGAACCTGTACCATAGACAGCCGCCTACCCGCACAATGGATGGCCTGAGACTGCACTCCACCAGCAGCACCAGCAGACGGGCACGTCAGCAGGGTGGCAGAGGGGTACTGGTGGTGGAGGGGGCAGTGGCAGCTGCCCAGAGCAGACCGTGGCCTAGCCCTGTGTAGGTGGGTGCCATGCACTGCAACAGACAGGCCCTGTCTGATGAACAGTTATGGTATCCCCAAGGAATGCACTGTCTCTGTGGCAACATGGTGGTGCTGTGCACACAGCCAGTGTGTTCAGGAGCAGGAGGTCACAGGTTCAAGTCCCTGCCAACCCAGTCCCCATATTTTACCCACTACTACAACATGCTAATACAGACAGAACCTGTAGTGCAGATGACGTAGACATGCCCAAAACACCTACATTTTATCCTACAGAGAACAGACACCATAAACATGCGCATTACCTAGAGCAGAGTCTCCCAAATGCAGTCCTGGAGGGCCAAACACCATTCAGGTTCCATGCTGCCTCTAATAAAGATGCCTGTGCTGCATTTCTATGCGCCGCCCCCATGGTATGCAGATGTATCTCATGCATATTCATGAGGGACAGCATGAAAACCCGAACAGTGTTTGGCACACCAGGACTGGAGTTGGGAACCTCTGCTGTAAAGCAGCAGCAAACAGGGCCAGACACACTCACACCCACAGGCTCCATTATCCAATGCCTCCTGGAGAGGCAGGACATTGGGCCCTGCGTGCATCTCCCAATACTAGCACTTGCATACCTTAGCAATGCCACCCTAAACCCTGGAGTACGGTACACAGCTATCAAAAGGTTGCTATGAGTACTGGCAGATAGCAATTCTGAAGTACAATTTTCTGATTGCATCATGGCAACCTTTCTGATGTCTGTGGAGTGTGCTACAGGTTTTGTGTCTGACATTGTTTACCACCCTGGGGAATGACCCCAACAGTATTGCGTACCATAGCCCTGCCTGCACTGTGCCCAGGACTGGAGCGGTGGCCAGGGCTGCCAAACACCTCTATAGTTGTACACTGCTGGCATAGGTGTGGGAGTGTGTGTCTGTCTATCCAGTGTGTGGTGGCTGCAAACACCCTCCACAGCCCACACTGCCAGCACTTTTGCCAGTATTGGCCTGCCAATGTGCATAATGAGGAGCAAGGTACCATGGGTATAGCCCGGACAGGGTGGCCTGGCCAGGATGCATCTGCACAGGGCATAGGGCAATGGTTGGGACAATGTAGTGCCCGGCCACCACCTGCACAGACAGTGTGGCCACAGCATGTCCTGCTGGTAGATCACTCTCGCTCTGACTGAGCAGTGACCACGGCATGGCCAGGTTCCCCCATAGTGCTCTATAATATTTTTCTCATGTGGTATTTGTGGGTTCCCTTTTGGGGCCCAATCACTGACTTATCTGCTTGGTGTGTATGCTGACATCCCAGTTCTGGGTGCATGCATCTTCTCCAGAAACATGCACTATGGACTAGCTAGCAGACTGTCTGTAGCTAGTATGTATCTTGCTGGAACACCTTGCAGGGTGCAGTGGCTGGAGGTTTGCTGCAGGAGAATATCAGATAGTGGTGGGGTGCAGCTGAGCGTTTCCAGGCCTAATGTTTGTCTGCTATTGCTTTATAGATGTGTACAGAGCTGCATTGACTGCCGTGTTAGGTGTATGTTCCCCAGCAGGACTGTGGTTGATGGTCCCCTCTACTGCTGCCATTGCAGCGAGGTAAAATGTGGATCTGTTGGTGGGAGACCCTGTTTCCCACCCTCAGCCCCAGAGGGTGGGTTGGGTGGTGGTACATAATCCGCCTATGGGTCCATAAGGGCTAAACCCGACTGAGAAAAAGAGATGTATCCAAAGTGTATCTGCAGGAACTACCTATCTCACACATTAGCACTGCTGGGGACCTGCAGCATGGCCTTTTTCTGCCACGGAAGGTGCTGTGGACCTGGTGCTGGGCGCCCCACCTCACCCTCAGGGTGAGCACAGTACCTGCACAATGTGATTGTGTGTAGATACTCTGTGCCAGTAACACACACGGTCAGTTCCCCCTACCAGGCCGAGGTGCTGTGGGGGTGCATACCCAATTTTGTGTTCATCTGTAGACTGCTGATTTGCATGCGCAGTGCATCATGGGTATGGGTGGGTTAACCCTATCCTGGTGATCACAGCAGACTGTGTGGTGACGTGCAGTCCTTCTGCAGCCAGCCAGGGGCTTGTTAAGAGCTGTAGCCCACTGGTTACTTCACTGCCTGTGGAGCCAGAGGTCATGGGTTCAAACCCACAGTGGAGTTATTTAATAGGGCTGTTCAAAGCATTAACTATTTTTAATGTACATTAGTGCTGCCAGCAAAACAACCCTCAGCGTACTGTAACCATAAGGTGCCTCAGAAGGTGCTTTATAGGGCGCCCTATAAAGTGCCTTCTGAGACACCTTATGGTTACCGTTCATTTAAGGTGCCTTATAAGGTATCCTATGGAGCGCCTTATAGGGTGCCCTATAGGGGACATTATAGGGTGCTGTGGTGGACAGTGCACTTTATAATGTGCCCTATGGAGTGCCTTATAGGGTGCCTTATGCGGAACCTTAGGTTATGGCATGTGAGGGTGTGTTTGCTGGCAGCAATACTTAAAATACAAATAAAATGTCTCAAGAAACAATACTTACATGTCAAAGCTGATGCCTCGGCCAGCTTATGCATTAGGCACACTGGGGATCAAACTCATGACCCCTGTATCATCTGTCAGTGCATTAATCATTGTACTACACCTCTGTTTCTGTGTTTATATGTCTGGGCGCCTACTTAAGATTACCACACGTTAACGCGCTTAGTGGCGCTTAGCCCGTTAATGTGCGCAGCAGCGCGCGTTATCGCGCGATACTCCCGTCTTGCTGCTTTAAGACTGAAACGCCCACTCCTTTTATGGCAGCCTGCACACTATCGCCGAGCGCACGTTAAGACGGTTTAGTAAACATACCCCTTAGTGTTCATCTCTGGCTCTGACCCTCCATTTGTTCCTTGCAAATAAACTCCATGGCAGAATCATATTTCCCTTCCCCCTCTTCCTCCCCGTTGATATGTTCTACACATCTCCTTTTATTATGGATACAAATAATATATTAGGTAGAGACATTGGCACACTGTTTATTAATTCTTCCTTTTTGTTTAACTCCCTACAGCCTTGCTGTTTTAAAGCGATTGCTGTCTTTATAAAAACAATTCCTCTACAGGATGCCATTAGTGAGTATTTAGTTTTTCAACACGGGATCAGGCATATTTTAGGTCCTCCTCATCTCTCTCTCTTTTTTATGTCTTGGTTTGTGTTCTTTTTTATGTCCCGATTTGTTTTTGTTTTTTTATTTCAATTTATTTTATTTTCATGCATTTGCAATAAAAGAAGGAAAAAAATATATAGAAATTACATAATACATTTATACATAAAAACAGTCCACATCAACGGTGAGCCTCAAAGAACCAGAATCACCCAGAAACATAGTACTTAACCCCTTTTATCATATCCTGAACAGCAAAGGAAATAAAATCCAAAAGAAAGAAACAAATTAAAATATTTCAACCCTTACCCTGCAAGAAAATCTCCAATTGAGAAGGCTCAAAAAAGACATACCTCACACCTTGATAAACCAAATTACATTTACAGGGAAACTTTAAATAAAAAGAGGCCCCCAGAGCCAGGACCTGAGGTCGCAGCTCCAGGAAGTCGTCCCTACGCTTCTGAGTGACCCGTGACACAACAGGAAAAATCTGTATAGTCTGCCCAAAATATTTCACCTGCTTTTTTTTTTAAATAGAGCTTTAAGACCAAGGGGTATGTTTACTAAACTGCAGTAATGTTACAAACCGCGCGTTAGGTAACGTTAACGACCGTTTTGTGACGGTAACGCGTGTTACTGTTACATAACGCACGTTAATGTCACCTAACGGTCGTTAACATTACCTAACGCATGTCAATGTTCCCAGCCGTGGTAAATACCGCAGAAGGTGGAGAGAGGGCGGAGAGAAGGGGTCAATGGGCGGGGAGTGGGCGGGGAGAGGTCCCTTTCACACTAACGCGCTGAACTGAAGGGCTGAATCTTAACATGAATGAAAACCTGCCGTTAGATGTACATTTGCAAGAGAGAGAAACCATTTCAGTGTCAGCAATGTACAGAATAAGCAGGGAGCCCATGAATTGTGATAGTAGTGCTCCATTCCCAGCAACACCATAGTGCCAAAGTATGAAAGGCCACTATGGCGATGAAGCAAATGGGGCATGGGGGCTGCAGGCGGGACATGTAGCATGGGCAGCTGGGGCACAGGGTGGACCAGGCGGGTGCCCAGGGGGCACATAGGAACATAGAACCCGGAAGTGCGAAATACAGCATCTGAAAAAGGACAAACACAACAGACAAATAACCTGTCCACACTAGCCAATAGTTGCCAGGGCAGAAACAGGATGCCCCCCACATCCATCCCACCACCATGTTCAAGGTACAGAATGTTGCCAGGTGCTGATGGGTGTGGGTGTGGGAATGTCCATGTATGCCTGCCCACCCCAAATGCTGCACTATAGGCACCTGCCTACCTGCACCCTGGACGGCGGCGCACAACAAGAACCATCATCATATGGGTATGTTAGCACAGCAAGGCCTGCTAAAAACTCCACCCCCCCTCAACTCCTCAAACTCACTCAAACTCAGACACTCACCTCACCCACCAGTCACCAACCCAGCCACACAACTCCACCAGCCCTCACCAACCCAGCCACTCTCCATACCAAACCTGCCTCTGACACTTCCCTTGCTTCAACAAGCAACACCACATGCCTCGTCTCCCTCGCTTACATAAACCCCTCAGTGTGTACCACGTGTGCATGTGTTTTTTATGTGTGTGCGTCCTTGTGCGCATTGCGCATGTGAGCAGTGTGAGCATGCGCGCATTATGCACATGCAGTGGTGATGCAGAAGGTGCGTGCATGGGGACACCACATTGCGCATGCGGTCTGTGTGTGAGCGTGAGAGGTGCGCATGTGCTGCATGCCGTTACACGTATGCAGCCGGCCTTACGTCACATGCATGGACCAGCATTCGTCACTTGGGTCCCGGGCACACACCTTCCGCATCACCCCTGTGCGTGTGCAATGCACACAGCCTCCATGCTCGTGCCACTGCGCATGTGCAACGTGCGCAAGGACACACACACGTAAAAAAACACATAAATACACATGCACACGTGGTACACACCGAGGGTTTTGTGTAGGCAATGGAGAAAGAAGGCGAGTTGTAGAGCAAGCGAGTGTGAGATCAGGATTATAGCTGGTGAGGAGAGGTGTGTTGCGGAGCAGGCGAGAGAGAGTGAGAGGAGGGGAGGCTAGGTGCAGGAAAGAGAGACAGGAGGTTATCTGAGGAGCAGAAGCAAGGGAGAGGAGGGGAGGTGAGGTGCAGGCGTGAGGTGAAACAGAGGAGCTGAGCGGCAGGGGAGGGGGGAGCAGGCGAAGAACAGGAGGGGTGAAGATGTGTGACAGGGAGGGAGAGGGCATAGAGGGCAGTGAGATGGAGTGGCAGGACATGGCAGGGAGGGAGGAGGGTGACACACATGTTCAGAGGGTCCCAGAGCCTCCAGGGATAGGTACGCCTGTGGTGGTGGCTGCAGGCCCATCGTGTGTGTCGCAGCCCATCCAGGGGCCACCCAGCGCCAAACGTAGGCGTATACCAGTGCCAGCCGAGGACCGGAGGAGGGCTGTTAGATTCAGCCAACAGGAAAACAACATCCTGCTGGCCAGTGTTTTGGAGCGGTATGAGGTGCACTACAGCCAGCTGAGCACAAGCACCACTGTGGTCACACGGATACATGTGTGGGAGGAGATCCAGGAGGCCGTAGCCCAGGTAGGGGGGCCAACCAGGGACCTGGATAGCCTTAGGAAAAGGTTTAATGATATTAAGCGTGGTGTCCATGCACGCATGGTGGCGGAGAGGCGATATGCCATGGGCACCGGGGGGGGGGGGGTGGTCCCTTTGCCCCAACCCTGACACCCCTGGAGCAGGAACTTGCAGATTGTCTTGGACCCATCTACCTGTGTGGACTGCCTGAAGTGCTGGATACTGCCCATCCACAGGCAGGTAGGTCAGAGATATGTTGCACATATACAACTCACGGCCCAGTACATGCCAGCCATGGACGGGAAGGTGGGGGCCTATGTCCTGAGAACACGTGTGCCCTAACACAGGCAACTGGGGTCCACATATCCAACAAAACATGGCTGTGTAGGTAAAGGGTGGGTGTGACAGGTACCTGGGGCTGCTTGCACGACAGCCACAGTCCTGGACGTCGTAGAGCACTGTACAGGTGTATAGAACCGGGGGTGGGGTCAGTCCTCCAGCCAGATGGAGTGCCACCCCCCCTTGACTACGCATGAGTGGGCTGGATCACCATACATACAGGGGAACACAACATCCTCCACCCCATGAACCCAGCACATGCAGCAGCTATTCGTACATGGCATATAGGTCACACAGAACAGCATACATCTGCAGCCAGGCACACACCACTATATGACAGGGGGACACAGACAGGAGGGATATACTACTAGGCCAGAAAGCAATGACCTGGGGGGACTCACACACACCACCTATAACAGCTATGACGTTTGTATGAGATTACCTGTCCAAAGACATATCCCAGACCAGTGACAGAGGAAGGGCTATCACACTGTGATGGCAAGGTAGACACAAACAAACCTCAACAACCACATCACGCAGATGTACAACACATTACACTCTGTCATTGTCCAACATACAGTGTGGATCCCCCACCCACCCTCACAAGACTTTGGGGTGCACTTTGCCACAGCTGTACCAACTGTACCTAGCCAAGACCTCACACTACCTGGGGCCATCATCTATACAGGTACTGCAGTGCCACAGACACATTCCCATGACCCCCACCCATGGTGCAACCACATGCCCAGCATCACTCCACCCATCCCCTGAAATAACCCACCACACACACCAAGTATGTGATAGCTGTTCACACACACCGCACAGTGGCTACCAAAGCAGCAGACCACACACATGTCTGGCTGACCTGGACGAATGCTGCAACACCTGCCATCCATACCATTCAGGCCAATGCATACACATCACTCACACACACTATGACAGGCCACAATCCCACTCAGGGCTCACACATGCACCCTGGCCACATGTAACGCTGAGCCCACATCCAAGGTCACACGCACAGTACATACCTATTGCTGCATATAGTGGGGCCGCCAGTCTCAGCCCCATTCTCTCTAACATAAAAGCAAATGTGACACAGCTCCACCAGTGTGAGAGGCCGCCCCTCCCCCCCTGTCAGGTACAGAAAACTGTATGCACATGTGCTGTCCCCATTGTAGGTGCAGTAACAGCAGGTACAGGCAGACACCACATTGCTGTTGGCGGGGATGTACTACACAGGTGTAGATATCTGACCTGCGCTAACTCATCCTTGCTGTGTACCCTGTTCTAACACCCAGGTGACATCCAGGCCATGGAGGCATATGAGGAGGGGGATGTGCCGGCACTAGAGGATGCCAAGGGGCCAGAGGCCGGTGAGTCCGTGGATGCGGACAGCACTGGCAGGGAGACCTCAGGAAACATTGTGCTGCCAGATGCAGAGGACAGTGCAGCGGATGCCGATGCACAAGTGGGGGCCAGTAGCAGCAGCACACGTTCTGTGGAGGACACAGAGTCAGAGGGGAGTCACGCACCCAACACACCAGCATGGATATCATCCTTGCAGAGTTGCAGGCTCATACTGCCACAGCAAAGCACAATGCAGAAGGTGGGTAACAGAATACACAACAAGCCCCCTGGGGGTTGACGTAACATCCACAATGACATTCCATGTGCCCCCTAATATTATGACACCATAGCACATAGTTCTGTATGTGTAGTGGGGGTGTGTGCCATATGCACTCCCCCCCCCTTGTAGCATGCGCCATCTGGTGTCATCATGCTAATGAGCTCATACATCCACCTACTATTCACCACAAAATACCCCATGGAGACATACAGTGGTACACACCTACCCCAGATCACCTATACAGTTTACCTGCCGGACCCCTCTCCCTGGGTAGTGGTATGTAGCAAAGATAGTTAGGTTACTCAGTACTGTGCGTCAGGTTTAGAGTGAACAGTGCCCCCCCAGATATCTATCTGTGTGCCTTGAATCCCCACATTATCCAACCTATCCCATACGACCAGTGCGCAGATACAGCAGTGACACACTGAAGTGCAACACAGTACCATGTGTCATATCTGTGATCTCCACGACCCCCAGCAGGATCATTTACTGACCTGTGTATGGATCATGGGACACACAGATGTAAACATGGTACTGCGTTGCTAGCCGTTGCATACATGATTGGTCTGCGAACTGGTCTGTTGTGATACGCCGGACATGTAAATGAGTCACGGTGGGTGGGTGCAACATATGTCTCACACATCACCTTGTTTCTCACCCACAGCCACTCATCAGGTTCTGATGGGCATTCAGGAGGAGATGAGCCAGATGCGTGCCACAGCTGAGGTGATGGCAGTGGCGCTACTGCAGATTGCATATGCTCAAGAGGCCATGGCTGGGCATTCCCAGCAGCCAGCCCCAGCCCCAGAGGCAGCACCAGTGGAACCAGAACAATGCCATTGCTTGGTCCGTGGTCACCGTGGATGTGGGCGGCCACACAAGTCTTGATTGTGGGGAACAGATCACTGTGTGCCAATAAAGATGATTAAACCTGATTATACCTATGTGCCCGTTTGCGGTGTTTGCCACTGTACTCCCCTGAGTACCCTGTCCCCCATATTGTCACTATGGTCACATGTGCCTCCCCATTTCCCTTAGGGGTGTGGTGTATGCACTACCACCAATCAACGCACAGACGTTATACGATGCCCTGTGTGCCATGAACCATGCCATGTGTGCACCCTTCTACCTATGCGTGGGGGTATACCCTACCTCTCCAGTTAAGCAGAAATATATTTATATGGTGGTACATGTATGTTTTATGGATCGGTCACTCTTTCACACCCCATATCCTCTCCATTGCTCCACCCACATGTGTGCCATTCCCTCTGACCCACACCAGGGCCTACGTGGCTGTTTAGCTGTAGATGATTGTGTAAGACACAGGCAGACATAGGTCACTAGCTACAGTCAGCTGTTCACTCTCCCCCTGCACCTGTAGTGAGCCACTGCTCCCCCTCCAGACCAACATCCACCTGTCTTGGCCTCACCAGCTATCCCCCTGGGCAGCTCCTGGGTACAGCAGTCCATCTTATCCTTCCTGCCACATACCTGCTGCTGGCCATCCCCCCTATTCCCCTACGAGCATGGTGCATCAGATATGCTGCCTACACATGACAGGCAGCAAAAATGTGTCCATAGCTGGTGGTACACAGAGCAGTGCGGTACATCACAGGGGCACCAGGGGGGCACTGAAGGCTATGTGGTCAGACCCCACATATGAGTGTGGAGACGGTCCATGTATGTTACCGATGTCTAATACACATACATATAGGGATGAACACACATGTCCCAAGCTTACTTCAACAGTCTGTCTATAAGGAAAACACGTGACCAGTGTGATATATAACCAAACCTGTGTATTTACATATATGGCTGATATTTACAGGTAGACCCATGCTGTGGCCTGAGTGACACGGCACCACAGGGCATGTGTGTGGCCGCCACTCTGCCCCTCAGACACTCCGGGGCCGCCCATCAGGGGATGGCTTCCGAGATGCACCCCCCATACCAGCTGCACGCTGCATGTGCATCTCGGCAGCCAGCTACTGAATGGCACCTGCAAGCCACCGCATGGTGCGGTCCTGTGCCCGCGGCTGTTGTAGCACAACAAGCACTGCCACAGACAGGTCCCAGACACACCTGCCACCACATCCGCCCCAGATACCCGGAGTCTGTGTGGTGGCATGTGCGTGGGCCCTGCCTGTGGCATGTGGTGGTGCCTCTGCACCCACAGGGCCACCCTCTCCCCCTCCACCCCCTGACACCTCCCCCCCAACCTTGCCCTCCCCCCTCCACATTCTAAACCTTCTCCTCCTCCTCCTGCACATCATCCTCCCATCCACGCACCGGTGCACCAGAGCGACCCTCACCTTCCCCTCCCTCCCGCCCCACACCACCCTCCGCCCACTCCATTTCTGCAGTCGTCCTCCGGCTCTGCCCCCTCCTCCTCCTCCTCCATCGGCTGGGCTGGAGCTGCGGGCCCTATTGTATGTGACCCGGATGTGGATGCCTGTTCCCCAGCAGCAATGGCCTCTGTTGGAGAAGACAGCCATTAGGACACCATCATGCCATTCCCACACCACATAAACATTGTGTGGCCACACACAGGCTGTTGGCCCACTGTGACATGCTGTACATCCCTGCAGTGGCCGCAACACTCACCGTCATGTTCCTGTTGTGCCTTCCTTTGTAGGCATTCAAGGACATCTGGGCAGTGCAGCTGCAACTCCCGTCCCTTCTTACGAAGGTCCTCCACCTGGGGGGGAATGCAATGGGTGGGAACATCAGGGGGAGGATATCTCTGGTGGGTGGCCATCACATATCACACATCACTGCAGGCAGCTGAGTGTTGCTGCTGCTCTGGCCAGTGGGTCCTCTACTACCTGTTGGCAATGCCACATGCATGTGTGGCTGTGGGTCTGCCCATGTGTGGGGTGCCAGCTATGTGTACTGTGTGCTATTCCCCGGCCCCCTTACCCTGTTCCCACACCCTCCTTGCATGACATGGGTGCACCATGCCATGTGTGTGGTGGTCACATTGGTCTCCAAAAGTGGGATTTCCAAACTCCCTGTATGCTGTGGCAGACACCAGTGTATTTGGCTCACCCACACACATCAGCTGACACACCCACCGTGGCACCATGAGCTCTCTAAGGAATATGTGCAATGTGTTCTGACCTCACCCGGTGATTGGGTGAGCCAGGCAGATCAGCAGGGGCCACTACCATGACATCAGACCTACAACTCTACCTCTGTGGTCAGGACTTAGGCCTCCTGTGAATAGGGCAGTTGTGGCCGAATGCAACCAGGGCATGCACAGAGCCACCTAGCTGAGATATAGACCTATGTTATCCAGTCTAGGCCCTCCCAGGGGTCAGGCAGAGCAGTGACACCCCAACAGCTGCAGGTACGCTGACACCAGCAGCTTTAACAGACCTCTGTGATCAGGTGTGGGTCTCCTGGTGTTTGGGCTCAGCAGTGCAACAACAACAGATGCAGGTACCCTGACACCAGGATTTCAAACAGACCACAGCAATCAAATCTGGCTCTTCTGGGGGTAGGGTGGATGTAAACACATCAACTGTAGCACCTACCATACCAACAGGATCTATAACTGACCTCTGTAGTCAGGTCATGGCCTCCTGGGGGTAGGGTGGATGTAAACACATGAACAGCAGCAACTTCCATACCTACAGGATTTATGTCTGACCTCTGTAATCAGATCAAGGCCTCCTGGGGGTAGGGAGGATTGCAACACAGAAACAGCAGCAACTTCCATACCTACAGGATTTATGCCTGAACTCTGTAATCAGATCAAGGCCTCCTGGGGGTAGGGTGGATATAAACACATGAACAGCAGCAACTTCCATACCTACAGGATTTATGTCTGACCTCTGTAAACAGATCAAGGCCTCCTGGGGGTAGGGTGGATATAAACACAAGAAGAGCAGGGAGGAGTAGCCTAATGGTTGGGGCAAGGTACTTCCGGCCGGAAGGTCGGGGGTTCAAATCCCACTAGAGGACAGCAACCTTGGGCCGGAAGGACTGGGGTTTCTAGTCCCACAGATGCTCCTTGTGGTCTTGGGCAAGCCACTTAACCCTCCACTGCCCATGTTCCCTGTAAGTATTAGTGTATGTGTCTCATATCCCCGCATGTTAAATGTATCCCCCAATTGTGTTGTGACCACTTTGATTGAAGGATAAGGCGGTATACAAAAGTGTATAAATAAATAAATAACTAAAATTCCATACCTACAGGATTTAAGCCTGACCTCCATGAGCAGGTCATGGCCTCATGGGGATAAGGCATACTTGCATACAGCAGAATCCACACCTACTTTTAGCACTGCTTGCACTTACCTCATGCGGGTGGTCAGCAATCCGATTAAACTGCTGAGTGATGCAGCACCATGCCCTTCTGACGCGGTGGAGGTCTTGCCTTCTGCATGATCCAGGAAATAACTTGGTCTGCTTTGTGCGGATCAGATTTGCGAGCAGTTTTAAATCACGCCTGGTGAAGGCTGGCTGACGTGAGTGCCTCTCTATATTCACGGAAGTGACTGGGTTGCTGGCGCATGCACGCACACCCTGCATGCACAATGCGCATGCGCGGTTGTGCAATAACGCGCATTAACCCTAAGTTCCTGCCAGCGCAGTGTTAAAATGAATAAAGATGTAGCCCACTTGTTACTGCAATGACTGTGGAGGCAGAGGTCATGGGTTCAATTCCACAGTGGTGTTATGTAATAAGACTGTCTGAGGCATTACCCTTTAATTTAAATCAGTGCTGTCTGAGGCATTTCCTTTTCTAATTTAAATTAGTGCTGCCAGCAAAAACGCCCACAGTGCTTTAACCTAAGGTGCTGCATAAGGCGCCCTATAAGGCACTCCATAGGGCACATTATAAAGTGCACTGTTCGCCAAAGCACCTTATAATGTGCCCTATAGAGCGCTTAATAGGGCACATTATATAACACCTCCCTGGCTGGCTACAGAAAGATTGCAGGTCACCACACAAACTGTCTGCTGTGGTTACCAGGATAGAGTAAACCCACCCGTACCCATGATGCACTGCACATGCAGATTAGCAGTCTACAGCTGATCACAAGATGGGGTATGCATCCCCACAGCACCTCGGCCTGGTAGGGGGAACTGACCATGTATGTTACTGGCACAGAGTAGCTACAGACTGTGATACTGTGTGGGTCCTGTGCTCACCCTGAGGGTGAGGTGGGGCGCCCAGCACCAGGTCCGCAGCACCTGGCTTAGCTGAGATAGGCTATGCGGCAAGTCCCCATCAGTGCCCATGTGTGATAGGTAGTTCTTGCAGACACACCTAGGATACACCTGTGTCCATCTCTATTTCCCAGTCACATCTAGCCCTTGTGGATTATGATGCACCTAGAATAGTGCATATCCTGTATGGGTGCCATGGTCAGATTTTGTTAAGGAGCCTCAGCTGAAGAAGGAATGGTGTGACTTATGCATCACGTCTTTCACCACAAATAAGGTTTCTAAAATAACTCCTTTTGACTCAGAACATACTGGAAGAGCTGGAACAGGAACTAGTTTGGACTGCACCTATAGCCAGTTTGTTAAGTTTAAAAGTACACCTCTATGGGAACTCAGCTCAAAAAACTTTTATTTTTCAGTCTGCTTACCCAGAGATGTGACCTTAGAGCTTTTAGACTATCTGAAGGGTTTGAGAAAAGTGCCCATGAAGCCATCTCCTTAAAAACAGTAGCTCCCGGGAGATTGAGCTGCTGTGCTTTGGAGTTGCTGCGTTTGTCAGCATCGCGGAACAGTGCAGCAGGCTTGCCTGGAGGCTTGGAGAACAGCATGCAGGCAGTTGGAGGATGTTCCCAGGTCTGGAGGACCCTCCCCCCTGCTTCTACACAGCCCAACGCTACCTCACACGGCAGTTCATGTGGGCGCTGTGAAGTTGGAGTGTTGTTTGTTCACTATGGATAAGCGGAAGGCAAAGGCTGGTGTTAAATCGGGAGCGTGTGCTCAAGGAGGTAAGATGGTGCGCCCTAAGGACAAACACCTGACTTCCCTGCTGCCTGGTATTCAGTCACCGGAAGGGGTTTCGTTGAGCCCTGATTCCCGGTCTCCTCCTCCTCTCCCACATCCAGCCTTTTCATCTACTTTGTTGGAATGTTCCCCTGATGTTTCTCCCCCGGTTCCACTTCCCGTTTATCCGGCAGCATCTGATGGAGTGACTATCACTCCCCCGTCGGGGGAAGTGACTCTTGTAGACATATGGACTGCTATTCAGAACATTGATACTCGTTTATTCTCTCCTGTTTCCTCCCTTTGTAAATTTTCTCAAGACACGGTTGGTAAATTGCAATACATAGATAAGCAATTAGGTTCTTTTGTTAAGCTAGTTGCTCACACTGATTCCCAGCTCCAGTCTTGTCATGATAGTAATGTTGCCTTAATTAGGGATTCCCTTACTCTTTCTTATCGGCTGGAGGCACTGGAGAATCAGTCTAGAGCGTGAAACTTACGTTTCTTGAATCTTCCCTTTACTCATTTGCTATCCTCAGATATTTTACTTGAAAAGTATTTTACGGAAGTGTTGCATTTAGAGGGGAATTCAGATATTGCTCATATGTATTACCTTCCTGTTTGTTCTGTCCCTATGCAGACAGCTGAAGGAGTTTCTGTTGCCTCGGCTGGGTCAGTTAGCCAGAATCTAACAGCTTTTCTGGAGGATTCTGCAGACGTCATTTCCAAACGCAGTACTTTGGTAGTGAGGTTTGGTTCTATGTCTGCTAAGTTGTGTCTGTTGAGAGCTTACTTTAAGTATAGAGAGGCTCTTTTTTGTGGACAAAAACTTCAGGTTTTCCCGGATGTGAGCCGGACTACCCAGAATCGGCGGAAGCAGTTTCTGGAATTGAAATCTCGGGTAGTGGCCTTGGGGGCTTCTTTCTTTTTGAAATTTCCCTGTCGTTGTGTTATTACTTTTGGGGGACAAACTTATGTATATATCGATGTAACTTCGTTGCTAAAGTTTTTGAATGAAAAGGAGGTAGTTGGGAATTAGTTGGTGGAATTGATATTAATTTTGATCCCTATTGTGGAGTCTATGTACTCCTTTTTCCTTTTCTTTTTCTTTATGGTAATTATTGGCTGGCTCCTCTCTCTTGATGTGTTTCCTTTTATTGGACTTGTATTGTTCTTGGATTTTTTGTAATATTTTATTTTATTTCTTTAATATATGTATTGTATTCAAGAAAACCATAAATAAAGCATAAAAATTTTTAAAAAACCAGTTGCTCCTCCTATGGAGTATATTGTTAAATCAGCTGAGGATCATCCTTGATATTGTGCTTAAAAGACAGACCATCATGCTAAAAAGAAATGACAAAAAAAATATGAACCCCCAAAATTGCTCATCATTTAAGGAATTACAAAAGCTCTAGCAAGTAGAAATTAATTGGACAAATGATTGTTACTCCCATATGATTAACTCTTTAGGATCTCACTCAAAAAAAAAATCTAAGTAAATGTCCCTGTTTAATGTACATTACCAAGTTTAAGTTGCAATATAAACCGCTTTGACAAAAACAAAACAAAACCCTTAAATAAATAAATAAATAAATAAAATAACGTTTTTGTTTTTTTATTCAAACCTACTAGTTCTAAACCCTCAGATTGAGTCTTGAAATCTTTGAATCCCTCACCTGACAACTTTTTCACTGCACCTTTAGAGCAAGATCGAGAATATTCAGTCAGAATTTTGCTTTTTTGATAAGATGGATACTTCTGATAGTAAAATTTCTACTACAGGAAACAATGTTGTGACTTACTAAGCCTGTGTGGCTTACTTCAGCAGTACAAATTCTCTTGCTACTTTTAAATCTCCTACTTTGATGGACCTGGAAAATCAGAGTTCTTTAAGTGTTCTAGATGATTAATTGACCCCCTTCCTGCTGCTTGATTAGAAACCCTGCATTCAAATTGCACCCTTTTATGATTAATATGGCTTATTTTAAGGATATGTTCAAGTCCTGTGGGAAGAAGCACAAATTCACCCTCTTCTTATTGTGCCCATTTGGATCCATTAAAGCTCTCTCATTACCATACGATCTTGAACCTTCCTTTTATTTCTAAGATCAAAGATTGTATTATCACAGTCTCAGATTTTTTTTTATAAATGTAACCATTTCATTGAAGACAATCTGAATTTCATATTTAACATAGTACTGTCATAAGGCCTAAATTTTGGAAAACGTTGCCTCTGCTATTCATATCAACAAAATCACACAATCAATATACAACAAAATAAAGACACTGCACAGCCTACAACTTATTCTAGCAACTTCAGACTTCTGTTCTGTGCTCCAAGCACTCATATTCCCCATACTAGACTTCTGCAGCAGTATATACCAAGGACTCCCCAAACATGCTCTCCACAAGCTACAGTTGGCCCAAAACACCACAGCACGCAATCTTGCAAATACAAGAAATCTATACTGGCTACCTGTACACAGCAGAGTCAAATATAAGTTCTCCGTGATCATCTTCAAAATATTACATGGGCAATCCTCAACATACCTAGAATCTCTCATTGGCACATCAACCTCCAACAGAACAAGGCAGAACAAGGCAGAAGTGTAATGTTAACCTTCTCGATCTACCAGAAATAACTCACATAAACCAGAACACCCGCAATACAGCCTTCTCCACTTACACATCTGACCTGTGGAATGGACTCCCCAGCAGTTTCAAGGAAACTCAGGAGCTAAAGAAATTTTGCAAAGACCTCAGAATGCTTCATTTTAAGGAATGCTTTAACACCTGAGCATTGCTCTTCCCTAAACATTACTCTCCCCTGCATCAACCTTTTGAACACTCTCACATGTCCTCCCTTGCACTCTTCCTACCCCCTCCCTGGCCCCCACCCCCTCTTCTGTACATATGCTGCTGTATATAAGTTTTAACTATTAATACGTTATTACTGTTAAATAACTAAATATTTGATGTAAACCTGCTGAGTTCTTGTTCCTTGAAAACCTTGATTCCCAGATAAGGTGGTACAGAAGAACAGCTAAATAAATAAATACATACATACATGCTCATCATAGTGACTATTTATATTTTTGTTGGGCTCTTAAGACATATTTCTTTTGCATAGTTTTTTCTTAAATGTATTGTTTTTTTATTATTGTTTATATATTTTGAGTATGTGTTTTGAATTTTATGTTTCTATCTTTGTAAACTGCTTAGTAATGCAATGATAGATGGGTATAAGTATTTTAAATAAATAAATATTGAGACAGCTTTGGTGGATCTGGTTGATGGAATACAAACACAGCTCAGTAAGGGCAGGGAGGTTCTTCTTGTCTTGCTCAATGAGTATAGCTTTTGACCTGATTGACTACCAAATGCAGCCTTTGACCTGGTTGACCCCAGGGATCTATTCTGCCCTCTACACTGGTCAATATGTATTTGGTACTTCTAGCTGTACTTATTTAGTCATTTGTAAAAACAGTTTGATATATACTAATGACATACTGTTGATAAAAGCAGTTGAGCCAGTTGGTCCACGGTCTCTTATTAAGATGAATAATTGTTTAGACACAGTTTCAAAATTGTTAACAATTAATAAGTTGAAATATTTTCCATAGAAAGCAGTTTTGTTTACCAGGAAGACAACATTCATTTCATTCTTTCCTACAATTTGAGGAGGGTGGATTTCATCTAGAAACACATTTTGTACACTTGGATTTAATCTGGATTGACATTTAACATTTTATCAGCAAACACACTATCAGCTATGGCAAAAAAAAATCTTTTATGGCTTTGAGGAAGATTTACTCTATTAAGCCTTTTATTTGTAACAAAGATTTACAGATGTTAGTCTATGTATTGGTTATAAATCATCTTGATTACTGTAAATATATTCTAGTCTCAAGAATTTATTGATTAAATGCCTTCTGTTAATTCAAAACATGGCAATAAAAATTCTTTATGGACTAAAAATGTCTGATCATATTACCCCTCTGTTGATAGAATATCATTGATTACCAATCTAATTCTGAATCAAATTCAAAATTTTGATGTTTGTTCATACCTTCAGTATGGTTTCAGAATTTATATGGCAGATCTTCTTACCCTCTATACTTCGACATGCTCACACAAGTCTTTTCAGAGTAATGATTGAAGTTTGTTAACTCTATACAGGATCTGATTGAAGTTAACTCATCATAGAACTTTCTATTATTTAGCTCCATCTCTATGGAACTTTCTTCTGCTCTATTCCGTTTTATCACTATTAAACTGACCACTTTTTCTTTTCTGTTTCTTTTTCTTTTTTCTCTTACATTTCTGTATGCTCCTATTTAAATATTTACTTTTACTTTTTAGTAGTTTGATTTTATTTATCTAAATTATTAATTTTATTTGTTTTAATACATATAAACTGTTATGTTTATTGAATGGTATGTCATATTATTAAACTGAACTTTGTTTTCTTGCTTGTTTGTTTTTGGCTGTGAAAAACCGGCTTAAACATTTCTTGAATTGTAGTGGACTGGAGATTTATATTAGAGTTAACCTAGTTAGATTAGTAACATAGTAATGTAGAGGGGAATTCAAGGACGTCAAAGTGCAATCTGGGACACATAAGCCAGAATGTCTGAAAAGAAAGCAGACAAGTCGAGGTGCAGATGTGATTTCGCAAACATGGACATGCCCAAGACTAGCCCACTAGGCAAATTAGACGGCATTGCCAACTCCCATCCCTTCCCACTCTGTGGCAGCTGAACTGCCACTTCAGCACCATAGCGGACTTTAAATTGCCCGTGCTCATGCATGTTCTTCTGGCCTGCCGCTCTTGCCCCCTCTAAGGAAGTTTCATCAGAGGGGGGCAGGAGCGGCAGGCTGTGAGCATGCATGTGCTGGTTCAGCCGCTGCCACTGCTGCTACTTCGGTGTGAGGGAGGGCGACAGAAACCCTCGGGCCACCAATAGATATGCCTAAAAAGGATGCTTGCAGGGGCTTCTTCATAGATGTTCCCAGATTAGTATTTCTAGACCTAGGCATCTAGGAAAAGCCTAATGGTTAGAGTAATAGGCTAGGAACAAGGAAGCCAGGGTTCAAATCCCACTACTTCTGAATACTGTATGCAAAATAAACACTTTTCAGATTCCTGTTCCTGCCTAGAGCAGGTTAAACATAGATACAATATTTCTGAGATCAGGCAGGGATGTCCAGGTTTCTGAGAAAGCCCCAGCCATGCCTCCACCATGCTCCCATTCATACTTAGATGTCCACAGAGCTGGCTTCTAAAATGTCTCTGTGATTTGGACATCTCTATGCCCGTTTTCGGATGTTCAAAGCACAAACAGGGCTTCCAAAATGACCCACATGGTATATGACGGCAGATATAAACACATATGGTCCATCTAGTTTGCCCAGTAAGGTGGCTAGAGTGGTTGTACCAGTTGCTCTGTGCAGGTCACTCCCTTCTCTGTTTAAGGTTGGACCCGCTACTCCATGCAGTTCAACCCCTCTATGTCTTTGTTTATAGTAGTACCTGCTGCTCCTTGCAAGTCATCCCCTCTATTTTTTGAAGTATAAAAGATATTTAAGTTTATTTTGAATTCATCCTCTTGCTATAAAGGGATTGACTGTGTCCGTCCCATGCCATTTTGAATTCCATTACTGTTTTTGCCCCTACTATCTCCAACAGAAGGATATATAAACATCCAACACCCTTTTAGTGAAAAAAGCTTTTCCTGACATTGCTTTTAAGTTTACCTTTAGGGAGGTATTTAGAGAGGACTGGCCTAGTGGTTGGGGCAGGTTACCTCTGGTCAGAAGGTTAGGGGTTCAAATCCCACTAGAGGACAGCAACTTTGGGTCAGAAGACTGGGGTTTCTAGTCCCACAGGTGCTCCTTGTGTTCTTGGGTAAGCCACTTAGCCCTCTATTGCCCATGTTCCCTTTAAAATAGTTATCTCCAAGTTATAATTCCCGTTCAATGTAATTTCCATTTCTTCAAAGTAAATCACCTTGATATCATGAAAGACAGTATATAAGAAATGATAAATAAATACCCCCTTGCAGTAATTTAGTTGCTGGTCTTCCACATCAGCTATAAGTGCATCTAACCACACTATTTGATAAATATGCCTAGGTTTATGATATAATCCTTGTTTAGATTTCCCATTTCATTGTCTGTTTAACTCCCAAGCTAAATTTCTAGTTTGCAATGTATGCTTGATTATTATGTTTGGTGGGGCGAGGGACTTGGGTGAACTGTACAATAGAGACATTGTTCTTCCTGCAAATCTGCCTTTCACTATAGATTGACAATGGGGGTGTGGGATTTCTTCCATGGCAACTTCCCCTTCTCTGGGTGGCTATTAATCCTGAGAGGTGTGACATACTGTATATAGATTGCAATACGTCTATGTGGATCTTTGTGAACAAGTCTCCTGGACCTCTGAAAGTGAACATGGTTAAAGCAGCATTACAAGTTTACAGTTTGCATAAAATAGTTTATGACTGGTACTTGCTTTGTGTGTGTGATACCACTTGTGACCTCATAGCCAGTGTGGACCAATTAGAGCAGAGTCTGAATTAATCCAACTCTCTTGCCTTCATAGACTCAGACAGTACTAATAAAGGGTCACTTTCAGAGTGAAAAACAGAACTGAAAAAAGAAAAATAATCACTCTACATGTACACAGTCCTAAATTAAATCAGATATTCCATATAAAAACAAACAGTGAGGAGAAAAAGGCCTCAGAATCACTGGGGTTTAGAGCTAAAACAGCGGGCATAACTGCCCAAAGTTCCCCCCACAAACATCAACAACCAGAAAAAACTCCTCACATGGAAACTCTTTATTCTCATCTAGAGCATATCACAAAACATATCACAAATAATCCTGCAAATAATAATGCAGATGCAAAACAAACTGCACTTATCTTTTGCAGATCCTCAGTTCCTCAGCAGCCAAACAACTGCAAATAGAAAACTGTGGTTGTCAGTCATTCATATGCAACCACCGACACCATCAACGATGCCGGCTAGGCATTTCGCCATGTGCTTTCTCAAGGGGACATCTCAGATGCTATAGAGGAGAAGAGAGAACAACCATGCAAAATTAGTAAATATCATGAGAAAATACTGGCAGCAATAAACAGCAACCCAGGACCTTATGTAAAAACACAAACCTGTATGTCCACAAAACAATTCACAAGTAGCCATGCATGATATGCATATCCTTCTTCACAAAGGCTCAAAAAAACGCTGCACATGTGCACTCATAAATTCCCACACTCCTAAATGACATCAGCACTAGCCAATCACCAAGAAGATACAAAATACAAAATCATGCTGGCATCAAAAAGACCGTATACACCAACAGAACCCAGAACCCGCAGCACAATAACACCAAGGATCATATTCAAATCATGCTGAACAGCAAAACAAAATGGAACTGCTTACCAAGACAGACACACACAGAATGACCAACCCACCCAACCCTTCAATAACAAACATTCCACTCAATCTGGGCATTCAACCCTCTAGGGGCCACTGAATCGAGCCGAAAAATCCACTGTTGTTCTCGCCGCCCCAAAAGCTGTTCCCTATCCTGATCTCCACTTCCAGTCATGACCTGATCAATACAAAAGCATCTCAAATCAGCAAACACATGTCCTACATCCAGACAGTGTTGTACAATAGTGGCTTCCTTATGTCCACGTTGCACCCATCTTCTGTGCTCACCTATCCTAAGCCTAAAAGGGTGAATGGTTTTACCAATATACACCAACCCGCAAGAACATCAAATAAGATAAACAACAAAACTGGAGTCACAAGTGGTACTGCTTTTAATAGTGTACATCTCCCCTTTGTGATTAAACACAGTGACCTCCTCAGAGACCTCACAAATGGAACAGTTGCCACATACCCTATGTCCCCGGGAACACTCTATTGGACAACACGCTAGGGCTCAACACATCACGCAAATTGTTATTCCTAGTCCACACACATCTTAAATCTTTACTCCTGAGACCTGGAACTGCCTGTATAACATTAAAACATCACTTAACAATCCACTGCAAACGATAGCTCAAGTGAGAAAATTTAGTCACAAAATACAAAAACTGTGTGTCATTTGGAACTTGACTAGAGGGACAAGAACACAGCAACCACTCTCTACTGTTAAACTCGACTCGTTTATCAGCTCTGTCAACCACACCCCGAGGGTAACCCCGCTCAACAAAATTACCTCTCAGAACATGGGAATGATGAATAACGTCATTCATATCAGAACAATTATGAGGATAACGTATAAACTGAGAAAAAGGCAAACCCTCCACTAGTCTACGAGGATGAGCACTGTCAAAATGTAGATAGGTATTCCTATCAGTTTTCTTCTGATGTATGGTCGTCACCCATCCTGCATTCTGTTTTATCACCCAAACATCCAAAAAGGCTATTCTTTTAACATGATAAGTAAGGGAAAACTGTATAGCAGGGTGACAACCATTAAGCCATTGATGGAACTGCAACTGTTTGTGGGGGAGCTTTGGGCGGTTATGCCTGCTGTTTTAGCTCTAAACCAAAGCGATTCTGAGGCCTTTTTCTCCTCACTGTTTGTTTTTGTATGGAACATCTAAGGATTGTATACATGTAGAGTGATTTTTTTTTTCTTTTTTCAGTTCATAGGCTCAGAAGCATTTCAGGAGAGGGACTTAGAGAAATTGAAAACAAAAATAACTTAATCACTACAGGGATCATTCCAGAACAGGAATAAGCCCTTTGGATGGGCAGTGTAGATGTTTTTCTAGCTAAAACGTCTACAACCGTATTCTGAAACACCCATGGCCCTGCACATACATGACACTAGCACAGGGATTTCAGAACATGGGTGGGAGGGGGTAGAACAGGGGTGTGGTCAGCAGCAGAGATGTGCAATGTGCATTCAGGAAAGGCCCATGTACATTCTGCGTGTTTCCTGTTGACATCCACGATATACCAGCAGAAACATGGAATAAGACCAGGACTTAGAAACTTTTCTGCTCTGCTCTGCAATTCATCTCATATAGATGAATGGCTGTGACAAAGATATTTTGAACTGGAGTGTCTGCAGTCTGGAAGACCACAAGAAGCAGTTGTAAAGAACAGAATGCAGAGGTGGGGGAAGGTTGTATGGTAAAGACACATTACGAAACACCCCTACAGAAATTTTCAGAGGTGCAATGGTGATTATTCCAGCTATGCTGACAATTGCTGTGTGACCTACAGGAGATGATCTAGGGCACCCTAACAATTCCTGTCATCCAAGAAGTGGGACTGTTGATGCAGGGATTATATGTGGTTGAGTATAGGATGGATGCATGTGTGGGTGAGAAATGCATATCAGATTATTTATTTATTTAGAAAGTTTTGTATACCACCTTATCCTTCAATCAAAGTGGTCAACAAGACATTGGGAGGCATACATTCAACAGGAGGGGATACGATTCACATATATAAAAGGCTATCTACATCTAGGTCTAAATGGGGATGGGTGGTTGGGGCTAAGTGGTGAGGGTAGCTAGTGGGCCATTTGGGTGGTATCTAGTGCTTGGCAACTTAAGATGGTTGCTCATAGGCCTCGGTGAAGAGATGGGTCTTGAGAGCTTTGCGGAAGTCCTTGGTATCATTTAGGGTCCTTAAGTCCATGGGGAGGGAGTTCCATAATGCAGGCGCCAGTAGCGAGGGAGCTCTCTTAGATGTTACTTAGTCTTGTGATAAACTGTGGGTAAGGTGATCCTGTTGTCATTGTTGGTTCTTCTAGGCCTGTTACTGACATTCTTGGTTATTACATCCTAGAGTGCATCTGCAGAGCGGTGGTGGAAGATTTTGAAAATGGGACCCCATGCCTTCATGTTATACCAGCTGTTTTCTAGAGGTGCAGGACATCTGTACTGTAGAAGTATGTTTGATGTGCCTGCAAGTTTACACTAGTTGTTGTTGTTGTTGTTAAGTGCCGTCGAGTCGGAGTCGACTCATGGCGACCCTCTGGATAGCTATCCTACACTAGTTACTCTTTACCAAAATTTCTTACACTAATCCCAGTCTCTTACAGACTATTTTCTCTTGAACAGTACTGCACTAAAATCCTAAATTCAGCTCATTCACTCCCCATCAAACATATAGCTCCTTTCCTCTTCATTCACAGCCCCCAACTATCAAAGTCAAGTATAGAAACATACATACCAACAAGCAACACAAGTGTCCTTCCTCTTGCACAACTTCAAGAGGTTCCCCAGTAAACATCCCTATTTAGCTTAAACATTTAGAATTTCAGCTTAATACTAGGCTTTATATATAAACTGGACCACTTTAACTTTTCCTAAAACATTTCTGTAAGGTTTGATCTACATTTTTATTTTTGAGTACCTAACAGGCATCATCAGGGAGGAGTAGCCTAGTGGTTGGGGCAAGGTACTTCAGGCCGGAAGGTCGGGGGTTCAAATCCCACTAGAGGACAGCAACCTTGGGCCGGAAGGACTGGGGTTTCTAGTCCCACAGATGCTCCTTGTGGTCTTGGGCAAGCCACTTAACCCTCCATTGCCCATGTTCCCTGTAAGTATTAGTGTATGTGTCTCATATCCCCGCGTGTTAAATGTATCCCCCAGTTGTGTTGTGACCGCTTTGATTGAAGGATAAGGCGGTATACAAAACTGTCTAAATAAATGAATAAATAAATAAATCTTTACTTACAGTTATGGGTTTGAAAATAGATCCCTGCGGAGGTATTTCCTGCATTTTCCTCTGACTAGCTGCCTCTGCTGCTATTGGATCTCTGCACCCATGTGCTGTGTGCTGGTTGGCTGACACACTAGGAAGGGCTATTTCAGCTGAGCCCCTACCGGAGGACTCCAAGGTATTTCCTGCATTTTCCTCTGACTGGCTGCCTCTGCTGCTATTGGATCTCTGCACACGTGTGACAGTGTGCTGGTTGACTGACACACTAGGAAGGGCTAGATCAGCTGAGCCCCTACTGTGGGACGTGGTTGAGGGTGCATGCCCATCGGTGCGTGCCCGAAGGGGTATGTCCAAAGGGGCAGATCCTCCCCCTTCGTCCCCCCTTCGGTGCACTTAGGCGCTATCTGGGGATTTTCTGCTCCCTGTAATGGGGAAGCGGAAAAAGAGGGTAGCATCTATTCCAAATTTGAAGGCAGTTCAAGTGTCCGGTCCTATGGATGCTCACTTTAAATCTGTTGGGGCTTCCTCTATTGTTCCTTCTTTGTCTTTGGCTGGGGAGGATGCATCCCTTGTGAGTTCCCCAGTTAATGACTCTAAGTGTTGTTTTACCCTGCCAAATCAACAAGGTATCCTGCCTGAGGCGGCCTCTTAACCAAATATGGGAAGAGGTAATGAACTCGGGTTGGTTTCGCTTCCGGACTCCTTTTTAACTTTACAACCTGCTGAACCATCTGGATATTCCTTTCACACAGTAATTGACTTTCAGGCTCCTAGGGAAATGGTTGCTCCGTCTTCTGAGGTTTCCCTTAGAGACATATGGGAGGTGGTTTCCTGCACTGAGGTTTTTCTTCAAGCCTCCTTGGGGAATATTTCCCTTTTTTCCAAGGAGGTAGTTGCCAGGTTGTCAGACCATGAGACTTCTTTAAAGGAATTGGACATTAGATGTTCTAAATTAGATACTCAAGTCTCGTCGGCCCAGGCGGCATTGGCTTCCTTGGTGAGGGATTCACTTTTGTTTCATCGTCAGAATGAAATGTTTGAGAATAATCTTCGATCTAAGAATTTGCGTTTGTTAAATTTTCCATACACTCACTATCTTTCATCTCAAATTCTTTTTTTTAAGTATCTTAAAGAAGTATTAGGATTTTCTGATGAAGGTATGCCTAAAATAGCTAAGATGTATTATGTTCCTAGGGGGAAAGTAGTGAGTGGTGACGTAGGGGATGTCGGGGTTGAACAGCTATGATCAGTTATCTGTTCCCTCTTTGGATATCTCCGCTTTCTTGGAAACCTCTCAGGAAGATATTGCTTCTACGGCCACCCTAGTGGTATCCCTTATGTCTGATGTGGATAAGGAAAAAATTATGAAATTATATTTTCCTAAGAAATTAATTAGGTTCTGTGGTCAGGCAATACAGATCTTTCCAGATGTCTCCTGAGGTACTCAAAAGCGTTGTAAGGCCTTTCTTGAGCTTAGACCTCGTGTCCAGGTTCTTGGAGGTACGTTCTATTTAAAATTTCCATGTAAATGTCATATTGTTTATCAGGGGAAGGGATTTATGTTTTATGAACCTGCTCAGTTTGAGGAGCTTCTTCAAGGGAAAATTTATTTTTTTCTTCTATCTTTAATGTCTTATTGATTTAGTTAAAGGGGTATATTCTATTGTAATTTGCAGAGACGTTGCCTTTATATTAGGAAATTCCTTCATGATGAGGACTTGATTCCGTATGTATGGATAGTTTGATGATACTATTCTGTATGTTTTTTCCTGTTATGTAGTGTAAAACTCTTAAATAAACTATTAAAAAAATGAAAATAGATCCCTGCACGTCTCTGCCACTTTATAATGTGGTCTATGAAACCGGAACTAGCTTTCAATTTAAACACATATTTTATCACTTCAGTAAGCTTATATTAGGTTCAGATTATAGAATTAACCTTCCTTAAAATATAACTATGAGTTCCTAATTTGTTTTGAAACATTAACTTATAAAACGCTAAAAATCATTTTTATTCTAATGTGTTGACATCACTCTAAAGCTTCTGAGCCTCATTTGCATTCTACCTGCAGAATTTCCAAGCAGATCTGAAGCCTCTAATTTCATTTACCCCCAATTCTTTTACATAAGGGATGATTAGCCCAGAAACAAATATTGAGGCTTCATTAGCCTCTTCTCCACCTGGGAAGCATATTTTTAATTTTCTTTATTTTAAACTTGGCCTCATTTTTAGGGTCTGAGTCCTCATTTAACTGGCTAATTGGCCCACAATCCATAGTCAGGATCCCCCAGTCCCATTTTCTTGGCCCCCGGCCCTTTTTTATTAATTCTGGGCCTTCCTGTGGCCCCCATGACACTTTTAGGCCTACTAGGCCTCATTCAAACTAAATTTACTAGGCCTCATATATTAACTAAATTTAGCCTCCATGGCCACCATAAGGAGCTCTGGTGCCTAAGTCCCGCCTCCTGACTTCATCAGGCCAATGACGACTCTCACAGTACTCTCAGGTCTCCCTCTTCATAATCAGGTCTGCTCCAGGCTCAAAGACCTCCCAAGACACTCCCTTTTACTGTAAATTTTGGCCCCCTATGCCTCCGGGACCCCCCCCCCCCCATCAAATTGGGCCCTCCACAGCCCTTTCTCTGCCTCCAGTCCTCCTCTCTTTCCCTTCTGCCATTGGGGTCAGGAATGGCAAAGCCCCCAATCTCCTTGATGACAGGAAGGAAACTGCAGCCTCTCCCTCCTTCATCGGGGAGAGCCACGCAAAGCCGCGACTCTCCCCGATGCCTCCAGGCTTTCCTGTAAGCAATCGGAGCAGCCACATAAAGTTGTGGCTGCACCGATCACCCACCAACACACTTCCTTGCATTTCTGGGGTCAGCCGTACACATGTTGCTGCCCCAGCACCTGGTACCTGCCTCTCCCAGCCCTAGGCTAAGCCATGCAGCTTCCATTTTCTTTTTTTATTTAAAAAAACAAAAAAAACAAAACCCTTTGCCTGCAAACAGGAGTCCCCTGAGTGCTCGGAGTCCCACAGAGCACGCAGGGGCTCCTCAAAGCTCCTCGGGTCAGGTAAATTTACACTATGATTACACTATGCTCAGATATCCTTGTTTTTGGAAGTCTGTTAGAAGAGGTTCCTGTGCTGTGAAAAAGGGATACAATGGTTACATCAGATCATCAGGCTGTCCCCTGAAGTTTCAGTGAGTGTCCTTCACCATCCCTGGTGTATCCCTCGCTGTCTCCCGCCTGCCACTTGCTATTGGTATGTATTGGAAACAAGAACTATAATGCCTATTCTAACAAAATCAAAGAAAACCCTGGCTAATCCCACAGTCCCAGATTATCTTCCAGAATTACACATACTATAATTGTCTGAATTCTGTGTGCAGTATCTGGACTCTGTTTAATTAAAATGATAATAAAACAGTCCATTCTACTTCTACAAAAACCTTCTGTATCCACTTCTGCCTTTCTTGGTAGTGCAGGGCATCAAAAGATTCTGTACCATCTCTCAATTTCCAGGCTTCAGCTGAGTCCAGGATACACACTGCACAAATACAATTTTTCTTCTCTTCCCTTATTGGTGCAATACACTTGATTCCGCATATGACGTGGTCTATTATGATGAGGTCAGTAGTATTGTAGCAGCGAAGTGCATGCAATGAATAAAACCAGGAGTCAGTTACAGGGTCCAAGCCAATTTATTGTGCACAGGCTCAGACAGGAGTGCATCCAAAAGAGACTGAGCAATGGAGTACAGGAGCAAATTCCTTATATACAATTTGTACAGTCTGATAAAGGCAAACTTTCTTTTGGTCCCAACGCCCCTTACACCTGTCCAATCGGGGACCCTCTCTGGGCCTAGCTCCCTGTTCCCCCTTCTCAGGCTATTCTAACAAAGGCATAGTCTTAGGCATAGATACATTTCTACTTTAAGGACATTTCTAGCTCAGAGAATGCAAGACCATTTCTATTATATGCATAAAGAAATCATACAAACTTTTCAAAAGCAGTTTAAAGCAGTTTAGGGCAGATTCTCAAGCTCTGGATCTTCTCAGCACTAATCCCAGGTGGGAGTTAGGATCTAGGCCTAATTTACAGGCCATAGCCTACCACATTCCCCCCTTTGATTATTCTCACCCCTAGTAAAAGAGGGTGAGAAAGAAATCACATATCAAACTCTTCTTAAACTGATGCTTCTTCATGGGGTATAGCCTGATACTTCCACATGGCCAGTACCCCAGCCGCTGTTTTCCGTTCAACTGTACTGTCAATGACTGAAGTTATCATACAGAAGCAAAGGGGCAGAAAACATGGAAGGAGCAAACACATTAGCTATCACGACTAAAACTGCAAACATAATAGTCTTCAATCCCCCTAGCCCTGAAAATAGAGTGCCAAACCATCCATTTAGATCTAGTCCATTCCAAGTCTGAACTGGTACATGTGCTAGCCTACGCATATGGTCAGCTATTTCCTCAACAACCTGACCCTAATCATCAATCTGCAAACAACAGTTAGTAAGATTAAACTTTCCACACACCCCACCTTCAGATGCTAATAAATAATTAAGTGCTAATCGGTTTTGGTAAATAGCAGTGCGCATCTGAGTACTTTGTTTTGCCAAGAGGGTTAGTGCCTTACTCGTCTCGTTAGTTATAATTTCTACAACAGCTTGTGTGACGCCACGCCCCGGCCGCACAGCACCCCCTGGTGGCGGCGTAGTAGTTCCACAGGAGGGCTGGAGCTGGGGGGGGTCACTAAGATGATGGTAATCAGGGTTGGCCAGGTGCGAGGGTCGTGGGTCAGAGCCTTGTGTCAGCCTCGTTACCAACTCCTGAAGAGATTCAGACTTGCACAAAAGTGGTGGGAAAAAAAACAGGCTTTATTTTCCCCTTTAAGCACTAAGGGTTCAAAAACAAAGGATATACACTCCGGTACGTGGCAAAATAAGTCTTTACAGCAGATTTTTAAAGGTGAGAACTAAAATAACCAAACACTGTTAACTTCACAGTATTCAAATATGTAACAGCCAAAAAGGCTTCTTTCGCTCAATGACTCTGGAAGGCCTCTATTTCGCTTCCAGCACAGTATGTGCATTCCATGGGACTATCACTGTCTTCATATACAGATTCCACTTGCATGGCCTCCTCTGACTGCTCTGAGGTATCAGGGCAAGTGTCCTTCATGGGATTTAGTCTTACTGTTTCCCACGGCTTAGCAGTCTGTCTAGGCCCACAATTCAGCTTAGTGGCATACCAGAAAGGCATTGCTTGCTCCAGAGGTTTAAAAACATTATCTCTATGTTTTCCTCTAATAGTCCTTTTGTTGCACAAATTATCCTTTAACTTTTGCTTCTGCTCTTGTCTTCTATATAGAGAATCTCCTTCCCAGGATTCTTCTCTTAGCTTATGTTCAGGTATACAATGACAAAGGTTAAAAGTTTTACCTTTTGCTTTGTGTTTGATTCTCTGGGGTGAGGCTGGAGGTGTACCGTGACTGCTGCCTTCGGTATCGGTGCTCTCTGGAATATACCTCCTGCTTTCCCAGTCTTTCCTTCTCTGGCCCTTAAGGCCTGTTCTCTTGTGGGCTTCTGGGCCCGGTCTGGCTTGGCTTCGGCCTTCTCGGCCTGTCCTCTCTCTCTCAGGACTGGTCCTCCTCTCCCAGCCTGTCCTTTTTCTCTCAGCTGATGAGGCTTTGGCAGCTGAGCTCCTTACAGGCAAGTCCCTTGACTCTTGCTTGCCTCTTGACTCTTGCTTGTCTCCAGACTCTTGCTTGTCTCCAAACTCTGGCTTCCTCCCAGACTCTGGCTTCCCTCCAGACTCTGGCCTACCTCCAGACCCTGGCTTGCCTCTAAACTCTGGCTTGCCTCTTAAATGTGAGCTTTTGGAATAAGAGTCCTGCCCCCTAGGGCGTGGTTCTGTGGTCTCTGTCCTAGCTCTCCTGCTCCCTCTAGGTAAGTTCTCTGGAAATTGCAGGCAATTTCTTTTTCTTTCAGAGTTTAAAACTTTTTTTCTCTCCAGCAGAGGGCCCGCTGCATCACACTTGTAAGCATATAATATGATTCAACATATAAACAGGAGTGCGGTATCCCCAGGTCCCACCTTGTGCCCAAGTGGCTGGTCCATAATATGTGATAATTCTCTCAGGTGGCCATTCATCACCATCCCACTTATCCCATTGACCTATTTTCAAAGTATTTCGCTTCTGTCGACCATTGTATATGGGGAAGCCTAACTGTTCCCCTTGGGAAATGGGAATAAGGAAGAAAGAGGGTCGTATTGTACCCAAGACACACGCCCCTCCCCAGTTGTTAGGGAGTTGGGCATACGCTCGGGTTCCACAAAGCCAATAGAGCCCTGGAGGGGCTTCCCAAGCATTGGGTGAGGCAAGATTGGTACATATCTTAGCAAGATTGGAGAAGCTGGTTAAAGGGTTGGAAGGTTCAGTAGCATTTACACCTGACCACCAGGATGTTTTCTTGGTAGTAGTATTGTAAAATCGTTGGCTGAGACAGACCAGCTGTCCTACCTGTATGGTGAACTGTGGTCCTGTTCGGACAAAACAGAGACGGCCGACAATGGTGTTGGCCAATACCCATTCACTAGTGGTCTTATTCAAAACAGTCTGGTTATATGGGATGGAGTAGTTCAATTCCCTTGCCTCCCAGGGCCATTGGTCTCCCATCCTAGTTCTCCCGCAGAAGAAACAATTAGAAATGTGGAGACTGGAAGCTCCAGCTCCAGCTAGTTCAATAAATAAATTCTGCGTGGTCTGGGGAATCTCTATCTTCGTCTGCATGGCTTCATAGAAGGTATGGTGTATTTGAAAAGGTGAAGAAATTGGGTCTTGGTGTTCAGCTGTATATATACATTGGTTCCAGGGTCTACTCCACTTCCTGCTATTCGTAAGCCAAATCTAAACCCTTGCTTCCACTGGCTAGGGTCGAGCACAAGGAGTCTTAATTAATTAATTTATTTATTTAACAACTTTTATATACCGCGCTATTTGTTATCAGTGCGGTTTACATATAACAAAGGTTGCACAGTCAGAAGACTGTTCTGTGCTTACATTGAACAGGAGTTTAAACTTGGAGCAACAGGGTAACTATAAACATATGAACAAAAACAACAGGGTAACTATAAACATATTTACAAAAACACAATTAGATTAGGTTGGAATATTCAAGAAGGGCTAAGGCGAGCTCAAAATACTTGTGACAGGGTTATTTATGTAGAGCATGAAAGGTTTGTGGGCATTGGTGTGTGGGTGAGCAGAGGTGGGGGGGATGCTTGTGCAAAGTGAAGTAGAAAAATGTAGTGTTTGATTGCCTTAGGGAACTGAATAAGGTCTTTGATGGATCTAATTTCTGGTGGAAGTTCGTTCCAGCATTTTGGGGCGTAGAAGGCGAAGGTTCTTTTCTTGGTCGTCTGGGTGCACTTGATGGACTCTTTAGGGATGATCAACGTGTTGTCAGTTACTGACCTTCTGATTCTGTTTTTCGGGGTGAGGGTGATAAAGTCACTGAGTGTCGTGGGGGCTAGGTTATTGATGATCTTGAAGATGATGAGAAGGATTTTGTATGTTAATCTGCAATGAATTGGTAGCCAGTGGAGTTCCTTAAGTATTGGGGTGATATGGTCTGATCTTGCTAAACCACAGAGCACACGTGCAGCCGCATTCATAGCGAGTTGCAGCGGATTAAGGGTGTTCTTGGGGAGTCCATACAGGGCAACATTTGCGTAATCAAAGTGTGGTAGAATGAGGGCCTGGAAAATGGTCCGGAAGTCGTTATGAGGTAACATGGGCCTGAGGTGCCTTAGCGTTCTAATTTTATTGTAGACGGATCTGGTGTTGTTTCGTATGTGCTCCTTAAAGTCGAAATGCTGGTCCAGAGTAATCCCTAGGTAGCGAATGGAGGGTTTACTAGGGAGTTCCGCATCTCTTACTCTTAGGGAGGATGGAGGGGAGAAATCTTTGCTCCTTGATAGGAACAGAACTTCAGTCTTCTTGAAGTTTATGCGGAGATTTTGAGATAGTAACCAGTCATTGATGGCGTTGAAACAATTGATAAGGTTGGTGAAGTCTGGTTGTTTGACTTTGAATTGTGTAAACAGCAGGACGTCATCAGCATAGATTAGAGTGGAGATATTGAAGGAGCGCATGATGTCACATATCGACTGTATGTAGACATTGAACAGTAGCGCGGATAAAGAGGAGCCCTGCGGAACACCTTGATGTAGGTGGAAAGGTGCAGATGTGGTGGAACCAACTCTTACATGCTGCCAACGATCCGATAGATAAGACCTACACCATTCCCAGGCGAGGCCGTAGATGCCCTTCTCCTGGAGACGAGTGGAATGGCTGTGATGGCTGGGTTATAAAAACCACTTTAGGGGTTACAAGTACCTTTCTGACACTTACGGGGTTCCAACACAAAACAAAACCCAGTGATAGTAAATAACCAATTAGTCAGAACAATTTTTTGTCGGAATGGTTGTGATGGCTGGGTTATAAAAACCGCTTTATTCAGAAAAGTTTTCAAGGCTGAAATTTTCATCAAACAGTGGTCTGACCTGAAGCAGGGGGCTTACGGTGGTGTCCCCGAAATGTGCCACGTCGTATCTGGAACTACTGTTGATTACAGTGAAGAAGCAGCCTGTTTTAACCGTACATAGCTAAGTATCAGCTGTTTTCAAAAAGTTTTCAAAAATTCTTTAATTAAAATGGATGGGCTACGGAGGTGAGAGGTGTTTTCCTCTACACTAAGCTGGCCATTCCGACAAAAAATTGTTCTGACTAATTGGTTATTTACTATCACTGGGTTTTGTTTTGTGTTGGTAATTGGTGACCTGGTGAATGGTTTTAGTGTTGACTTATGGGGTTCCAGCAATGGTAGTCTCTCTAACTTGGCTCTGCGATTATCCCCCTCTCGCCCCTGAGGCCCTTCAGACCAGGTGGCATAGTATACACACTCCCACTTTTGACAGGAGTATGCGTCTTCAGAGGCTTTAGCATAAATAGAAGGGGAATTTACACCGGTGCATATTCCCCAATTGTATGCTCCTTTAGGGCACATATATTTATCATCTTGGTAATAGCTTTTCTCTTGGTTAACAGATCCACAACTATAATAGCGATTTCGGTTAATGGCATCACAAGCATCAAAGTAAAGAGGAGCAGGTTTCGTGGGATCTGAGAGCTGTCGGGTAGCATTTAGGAGGGCCCCATCCTCGTTGTTCCATCGTAATTCTAGGGCATGATAAGAGGGGTTCTGTCGGGGATTAAAGCAGGTCCTAACCTTCCCTCTTGTACAGATACTTAATTCTGTACCATTATACACACATTTGCTAACTACACCAGTACAAGTGTAGTAGGAATGATAAAGTCTGAGTAATCCTTGTCCCGGTTCAGGTAGTAGTTATGCAAGCTGAACAGGGAGGTATGGCAAGTGCCATTCTAAGGGACCCCAGGGTTGCCGCTAGTATAATGCAAAAGCAAAAATACATCATTGTTACAGTAGTTTAATGAACTCATTTGAATGTTGCGACTTCTTCACTTAAATTCTCTTATTTCTACAGCTTCCACCGTACGTAGACCTGTCAGCTTCCGGTTGGTGACAGGAGTAGGGTTGTAGATTCCTCAAGCTTCTGCCGTACGTAGACCTGCCAGCTTCCGGTAGGTGGCAGGAGTAGGGCTGTTGACTCTTACAGCAATGGTTGTTGCTGCAGCGTGAGTCGTAATGGCGATTCTGGATTGTTTGTTGAAGTCCAGCGACAAAGTTCAGTAGATGCCGCTGGCTTTACCCGACTGTGGTGAATCCAAGGTTCTAATTCTGCAACCTTAACTGCTGTGGGGGTTGATAGTATGACGACATAAAGTCCTTTCCAGTGAGGTGCTAATGGTGTCTTCCTCCACTCTTTGACCCACACCGAGGCTCCAGGCTTAAAGGGATGCAGTGGTTCAGCCAGATTAATGGGCAACTGGTCATGGAGACTCTGCAAAACAGAACCTAGAGCCAATAGTTCTTGTCTAGTGATTTCAGACCCGTGTTCTGTGAGGGGAGAGCAGCAGCCAGCATCAGAGGTGAGAGCGGGAGCTCCACCTCCCTCCACAGAGCCTGCCCACTCCATTGGCTTTTAAACTGCCATTCCACCAGCGTGTTCTGTGAGGGAAGAGCAGCAGCCAGCATCAGAAGTGAGAGTGGGAGCTCCACCTCCCTCCACAGAGCCTGCCCACTCCATCGGCTTTTAAACTGCCATTCCACCAGCGTGTTCTGTGAGGGAAGAGCAGCAGCCAGCATCAGAGGTGAGAGCGGGAGCTCCACCTCCCTCCACAGAGACTGCCCACTCCATCGGCTTTTAAACCGCCATTCCACCAGCATGTTCTGTGAGGGGAGAGCAGCAGCCAGCATCAGAGGTGAGAGCGGGAGCTCCACCTCCCTCCACAGAGACTGCCCACTCCATCGGCTTTTAAACCGCCATTCCACCGGCGGGCCCGCACCTGAGGGCCTCGCCAGAGAGCCCTTTGGTATGGCCCTTAGGCGTTGGTCCATGGCGTTTGTCCTGAAATGAGCATTGAATATGTGGTCTGGATTGTCATACGCTTATATTATGGTAACCTGCTGTTCCCTTTCTTTTCTTTGCCTATCCTTTTGACTGTTTCTGTCCTCTACTCTTTCCTATCTTACAAATGGCGTTCCTTTCAGATTTTCACAAATGATATATTATTGTAAACCACTCTAATGCTTCGGCCTGAGCGGTATATCAAATTCAAATAAACATAATAATAAACATAATAATATCCCCTTTTATCCCTTGGACAATGAGTGGAGGTCGCCCATACAGGATCTCAAAAGGGGAAACACCTAATGACTTGGTGGGGGCTGAACGTATCCTGAGGAGGGCTATAGGATGAACTTGTGGCCACTTCAGTTGAGCTTCCTGACAAAGTTTAGTCAGCTGGGACTTTAGGGTGCGATTCATACGTTCTACTTTTCCTGAGCTTTGGGGTCTGTAAGCTGTATGTAATTTCCACTGCACTTGCAGAGCTTGGGCTAACTGCTGAGTTACCTGAGATACAAATGAGGGCCCATTATCTGATCCTATAGCTAATGGTATTCCAAACCGGGGAATGATTTCATGGAGCAAAATTTTGGTAACTTCCCTGGCTTTCTCAGTTCTGGTGGGGAAAGCTTCCACCTACCCAGAGAATGTACAAACCAAGACCAACAGGTAATGATATCCATTTGCACGTGGCATTTCTGTGAAGTCCACCTGGATATTTCCCATGGGGGTAACTCCTACTGATTGAGCCCTTGGGGGCAGGTTGGGACCCTGCCGGGCATTGTTCTTTGCACAGATTACACATCTACGGGCTACTGAGGCTGATATGGGTCCCAATAATGAAATGCAGAAATGGGGTCTGAGAGCTTTTTCCATCACAGTTTTCCCATAATGTGTGGCCTGGTGAAAAGCATGAACAAAGGCAGGACCTAAGGCTTCAGGGATTACAGTTGGACCGGGAGGTAAGCCACTGGCCGGCGGTGGTAGCACTATCCATCCGGTCTCTGATAACACTCCCCCTTCCTCTTGACAATAATAACACAGGTCTGCAAAAAAATTTTTTTTGAGAGCTGTTTTGGTTATTCCACATAATGTTTATGTTTTTTGGTGCGCTGAATCCGAAAATGACCTCCATTTTGTCATAGGACATCACATTTCCTGACAATTTAGGTAACTATGTTAAATAAGGCAATACCTCAAAATAAATGCAAATAGACTTATAAAATTAAAGTTTTATTACAATATTTTCATGAAAATCCTTTTTTGAACTGAAATGAGCTCACCTACACACACTAAACTCGATTCTTCTTCCTTGTGAGGCTCCTCTTGGTGCATTTATGCTTGTGAGTAGCATCTGGAATGTCTCTCTGAAGCATCCAACAGTAGTCTGCCATCATTGTAATACTCCATTTTCCCTGGTATCTCCTTTCCATCTCTTTAATATCTTGGTGGAATCGTTCACCTTGTTCCTCACTCACAGCTCCCAAATTTTCAGGAAAGTAGTCAAGGTGTGACTGGAGGAAATGCACTTTCAAACTCAACAGGCAATCTAAAGCTTGAAATGCTTTCAGCATTAGTCCGACAATCTTTTTGTAGTGAGGATCTTTGTTATTGCCTAAAAATTTCTGTACGACTTGTTTAAATGCAATCCACCCTTCTTTTTGAGGATCCATCAAGGTATTGACAAACTCGATCAACTATAAGCCTTCTAATGTCTGGTCCGACGAACACACCTTCCCTCAATTTTGCCTCCGACAAGCCTGGAAACTTGGTGACCAAGTATTTGAAGCATTCTCCATCTCTTGGAAGTGATTTTACGAATTGCTTCATCAATCCAAATTTTATGTGGAGAGGTGGTAGAAGAACTTTATGGGAAGGTACCAAAGTTTCTCGGAGGACATTTTTTTTCACCAACTGTTAGCACCCTCGGCTGCCAACTGTTCTTGGTCCAGTGATTTTGTCGATCTCGACTGTCCCATAGACACAGAAAACAAGGATATTTGGTATACCCAGCTTGTTGCCCAAGCAGCATGCACAAGACCTTCAAGTCCCCACACACTTGCCAACCATGGTCTTCATATTTAAGTTTACGAAGAACCAATTCCAAGTTCTCGTAGGTTTCCTTCAAGTGTACGGCATGACCTACAGATATGGAAGCGTAAAAACCATTGTGGAGTAAAACTGCTTTGAGACTTCTTTTTGAAGAATCTATAAAAAGACGTCATTGCTCTGAACCATATTGGAATTTAAATTGACCCATCAGACCTTCGACATCGATGCAATAAACCAACTTGTCTTCCTGGGCGAAGTAAGGAACAAACTCCTTTTCACGATGTCTGAACCATGAAGATGACACTCCTGGCAACAATAAATTCCTGCTTTTCAGCCTTGATCCGAGTAACTCAGCGGCATCTTTGGGAAGATTCAGGTCTCTTACCAAATCATTCATCTCCTCCTGAGAAAACAATTTTGGTCTTGTATCATCTTCAAAGTCAGAACTTGATTTGTCATCTGGTTCAGGTATGACTTCACCTTCATCGGAGCTAGGTATCTCTTCCAAGGTAGCAGGGGGCTTGGGTACTGGTATATCTGTGCCATGGGGAATGGGACGAATTGCCGAGTGAAGATTGGGGTATGAAATGGAATGCTTCCATTTGGAATTAAACCCTTTCCCATCGCATGAACAAAAGTAACAGTCATCACTATGGTTCTTTTGCTCTCGCCATACCATAGGAATACCATAACGGAAAGATTTTTTCTTACCCTTGAACCAGTTTCGGAGGTCCTCAACACACCGTTTGCACACTTTATGAGGCACCCAGACTTTATCTTGATCTCCAATTTTTAGTCCAAAGTATGCAAAGTATACTTTTTTCACAAAGTCTGTAATATTCTGCTGTTGCTTCAACACTGTATATTCACCACAGATGAAACAGAAACTGTCTGGCGAATTAATACACTTTCGCGGAGCCATAACATAACGGTTGAAGAATGACGAGCTAACACGAATTGCGATGAAAAAGTGTGAACAGCCTAGAACCAAGAACCTGATGATGATTCGTGCACAAGTGTGACATGCAGGAGAGAACAGCTCTATGTCTGTACATGAGACGTCACAGTGCTGGCCACGTCCCCCCCTGCACTGACCGGAGCTGCTGTGTCTCCCTCCCACTGGATTCTTCAGGAAAGATTAACCCCTTCTACCATTAGAAGCACGGACTTAAAACTTGCTTAGCTTATGTATATATTGCTGACCATCAGATTTACAGTGCTATATTTTTTTTTACATAACTCGGACAACCCCTTTAAGGGTTTTTTGGCATTTTATATCTTAAATGCATTTATGTGAATTAATTAATAGTAATTTGAGAAAAAATTTGATAAATTTGAAGACAATTTTGCATGTTGTGGCAAATCATGACGTCTAGGAGTTTTTTCAATATTGTATTTGTTTTCAGCACACCAAAATACATGGAAATTAGATGAAAATAATCAAACAGCTTTTTAGTCGCAGACCTGTGTAATCTAACTCTTTAGAGGTGTATCGGGGAGTCCATGCACTGAGAGGCACCGGGAATATAGCTGCCTGGACTGTGGTACTAGGGACAGGTACTGGTTCAGTTGTAGCCCCTTTTCGGGCAGAAATGTCTGCAAATCTATTTCCTCGTGAAACTTCGCCTTCCCCTGCCTGATGACCTCGGCAGTGCATTACTGCGACTTGTTTGGGGGCCCACACAGCATCTAGTAGTGTCAATATCTCAGGGCCATACTTGATGGACTTGCCTCCTGAGGTTATCAACCCTCGTTCCTTATACAGGGCTCCATGAGCGTGTAATGTTGTAAAGGCATACTTTGAATCTGTGTACACATTCCAGCGGAGCCCCCTCCCTATTATCAGTGCCCTGGTGAGGGCTATCAGTTCAGCCTTCGGTGCTGAAGTCCCCGGGGCCAAAGCTGATGATTCAACCACCGTGTCCAGAGTCACTACTGCATAGCCAGCACAACGTTGTCCGTTGATGACAAGACTACTTCCATCCACAAAGAAAGTTCGTTCAGGGTCATTCAGTGGGACATCAGTTAGATCAGGGTGACTTGAGAATACAGTGTCCATTATTTCCAAGCAATGATGATTGGGGGGGGGGGGGGCCTGGACTGATTGGCAACAAACTTTTCAAAAGCAGTTTAAAGCAGTTTAAGGCAGATTCTCAAACTCTGGTTCTTCTCAGCACTAATCCCAGGTGGGGGTTAGGACCTAGGCCTAATTTACAGGCCATAGCCTACCACAGTATGCTACCTTTATAACCAATCAGTACTGCTTAACAAGTGGCCTATGTACATATCATTCACAGGTAAACCAAGCTTTATTTCTAATTTGAATATGGAAATGTATCTGAATAAAAACAGGCTGTCATTACAAATAAAAAATGTTCTTCATAATATGATATTTCTACCTCTGTATCTTCAACACAGCTTTAGCTTTGAGCCCCCCTCAATTTTCTTTCAGGCCCCTAATCCTCCTCTGAAATTTTAATTTAATTCAACAATCATGAAAATCATCAACCCCCAGGGAAAATGCTTAGGTTAATGTGCATTCCAAGTTTAACTTGCTTCTATTTTATAAAGAAAAGTGGGTACCTATTTTTTCTGTAGAAAATAAAGGCGTAACTTATTACATACATGTGTTAAATCTAGGCATGAGCACTTATGCTAGCCCTAGACTTGGTGTAAATGTGCACATATAGATTTGTCAAGAATGCACATAAAATATAGTATTTTATAATTTACTTGTGTGAATTTGTTCTCTGCTCAAGTTCTGCCTATAACCACCCCCACACCAAAATTATTGCTCTGGGACTGATGTTCTGATTGTGAACTTATAGAATAGTGCCCAGCTAAAGAGAGTGCATAAAGGACCATTCACACAAGTAAGTTATGAAAAGTACATGGGAGAAATATTCAACACGATTCATGTGGTTAGCAGACCACATTGATTGCACTGAGAAGGATATTCAGCAGCACAAAGCCTTTTTCTGCCACAGAATATTTCCTCTAACACCGCTGTATGTCCTGATGCTAACTGCCTAGCATCAGGACATTCTGGGAGTGTTCCAGGGGCAGCGCTCACGTTAACTAGTCAGCGGCAATATTCATCCACTGGCTGGATAACACAAACTGGCTAAAGTTAGGCACATAAAAGGCTGGGCAGCTTAGCTAACCGGGCAGCAGCTGAATATTGCCGTTGCCCAGTTAGCTAACGCACTAACCGGGCATACCGGATAGTCAATGTGGTGGCTGGATATGACCCTGGCATTGAATATCTGGGTCTAAGTTTAAATGGCAATGGCTAGTTGCTTTAGAAGCACTGGCTACTGCCATTTAGTATTGACTCCATGATTTTCATGTGTTGATGGTGTCTAACTTTACCCAACTCATTGAGGAGCCTTTTGAGTACATGGGAAAATGGAAGAAGCGAGTACTCCTGCTGGCGACAGCTAAGGCCATTAAAGTAGTCAAAACTATGAACCTTAATCTTTCAAGAGCTATACTTGATGTTTCTTCAACATCTCCAGATGTATCAACAGTGACTGTGAGTACTGATTCTGATATGGCTTCTTTATCAATGGACTTTACCCCATCCAGCCAGGAAGAGACTCAGGAGACTGGCACTCCCTCCATGTTGGATGTCCATATGGGGGTGACGTCTACCAAGCAGAGCTCTTTATGGCAGGATAATAACTTGGTTATTGGTGTGGAGTCACGGATGCCAGTTCTTCTGGCATTCGATGCTCCTGGGGATAAATTGCCGGCACCTAAGGATATTTCATTATGTGATATATGGGAGGTAGTAACACATACAGAGGTGTCATTACTTTCATCTCTTTCTCAGATAGCACAGTTTTCTTTTCTTTTTTTAAACTTCTTTATTTATATTTTCCGACAAAATTCAAAAAAAAAGAAATCAAATTACAATAAAAACAAAATTCAAAATACTTCTCTTTAACAAGAAACAAAAAAAAGGCTAAATACAGCCTACTCCATCCTGTCCCTTCCATCATCATGCGATCATCAAGGACTATATAGAAAAAAAAACAGCTGAAGGCCTGAGAGACCTACAAGGGCTATGGAACATCCAAGCACTCCACTACATAAAACAAAGATTTGACTAATGACCCCTTATTATATCTCATATCATGCTTTGGAGATATAATTCTGAAGGGGTTTCCAACAGAAAAAAGTGGAAGGCATAAGGGTTCTACCACACCGTGGCATTTGCTCATATTTGCAGCATAAGCACAAGTGGTTCCACAATTCATGCCAACTAAGCTCTGTTGTATGTTTCCAGTTAGAAATAACGAGATGCAGGGTCACTCCCAACATGAAGTCAAATAAAAACTGACAATCCCTCTGTAACGACGAGATGCCAATTGCTGACCGAAAAACGACCACAGACCAGGAGAGAGTGGCCCTGAATCCCAGCACTTCTTGAATGCGATTCCATATTGAAACCCAATAAGACTGAATGTTTGGGCAAGCATATACCACATGCCTCAAAGTGACGACATCTCCCCGACAAGACCAACACTCATTCCCAGCTGCCTTATCCCATTTAGCAACTTTTACCAGAGTAAAGTGAGCTCTATGCGCAAAGAAGTACAAAGCTTGTGAGATAGAGGCAGACTGAGAAACCCTATTTATCTTACTCCAGAATTTTGTCCAGGTTTCCGGAGAAAGAACTTCCCCAGTGTCATGTTCCCAGATTCATTGAACACCAATGGCCTGAGAACTGTTGTTCTGAACCACCAGTTTATAGTAGTGAGAAGCCACCCCAGAGGCCATATGCACTGAACCTATCTTACTCAACAACCCCCACTCATCAGACAACGATATAATATCCAAATGGGATTTCTCTATGCAATGCCTCAATTGAATCCACTGGAAGTATAGGGATTTAGGCAAATCAAATTCACTTTGTAGAGAAGCAAAAGGTTTCCACTTGCCATCCATTATCAGTTGGCCAACACTCCAAATGCCCCTGCTAAACCATTGTTGCCATGCAAATGAACTTTGATTAATTTTAAAAAAAGGACTGTGCGAGATGGGTATTAGTTTCGATAGACAATCCTCCTTAGGAATTGCATTCGCTAACTGTTGAAAAGCCTTCTGAGTGTCCGATATAACCCTGTGAGACTTCAACCTCTTTAAAGACACCATGCCATGAAGGAGATCAAAGGGGAAAGAAGCACTTAATCTCTCCTCTAGGTCAAGCCATACTGGCCGTATACCTACGGCCCCCTCCACCCATCATGAACCTTGCTTTAACAAAAAAGCACAATGATAGGCCTGAAAGTCAGAGAAATTCATCCCCCCCCCTTCTTTTTTACATTTAAGTTTCCTAAGAGCAATTCTAGGCAGTTTATTTTTCCATAGGAATTGAACCAGAATCCTTTCAATTTGACGATAAATTTTACTTGAAAGAAAGACTGATAGCATTTCTAGCATATAATTTACTTTAGGAGTGATAGTCATTTTTATAGCTTCAAGATGACCCCACCAAGAGAGATAGACCGGCGACCACTAGATAAGATCTCCACTTCATTGTACTGTAGGGTTTCCCTAAGTGGGTAGCAATAGTGAACTCCCAAATACTTACCCATCTTAGGCTCCCACACAAAAGGAAAATCCTCCAGATCCATCCTACACACTCTTGAGTTTAAGGGAAATGCGACAGATTTTGACCAATTAATTTTATAGCCAGACAATCCTGAGTATTTATCTATCAATTCTAAAATAACCGATGTAGAGCTAGGCATGGTGAATAGCAGCAAATCATCAGCATATGTAGATAGTTTAATTTCCATGTCAGCAATAGACGCCCCTAACCGCGAGGCTTTGCCTTATCAATAGGGCCAAAGGTTCCAAGGCCAGATTGAAAAGAATGGGAGAAAGAGGACAACCCTGATGGGTGCCACGACCTAGAAGAAATTCTCTAGACTGAGTCGCATTCACAGAACTTTTCGCACTTGGTCTCGCATACATAAGTTTGATTAGGTTGCAGAAACCCTCACCAAACCCAAACCACTTCAGAACAGCAAACAGGAAAGGCCACTCCAGCTGATCAAACGCTTTCTCTGTGTCTAGCGAGAGTCCCACAAGAGGGCCCTCTGTTCCCTCCACACCTTCCAAAACATTTTAGCTTACTTTTATGAGAATTAATGAACATAAAAGTAAGCTAAAATATCAAAGACGAGAAGCTCCGATTGTTGATCATTGTTTGCACTTACAGCATTCCTTTTCTGAATTACGTTGTTTCGTCATTGAACAAGTTCTCTTTCCAATTCGGGGAAAATCAATAGATCAGACTTTGTTGTATCGCGAACAACGATGGATCCACACTCTGGCTTCTACAGTACCTCAGGGACTAAATTCCCGAATTGAATGGGAATTGTACATATGAAAGATAAATCTAGTTTAATCTATTCTCCACACCTAAGTGATAACACCTGTTTAAGTAGAATCAATTAAGGTTGACTATTTTACTTTCTCGCATGCGCGGCGTTTTTGTAGTAACGCATACCATTGACAAAGCCCAACTGAACCAGGCCGGTGCTACATCAGGTAGGAGGATCGGGATACACGGCAGTAAAGTAGTTTAAGATTAAAAGTAAATGTAACAAGAGAAGCATATATCTAAAGAACTTATTTCTCCTTTTAGTGGCGATGTGAATAATTTCCCCTGATGAAACCAGTTGGAGAAACGCATCTCATAGCGCATGAATAAGCGTCGGGAATCCATCGCACAGCTAAGCACTGGTTTATTATTTGATACTAAGTAGTATGTTCGATTAAAAGTATTGAAGAATAATTCACATCTAAAAACTTTTTCAGGAGAACACCTATATGGCTAAAGGTTTAAGCAAGAGGTCATTGATGTATATTTAGGCATTAGTCCACTGGAGATTTCATGAAACAGTGGAAGCCTATGGTATCTGAGACCTCAATAGCCAGGAGTTCAATTTGATGTATAAAATGCTTCCGTAGATGAATTACAGAGACACACTATTATCTGCATTTAGACTCTGTGATAAATAACCTGCCAGACGGCTGCCTGGGTGAGAATCTTCACACTCTTGGCAAGTGCATATTTCTATATGATTTGCAAGGTATTGTGGGCAATGTAGTTCATTCACACCAGACACAGCTGCTGACAATAATTTAGCTGTGCTCTTGGGTAAAGCCAATAAGATTTTTATTTATGGGGTTATTTCTCCCAACACAGATATGCTTGGTAGCACATAAATTAGGTTACTTGCTTTCAGTGTTAACTTGGAAAAACAAAGTTAAAATCAGGAAAACAACAAATGAAAAGTCACAAAGCAAGAAACAAACTGTTCTTTTCATGTTAACTTCTGATTACTTCCCAGATAGATACAGAAGTGATTCTTTCCTAGCTCACAAGCAATTAGGTAAGGCTTAATTGCTAGCAGTTACCAGCTGAAACCCCTTAGCTGGCTTGCCTTCCACTGTGTGGGTCAAATCCTGCTTCAGGAGCTTTTCTGAGTAGATTAAAGAACAAATTTGTATTTCTTTGTGATGGTTGCTGTACTTTATAACAGAAAGTTACCAACGGAGTTTAGATAGAGAGCAGTCCATATAAACAGGATCCTCATCTGCTATTATTCCCCCTTGTTCAACAAGCATGGGTTCAATATCATGGATTGGCACAGATGAATCTCTCAATGGAACATTTTCAGGAGAATACTTGTTTCCCTGCTGTCTTTCAAGGTTATAGCTAGGGCATAGATCAGTGTTCATACCTGAGCTTCCATTGCTGCTAGAGTTCCTCTCTATATAGCCTGACCAGTATGTAGTCCAGTTCTTATGTCCAGCCTTCCAATCCAGATCCCTGGACACTGGATCTCTCTTCACATACCTTCTGGCAAAGGTCTTAGAGTCCCTTCCACGTGCAGCCGTCTCCCTCACAGGTAGCCTCTGGTGATTCCTAGCTCTGCAGCACCATTCCTCTGGCTTTCCCCAGTCCAATGGTGTATTCTGGCCCTTGGAATACCTCCCAGTATATGTACTGCTTTGGACTCTTCTAGACCTCTCAAAGGCTTTTCTCCTCTTTCTTCCAGAGGGTCTCTTTCCCTCTCTGTCCGTCCGGTTTGGCTTCTGCTTCTGATGATCCTTCAGATGAAACTGATGATCAAACTCAAGCTGATTCTCAGGATACTGAGGACAATTCTCTGGACATCCAAGGTGATCATGAAGATCATGAAGATGGTCATCTGTAGAATAAACTCTACTCTTATTCTGCTTAGATGAGTGCTCCCCCCTAATACAGCACAGCTGTGCTGAATCAGGCCCTGCCCTTTGAGATGAGTGCTTAGGGATTACCTCATAGCCCTCCTGATTGAACACATGTTTCCTCACTTCAGCTCCTCTAATGGCTGTTGGAAACCTGGTGCATTCTGGGACTGGTAGTCTTTTATGAGAAAATTCTGTTTTCTTATTTCTACCAGCACTGACAGGTTGCTTGTTCAGAGACACTTCACCTTTTCTATAGCCCCTTCCTGAGCTATGATAAGCTTCCTTATCACAAACCACATCAACAGATGTCAGGGTCCTTGACAATCAGTTGTTGCACCTGGGGATCCTTTAAAGCTGTAATGCGAGAAGCTTTCTTACGACCATTTAATGAGTTAGCTAGCAACCTTCCAGCTCTGTTACCTTCCAAGTAGTATCACCCTTTCTGCCCTTGAATATTCTGTGACACCTCAGTGGTCAAAATCAAATTATATCTAAATCTGTAGTCTTATCATAATATTAGGATCAGTTTTCTGGCCTAAAATGCATTCTCCCACTTTAATCTGCTTGTCTAGCGCATCAAGTTATGCTTTACGCTGTTTGACCTGCCATATAGCAAAACTGGTAATGGTGGCCCACATGCTAGCTTTAAAGCCTTCCCATCACGCCCACCCTGAGGAGTCCTGGGGTAAATTAAATTGAAAATACTCCTCTATAGCCACCAGGATGGTCTCACGGAATTCCTGACTACCAAGAAGAGTCCTATCAAATTGCCAACGTGAGTGAGATTGATAGCTCATTGAGTCAAATAGGGAGAGTGAGATTGCGGAATGATCAGAGATGTGAGCCACGTGAATATTGGACTCACTGATTCTAGAACAGAGTCCCTTGGAGACTAGAAAAAAGTCTATATGTGATAACGAGTTATGAGGAGGAGAAAAGAAAGTAAATACTTTGTCCATAGGGTGTTGCAACTGCCATATGTCTATCAGGCCCAATTCCTGCATTAAAGATACAAGAACTGGGTGAGCCCTAGGAACCCTAATGGTTCTCACTGGACTCCTATCTACCAAGGGGTCTAGCACGAGGCTGAAGTCTCCCCCCACAATAGTCGGATATCTGGACACCTTCTGTGCCAAGGCTACAATGGAGCAAAAGAAAGTAGGGAAATCAATATTAGGAGCATGGATGTTAATTAAGGCCAGTTCAGTGGATCCAGTTTTGATGACAGCCATTGTCCACCACCCATCAGTATTAGACCTAGTTTATATAACCATGGGGGATAGGGCTTTCCTCACTAAAATGGCTACCCCATTTTTCTTATGATGGGCAGCAGAAAAAGCCACTAGTGAAAAGGGTTTTATATCTAGTTTTAACGACTCCTTCACATTCAAGCGTGTCTCCTGTAACAGTAAGATGTCAGCACTTTCTTTATGACCATATATAAAAATATTTTTCCTCTTAATGGGATTGTTAATGCCCTTAACATTCAGTGAAATTATCTTAAAGGAAGACATACTTATAATATAGCACAGATTGACAGTCAAATGTTGCAAAAACATACCAAATTGTAGCATATAGTTTTATATTGTAGAACAACACCTTAAACGCCCTCATAGTGGTAGCTGCACTTATAGCCCAGAAAAGAAAACCAAAAAAACCAGCCATAATTTAGCCCTAGTCCCTGCACATGAACACTCACAGTAAGAACACATAATTCTGAAAAACAAACCACCAAAACCACCAAACCCAGGGGGGCTATGAAACACACAAAACTTAGTGGGTGAGCCCACCAGGATAAGACAGACACAGAGGGCAAAGTGAACTAGTACATTCCCACTTCTTTGTCACTTAAAGTATTGTGTCTTCCCCACCACCCACAACTAGAGTAGAGACAGTGTCCCCAAAACCCAAAACACCAGAATTGTATAGCAGGGCAGCCCCCGTCGAATCAGTTTATGACCTAGAAATCCCCAACCTAGTAAATAAGGGCCATCCCACTCTTCCAAGCTCCATAACTCTCTCAACCGCCATAGACATCACATACAACATAGAACACAAAAGAAGAAAGAGAGAAAACAGCAGGAGAAACATCTTGACCAGGATAATACCCTGGAGCTCCTTCAAAAGAGACAAAATAAATGTCACAGTGTATAGCAATACTGCATGATTGAATGTCGCTTCTGCATGGATAAGTCGCCACTGCACGACCTCAGACCAGTCAAATGCCCATGATAGCAAGCGCCGTAGAACTTTTGCAAACAAAACTGCAAGATAAATTTCACTGCATCACCGCCGACTCCTTGTCTTCCAAAAATGCATATAACTTCCCTGGATCATCAAAAGTCTTGGTCTGGTTATGCAGCGTGACTCTCATGCGGGCAGTATAAAGCAGCCCAAAATGGGCCTACAGCTGCAATAAGCGTGGACGTAGCACCAGAAAACTCTTCCTCCGATCCACCGTCGCCTTTACGAAGTCCGGGAAGAACAGGAGTTTGTGTCCCTGATATTCCAAAGTTGAAAGTGCTCTGGCTGCTCCCATTATTTGTGATACTTGTTGAAAATGCAAGACTTTCAAGATGATTTGGCGTGGATACTTGCCCGCGACCATGGACTGAGTAGGAACTCGATGGGTGTGCTTGATCTCAAAAGGCATGGCAAGCTTCACCCTCAACACACCCAGAATCATGGCCTGCAAAAATGATACCATGTCAGGGCCCTCTGCTCCCTCAGGAACTCCCAGTATTCTTATGTTGTTCCTCCGAGAGCGGTTATTACCGTCTTCCACCTCTTTTTGCAGTGAACAAATCAACTTAGCCTGCTTCTCAATGGCCTTAAGCCTCTTCCCATGCGATGCCACCACATTCTCCATCTTCTCCAAACGAGCCGTAATTGACTCTAAAGAAGCTTTCAAGGCACTGATATCTTCCTGCTTTGTGCACAGCGAGTCTCCATTAGATTTGACCAAGTCTTTGACTGCCCGAATCTCAGCCAGAAATTCCTGCAAGGCCTCAGGACAATCTCGGATGACTGCCATCTTGTGAGGAGAGGGGTTCCATTTTGGTTCTCTTTGCGCTGGCGTTTTGAGATACTTGGTAATCCAGTCACGTCAGCTTGGGGCCTGACATATCCGGGATCGAATGATATCAAAGTAGGTAGGAACTATTTGATTAAAGACTGCAGGATTCTTGACCATTGCCCTCCGGAGCACAGCTCTTACACGTCCATCTTGACCAAAAGCCAGGCTCTGTCCCCCCAGATAGCACAGTTTTCAACAGATGTGGTTGTAAAATTGTCTGATCAAGATGCTTGCATTTCAAGTTGTAAAAGCGCTATTAAGCTTGAGGGCCAGGTTGCTGTTGCCCAAGCAGCTCTCTCCTCATCTGTATGAGATAGTACTATAATTCACTATCATTTGGAATCCTTGGAGAATGAGGCTAGAGCAAGGAACCTTAGGTTCATCAACTTTCCTTGTATTCACAATCTATTCCCCTTGATCTTATTACAAAAGTATTTTAAACAACTTTTATTGATTCAGGATGTGGATAGTATTAAGTTTTCAACTATTTATTATATTCCTCCAAGGGCTAACCCTGGGTCTATCTCTGTTCAGCTGGAGGCATTTCTGTCTGAGAGACATATACATAGGCACCATCACTTCCTTTTCCTGCTGTCATTCCTGTCCCTATGCATCCAAGCATCCTTCTGGCTTTTACCATTGCCTTTTCTACCTATTTGACCACTTTAAAATCATCCAGTATGAGCATCCTGAGGTCCCAATCTCTTTTGTGCACTAAAGCAAGTCACCACCTATATTGTACAATTTCCTTGGCTTATTGAAGCCCAAATGTATAACTTTTCATTTTTTAGCATTAAATCTTAGTTGCCAAATTCTCAAACCTTTTTCAAGCTTAAATAGATCCCCTCCTCATGTTATCTACTCCTTCCACGATGTTTACCCTGTTGCAGATTTTGGCATCATCCAAAAAAAGGCATACCTTTTCTGACAGTTATCGTTAAGTTCCTTTGAGTCAATTTGACTCATGCGGACCCTGTGGATAGCTGTCCAAACTGTGCTCAGTCTTCAGAATGGCATCCATAGCTGTCATATTGTATCAATCCATTGCATTGTCGGACTTCCTTTTTTGCACTGATATTCAAACTTGCCGAGCATGATGTCCTTCTCTAATGATTCTTTGAATAATGTCATTTGAGCTTCTAAGGAAAGCTTAGATTTGATCTCATCTACTACTGTTTATTTATTTACATTCTCTTATATACCGCGCTATTCTGCATCAGTGCGGTTTACATTGAACAAACTGAAATTACATTGAACAGGGCATTATAACTTGGAGATAACTATTTTACAGGGAACATGGGCTATGGAGGGTTAAGTGGCTTGCCCAAGACCACAAGGAGCACCTGTGGGACTAGAAACCCCAGTCCTTCCGGCCCAAGGTTGCTGCCCTCTAGTGGGATTTGAACCCCCGACCTTCCAGCCTGAAGTACCTTGCCCCAACCACTAGGCCACTCCTCCACTTTGTTCTTTGGGCAATCCCATGGTATTTACAGTAATCTTTCTCAGCACTATGATTCAAAGGCATCAATTTTCTTCCTGCCTCTTCTTCACTGACAGACTTTCATTTTCATATGATGTTATTGAAAATATCATGGCTTGGACAAGTCAAATCTTTGTATGCAGAGATGCATTTCTGCACTTGAAAATCTTATCCTTTTATGGATAAAGGAGCCAAATGCTGAAAACTGGAAACAACATAAGCACTGGCTAGTTAGATGCAAGGCATTGATAAGGCAGGCAAAGAGAGATTTTGAGAAGAAGCTTGCTGTGGAAGCAAAAACTCATAATAAAGACTTTTTCAAGTACATTCGTAGCAAAAAGAACTGTAAGATAGTCAGTTGGATCATTAGATAATAGAGGGGTAAAAGGGGCACTAAGAGGGGAGAAGGCCATAGCGGAGAGACTGAATGAATTCTTTGCCGTGATCTTTCCTGATAAAGATGTAGAGATGTTACCCATGACTGAAATGATATTTAAAGGTCTTGGTGCAGAATAATTGAAAGATCAAAACACCAGGAAGATGTATTACAACTATTTGATAAACTGAAGAGTAGCTTATAACCTGGACTGGATGATATACATCCAAGGGTGTTGAAACAGCTGAAATATGAGATTGGAGACCTACTATAAATAATCCATGAACCATCATTAAAATCATCTGTAATACCTGAAGATTGGAGGATGGTCAGGAAACTACAGACCTGTGAGCCTGACATCAGTACCGGGAAAAATGGTGAAAACCACCATAAAGAACAAAATTACTGAACATGTAGATAGTCATGTCTTAATGGGAGACAGCCAATGTGGTTTTAGCAAATGAAGGTCTTGTCTTACTAATATGTTATGTTTTTTTGAAGGTGTGAACAAACAGGTAGACAAAGGTGAGTCGGTTGATATAGTGTATCTGGATTTTAAGAAAGCCTTTGACAAGGTACCTCATGAGAGATTCTTGGTGAAATTAAAAAGTCATGGGATAAGAAGCAATGTACTATTGTGGATCAGGAACTGGTTAAAAGATAGAAACCAGAGGGTAGGGCTAAATGGCCAATTTTCCCATTGGAGAAAGGTGAATAGTGGAGCACCCCAGGGATCTGTGCTGGGTCTGCTGCTTTTTAACATATTTGTAAATGACCTGGAAATGGGAATAAGTATTGATGTTATCAAATTTGCAGATGACACAAAATTATTCAAAGTTGTTAAAACCCAAGAGGATTGTGAAAAATTGCAAGAGGACCTTGATAATTTAAAAGACTGGACAAATGGCAGGTGAAATTTAATGTGGACAAGTGCAAAGTTATACACCTAGGAAAGAACAACCCAAACTATGTTTACACAATGCAAGGCTCCACATTAGGAACCACCAACCAGGAAAAAGATGTAGGTGTCATCATGAATAATACGTTGAAACCCTCTGCCCAGTGTGCAGTGGCAGCCAAGAAGGCAAATGCTAGGAATCATAAGGAAAGGAATGGTGAATAAAATAAAGCATATTATAATGCCTCTGTATCGTTCCATGGTGAGACCACAACTTGAATATTGTGTGCAATTCTGGTCACCGTATCTTAAAAAGGCTATAGTAGAATTTGAAAAGGAACAGAGAAGAGGGGATGGAAGGATAGCCCTATGAGGAAAAGCTTAAAAAGTTAGGGCTCTTCAACCTGGAAAAGAGTCGACTGAGGGTAGATATGATAGAGCTCTATATTAATGAATGGAGTGGAACAGGTAAACATAGATCAATTGTTTACGCCATTAAACAGCAGAAAGACTAGGGGGCATGTTTACTAAACTGCGCACGTGTGCGGGGCGCACTTAACCGTGCGCAAATGATGCACTTAAGTGCTCTTAAGTGCCCCGCACGCGTGTGCGTCACAATAACGGGCCCCGCACAATGGAGCGCACAATGGAGCGTAGACCCTTCCAAAAATCATTTCTTTTTTGGAGCTTACCTGGGAGTGTTTTTAATGTTGCCCATTGATATCACTGTTGCCCAGCTTGGTTATGTGTTTTTTCCCCTTTTTTCAAGGTCATTTTTGAGGTTTATTTGCCCTTTTGTCTCCATACAAGGTGAATGAGTCCACAGTAAAATTGTGCAAGGCAGGGTTTCTGAGGCGTTCGGTCAGGTTATCTATCTCCAGGGACTACACTGTCTCTGTGGCCACAGTGTGGTGCAGCAGACACAGGCAGTCCCTGTAAGACCAGAGGATTGCAGGTTCAAATCCCAGCTGGGGCTCCTGACAACCCAGTCCCCATAGTTTTACCCACTGCTAAACAGTGATAGTCAGGACACCCCTGTATTGCAGAGAACATAAGCATGGTGCAAACACCCATATTTTACCCTACACCGCACACAAACTATACCAATGGGCATTACGTACAGCCAAGTCCCCCAAATTCAATCCTGGAGTGCCACAACTCAATCCAGTCATATGCTTTTTCCAAGATAAGGACATGTCTGCATGTTGGCGGAAGGGTACAGGTGGTGGAGGGGCCAGTGCTGCAAGCCACAGCACACAGTGGCCTAGGCCTGTGCAGGCTGGCACCGTCCACCTCAACAGACAGGCTCTGTCGGATGTACAGTCATGGCCTCCCCAGGGAATGCAGCACATCTGTGGCAACACGGTGGTGCAGTGCACACAGACAGTGTGTGCAAGAACAGAAGGGCACAGGTTCAAAGCCCAGCTGGGGCTACAGCCAATCCTGTCCACATATTTTTCCCACAACTAAACCATGATAGTAAGGACAAAACTGTATAGCTGAGAACATATGCATGGTTAATACGCCTATATTTTACCCCACCAAACACAGACACCATAAACAGGCGCATTACCTAGAGCAGAGTCTCCCAAATGCAGTCCTGGATGGCCACACACCATTCAGGTTCCATGCTGCCTCTAATAAAGATGCCTGTGCTGCATATCTATGCACCACCCCGATGGTATGCAGATGTAGCTCATGCATATTCATAAGGGACAGCATGAAAACCCGAACAGTGTTTGGCACACCAGGACTGGAGTTGGGAACCTCTGCCGTAAAGCAGCAGCCAACAGGGGCAGACACAACCGCACCCACACCCACAGGCCCCATTGGCCAATGCCTCCTGGAGAGGCAGGACATTGGGCCCTGTGTGCATCTCCCAATACTAGCACTTGCATACCTTAGCAATGCAACCCTACACCTGGGTATACGGTACACAGCTCTCAAACGTTTGCTATGAGTACTGGCAGATAGAAATTCCTACGTTAAGCACAGTTTGCTGATTGAGCTCCATCATAACAATCATTGTGATGTCTGCGGTGTGTGCTTCAGGTCTGGTCTCTGACAGTGTTTACCACCCTGGGGAGTGACCCCCAATAGTATTGCGTACCATATCCATGCCTGTACTGTGCCCAGGACTGGTGTGGTGGGCATGGCTGCTGAACTCCTCTATAGTAGCACAATGCTGGCATAGGTGTCAGAGTGTGTGTCTGTCTATACAGTGTGTGGTGGCTGCAAACATCTTCCACAGCCCATACTGCCAGCACTGTTGCCAGTATTGGGCTGCCAATGTGCATAATGAGGAGCAAGGTACCATGGGTCTAGCCTGGACAGGGTGGGCTGGCCAGGGTGCATCTGCACAGGGCATAGGGCACTGCCTCGGACATTTTAGTGCCCGGCCACCACCTACACAGACAGGGTAACCTCAGTATGTCCTGCTGAGAGATCACTCTCACCCTGACTTTGCAGTGACCACAGCATGGCTAGGCACCCCCACAAGTGCTAAATAGCATTTCTCTCATGTGATATATATTGGTTTCCTTTTGGGGCCCAGTCACTGATATATCTGCTTGCTGTGTATGCTGACATCCCAGTTCTGGGTGCATGCATCTCTACTGGGAACATGCACTATGGACTAACTAGTGGACTGTTTGCAGCTGGTATGTGTCCTGATGGAGTGGCTTGCAGGGTGCAGTGGCTGAGGGCTTGCTGCAGGAGGATATCAGATAGTGGTGGGGTGCAGCTTAACATATCCAGGCCTACAGTCTGTCTGATATTGTGCTATGGATTTGTATAGAGCTACAGTGACTGCCCTGTGGGGTGTCTGTTCCTCAGCAGGACTGGCGTTGATGTTCCCCTCTACTGCCACCTTTGCAGAGAGGTAGAATGTGGATCTATGGTATAAGAGACCCTGTTTGCCACCCTTGGCCCTGGAGGAGGGGGGTAGTGGTGCATGGCCCACCTAGGAGTCCATAATGGCAACACCTGACTGAGAAAGACAGATAGATCCAAGGTGTTTCTGCAGAAACTACCTATCTTACACATTAACACTGCTTTGGACCTCCAGCATGGCCTCTTTCAGCCATGGAAGGTGTTATGGACCTGGTCCTGGGCGCCTCATCGCACACTCAGGGTGAGCACAGTACCCGCACAATGTGACGGTGTGTAGCCACTCTGTGCCAGTAAAACACCCGGTCAGTACCCCCTACCAGGCCGAGGTGTTGTGTGGGTGCACCCGCTCACTTCCCCCTACCAGGCCGAGGTGCTGTGGGGGTGCATTCCCCATCTTGTGTTCATCTGTGGACAGCTGATTTGCATGTGCAGTGCATCATGGGTACGGGTGGCCTGACCCTATCCTGGTGACCACAGCAGACTCTCTGTGTGGTAACATGCAGGCTCCCTGCAGCCAGCCAGGGGCTTGCTAGGAGCTGTAGCCCAATGGCTACTTCACTGCCTGTGCTGCCCAAGGTCATGGGTTCCAACCCACAGTGGGGTTATTTGATAGGGTTGTCCAAAGCATTATCTTTTTTTAATGTATATATTTTGATGCCAGCAAAAACACCCTCAGCGTACTGTACCCATAAGGTGCCTCTGAGGGCGCCTTATAGGGCACCCTATAGGGCACCTTATGGTTCCCGTCCATATAAGTTGCACTATACATTATCCTGTGATGCAATTTATAGGGTGCCCTATAGGGGAGATCTTAGGGTGTCTTGGCGGACAGTGCACTTTATAATGTGCCCTATGGAGTGCCTTATAGGGTGCCTTATACAGCACCTTCAATTACGGCACGTGAGGACGTGTTTGCTGGCAGCAATTAGTAAAATAAACATAAGGTGCTGCAGGAAAAAATATGTACATTGCAAAGCTGATGCCACAGCCAGCCTTACGTATTAGGCACCCTGGGGAGCAAACCCATGACCCCTGTATCAGCAGTCAGTGCCTTAACCATTGTGCTCCACTGCTGCTCTCCCTTGCATGTCAGCGCACCTACTTATGCTTTTCATTCCTTAAACTGCACAGTGCTGCCATCAAAACCGTACTCTGACCTTATGGTACCTCATACGGCACCCTCTAAGCAACATTCTAGGGTGCCTTGGCGGACAGTGCACTTTAAAATGTGCCTTATATGGCGCGCTTATGTTAACACGCTTTGAGGGTGCGTTTGCTAGTAATGTAAATTAACATAAACATAAATTGACTCCTAAAGCAACCTTCCCCATAATACGTAATGCCTCAGCTAGCCCTGTTCATTGGGCACTGTGGGGAATTGAACCCTTGATCCTTGCACCATTGGTCAGTGTCTTAACCATTGCGCTGTGGTTCTATTCCTGTGCATTCACATCAGCGTGCCGCCTTATGCCGCCCAATATTAAATAGCCTCCTACATCAATAGTGCCCCGCCTAATGACCATTTGCGTGCCGCCTTATGCTGCCCATTATTTGTATGCCTCCTAAAATATCACCTCAGCCAGCCATCTTCATTGAGCACAGTGGGGAATTGAACCCCTGATCCCTGCACCATTGGTAAGTGCCTTCACCATTGTGCTGTGGCTCTGCTCTTCTGTTTGCACATCAGTGCGCCATGTATGCCTCCCGCGCAGCTATCGGATGCGCTAAGGTGCGGGGCGCACACGGGCGTCGCACACCTTAGCGCATCTGTCAATCACGGCTTTTCTTCTTCAGGACGGAACGCCCACTCCTTATATGGCACCCGCACTCTACCGTGGCCCGCACTTTAACGGGGTTTTAGTAAACATGCCCCTAGGTGACATGCAATGAAACTACAGTGTAATCCATTTAAGACTAATAAGAGAAGATATTTTTTTACTCAACGGGTAATCAAACTATGGAATTTGTTACTGGAGGATGTAGTAAAAGCTGTTAGTGTAGCTGGGTTTAAAAAAATGTTTGTACAAGTTCCTGAAGCAAAGGTCCAGAAACCATTATTGAAGAGGACTCGGGAAATCCACTGCTTGCTCCAATACAAGCATTGTGGATCCTGTGTGCCTTTTTGAGAAACTGCTATGTACTTGTGACCTGGGTTGTCCACTGTCAGAATCAGAATACTGGACTTGATGAACCTTCGTCTGGCATATTTTATGTTCTTATGATGCGAATGACCACTTTGGGGGCCTGGTAGAGTGTTTGGATCTATGATAAGGACCAGGGCCACAACCCCACTCACTCTAATACAGCAAAGAGGAAGTCCCAGTGGACCATCTCAAAATCTTTCTTTTCATTGACAGAGAGAAATATATCTCCCTGCCCCTCCTCCCAATTCACCCTGTATGGTTACACGTTGCAAGCTTCCACATTAGGAACCAGAACACAGGAAAAAAATTTAGGCATCATCGTGGATATACATTGAAGCCCTCCACCCAGTGTGCAGTGGCGGCCAAGAAAGCAAATAGAATGCTAGGAATCATAAGGAAAGGAATGGAGAATAAAACTAATGATATTATAATGCCTCTGTATTGCTCCATGGGTAACCACACTTTGAAAATTGTATGCAATTCTCGTCGCCATATCTTAAAAAGGATATAGCGGAATTAGAAAAGATACATAGAAGAGCCACCAAAATGGTAAAGGGTATGGAAGAATACACCTGTGAGGAAAGGCTTAAAAGGTTAGAACTCTTCAACTTGGAAAAGAGACGGCTGAGGGGAGATATGATAGAGGTCTGTAAATTAATGAATGGAGTAGAATGGGTTAATGTATATAGGTTGTTTACTCCATCAAAAAGTAGAAAGACTAGGGGACACACAATAAAGTTACAATGTAGCCCATTTAAGAGTAATAAGAGAAAATATTTTTTCACTCAACGCATAATCAAATTCTGGAATTCATGGTATTTTAGTGATTTATTCATGTTAATGGGAATTTACTTTAGTTGGCTGCTATTCTATAAGTACATGTGGAAACTCAATGAAGCACATTTTCACTGTGGGTGTGTTCATGGGTGTGGCATGGGTGATGTTTGGGCGGAATACGTTTGGGCGCAGCATGGGTGGAGTTTGGGCAGACTATGGGCAGACTGCCCAAGAATGGATGTAAACTTTAAACTACTATCATTTATGCACGTTCTTGACAAATCTAGGAATGGACACACCAGCCATAGTGCTGGTGTGACTGACGTGCCTAGATTTAGCATGTGTTTTCAATCACTTACACCCCTATTTTATAAAGTGAAGTACTTACATACTTTATAAAATAGGCATGAAATATGTACAGAAAAATGTGCACTAATTACATGGGACTTTAGAACTTCACACTTCAACTGAGCTTATAATTAGCAGGACAAAGAATCCCTTTTGTTTTGAAAAAAATATTTGTGTTCAAGTGCTTTTATGAAAAAAAAAATTACCTTTCTGTATAAAAAGAGTTTGGTGCAATTTTATTGAAAAGCACATCGGTAGCATGCGGTTGAGCTGTGAAATCAGAGCAGAGGCCTGCACCAACATCATGGGGCATGTGTGTCCATTCCCCTACCATTAGCTCATGTCTAACATGAGGCACTATGGAACCCAGCATGCAGGTGCCCCTAATACCACCCACTGAAGTGATATTAACTGCACCCATGCTTACGGCATCAATTGTGTTTAGCATGCACCCAAAACACCCGCAATAACCACGATTCCCCATCAGTGCCCCCATTTCATCCCAAACCTGTCCTGCCTCTGCCCAGTCGTGCACCAACTTCTTAATGCAGAATTTTTAGCATTGGGCCCTGTGCTAACTTTTAGGATTGCACACTTACTATGTGCTAAACCCTGTGCTAATGGTGAGCATGGTTTGGTAAACTTGCCGCTTGTTTTCAGACACTCAAGATTGCTCCTTAAAGAGCTCCCTGACCCTTCTTGTCACATAACTTGAAATAGACAAGGAATAATAACATTTTGCAAACAGCCGAAACCTCTGGACTTCTTATGTATGCAATAAACTATTCTTGTGCATTTATTAATTAAGAGGCATTTTTACTAAACCTTGTGCCAGTAACACACATGTGAGCCACGTTACTTGCATGGGGCTGTGCTCTACCTTCAGGACGGGCAGAGCTGTCTCTCTGAATTTACTGGACTTCACTGGTAAAACGACCATGGGTGCAACTAACTCCAACTCACTGATAGTTACTCTGAGCTGTGCTGTAGTCGGAATGCCCCCATCCCACCCAGTCTCTACTCTGACATGCACTGCAAGGGTAGCACAAGGCTTTTAGTTTGTGACTCCACACTACGTTTTAGTGTAGCACTGATATTGCAAGCTAACCCTGTTTTAGTAAACATGCCTCTAAGTTTTGTTTTCAAATCTTTAAGTCCTATATATTTTTTTCCTAAAGATAGAGCACTGAAGTTGCCTCAGCTTATAAAAACTTTTATGAGAACTATGTTAAAATTTATTTAGCTTTTTTACTGGATAGTTTTAAAATCCCAAAAAGAACAAACAATATAGAGAAATTTGAAGGTCTTTTTCCCCTCAAAGAGCTGCTTATATGTATACTTTCTTCATAACTGTGTCTTATGTGTGCTTCAGTTGTTTATTTGTGTATGCAATTTACAAGGTTAAAATCAATAAATTTGCCTTCTTCAGTAAAATAAAAAATACAATATTCATATAAGTGGGAAATGGAAGAACGGCCTTCAGGGTTAAGGAGAGAAAACAAATTATACTGTACATTTTACTTTGTTCTTGAGGTCAAAATAACAACAATATAGAGAAGAAATGAAACTACACAAATAAATAAATAGCATAAAAGTGATAGCCAAGTTAGTAGAAAGCTTTATGAGCAGAAATATGCCAAAGGTAAGCACTGGAAGAATCCAGACTTCTGTGCACATAAATTTCCACAGAAAGAAAAGTTATTGCAGAACTCATGCATCTCTTTCGAGTTAGTTATTTTATTGTGCACCATTATTGATTTTACTAATGTCAAAGTATAGCATAGGTTAATTGATTTTCATTTCAAGTTATGCTTTTCATACTTATGTTACTTTTAATGCTATCATTCATCATTAATAATGTTCATAATTTTCTCCAGTTTAGATATCATTAACTCGGAATATAAAAGAAAACACTTTCAATGTCATATGAATTTCTAATTCATTTTTAATGACATAGGTAAAAGTATTATCTTTCGGAGTGTGTTTCTTATCACACTTCAAATTGTGGGCTAGAAGTTGATTATCTTGTGTTATTACTATTTCGAAATGTATATTGTTTTTTCAATGTATATTATTCATTGCTCTGTATTACCTTCATTTTACCTTAAATAAAGAGGTTGAAACTTAAAAAAAAAAAAAAAGTATTATCTTTCAAAACAAACAAACAAAAAATACGTGAAGGCACATTTTACATAGTACGTGGAGATTGGAATTGAGACATTGAGGTCACGACATACACAATTCCAGCAGTATTTTAGAAAAAGCTCTGCCAAACATGGAGTCTAGTAGCGTGTAGGATTTCATGTATATTTGCAAGATGTGGAGTCAGAGGACCCATTTTGCATATCTACATGTGGGAAAAAGCAACGGAGAAATCTCGGCAACCTCCATGTGTTGGTGCTGGTGCTCACAGGTGTATATCAGTCATTTTGCAAACCTACACATACAATGGTATTTTATAAATGACACCCAAGTGCAATCCAAGATGTCCAAGCCAGAATGTCTGGAAAAACAGCAGGCACATCCAAGTTCAGGCAGGCGTTCAAAAACATGGACATGCTCGATATGGATGCCTGCGGGGCTGTCTATATAGACATCCCCAGAACCAATTCCAGACTGTGGGCAAATAGAAACAGCCTAATGGTTAGAGTAGTGAGCTAGGACCAGGAAAACCACAGTTCAAATCTGAATGCTGCTAGCACTTTGATGGTGGGGAGTGCCATCTTCTCTACACACTCACAATAATAGCAGCAGTGAGATTCAGACCCATGCTTCCTTGGTCCTAGCCCACTAAACTACCTGTTAGGCTATTCTTAGATGTCCACAGTCTGGAATACAGTGCTCTTGCTCATTTTGGCCATTAAACATTCAGAGATTTCCATCTTCTCTACACTCTCTGTATGTTTTATTGTCAAAACGAACACTTTCCCAATGCCCATTCATGCCTGGAGCAGGTCTAAACTTGGATGGGGTCACAGACATCCTCAATATTTCTGAAATACAGCGGGGATGTCTAAGTCCATTGAAATAACCCCAGAAACGCTTCCACTATGCCCCCTGCCTACTTGGCTGTCCTGTATCAAGGACGTCTTTAAAAGCTCCTGGGATGTCTCTGTGATTTGGACATCCACATGCACAGTAACAGTAACAGTAAATGACGGCAGATAAGACCAGCATAGTCCATCTAGTCTGCCCAGTGTGGTGGATAGAGTTATACCTTCCACTCTGTACAGGTTAACCCCCTCCCACCCCATGCCTTTGTTTAAGACCATACCTGCTAATCCATGAAGGTAACCCCCTCTATGCCTTTGTGTAGAATTGTACCTGCTGCTCTCTGCAGGTAACCCCCTCCCCTTATTTTTTGAAGTGTAAAAGTTATTTATGTTTGATTTGATTTCATCCTCTTACTATAAAGGGACCTTCTATGTCTGTCCCATGCCTTTTTGAATTCCATCACTCTTGTTGCCCCCATCACCTCCATCAGGAGGGCATTCCAGGCATCCACCACCCTTTTTGTCAAAAAGTATTTCCTGAAGTTGCTTTTGAGTTTATCTCCATTCAGCTTCATTTCATGTCATCTAGTTTTACAGCTTTCCCTTCTTTGAAAGAGTTTTGTTTGTTCATTACTACCATGTTTTGTATGATATCTCCCCTGTCCCTCTTCTCCTCCAGGGTATACATGTTTAGTCTTTAAGTCTCTTCTCATGTGTCTTCTGGCACAGGCTCTGTATCATTTAGGTCACCATCCTCTGAATCATTTCAATTTTTTTAATATCCTTTGCAATGTACAGTCTCCAAAACTGAACACAATATTCTGTACAGGGCACTAAAGCCTCCTTCCTTCTGCTGGTTATGCCTCTCCGTATGCAGTCTAGCATCCTTCTGGCTTTGGCCACCACCTTGTCACACTGCTTTGCCACCTTGAGATCCTCAGAAGCTATCACCCTGAGGTCGCTCTTCTGATCTGTGCATACCAGCCTATTGTCCCCTATCACCTATAGCTCCTGTAGATTTCTGCATCCTAAGTGCATCACTCCGCATCAGATTTATATCTGCTCCAATTGATAACTAAGCCTTTAAAAATAACCAACATAAATGCCACTAGTTAGCTACCGAAGCTGCTGTCTTTATCAGGTTTCATTTGGGAGGTGGAAACAAACAATAGGATAATTCCTTTAATCCTTTTACATTCTCTTATATACCGTGCTATTCTGCATCAGTGCGGTTTACATTAAACAAACTGAAATTACATTGAACAGGGCATTATAACTTGGAGATAACTATTTTACAGGGAACATGGGCTATGGAGGGTTAAGTGGCTTGCCCAAGACCACAAGGAGCACCTGTGGGACTAGAAACCCCAGTCCTTCCGGCCCAAGATTGCTGTCCTCTAGTGGGATTTGAACCACCGACCTTCCGGCCTGAAGTACCTTGCCCCAACCACTAGGCTACTCCTCCACTCCTCTCTTATCTCTCCCTACACCCCTCCTCGGGAATGCCGCTTTTCTGGCAAATCGCTTCTAGCTGTGCCCTTGTTTTCTACTGCAAACTGCAGACTTTGCTCCTTTCACCTTGCTGCTCCTTATGCCTGGAACAAACTACCTGTTTGTACGTCAGGCGCCTTCTCTGACCCTTTTCAAATCCAGGCTGAAAACTCACCTCTTCGCTGCCTGCCGCTTTCGTATCTTAACTCACCTGATCTCCTTCATGTTTCCTTACCATTCCCCCTAGATGTATCCCATGTCTACAGCTACTGTGTTGTCTGTCTTGACTAGACTGTAAGCTTGAACATGGCAGGGAGCTGCTATAAATCCTGAAGTTGACAATTACAGTCATTCATGTGCATTTCCTGTAGATTTTTGATTCTCCCAGGCCACTTCTTAACCACATCACTGACATGCCTCCTTGCAATTTCTACATAATAAGGATACCCATGCATAAATTCAGCCTTTCTAAACTCACTTTTTACACATTGATGCTATTTCTATGTGTAAATGCCAGATTTTCCTTGTGGAAATCGCAAATAGGGTTCCAAATATAACTCTCATTCTATAGCAAAATTATCACTGCTAACAGGTATAGAATCAAAATGTTTCCATATAATTATTTTCTTTTTACTCTCTTCTACTGTATGTGACAGTTCTGTATGGTATAGACAGATGAGGAGGCATTCAATTGTTAATGAGCTTTGTTCAGTTTTCGAAGTGAACAATCAGTCTTTCAATTTGTTTTTGGATTCTGAAAATGTTGTTTCCTTTGTACCCATGAAAGTGAAAGCAATTTTGTATTTAACAGTGTGGTTTTCCATCCCTTTTTATTGAACTTTGCTTAAAACATGCTGGCAAACATTTGTCACAGAAGCAACAGCACTCAAGAGTGGCCTGAACAGCTCAAGGCACAGAAAGAAGAGCAAAAGACACTAATAGTGGCATGAAGACACCAAGCTACAGTGAGTCAGGCAAAGTAACATAAACAGTAGAATGAAGATTCTAAGGTATTAGAACAAGGTGAAACCCGCATCAACATTAGCAGGAAGAATCCAAGGCAATAGAACAAGAGTAAAGTGGAAAACCCTTGGCAACAGAACTCCAAAGCACCAGAAGGGTTCAAAGCATACCATTACTGGCATGGAGACCTAAAGGCACTGGGAGAGGGGTAAATTACCCCTCCCCCCTCCCCACCCAGGGAGGAGTGGCCTAGTGGCTTGGGGTAAGTTGCATCGGTCCAGGAGTTCAAGTCCTGCTGGAGAACAGCAGCATTGTTTTGAAGGGACTGAGGCTTCTAGTTGCATAGGTGGTCCTTGTGGCCTTGGGCAGGCCACTTAATCCTCCTTTGCCTCAGGAACAAAAAAACATAGATTGCGACCCCTTTGGGGACAAGGGAAATATATACCATACCTGAATGTGTATACTGCTTTGACCTGGTAAAAGGCAATATATAAGCATTGCTAAATAAATAAAAGTAGTGCCAACACTGGCATGAATATGTCAAAGCTCAGGGAGATGTATAAAGTTGCACTATGCTTAAGGTAAAGACCCAAAATCCTCTGAGCAAAGAGTGTTAGGTCAGTGTCAGAGCTTTGGGAAAAAAAAGAGCCCATTTGAGGGATCCATGAAGGAGTATGAGAGCATCTTGATAGACATGTTTGCCAAAGAGAATTAGATAACAAGGTCCTACTCTATCACACTGCTAGTAAGATCCCATGAAAGGACTTAGAGCCCCTTCTTTCAAAGGAGTTTGGCAAGTAGCTACAACATCCAACTGTGCTGTTCCTCAGGCAGTAACAAAGAAGTTCTATTGACCAGTTGCAAGCACAGCTTCTGGGAAAATAGGATGCAGCATTTGAAATAAATAAATATAGACAAGAAGACCCCCAGGCATCAGGAGAGGGGTAAAGCTTCTTCTTTGTCAGGCTTCTTCTTTGTCCCTCTTCAAACTTAAGTTAAAAACTCATCTTTTCGCCTCTGCCTTTGGTTCTTGATTTTGCTGTCCTCCTTCCTTCCCCTTTTATTTCTCCTATCCTACTTCCTCTTATACTTGTTCTTACCTCTTTCCTTTGTCTTGTCTCTACTGCTCTCCTCTCTTTGCTCTTGTTCTTATCCTTTTCCTTTTCTTGTTTTTTTGTTTTTAGATTGTAAGCTCCTTTGAGCAGGGACTGTCTCTTGTATGTTTTATCTTTGTACAGCACTGCATGCGTCTGGTAGCGCTATTTAAGTGCTTAGTAGTAGTAGTAGTAAAGTATCACTGCAATTGGCAAGAAGACCCCAAAGCAATGAGGATGAAAAGTTTGGGCATTGATTTTCAGTGAGGGTTTGTTATCCCCAAAGATTTGGCCCCTGACATTAAGTGAGCAGGTCAGCATTCTAATTAGCATCAGTACTACAGGTCTTCTGAGGTTCATGGGTGCACAAAATTTGTTAACTTAGGAGAGGCTATCCTAGGAGGTGCAGCAATCATTTCCTCTCTGTACTGTGGAAAGAAAAACTCCAAGGCATTGTATAAAAGGTAAAGCAACATCAGCAACAGTAGAAAGATGACCCAAGGCCCCAAGAAAGCTGCAAAACAGGCAGAAGAGGTAGATTGGCATCTATGTACAAAGATACTACCTGCAGAGGAAGTAAACAACACAGTTGGTAGGAAAAGGATGGCAGATCACTGGGGTCATGTGTCAACAATGTTGGGAAGAGGCAGTGATGTCATATTATGGGGAAAGGTCCAACAAAACTTTAATGCCAGGAAGCTCCCCAGTAGTATTAGCAGTAGTAAGTAGTGTCAAAACTTGTTCCCCAAGTCAAAGTCAAAGCATAGCTACAGCCCAAAATAAACCAGAACTTTTTGTCCTTACACATTCCTAGTTTTTTTTTATTATTATTTTTTAAATTTTCATTCACTGTAGAAACTGAAATTGCTTCGCTATTGGGAAAACATGCTTTACAATTGGAAAATGACTCTGATTAAATTACCCAGGTGTATATGCAAAGACTAGGGATGAGGACAGGCAAGAAAAAAACAGTTGGCTTTCATTTTTTCATGCATTTTTACATATTTTAGGTCAGTTTTTTCATTTACTTTCACACATTCATTTTAATAAGACATTTTTAGTGTGTACTAAATTGATTGCCATTGCCATTGATTGCCATGAGTCAACACTGACTCAATGGCACTTAACAAAAATAACAAATTGATTTAATACACACTAACTGATGAATTAAGGAATGCTAAACAGGACTGGTCTAAGGATATCTGCTGACCTGGGTTGTCCTGCATCTCCCTGCCCCGCCAGGGCAACCCAAATTCTAATCTTCTGCCCCAGGTGCCTATTATTTCTCCTTTCCTTCTACTACTACTACTAATCATTTGTATCATGCTACAAGCCATATGCAATGCTGCACATATAGATGTAAGATGCGGTCTCCCTCACTTGGAGTGGGGGTTGACAGCACAGCCATCCTTCCACCATGCTTGAAGTAGTGGCAGAGCAAGTCACTTCGATGAGCCTCCCCTCTCATGCACACTCCTCACACTCCTGGCCTGGGACTCCTTCTCCCTCCAATGCAAAATTCCTGTTCAAGCACATACCATTCTGACTAGTAGATTTCCTTTTAGCTATAAAAACCTCAAACAATTCTCTCTATAATTTTTTTATTGAACATTTCAGCATTACCAGAAAACCCCCCAGAAATACAGCAAAAGTGCAGGAAATCTTCAAGTAAAAGACATTTTCGCATATTACTAAGAAAATAGGAAACATAAAGGGCCCGATATTCATTTGGGCGAGCTGTGCACTGAGTCGGTACATAGCCCTGCCCACTAACCCCTAACCCCCGATATTGCTGATATTACTGGGAAGGACTCTTGGGGAACACAACCCACACACACCCCATGCAATTGACAAAACCCAGGCAGAGCACACCAGCTGCAAAGAAGCAGAGGCCCACAGGACCTTTGAAGCCCCGGAGGGCTCCCCTGTTCTATGGAATGCCTCAACTCCTGAGCAAGGGAGAAGACATGGATCAGTCAGCGCTAGCACAGGAAGCCCATGTCCAGTGCTAAAAGTATTAAGCAGCTCATCAGAGCCAGTAGTCATCAGCCACAATCTCCCAAGGTTAGGGTGAGGGGCCAACTGTCCACAGGAACATGCAGGGGAGGTAGGGTCCAGATGGAACCTTTTGATGCCACACCTGCATTTTGCCAGTATGTCAAAGGCCACATTTGCCTGCTCCATCCCTCACTGTATATTGTTGGCTCCAACTCTGGCTATGTGGCCAGTACTGGCTGAAGCACAGAGTGCAGGCCCTATCTTCTGACACCAACAAAGCACATAACATCAGCAGCCCCTTGACATCTATCCACTGAATATGCAGATGTGAACAGCAGTCACTTAAGGCAGCATCTATGGTTCCTTGCCCACCATCCAAGCAAAGTCTTCCAGATCAGCAGGCCATGGTTTTGCGCGTCTCAGGCTGTTGTGGTCCACTGACATGGCAGCACCACCATGCAGCACTTCCAAACAGATAACCTAGCCAGGTGCCCAGGTATTTCAATAACATCTCTTATTTGCCCTATTATTCCGTATGTTTGCCCTGCTTCTGCCCTTCATATTCCTAATGCTCACATCCAAATCATGCATATGGACCGCACTTGCAAGGCACATGCCCCTACTGCCTGGATAGAGACAGACAGTGGTTGCCCCTGTGCTAACAACATCATTGTTTTGCTTGCTCATGACTAGTGTAGCTGCCCCAGCTGTGTGCCATGTCTCCACCTTTGCCTTAACCCCTATTCACACACAGCTCGGGTAGCACAGCAGCAATTTTAGCATGATCGCCTTTTGCCACAAGCTTCCAGCTAATGTGCAGCCAAAACACACATTAGTTCTGCAGTAAACCAGATGCTCCCATCTACCATATCTTCGTAAACATGCTCCAAATAAAACATAATGGGCCCAATATCTGAAAGACATTCACATGGTTTACAGCCCAGTAAACCATGTAAATGCCTTAAACGGGAATATTCGGCAGCACCTGCACGGTTAGTGCCATCGAATATCCCTGTCTACGTCCCCTACGTGCCCTGATGCTATCCGGTTAGCATGGGGGCATGTTAGGGGTGTTCCAGGGTGGAGCAGGGGCTGAGATTGCCAGTCCCGGGCAGCAGCGATATCGGACCATTACCTGGTTAGCAATCCATGCCTAAAACTAGGTGAGCATTTGCTTTTCCTAGTTCCAGCCACGGATGCTAACTGGTTTGTGGTCCAATATCACCACTACTGGTTAGTATCTGCGGGTGACTCCACTCAGCGCCAAGCCCAGATATTCAATGCCATCGCTGTGGCATTGAATATCCGGGTTTAGAGGTCAGCAGGCATGGCTTTGCACTGACACAGCGCCTAGCCCGCCTAAATGAATATTGGGCCCTATGTGTCCTCTAATATGTTATCAGGCACTTGCAAGGAAATTTGAGAAAGAAGGCAGTCCCCAGTACCAAGATCCTAGGTTTAATTCAAAAAAGACCCTCCTTTTCAATTGAGTTGATCTTGAGACATCTGGAAAAATATTAATTGTCTGACCACAAAAAGAACATTTTCTTTTGCAAATACAAGTTTAAAATCATATTCTTATCTAATTCAGGCAAAAAACTAACTAATAAGTTAGCCTGTGTGGGAATGTCATCATTTGAAGATTCTAGGAAGGCAGATTAGTATAAACTTTCTATAGAAGCCATCTGGTCCAACCCCTCCCCCTCCTTTTCCAACAACTTAATTCCCCCAAATAAATTATAGATATTAGATCTTTCATTAACTCCGCATCAGGATTCAATACTACTTCTCTTAAATACTTCTGTAATAAAATGAAAGAAAAGAGAAATCAAATACATGGAAAATTTAAAAGAACACACATTTTTTGCTCTAGCAACTTTTTCCATTGGATCTAACTGGCGATGAATTTTCAAACTATCTTTCACAGAAGAGATACATGCAGGGTGAAAAGTTTTCAACTGCGTCTCCACTTTCATAACTCTTGTTTCAATGACATGTAATTGAGAATCATGTTCCAAAGGTTTAGCAATGGTCTCTTTAGAAAATTCCTGAAAACTGTCCCAAAGAGTTGCAAAGAGCGGCTTCAGTGCAGGTCACTACTGCCCATATGTCTTAAAGTGAAATTTCTTTGTCCTTAAAAGCAGGAGACTGAACAATTGTGGAGGATAATAATTGCACTACTCTGGGTAAGGGAAAAGTATCCGCTCTATTCATCTCCGAGAGCACTTGAGATTGTTCCTTCCCAGGAATATCCAAAGGAGCCTGCTGACACTCTATTAATATGGGATACACTCTTGGCCCCTTCTTCACATATCACAGATAGTCATAAGAACATAAGAAATTCTATATTGGGTCAGGCCAACAGCAGCCAATTCAGGCCACAAATACCTGACAGGTTCTCAAAATGAACACAGGTTCCACAATGCTTGCCCCAGGGCAAGCAGTGGATTTCCCGGGTCCTCTTTAATAATAGTTTATGGACTTTTCTTCCAGGATGTTGTCCAACACTAACAGCTTTTACTACATTCTCCAGTAATAAATTCCAGAGCTTGATTATGTGTTGAGTGAAAAAAATATTTTCTTTGATTAGTCTTAAATGGGTTACATTGTAGCTTCATTGCATGTCCCCTAGTCTTTCTACTTTTTGAAAGAGTAAACAATCGATCTATGTTTACCCACTCCACTCCATCCATTATTTTATAGACCTCTATCATATCTCCCCTCAGCCGTCTTTTTTCCAAGTGGAAGATCCCTAACCTTTTAAGTCTTTCCTCATAGGGGTATCCTTCCATCCCCTTTACTATATTGGTGGCTCTTCTCTGTACCTTTTCTAATCCTTCTTTATCCTTTTTTTTTTTTTAAACTTTTATTTTCATTTTGCAACAAACAAAAGAAACAACACACCAAAGGAGACAAAACAAGTATACAATAAGGAAAAGTAAACCCAATTACCCCCCACCCCCATGCTTCTTCTCTAGCCGATTATGTCAGCATGTGAGCGCTTCCTAACAACAGTGATTGTACATCAAAACTATCAAAAGAGTAGCTACAATACAGAATGATACAGAATGATCATGGGACAGAGATATATACAAATTTAGACAGTCAGATGAGAACATTTAGCAGAATGTACATAGTCATTGAGCATCTTCCATTTAGACCGATGATGAGGAGTCTGAACGGGGGAGGCAAACATACGAGGTATTTGTTCATATTTACTGTAGAGACAGACATGATTCCACCATTCATTGGGGCTCAGATGGGAGCTATTTTTCCAGTATTTCGTAATTAGGGAAATAGCAATGCCAAGCATAAAGTCCAAAAGGAAGTAAGCCGTTTTTGGAAGAGAGGGGATCCCCGCAGCTGAGCGAAGTCCCACTATCCTCCAAGAAAGGGGCTCTTGAAAGTGCAAAATAGACTGGATACGACCCCAGACCCGACGCCAGTAATACTGTAGTGCGGGACATTCATACATAACATGAGGTAGTGAACCAATGGCCGCATGGCATGTCCAACAACTATTGCCCTGAGTAGTGTTCCATTTGGCTAATCTGTCAGGAGTGTAAAAACACCGGTGGGCTAGAAAGAAGAGTGTCTGAGTGAGTGAGGCGGATCGGGAAACCCGTGTCACTCTACTCCAGACAAGGCTCCATTGCTCCGGGGTCAAAGTCACATGCAGTTCTCTCTCCCATGCTTTCTTGCGCTATAGGGGTATCTCTAGTTATAGCATTACATAAGGTTTTGTAAAAATTGGATGCTACACCCGGTGAACTACCGATAGATCGGATAGTCTCCGACCAACCTTGTGTAGGGGATGCCGATGGCGGGAGCACCTTAGCACTCCGAAGGCAATGCTGAAGTTGCATCAACTGAAAGTAGTGTTTCGCTGGGAGACCAAATTCAATTTGCAATTCACTAAAAGTTTTCCAGCGACCATCATGGAACAACTGGCTAGGAATCCAAATGCCCCTAGTGTACCAGGGGCTCCACGCCATCGGCTTATTTTGTATTCGAAATCGAGTATTGTACCAAAGCGGGAGCCTGTCTAACGGACAGAGTCGGGAGTCTAGAGATTGCATAAGAGTATTAAAGGCACCTAAAGTGTCTAAAAGCATTGGTGGATAGTGGGAGTCTGATGGGAGAGTCATACCAGGGAGAAAAGTAAGAGGAATCGGTTTGCAAAGGTCCTCTTCTATGTCTAGCCACACAGGTCTACTCGGTACTAGATCTTCCAGCCAACGAGCGCCTTGTTTGAGAAGAAAAGATTGATGGTACTTCAGGAAATCTGGGAATCTGACACCCCCATTTTCCTTATCTGCTTGCAGCTTATGTTTCGCTATCCTAGGTGTCTTGTTTTGCCATAAGTATCTAGTCAGAAGGCCCTCTATATCTTTATATGTATGTCGAGGTAAGAGACAGGGCAACATTTCTAAAATATAATTCACTTTCGGAACAATCATCATTTTTATGGTTTCTAAGCGACCCCACCAGGTAAGTGTTAAAGGGGTCCAGCGGTGAGTAAGCGCCCGGACTTTAGAGGTTAAGTCTTTGGCATTGAAGGAGATAGTGTCCTTCCAAAGGAGAACAATAGTGAACCCCAAGGTATTTGACCATGCGAGGTTGCCATAAAAAGGGGAAGGGTTGCATATCTGCCTGATGGAGCAAAGGATTTAAAGGAAAGGCTACCGACTTGGTCCAATTTATCTTATAACCGGACAGTTGTGAGTATTTACCAATTTGCTCTAGGACAGCCGGTACTGAGTCTATAGAGACAAAAAGCATAAGGTCATCAGCATACGCTGAAATTTTGATTTTCCTATGGGAGAAGGGGACTCCATGAATCTCCTCCGATTGCCGGATTAGTAAAGCCAAGGGTTCGAGTGCAAGATCGAAAAGAAGTGGAGACAGTGGGCATCCCTGGCGAGTACCGCATTGAAGGGGAAAAGGCTGAGACTTTAAAGCATTGGCACATATACTGGCTGAAGGCTGTGCGTACATGGTGCGGAGACAACGGAGAAAACCTTCCCCGAATCCGTACCAGCGGAGGACTGCAAACAGGAAGGGCCACTCTAAACGATCAAAGGCCTTCTCAGCATCAAGGGAGAGGCCGACAAATGGGCGATCAAGATTAACTGCGGCAGTCAGTACATGACATAGAGTCCGAGCATTGTCAGCAGTTGATCTACCAGGAATGAAACCGCATTGATCTGGGTGTATTAAGGTAGACATCCTATCAGAGAGCCGGGTGGAGAGAATGGTGGCAAATATTTTATAGTCCGCGTTTAGGAGGGAAATTGGACGATAATTAGCTGTTAGCTGCGGGTCTCTCCCCTCTTTCTCAAAAACTACTACATTCGCCATTGAAAAGGACCCAGAAGGGGAACCCTCCTCGGCCAGAGCAGAAAAATAAAGTTTCAAGACTGGGGCTAAGTCATCGTGAAAGGTTTTGTAGAATTCAGCAGGGAGACCGTCTGGGCCTGCGGCTCGACCTGAGGCACATTTCTTGATAGCAGAATGAATTTCTGACAAAGTAAATGGTTTGTCCATGGCCACTCTATCTTCGTCGGATAGGGTCGGTCTTTGTACCCCGGAAAGTAAGCGTTCAAATACTTCTGGCTCAAAATCACATTCAGATTGATAAAGCTGAGTATAAAAATCACGAAAGAGTTCTAAGATTTCTGTATCTTTAGTGACCAAGCCCCCCCCCCCGACGGATTACGGAGGGCGGTAACACGCTTGGCTTCTTTTTTACCTTTTAGGGCATTTGCTAATAATTTGCCAGCACGGTTATTTTCCCGGTAATATATCCCTTGTTGTGATTCAATATTTTTAACAGCAGCAGTGTACAAAAGCTGATTGTATTGAAAACGCAAGCGTTGTAAACGGAGTAAAATACATGGGTCAGTACGGGACGTGAGGAGACGCTCCCCAGCTTGTATCTGCTGCTCTAGAATCAGTAAGTGCTGCTTTCTTTGTTTCCCCTGCCGAATTTGATAGCTAGTTATAGTTGCACGGATAGATGCTTTAAAACCCTCCCACCAAGCCCAGCTCGCTGTGTCATGGGGTGAGTTAAAATGAAAATAATCTTGGATAGCGGCCTTTATATCAACCTGAAAGTCTTTTTGACCTAGTAGGGATCTATCAAAAAACCAAGCTCGGGGAGAATCGTCCCGCGCAGTAACATGTAATGATAAAGATATGGCAGCATGATCTGAAATATGGAGAGGATGAATCCTAGCCGTGTCCACTTGAGAAATCAGTGCTTTGGAAATGAGAAAGAAATCTTTTCTAGATTGGGAGTGATGGGGGGCAGAAAAAAAAGTAAACTCTAAGTCGGAGGGGTGAAGCAGCCTCCATATATCTACCAGCGCAAGATCTTGCATCAGAGCTGTAAGGGTAGCAAGACTCTTGGGTGGACTACTCGTTCTGGGCGGCTGTCTATCTATCAAAGGGTCTAACACTTGATTAAAATCACCACCAAGTATTAATGGAGTATTGGCAGAGGCCTGTGCCAACTGCGCAATACTTGCATAGTAAGCAGGGTTGTCCACATTCGGAGCATAAATGCAAATACACGTGAATTCACTATTTCCAACCTTAAGGTGTACACGGGCCCATCTACCCTCCTTGTCAGCGCTAGTATCAATTACAGTAGCTTGCAAAGACTTCTTAACCAGAATGGCTACCCCGCACCGTTTGGAAACGGCGGGAGAATAGGCAGCCACCATGTAAGGTTTAGCATTGAGTTTCAGTGTTTCAGCAGAGTTTAGATGCGTTTCCTGAAGAAACACTAAATCAGCATGCTCATGGCTAAGATAGCTAAGGATTTTCTTTCTTTTGATTGGACTATTAATGCCTTTTACGTTGAGTGATAAGATTTTACATAAGGCCATTCAGAAAAGTTAAAAATTCTGAGCATGATAACGCACATAATTTCACAATGTCCCTCATATTGACTGTATCTGGCTGTACACATGACATAAAAGAAAATAAGCTAATATAATACAATGAAGCGCCCCACATTAAAAAAGAAAACCCGTAGTGCGGTAGAGAAGAAGCAGAACCCCAGAAATTACTGGCGACCATGTGTCTGCGGGGAGAAACCCCAGAGAAGGCCGCTATTGAAAAAACACATAACCTGTAGGACTGTGCGTGCTCCGAATCCGACCGAGGCACACATCATGGAGGGATAGGAGACCAAAAAACAAAAAAGTCATATAGAGAAAGAAAGAAAGTCCAGGCAGTCTCTGCGTTTGACTATGACCGCCGCATCGGGCCCTTCAAAATGGCGGACAGAGCCGGCAAATAAAAGTCCAAGATTTGGATTAGCGCATCTGCTCTGCTTCTTTGGAGTCTAAAAATGTTGATAGTAGATCAGGATCTTCGAATGTCCTGGTTTGGTTGTGGAGGGTCACTCGGAGCTTCGCTGGATACAACAGGCCGAAGCGAGCCTGCAGCTGTTGAAGTCGAGGGCGAAAAGCAAGGAGTTTCTTCCGACGGTCTACGGTAGGCTTTGCCAAATCAGGGAAGAAGGAGACTTTGTGACCTTCAAAGTCCAAATGATGATTCGCCCGGGCAGCATTTAAGATTTGTTCCACTTGTTGATATCGTAGCAAGCGAAAGAGAATAGGCCGGGGGTCGTTCGGTTGAGCGCCATGTGGGTAGGAACACGATGTGCACGATCGATTTCCAGTTCTCTATGAAAAGTGATCTTCAGCAAGGCGGGAAGAGTTTTGAGCAGGAATTCTCTTATATCTCCTGCTTCCACCCCCTCCGGTATTCCAATGAGCCTCACATTGTTGCGACGGGCTCGATTATTACTATCTTCTAACTCCTTTTGAAGATTCTGTATCTGGCGCTCAGCCTTGTCCAGTTTGCCCAAGCGCTCCTCGTGCGAGTCGAGGACCCCCGCCATGTTGTCCTGCCGTAATGAGAGACTTTCAAGTCGGTCCTGGAGCACTCCAAAGTCTTCTCGCAGGGCTCGAAGCGCTTCTCCATTGGACTGCACCAATTCCTTCACGCCGCGTATTTCCTCTAAAATCTCCAGGTGCATTTCGGGGTTTTCACGAAATGGAGCCATCTTCTGTGGGGAGGACACCTCTGTTTTGGAGCGTTTTCCGTGAGAAGATGAAGGAGACCCGAAATCCAAGCGCGCTGGTTTATGGGCCGCCATCCCCCCCGAGGTACCTCGGTCAGCTCGGAGCGAAATAGTAAGTTTGTATAGGTATTAAGTCAGGATTCTAAGTAGGCCTCTCGGGAGCTTCAGCGCGAAGCGTCTTACCCGCTGGACATCAGGCTCCGCCCCCCCTTCTTTATCCTTTTTAAGATATGGCAACCAGAACTGCACACAATATTCAAGGTGTATCTCTGCTCAATGGAGCTAACAATCTAGTTGGCAGCTGGACACTGAGGATGTCTTAAAAAATATTCACTTTTTTTGAAATTTTCAAAGGTATACAATCTTCCCCTCTGTGCACTATATGGAGTACACCTTTCCAGTCTTATTACAGCTGGATTACTTCATTCATTCATTGAAATATAGTAAGTATGAATTAGAGGCTGCATGTCACAGTCATTTTTCCTCAGCGCTATATTCGCCAGTCAATAACATATTAAAAACAGACAATGATAGAGAGTTCATGAAACCTTCAGGCCTTTTTCAGAAATTATGAATGTTTCATGAACATAAACAATCAACTAGTAATCAGACAGTACTGACTATCGATGTATGCTTGATGTACACTGAGGACCTAGAGTATCATTCCACTGCGACATCAGTCCCCAGTGCAGATTATTATGCAGAAAATGCATGCTATCCAGTTTGCATCCATGGCTGTACAAAGGCATCTCACACCTGCTAGTAACATGCAAGTTACATGTATGGCCAACAAGGAACTAAACTGTTATTACAGGATAAATTACTGCATCACCAAGAACTTGCACAAATACTGCAGAATCCTCAGCTGTAGTAATTTCATACTAGTACATTTTCATTCATTTTGCCTCTCTCCTTCTCTGAGTCAGGATCTTTAAGGGGGTTTGGAGATCTTGTATTTGGCAGCCTTTGAACCAGTGCTTTTCTCACTCACCTCTACCTGCTGACAGACCTAGGTTTGGCCATCTGGGTTTCAAGTTCACTGTTGCACTTCACCAAGTTGCTGAGGTTCATCTTCAGAGTTTGCTGTCACCGCAAAAGGGAAAGAAAGACCAAAAAAAATAAAAAAAAGAAGAAGAAAGCACCGCATCAGCATTAGCAGCAGAGTTGAATTCTGGCGTTATGAGCGTCTTATATCGGAATGATGTTCATCTTGAGTTTACAAAGTAAAAAGTTTCTTTAGGCGGAGGGGATCACTTTCAGCAGTAGTTTCCTTATATTTTTGCTTATATGTACTTGATGCACTACTCAAAAACTGCTCAAGGCAGCTTACAAATTCAGCCTAAGATGCTTACAGGCTTGTGGAAACGTGTCCTGTTCCTATTACACACTTCCCTCCCTCGAAGAAAAATTCCACTCAGTTTTTCTGCACTTTAGCCAACCAACTCTTTTCAGTAAATAATTGTGAGCTATCTAGTGGCAAAGGTCACGTATTTATTTAAATGCCAGCCATGTCATTTAAAAGATACATATATTCTGCCCTGCTACACTTATAGTGGGCAGCACTAAACATACACATTCATCACTGACTACCACCACTATCACTCTATCCAGGCCTGGACCATCCATTGTGCGGAATGTTGTTCACACAGGGCCCCATGCCAACAACATCTCACATATTTGGCACCGGCAGGGCGGCTTTAGAGGGAGCCGGAGAGGCCCTGACTCACCTCTGACAGCCGCCGAAGGGAAAAGTGCCTTTTTCCTTCACTTCGGCAGCTGTATTGTAGTATAGGCTGCTGGCACGCTGAGTGCCGGGAAACAGGAAGTTCCCTTTGATCTCCAGTGTGCTAGTGGCCTATACTAAAATACATCTGCCAAAGTAAAGAAAAAAAGATGCTCTTCACTTCGTCAGCTTTAAGAGGTGAGCCGAGGCCTCTCTGGCTCCCTCTAAAGGCATTCAGACAGCTGTGGGGCTCTTCGGGGGAAGGCTAAGACTGGGAATAGTTGATGGAGAGGGGGGCTTGGACTGGAAATGGACTGAGTGGGGAGGTTTGGACTGGAAATTGGCTGAGTGGGAGAGATCTAGGACTAGAAATAGCTGATGGGGAGGGGGGCTTGGACTGGAAATTGGCTGATTGGGGGGGAGGAGCTAGGACTGGAAATAGCTGATGGGGAGGGGGGCTTGGACTGGAAATGGGATGAATGGGGGGGGGGCTTGAACTGGAAATACCTGATGGGGAGGGGGGCTTGGATTGGAAATTGGCTGATGGAGGGGCTAGGATAAAACTGGAAATGGAGGGGGGAGCTAAGACTGGAAATGGGCTGATGGGGGGCTAGGATAAGACTGGAAATGGCTGATCGGGGCTAGGATTGGAAATGGACTGATGGAGGGGCTTGAATTGAAAATGGACTGATTGAGGGGTTAGGATAGGACTGCAAATGGGCTGATGGGGGAGCTAAGATTGGAAATGGGCTGATGGGCTGCTCTCTTATCTCTCCCTATACCCCTCCTCGGGAACTCTGCTCTTCTGGCAAATCACTTCTATCGGTGCCCTTCTCTTCTACAGCTAATTGTAGACTTCACTCCTTTCACCTTGCTGCTCCTTATGCCTGGAATAAACTACCTGAGTCTGTACGCCAGGCACCTTCTCTGGTCCTTTTCAAAGCTAAGCTAAAAACTCACCTCTTCGCTGCTGCTTTCGGATCTTGACTCACCTGATCTCCTTTGTGTTTTCTTACCATTCCACCTAGATGTATCCCATGTCTACACCTACTGTGTTGTCTGTCCTGACTAGATTGTAAGATCTGATGAGCAGGAACTGTCATAAAGATGTCTGTGCAGCACTGCATACGTTTTGTAGTGCTATACAAATGCTCAGTGGTAGTAATAGTAGGATTGGAAATGGGCTGATGGGGGCTAAGATAGGACTAGAAATGGCTGATGGAGGGCTAGGATTGGAAATGGCTGATGGCGGGCTAGGTTTGGAAATGGGTTGATGGGGGGCTAGGACTGGAAATGGGCTGATGCGGGGGATGGGAGAATGGGACTAGAAGGAAGCGGATGCAGGGTGAGGTCGGAACTAGAAGGGATCTGATGTTGGGGGAGGACTAGAATGGAATGGGGTTGGGGGAGTGAGGATGGAGAGAGGGAAAGAAATTTTTGTGGAAGAAAGAAAAATCTACAATTGGCCGGGTATTGGGAGAGCAAATGGAGATTGAGGATGGAGGGATGAAATTTGAATGGATGAAAAACGAATAAAGAAAGAAATGGAGGAAAGAGCAAAAGGAGAAAGATCAGTTTGTTCAAGCAGATGTAGAGATAGAATGGAAAAAAAATAGAAGAAAGAAGAAAGGACAAACGGAGAGCAGACAATGGAGAGTTAGCAGAAGACACGAAGAAAGCAGAAAAAAGTGACTGGAGCAATTGCAACTGAAAAATAAAATGCTCAAACAACAAAAGGTAGAAAAATACCTTTTTATTTTGAATTTATTAACTGGAATATGTCAGCTCTGGGAAATGTGCATTGTTAACGTCTTTGCATTTTTGTTTAGTACAAGGAGGAAATTAATTTATACTCGTAGTTTTATTTCTCCATTGTTGGCTTTAGGGGTTCCCAGTTTAATTATTGTCTTCCTATTTCTAAATTTTGATCCCTTGTCCTTTGTTTGGTGACAGTCTATATTCTGCATGTATAACCGAGCTGAGGTATTCTGTTTATGTAGTTTCTATTTGACAATGACACTTGTTCTCTTTCCCCAGTAGGAGATGTATTGGTATTCTCTGAGATGTATTGGTTTAATATTTGTAGTGTTGCCTTTTGATAGGTAGGGTATGGTGCTCTGTGAGTCCTGATAGTGCTGTTATGATACGGCAGGTTTGCTATGGGTTCTAAATGGGCAGTGTTTATAGTACTTCCTAATGTGCCTGACGGTTGGCACTGGAGTACAATAATGTAGAAATCTGGTAGTCTTTCTTTATCTGCTAGGTACATATGACCTAGATTGGCCACTGTTGGAAACAGGATACTGGGCTTGATGGACCTTGGTCCGACCCAGTATGGCATATCTTATGTTCTTATCCAGACACTCATTAAGAGGCATATTTACTAAAAGTTAGTGCAAGTTAACATAATGCAAATTTATGTAAATTAGATCACTTATGCAAATGAGGCCTCACAATGAGTCTCTGCACATGGCCCCTCACCCCCCTTGGGCCGCCCCTGTTTGGTTTAGGCTGACAACAGCAGTACCTTTATGTCCATGTTTTTTGTAGGGATGCCACTTTGTTTCTTTCATTTTTGTTCCTTTCCTTGAGCAGGCCAAAACTAAACATATAAACTATGGCCCAATAGTCAAAGGCATTTGCATGGTCCTATCGTGGCATTCTGGGGTTGGCACCCAGCCATAACCAGGCAAGGTCACGTCCCCCAATGAAGAGAAGCTTCCTATGCAAGACTCAGTAACTTCATACGTTGGTCCATAGGGCACAAAATCTTAACCATCTTCTTTGGCCTTTTTTCTTTTTCCTACTCCCATGCTAGATAGTCATCTGTTTCTCACTCTTCACTGCTCCGAAGGGGCTCCAAAGGGGCATTACCTGCCCATATGGGCACGCCTCTTTAGGCAAGCACCTGCATCCACGTCCAGCTGCTGAGCCACAGATTTTAAACATGAAGCAGGCTAGAAGGTAGAACTTCTGGAGACCATTGTGATAAGGAAGCTTATCAGGACCTAGGAAACAGGGATAAAGAGAAGGAATTCACACTTATCAAAGGACCTATTTTACAAGGTCAGAGACACAAAACTCCATTTACACCTAGAAAGCAGGTTTTTCCTAGCTGCAATAGGTTGCAGAATGCCCTTAGTGGAGAAAAGGAGAGGGAATACAGGCCCAGGGTAAGGAACCCTTATGTCACTGAATTCCCCAATTACTCAGCACCCACGAGGCAGTTTGATCTCCAGCACCTGAGAGGAGAAGGGGTGGGGCTGGAGCCTGAGAGGTTTAAGACTAGGTCAGATTATCCATACAGGGAGAGGAGTAGGAATGCATACAGAGAGAGGAGTAGGAATGCTTACTGGAAGAGGAATGGAGCTGGAACAGTAAGAACAGCAGGAACAAGGAACAGAAGTTGGAGGACAGGACGAGGAAGCTCAGGTGAATGGTGGCCAGAGCATGAGCGAGGAGAAGCTGGTACAAGCCTTGACCCAGGTAGGAAACACCAGTGGGAGTTAGTCTTATGCTTCTTAAACGGTTGACACACACGTAGTAAATCAAGCTATCCGTTTAATATTTTAAACTCAGCAACTTTAGAAACTTTTTAACATATCACAAAAACCCAGGTCTCAGAAAAACCTCAGGTCTCAGAAGGAACTTGTAGCACTCAAACATGGACTAATAGCCCTTTAACAGTGCCAGTTCTCACATCAATGACCTGGTTCAATATTTTTTTGAATTTTACTCTTGTATGAAACTTAAGTTTTCTGAGACCTGAGTTTTTTGAAAGATGTGAGAACTGGCACTGTTAAAGGGCTATTAGTCCATGTTTGAGTGCTACAAGTTCCTTCTGAGACCTGAGGTTTTTCTGAGACCTGGGTTTTTGTGATATGTTAAAAAGTTTCTAAAGTTGCTGAGTTTAAAATATTAAACGGATAGCTTGATTTACTACGTGGGTTGACCCAGGTAGGAGCATTGGAAGCTTGTCTAATTTGGAGCACTACAAAGTTGCAAGAGACAGCTTTTGCCCTAACGGAAGGCAGTCAGCTAAGCCCTCTGAGCCAGAGACTAAGGTAGAGCCCATGCAACTGGGTGAACAAGACCTAGCTGTAGAAGAAGATGACTCATACATGGATTGCTCTTTATGCTAATCTTCAAATACAGAGGGTTTGGAAGGGAGTCAACCGTAAGGAAAAACTCCAGAGTCTGGTAACCCTGAGAGCCTATAGATAACTTGTGAAGGTCCTGTATTAAAGGAGAAATACCTTTGTAGCTGAGCAAGCTGAAGCTTTCTAATTAAAACCAGCTGCTAGCCAGTGCAGTGCACAGCTTGAAGCCGTGCTGACGGTGAAAGTAAGAAAAGCTTTGATTTTGTTTTCAATATTCCTAAAAACCTTGCATAGAGAATTGTTTGCCTATGAAGAGTTTGACTTCTTGTTGAAAGTGTTTACTGTGCTTAAGGAGACAAACAGCCGGGAAGTGTTCTGGACTGAGAGAAAAGAAACTTGCTTTAGGAAAAGCTGTTTCTGTTTGTTTGGAACTGCACTGCTAGCCGTGTCTGGTAGCATTAGCTGTTGAAAGGACTTTTCCTTTATGCTAAAGAACATTATAAGCTGTTTTGTTTTGAGTTCAGTTATATCCTGATGTATTTTTGAAAGAATCCTGGAGAAACAATCCAAAGGTGTTAATTTGTGACCCTAGCGTTTACCCCATCAATACATTTCTGTCAAAAGTCTTACCACTCAAAGCCAACTACAAATGTGTTTTTTTTTACCTGAAGCCAAATACCTCCTGACTGGACTACATTTCCCATGAGGCATTCCAAGGCAGCCAGTCAGGTAAAGGCTAAATGGTGAATCTCTCCTATGACAAGCATGCCCCTTCATACTGTCTGTAAGGGGCTAAGGGCGTGACACCATATAGACAGCAAACAGAAAGAACAGAGGCAGACCAGGGCCTTAGTGCACTGATTTCTTTATTGAGAGAAGCCCGACTCATGAGAGGGAGGAGTCCCCTCGTTCCTAAAGTTTTTATATATCTCCTTGCATAGTGTTTATTGCCTCTTACAGCTTTTGCTGTTTGTTTTTGCAATGTATGCATACAGAGCCATCCCTCTGTTAGCATGAGATGCCTTTTAACCTAATTTATATTATGATGCAAATGTGCGTTTCCTGTTAGGATTAAGTGCTTTTACAATGCAATTGAGCTACGTGAAACGATAAAATTCAGAATTATTTGTCTCCTTTACACTTTTTAAGTGCTGTTACAATGCAATTGAGCTCTTTATACCGAGCCACTATCCTGCGTTTAATTTTTATTCCTGCAATTTTTCAACTCTTAATTTTTAAGGTTTTATTCTTTTTTAAGTTTTAAGATCACATTACCTTCTGCCCATATCATGTTTAGTTTTTTCTTTTTCTTTTTAACTGCAAATTACACTTGACGTCATGAGAGGGAGTAGGTCCCTCGTTCTTAAAGTTTTTATCTATGCCCTTGCATAGCGTTTATCGCTTTTGACAGCTTTTGCAGGTACATCTTTTTATATTTTTGCGGTACAATATTGGTGTTTTTTGTTTTTTGACTCAACATAACATTTATTCTGTCTGCCCATTATGTTGAATCAATGCAATGCTTACAGTTTTCAGTTTTTATATGTCGTTTAAGCTATCCTTTAATCCTGTTGTATATGTATTCTCTTGTTTTTTAGATTCATTTTCTGTAATGTATGGTATTTTAAATAATTCCAGGTACTCAAATGTATTTATGTTTTCACTCATCTTAGATTGGGAAGAGTTGTTTTCCCACCCCATAGACGTGTTCCATACACAATCTATGTACTCCCCTGGTAACATACTTTTTACCCTTTTATTCATTTAATTATTTATTTATATTTATTTATGTTTTGTTGTACTGTATATGCATTATGTTTAATTTATATATCTGTTTTTTAGACCCCTGATGAAGGCCTCTGGCCGAAACTTATAAAGTTGGGTCTTCAATAAAGTTGGTTTGATTATTCATTGTCTGGTTGGCCGAGGTTTCTGCCCTCCGCTGTACTTTTAATTTATTTTCTGTGGAAGGCCACCTTCTTTTGTTTTCTTGAGAAGCCTGACTCAGCCAAGTTTCAGCAACAAATCTGTCTGGCATTGAAATTATTGTATGATACTTTGAATGCTGTACTTGCATCCTCATTTTGGGAGTTTGACCCCTGATGAAAGCTTTATCACTGAAACTTGGCCAAGCCGGGCTTCTCTCAATAAAGATATCTGTGCAATAAGGCCCTGGTCTGTCTCCGCAGATTTTTAAAGCATTGGTAACGTCAGCAACAGGTGCTCTCATTGCCATGATGACTGTACCCCAATAATCATGCTCCAAAAGTCTGCTGGAAAGTCCAAGTTTAAATTTGGTTTTAAATCTGGCATGAGAGGTTTCGGTTCTCAATAATAATAGGAGTTGATTTCACAATGACAGATATTGGAAGGCACAGTGAGCTGAAGGGATCAAGAAAGATTATTGCTAAGATGAGCAAAGGGAGTATAATGGAATGGAAGGCCAGCTGGCCAAATAATTTGGCTGAATTGTGCACAGCGCTTAGAAGGTAAGAAGCAAGACTTGGGAGACTGGACTGAAGTTATCAATGGAGTGATATGACTGAACAAGCTAGCATTATGCAGCATTTTAACAACCATGTTCTGAACTAATTGAATATGTGTGCTAACACTGTTAACATGCACTATTAGTACATCGGCCCCATTGCATTAAATAGAGCATGCAGTAAATAATGTGCTTTAATGCATATTCACACACAATAACATAGTAGCACTTTTTAGAAAATCTAGCCCTTTGTGACAGGGCACATTTCATTGTTTTCAATCATTAAGAAAAATGGAACACAAAAGCTACACTTCTCAGAAAGCCTTATGAATAATACACAAGAATACAAACAACGCATCTTCAAAAATATGAAAAAATCTTTTTTGCTAAACCGACTAAACTGATTAAAATAAATTCTTAGGGCCAGATATTCGAAAGGCATTTACACAGCTTACAGCCCTGTAAACCATGTAAATGCCTTATAGACGGGAATATTTAACGGTACCTTCATGGTCAGTGCCATTGAATATTCCCATCTATGTCCCCTATTCACCCCCCCATGCAATCCAGTTAGCATCAGGGTGTGTTTGGGGCGTTCGGGGAGGAACAGAGGCAGGGAGCTTTTGGCTCATCTAGTTCTAGCCTTGGGTGGCTAACCAGTCAGCAGTCAAATATCGCCGCTACCCGGTTAGGCTCTGTGGGTGAATCCCCTCGGCGCCTAACCCAGATATTCAATGCCATCGCTGCGGCATTGAATATCCAGGTTTAGAGGTCAGCGGGCAGGACTCTGCGCCAACATGGCACATAGCCCACACAACTGAATATCAGGCCCTTACAGTCTAAGCACTGTCATTTTCAAAAACAAGATTAATATTTGTCTATTTATGCAATGGTTTTAGAAAAGCTATTACCATGTCCAAGATCCCGTCTATCTGTGCCCTTTTCTGCCACTGCCAACTGCAGACTTTGTTCATTTTCATTTTTCTGCTCCATATGCCTGGAACAAGCTACCTGAGTCTCTGCTCCTTTTCTTGCCCTATTCAAGTCCAGGCTAAAAACCCCACCTCTTCGAGGCCGCTTTTGGATCCTCATGTGCCTCTTGTCCACTTATGTGCATCTTACCATACTCTAGTTCCCAGTTTCACTATGTGTTTTGTCTTGAGATTGTAAACTCAGATGAACAGGGACTGTGTCTTACATCTACAACGCTGCATATGCCTTGTAGTGCTATACAAATGATTAGTAGTAGAAATAGTAGTAGTAGGTGTAAAAAGATGATTTACAACTTAGTTGGTATGGAAGGGCAGACTGGATAAGGTCTATGGTCTTTATCTGCTGTCGTGTCTCTATGTTTCTAAAGTGGCATACTTGCGTTAGCAGCTATGTTAGAAAAGGAGCTACCTTTATGTATGATGCAGAGATTTGAAAGAGGGATTTTTGCTGGGCGTGGTTTGAGTAGATGTTCAAGGGATACTTGTATTCCACATTTTTAGAATGACAATAACTGTATATTCTGGAAAATATCCCTGTCAGCATTTATACCTGCTGCCAGTCATACAGTATATACGTAACTTCAGACTAATTTTGCAATTGGGGCTGGGTATGGGAGGAAAACTTGAGGGGGGATTGTGCTTACATCTCTGATGTTTAAAACTACCTTGGGTTGCCTAATAAGTGATTTTTGGAGGATGACCCCTTAATCAATTCCACATAAGCATGCAGGTTTCCATAATCTGCCACACAATGCTGATTCCTGATAGTCCAGTAGCCTCTGGGATTTCTTGGCAAAGTGTGACCAGAAGTAGAGTGTCAGGCAATGGAGGGTTAAGTGAATTACCTAAAGCCACAGGGAGTGCTAGTGGGAACTGAAATATGGTCTATTGGCCACCAAGCTGCTGCTCTAACCACTAGGCTACTCCTCCACTTGACAAAAATATAACTTACACGTGTAAGACAGTAGCAAAACTGAAACCTTTTCCTCTAAGAAGTGCTATGTACATGGATCCTTCTGATCTGCATTGCATCAAATACAGGTTTTATTTCATGGCATTCACATATTTTATTATGATACTAACTCACTATCAAAATTGTCATCTATGAGGATAATTTTAAAAGGGCTTTTGATGTCTAAAATTAGGTCTTTCATGTGGAAAGAGCCATGGAAAACTACAGCCATGTTAAACTACTACATGTGAAAAGAGTCATGTTAAACTACAGCAAAACAGAAGCACTCTACATCAGCAGAAGCACCACTTTCAACCCACCACAAGCAATCCAACTATTGAACCAAACCATACCTGTGAAAAGTGAAGTGCACTACCTTGGCAGCATCCTGGACAAAAACATCAACCTCCAATCACATATAAACAAAACCGCAGCGAAAGCATACTGCAAACTAAATCTCATAAGAAGACTCAAGCCACTGTTAAACCAGGACCATTTCCAGACGGTGTGCCAGGTTATCATTGCATCAATACTGGACTACGGCAATTCACTCTACTAAGAACTCCCAAAGCAAGCAACACATCCACTTCAGATGGTACAGAACACAACAGCACGAATCATCAACAGAACTAGCAAGACAGATCACATTACACTGGTATTGGCTCCCAATTCAAGCCCTTGCCAAGTTCAAAAGAATACTGAATATCTTCAAAATCATCCGCCAATCCTTAGCAGACATCCTAGAGACCCTAGTCACATAAAAAGTGGGTACCCATCCTAGACGAAACAATAACAGACACATGATCAGTGTGCCAACAGACTACCAGAAAAACAAACAATTAACTTCCAAAAGAGCCCTCTCACTTGCTGCACCCCAACTGTGGAACACCCTCTCCAAAGAAATTCAAGCCTCTGAAGACATCAAGGACTTCAGGAAGAAATTCAAGACCCTTCTGTTCATGGAACATTACAGAAACATCATGTAGTCTGGCAATCACACCGGCCCCAACCAATGACCCTTTAGATCATTAGAACAGCCCCTGATAACTCTGCCCAGCTGTAAATAGCCTGAACCAACTGTAAATAAGTTAAGCAATTTGTAAATAGGTTATTACCCTGTTAAGTACCCTGCATGCCAACCTTGAGCTTAGTTCATTTGAGTTTTGTAAACTGCTTTGATTTCAGGATAAGGCGGTATAAAAATCAGGTTAAATAAATAAAGAAATAGATTTATAAAATACTGTCTCAAATACTTGTTTACATGCATGGGATTGTTGTCTGCACATATTTTTATTTTATACATATTGAAAGTAGGTATTGGGTGGAATTAGGGTTTTGCACATATACATTACAAAATGCCGAAGTACATGGGGTTGATATTCAAAGTATTTTAGCCGATTAGCAGACCTTTTGTCTGGCTAAAACATGCTGAGCCTGATATTCCGTGATACTGAGTATTACCACAGGTTGCATAAGAAACACCTTGCTAAAACCAGGGGATCCGTGGGTGGTGTTGGTCACTGTCCAGTTAGTGGCTAGCTGGGTAGCTTAACCGGCTGAAGTTTGGTCATCTGAATGGCTGTCCTAACTTTAATTGGTTTTGCTATCCAGATACAGCTGAATATTGCCGCTAATCGAATAGCTACATGCTAATTGGATATTCAGCACCCAATGCCGAATAAGTTATGGCACTGAATATCCGGGTTTAAATAAAGTGGTGGCATCTAGGCACCTTAAGCAACCCAGCCCGCTGCCGCTGCTGCTGAATCAGCCCCTACATGTATAAACCAGCAGACATAGGCTACTGTGTTTTCTGCCACTGTTGTAATTATATGCAACAATTTTATAAAGGAAAGTATCTCGGTAAAATTGCCACTCTTTATACATACAGTATACCAGCCTCATCCACTTATGTAGTTGGTTATAAAATTACCTGCAAAAACATGCTAAATCAAAAGAGGACCCTAACAGTTTTATGCAATAAAATTGCTTAACGAGCAAATGTAATTTATATGTTTTTACAGTTGAAACAAACTGTTACTGACAGAAACCTAGAATTATTCTATTTTTCAAGCTAAAATCCTAGTTATCTCACATATGTATGCAGTGCATTACTCTAATGATCTAGGGGTGGCATAATTCAACTGTTTTATAATGCCTGAAAAAGAATGATTGTATAAAAAAAATGACTGTGCCAAAAATGTCAAGGCATACGAGAGGTGACTGTTCATCTCAAAATTTTCATAATATTGATTTCCCCAAACTTACATCTGCCTTCCACATAAATACAGTTTCCCAAGTAAAGTCTAACAGTGATAATAAAATCAAACTTGTATATTCATCTAAGAGACAAAAAAACATCGTAACACCAGAATTTGCATACCCTTCTCACGCAAAGAATAATACAAAACAAACATTTCTGGCAAATCAGGGCAGAAACTTTATTAAATGTTCAAGTAAAACATACAGGCACAAATATAGATCAAATACAAATTCATAAGAGAGCCAAATTTTATAGTCCCAGACAATCAAGAGTTACTTGTCTGCCCCTGCTATCATCAACCTAATGGGACACAATAACAGTACCTGTTACTTGTAAGCATAGCTCAGCCAATGCAATGTGTAAGTTTTATGTTTTATGTAAACCGCACTGATGTTGAATAGCGCGGTATAAAAGAAAATGCAAATAAATAAATAAATAAACAGTCCTCTGTCCTTCACCCTCTTCTAGCTGGTAGCAACATAGGCCAACTAAATATACAATTGAACTGCACTTCCCAGGCCACCCACATTCCTGTGATGACATCAAGTTGCTCCAGTCTCTGGCCTCCACAGAGCCTAAAGATGTAAACCCCCAACTCCCCAGCAGTACTGCTAGAGAGTTGTCAGGCCTTATGGCACCAACCCTGATTCTACCTCCCACCCCAAGCTGGACTTACAAAGGCTCACGCATCATCATCTGCCATAAGCGATGACAGTGACTCACTTGCCTTCTGTTCACCAAACCAGTTGCGACCCTGATGTCTTGCCTCCAACTTCCAAAACATCTTGAAAAGAACTACAATATCCAATCCACTATTAGAAAGATGGACCCCAACAGGCCGATAAAGGCCTGAACAATCAACTGGCAACAGCTCATGTTTCAGGACCATGCCGCCAAGTAGCATGACAAACCTGGCTAGTTCCAAATTCACCCTCTTATGCAAAGGCTCACCTTGAGCACAGCATTCCAACTCCTCCTAGGAATAATGTGCAACCAAATTTAATGCATCTGAGGAAATTGACAATGAATCCACAGTAAGTCCTTCTTTGTCTTCTTTATGAGGTCCACCCCTTTAGCAGAACATAAATCATTACCTCCAAGTGAATTAACAACAACTATGGAGAAGAAAACAAATGTCCAGCTTGCAACAAAGAAGGTAGCAGCTGATCCCATAACAGCCCATGAATACTCAACCAATAAACCTAAAACCCAGAGGCAGCAAGACCTAAATGAGTATCCATGCACAACTTCTCAGCATGCTTATGAGCCCAAGATATATATATAGGAATGTCCACAGATCCAAGCACAAATTTCTTCCATCCATGGAACTGCAGGGAAAACTAAAAAGAAAAGTAACTCTGCACCACTATAAAAACCTCAAATTGCTAGTGCACATAACGCTTATAACACGCTGATCACCACCTGCCTATGCGCGGAATACACCGATCCAATAAACCTTGAACTGCCACTAGACCTGAAAGAATGAGTCCCAAATAGCATGGGATCATAAATTGTTTCAGACAATGCAGCTTTTAAGACACCCTCCAAATTGAAACCGAGTCAAAGGAGACATATCCGAATGAGCCAATCAATACAGACCCCCCTCCCCCAAAACCTATAGCTCAGAAAAATACAAGCTGCTTTTACTGGACAAGAGAGAAGATTAGGCACCCTCCTCAAGACCATCAGAGACCCCTTACCAAGCTGATCCATTTTTGAACTATGGGTCAAGAGTCTGACCCTTAGTTTTGACACCCTAGCAGCCCACCAACAAACCCATCTCACCCAAGGCTGTCTTAGAAGCAGTTACCAATTCACGAATACAAAATGTACCAAAAGAGGCAAAGAAAAATGCAACTAGAAAAAGAGCCACTTTGTTCTCAGAAATACAAATCCAGGGCAGAACTGAAAATAATATCAACAACATATCATGGCACTTAGACTGACACAAAATATGCTGCACTATCACCTGATTAGAGTAAAAGGAGCCCTGCAACAACTTCTGGACATAAATGATCCTGCTAGATCCACAAAACCATGCAGATTAGTCACTAACCCACACTCGCCAAAGCCACTACAACTATCGACTTTGACTAGCCCCTCCCGGAAGCAATAAGGACAAATTCCAACACATTCTGGAAGAAATGGGACCTTGCAAAACATGCTGGGAAAAGCCAACTGCCTCCCAGAATCTCCTCCAACCCCTGCTATAGGATTTCCAAGTATTATGAGATAATGAAAAATATAACAACCGCTGCATTACAACTGAATAACATTCCAAAGCTCGTCTGGCAACCTCTTTGAATGTTTGTCCGCTCCTGGAGAAAACATCCGAAAATGGGGCCACTGGAATGAGACAAAGCATCCGCCAGGAATATGATGAGCTGCTAGAATTACATTTAAATGCAGAGAATGCAAAACAAGCATGCACAAAACTTCTACAGTCAATTGTAGCAAACTCAGAGTCCCAGATTTCAAAAATGCTGACTTCAGTAAATTGGGAAAGTACTTGAAGGAGGAACTGACAGGGTGGGAGGAGACAAGGGAAGCGGAAAGACAGTGGGCTAAACTGAAAGGGGCCATAACAAGGGCAACACATCTATATGTAAGGAAAGTATGCAAAAGCAAGAGGAAAAAGGAAACAGATATGGGTCTCCAAAGAAGTGGCTGCAAAAATAAAGGCAAAAATGGCAGCACTCATAATTTTCAGAGAATCACAAAAACAGGAGCACAGAAAAGAATATCAGATAAAACCGAAAGAGGCAAAAAGAGAAAGCAGGATGGCCAAAGCACACGCAGAAGAAAAAAAGACTAGAGAGGTAGAATGATTTGTGGAAAGTGATAAGGAAAAAGAGGAATTTCTAAACAAATGCTTCTATTCTGTGTTCACAAAGAAAATCCTGGTGAAAGGTCATTCATGATTGTCAAAGACAACAAGGGACATGGATTACATGCAACACTATTCACGGAAGAAGAGGTTTATGAACAGCTTGCAAAACTGAAAGTGAACAAGACCATGGGTCTAGATCAGCTGCATCCCAGGATACTGAAGGAGCTCAGCGGGGTTTAAAAGATGTGTTTAAGAGATCCCTGGAGACCAAGGAGGTCCATGAGAATGGAGAAGGGCTTATGTGATCTCTCTTCACAAATGTGACAACAGAGGTGGCAAACTACAGGCCAGTGAGTCTTACCTTAGTCAATGGAAAAGTAAAGGAGATGCTGCTGAAAGAAAGGATGGTGTTTTTTTCTGGGAGCCAACAGGATGGGAGCCAACAGGTTGCAAGATCTGATTGATTTCTTGGACTGGGTTACAGCAAAACTAGATCAAGGGCATGCGATGGATGTGGTCTACTAGATTTCAGCAAAGCCTTTGATACTGTTCCTCATAAGAGGCTTGTGAATAGATTGACTACCTTGGGTATGGATGCCAAGGTGGTGAACTGGATCAAGAATTAGTTGACAGACTACAGAGGGTAGTGGTGAATGGATCTCACTCTGAAGAAAGGAGCGTGAGTAGTGGAGTGCCTCAGGGATCAGTCCTGGAGCCACTACAGTTCGATGTCTTTGTGGGTGATATTGCTGAAGAGTTAAAAGGAAACATTTCCTTTTTGCAAATCATACAAAGATTAAGAACATAAGATATGCCATACTGGGTCAGACCAAGGTCCATCAAGCCCAGTATCCTGTTTCCAACAGTGGCCAATCTAGGTCATAAGTACCTAGCAGTTTCCCCAAAATACACAGGTTGCTCAATGCTTGTATTGGGTCAAGCAGTGATATCCCGGTTCCCTTTTAGGTTTATGGACCTTTCCTCTAAGAACTTGTCCAAAACCTTTTTAAACCCAGCTACACTAACAGCTTTTACTACAACCTCCGGTAAAAAATTCCAGAGTTTGATTACACGTTGAGTGAAAAAATATTTTATTTTATTAGTCTTAAATAGTTTACCCTGTAGCTTCATTGCATGTCCCTTAGTCTTTCTATATTCTGATGATGTGAACAATTGATCTATGTTTACCCGTTCCACTCCATTCATTAATTTATAGACTTCTATCATATCTCCCCTCAGACATCTCTTTTCCAGGTTGAAGAGTCCTAACATTTTTAGCCTCTCTTCATAGGAGTATCCTTCCATCCCCTTTACCATTTTGGTGGCTCTTCTCTGTACCTTTTCTAATAACGCTATATCCTTTTTAAGGTATGGCGACCAGATTTGTACACAATACTCGTGCGGTCGCACCATGGAACGATACAGAGGCATTATAATATCATTTGTTTTATTTTCCATTCCTTTCCTTATGATACCTAGCATTCTATTTGCTCTCTTGGCTGCCGCTGCACACTGCAACCTGGAAGAAAGATGGCTGAGGGGAGATATGATAGAGGTCTATAAATTAATGAATGGAGTGGAACAGGTAAACATAGATTGATTGTTTACATCATCAGAATATAAAAAGACTAGGGGACATGTAATGAAGCTACAGGGTAAGGTATTTAAGATTAATAAGAGAAAATATTTATTCACTCAACGTGTAATTAAACTCTGGAATACTGGGCTTGATTGACCTTGGTCTGACCCAGTATGCCATGTTTTATATCAGAGAGACATGGGGGGAGGGGAGGGGGCTGGAAGCAGCAGACACAGGAGGGGAACTGAAAGGTAGCACATATTGGGGAGCTGGAAGGGAGCAGACATGGGGGGGCGGAGTTGGAAGGGAGCAGACACTTGCGGATGGGACTGCAAGGTGGCTGGGTAATAGGAGGGGATTAGAAGAGAACTGACAAGGCGGAAGGTGGGGGCTAGAAGGGAGCTCACATAGGGGATTGGAAGTGAGCAGAAAAGAGGGGAAGAAGGAGTCTGGAGGGAAGGTGGGGGTTTGAAGGGAGCTGACACCCAGGAATGGCACTGGAAGGCAGATGGACAGAGGAGAGGGTGACTAGAAGGGAACTGACATGGGAGGGGGCACTGGGACTGGAACTTCGCTGATACATGGGATGGTATTTGGACTAGAAGGGGCTGGACGATGGAGAATGAGAGGGACTAAAAGAGAATAGACACCAATGGCAGGGCTGGTAATGCAAGGAGGCTGACACTGGAATGTACTGGGAGGGGAGGCTCTAAAGGGGGCTGATATTGGGACCAGCATGATCAAAAATCATCAGACAACAAAGGTAGAAAAAATAATTTTATTTTCAATGTAGTGATTAGACTTTGTGACATCTTTATATTTCACACAGTATGGGAACTGCATCTCTTATTTGGTTTGGCACCGCATGCGGACTCTGGCTTCTTGGGGTTTCATTTTAATGTTTGTCGACATATTTTTATTTTTGCTTTAGTTGTGGTCACTTATTCTGTAGTTGGTGAGGGTCTTTGTTCTGAGTGTGTGACCCAGGCCAGATGTTCTGTTAACATGGAGTTTGTATGTAGGGATCTGTACTGTAGTAATTTGACTTGTACAGCTTTTCAAATGGAGGTTTTGGGGCCCATTGCAGTATTTATAGTGCTGCTTTTTTCTGGGTGGGCGCCTTATTGTATGAGTTTTGGACGTGTATGCTGGTATGGTATAGTAGATTTGACTTTGTAAATTTTCAGTGACTTTTGCAGTGTTTTAAATTAGTTCATAATATGCCTGGCACTGGAGAATGTTTATGTTGTTGGTTAGTGAGATCACCAGAATCATATTTTTTTTTGTACTGTCACAGCTTGTTTGTATGATGCCATGTATTTACTGCTAAGTATTTTTATTTTGGCTATGCATTTGTTCTTTTGCTGCAATTTTCTTACAACACTGGATCTGAAGAAGAAATACTAATATCACTTGAAAAGAGTTCATAGTAACATAGTAATATAGTAAATGATGGCAGATAAAGACCAGCATGGTCCATCCAGTCTGCCCAGCAAATATACGGCAAGAGTAGGTGCACCCGTCGCACCATGCAGGCCACCCCTCCCCATGTCTTTGTTTAGGGGTGGACCCACCACTCCATGTAGGACATCCCTATTTGTTGAGAAGTTAGATGGTTCAATTTATTTTGTTTTTATCCTGTTGCTATAATGGGATCTGCAGTGCTTGTCCCATGCTGTTTTGAATTCCGTCACCGTGTTTGCCACCACCCAAGGCCGGATTTACCTATACGCCAACTACGCTGACAAGGGCCCACAAAAATTGAAAAAATTGTTAGCCTTCTTAAAATTAAATTTAAAAAAAAAATGCTGGCTGCCGCCGCAGCAGCATGGACTGTCCCGCGGGGCCCCCTCTGCTGCCGCGGCAGCATGGACTGTCCCGCGGGGCCCCATCTGCCCGGCTGAATCCGTCCGTCCCTCCCTCCCTCCCTCCATGCTGGCTTTGAGAGGCGCGAAGGGAGAGGGTCTCCTTCACATCTCTGTTAAGAAATTTCCCATCAGACCCTGCGGGCTTAACAGAGATGCGAGGGAAACACTCTCCCTTCGCGCCTCTCAAAGCCTGCACGGAGGGGCTCAGCCGTCGCGGAGGGAGGGAGGGAGGGATTCAGCCAGGCAGAGGGGGCGCCGCGGGTCAGTCCATGCTGCCGCGGCGGCAGCGGTAGCAGCTAGTGTTTTATTTTTTTTATTAAATTTTACTTTAGGCCGACTGGAAATGGGCTGGGGGGGTTAAGACTGGAGGTGGGCTGATGGGGTTAGGACTGGTAATGGGCTGTGGGCTGTTGGGGGGGGTAGAACTGGTAATGGGCTATGGGGGGGGGTTAAGACTGGTAATGGGCTGTGGGCTGATGGGGGCTGTCTGGTAATGGGCTATGGGGGGGCTAGGACTGGAAATGGACTGGGGGGGTTAAGACTGGAGGTGGGCTGATGGGGTTAGGACTGGTAATGGCTGTGGGCTGCTGAGGGGGGGGGGTTAGAACTGGTAATGGGCTATGGGGGGGTTAAGACTGGTAATGGGCTGTGGGCTGATGGGGGGTTAGAACTGGTAATGGGCTATGGGGGGCTGACTGGAAATGGGTTGATGGGGTTAGGACTGGAAGTGGGCTGTGGGCTGATGGGGGGGGTTAGGACTGGCAATGGGCTATGGGGGGCTGACTGGAAATGGGTTGATGGGGTTAGGACTTGAGGTGGGCTGATGGGGTTAGGACTGGTAATGGGTTGTGGGCTGATGGGGGGGTTAGGACTGGCAATGGGCTATGGGGGGCTGACTGGAGGGTTGATGGGGTAGGACTGGAAGTGGGCTGATGGGGGGTTAGGACTGGTAATGGGTTATAGGGGGGGGCTTAAACTGAAAATGGGGTGATGGGGGTTAGGACTGTAAGTGGGTTGATGGGGGGGCTAGGACTGGTATTGGGTTGGGGGGTTGCTAGGACTGGAAATGGGCTGATGGGTGGCTAGGACTGGAAATGGGCTGATGCAGGGACTAGAAGGGAATGGATGCTGGGTGAGGCTGGAACTAGAAGGGAGCTGATGTTGGGGGAGGATTAGAATGGGATGGGGCTGGAAGAGTAAAATGGAGAAGGGAAAAATATTTTGTGTGGGAGGGATAAAAAATCTACAATTGGCCGGGTATTTGGAGAGTAAGTGGGGATTGAGGATGGAGGGGTAAAATTTGAGTGGATGAAATAGGAATGAGGAAAGAGCAAAAGTAGAAAGATTAGTATGTTAAAGCAGATGTAGAGAGAGAATGGAAAAAAACTAGAAAGAGAGAAGAAAGGACAAATGGACAGCAGACGATGGAGAGTTAGCAGAAGACACGAAGAAACCAGAAAAAAGTGGCTGGAGCAATTGCAGCTGAAAAAAATGCACAAAAGGTAGAAAAATATCTCTTTATTTTGAATTTATTAATTGGAATATGTCAGCTCTGGTAAATGTGCATCATTAACGTCTGCGCTTTGTTTAGTACAAGAGCAAATTAATGTATAGTTTTATTTCTACAGTGTTGTACATTCCAATTTTGGCTTTTGGGATTCCCAGTTTAATTATTGTCTTCCTGTTTCTAAATTGTGATTACTTGTTTGGTGATGGTCTATGTTCTGCATGTGTAACTGAGCTGAGGTGTTCTGTTTATATAATTCCTATTTGACATTGCCACTTTTCTCTTTCCCCAGTAGGTCATGTATTGTTGTTCTCTGAAATGTATTGGTTTAATATTTGCAGTGTTGCCTTTTGATTGGTAGAGTATGGTGCTTTGTGAGTCCTGGTAGTGCTGTTAGGATACGGTGGGTTTGCTATGGGCTCTAAATGGGCAGTGTTTGTAGTAGTTCCTAATGTGTCTGGCAGTTGGCACTGGATTATAGTAATGTAGAAATCTTTTAGTCTTTCTTTATCCATACACTCATGAAGAGGCACGTTTACTAAAAGTTAGTATATGGTAACATTATGCAAATATTTATGCAAATGAGGCCCCGCACCCCCCTTGGGCCGCCCCTGCTAGGGGTCCACAATTTTTGTTGGCGTAGGGCCTCACTCAAGGTAAATCCGGCCCTGCCCCCACCACTTCCATCAGGAGAGCATTCCAAGCATCCACCACCCTTTCAGTGAAAAAATATTTCCTGACATTGCCTTTCAATTTTCCATCTTGCAGCTTCATGTTATGCCCTCTAATTTTGCAGCTTCACTGTCTTTGGAAGAGGTTTGTTTGTTCATCGTTCCTCTTTAAGTATTTAAAGGTCTGAATCATATCTCCCCTATCCCTCCTCTCCTCCAAAGTGTACATATTTAGGTCTTCAAGTCTCCTCTCATAGGGTTTCTTACGCAGGCTCCAAATCATTTTGGTCGCCTTCCTCTGAACAGTTTCCAGTCTTTTTACATCTTTTGCAAGATATGGTCTCCAAAACTTCATAAAGAGGTTTTGGGAAAAAGTAGTGTAGGGTGCAGTCAGCATTAATAATAATGAGGGAGGGGCACCGATTTATAGGTTGCGGGGGGGGGGGGGGTGCTAGAAACCCTAGCACCAGCCCTGTTTCCTACTGCCATTTACTGTGTTATTCTGTTACTATGTTCTAATGGGAAAAAAAAATCCCCTGTAAACCTGACATTAGTACTTGGCAAAATGGTAGAAACCATTATAAAAAGCAAATTACTGAACATGTAGATAGTCATGGTTTAATGGCAGCCAACATGGATTGAACCAAGGAAAGTCTTGCCTTACTAATCTCTCAGATTTTTTTGAACATCACAAGGTGATTCCTGCGCCAGCTGCTAAACTGTCTCCATCAGCGGCGTTCGCATTGTGTATACTCTATGTTTATGTTTATGTTTATTGGGAACTTAATAGACCGCCCATCACAATAGCATCTGAGTGGTTTACAATACACAAAAGGCTGCTTAGAAAATTAGGAAAGGAACGCCATAGTGTGCTAGGAAAGAAGAGAGAAGAGTAAAAGGTCGAGGCTAGATTATAGTAACAGAAACAAGGGAAAACAACATCATGGGGATGGTGAAAAGGGGCGTGGGGGGGGGGGGGGAGAGGCCAAAAGCTAGACAGAAGAGATGGATTTTTAGATTTGCCTTAAATGTTTTAAATTAGAGTTCCAAGCGGAGGTCTGTGGGGAGCGAGTTCCATAGGAGGGGACCAAGGAAGTAAAAGGCAGAGGAATGGGTGGTTTCTAGGTGGACCTGGGATGGGGAGGTGGATCAGGTCGGCAAGGTAAAGGGGAGTGCCAGTACGAATAGACCTGTGAACAAAAAGAAGAAATTTGTACTGAATACAGAAGGGAATTGGAAGCCAGTGCAGGCGAATGAGAAGAAGGGTGATATGGTCGAAACGGGAGGAGCAAGTGAGGATACGGGCAGCAGTGTTGTTGACTCGTTGCAGACGTTGAAGTTGGGATTGGGGAGACCAGCTAAAGAGACGTTACAATAATCGAGGCGGGAGACAACTAGGGAGATGAGGAGGGTGGACATAGCGGAGAAAGAGAGGAAAGGGCTTACAGATCGGAGTTATCTTAGGGTGAGAAAGCAGCACTGAACTACAGATGAGATATGTGCTTTGAACGATAGGGAGGAGTCGAGGGTCACACCAAGGTAGCGTAGAGAGGTGACGATGGGGATTGGAACAGAAGAGAGCAGCGGAATGAGGGAAGGGGCAGGGCTACCGGCAGTGAACCAGATGGCTGAGGTTTTAGAGAGATTGATATGCAAGAAGTTGGAGGAAAGCCAGGATGCTACTGAGGAGAGACAATTGTTGAAGGGGGTAATATCAGAGGAGACAGAGTTAGTGTGATAAAGAAGAAAGATATCGTCAGCATAATAATATGCGGAGACACCGTGTTGTTGGACTAAAAGTGCGAGAGGAGCCAAAAAGACATTAAAGAGGAGGGGAGCAAGGACAGAGCCCTGGGGGACACCGCAGGGAAGGGGAGTGGAGGGTGAAGAGAGAGAACCAGTGGAAACTGAAAATGAACGGCCAGAGAGGAAGGAGTGAAACCAATGAAGATCTGTGCTGGTGATGCCGGCATCTTGGAGGCGTGAAAGGAGAGTGCGATGATCAACGAGGTCGAATGCGGCAGAGAGATCCAGAGAGACAGCGAGAGTGACAAGGCCATGATCGTGAGCGGTGTGTAGTTCGTTTAGAAGAGAAAGAAGAACAGACTCCATGCTGTGACCGGGGCGGTAACCTGATTGTCGAGGGTGAAGGGTGAAGGGTGAGAGAAACTTCAAGGCGTGATGAAAATTGAGTGAAAACAAGTTTTTCTAAGAGCTTGGAGAGGAAAGGGAGATTAGAAATGGGGCGCCAGCTAGAGGTGGAGGAGTGATCTAGTGAACCCTTTTTCAGAATGGGGTGAATGATAGCGTGTTTCCAGGGAGAGGGGAAGACATCTGTGGAGAGACTAGAATTAAAGATAGAGAGAATGTGGGGGGAGAGAGCTAGAGAGGGATCTAAGAGCCAGTGGGAGGGAATGGGATCAGAAGAGCAGAAGGTTTTCCAAACGGAGTTAAAGGTCTTGGAGAGGGCGGAGGCAGAGATGGGTTCAAAGGAGAACCATCGATGAGAGAGGGAGGGGGAAGAGGAAGGAGGAATATGATCTGGGACTGGTGGGGGAGGAGAAAGTGGGGGAGGGCAGCAAGGGAACGAGAGGCGGAGGGAGAGGACTTTAGCAGAAGTAGGTTGCCAGGGAGGCAGGTTCAGGAGTGACTGGGGGGAGGGAGGGAGTAGAGAAAGAGTGAGGAGCAGATAGGGAGCGAAGGGCAGAGTACAATTGGCGGGAGGAGTTGGCGGAAGTGGAAATAAGGGAGGAAAAATAATCCTCTCTGAGCTGTTCCTCTAAACTGTGTGGCTTCTAGTTTAGCTCTCCCTCTTTTGTGTATTACAGGCTCTGCCAGGTTTCGCTCCTGGCTGTGCTGTGAAGTTTCAGCCCACCCAAGTGACCCCTCTGACATCATAAGGTGATTCTTGCACCAGCTGTTAAACTGTCTCTATCAGAGGCATTCATGCTGCGGAGATGCACGACATGGTCCTGCTCCTTGGCTGAGCTCCTTGGGGCGATTCCAGTGACTGAAGGGTCAGATTCTAACTGTGACGGTGGGATTGTGCAATTGCTTTGGCTTTCTATTGTCTTGTTGTTTTCTCTTCCCTGGTTCTAGTGCGGAGCAGAAGCTATGGTATCTCTTCTGGTTCTTTCAGGTTCTAAGACGCTTAGATGGAGAACTTCTCGGAAAAGCAATAATTTGATTTACTGCCAACCACTCTCTGCTGCCTGTATTCGTTTGAATGCGGGTTCTTCTACTGGTTCCCACCATGCGGCCCTTTTGAACTGCCGGACGTTTAAATCTAAAATTGTGCTGATTGAAGATTTATTTTCTTTATATTCTTTAGATATCTTCTGCCTTACCGAAACATAGTTCTGAGATGGTGAGGAGGCATATATTTCTCAATGCCTTCCTCCAGGCTACTTAGCTATCTCCTCTCCTAGAATTGCAAGGAGAGGTGGTTGGGTTGCACTTATGTTTAAGTCCTTGTTAGAAGTTTTGTGAATTCCTCCCCCCCCCCCCCTTAGATGCGGACTCTCTCCTGATTAGGTTTGGTCCCTCTGCTTTTAGCTACTTGCTTCTTCTTTACTGTCCTCCTGCACTTTTCCAACAGTCATGGGAAGATATGTGGAGCTTCGACTTCACATTAAAGCTTTTTATCATCTATCCAGACATTTTAATACTTCGAGATTTTAATATTCATTTTGATGCGCCTTCAAGAGGTTGTAATAAGTCTTTTTATACCTTTTTATTAGATTGTGCTATTCGTCAGCATGTCCTTCTGCCTATAAATATTAGGGGTCACACGCTGGATCTTTTGCTTACATCCCAGGATTCTAAAATGCTGCCTTCCAATTTGCAGACAGTTGTTCTCTCCTGGACTGATCAAGTTTTGTTAGGTTTTGATCTTATGTTTCCTTCTAACTCTCAGGTACCCTTTATTTTGCAATGTTGTAGTTATTCATATCGGAATCTCTCTCAAGACACCATGGCACTATTTATGACAGTGGTTTTTCTTTTCCCTGATACCTTTCCTTTGTTTCTGTCTGTGATCAAGCTATTCTCTGGAAGGATTCTTTGTCTAAGGTACTAGATGCTGTTGCTCCCAGAACAACCTGCACTCGTTCGAGATGACCATCACACCTATGGTTTCATAATGGTCTTTTCCTTCTTCAATGTCACGTTAGAGCGTAAGAACAAGTCACTGTTTAACTTAAAGCAATAGTCATACTTACTATCGCTCTCAGTTACGGCTGGCAAAAAAATATTTTTTTTCTAACTCTATTAATGATTCCTCCTCATCATGTTGAGCTATTTTCAAGGTAGTATCACAACTTATTTCTCAAACATGGAGCCTTTCAGAAGTTTCTCAGGTTGGCCCATCTTCTGAAGAATTTGCAGATTATTTTCATGATAAGGTGATTACATTGCAGGCTTCTTTTTCACAATCATTGCCTTTTTCCCCTCCTGCTTCTACTGATTCCAAGTGCCTGACTCTTACCTGATGAACTTTACACCTCTCTCAATGCCTAGGCTTATGTAGATGTTGAAATCACTACAAAAGACCACTATGGTTCTTGATCCCATTCCCGCTATCTGGCTTCAGGAACCTTCACCCACTATGGCTACTTTTATTTTGGACATGATTAATAACAGTCTTTCTTCAGGTATTATGCCAGATCTATGGAAAAAAGCCATACTTCGGTCTATTCTTAAGAACCAACAAGCTAATCCCCTGGATCTTCAGTGTTACCATCTGATCTTGAATTTATCTTCTCTTGCAAAATTGATAGAAAATGTTTAGCAGGACCTCAGACAACACTCACAAATAGGAACAAAAGCGAGAGGCATCTCAAACGATTTTCAGAGGACTGTGTTCATGAGGAACTAACTAAACTAAAAGTGGACAAAGCAATGGGACCAGATGGGATACATCCAGGAATACTGAAGGAACTTGGGGATGTTATAGCAGCTCCGCTGACTGACTTTTTCAGTGCTTCTTTGGAGTCAGGAGTGGGGCCAGAGGACTGGATAGAGGCACATATGGTCCTTTTACACAAAAGTGGAAGCAAGGATGTGGTTGAAAACTACAGGCTGGTTAGTTTAACCTCGGTGGTGAGTAAATTATTGGAAACCCTGCTGAAAGAGAAAATAATGAGGTTTCTGGAGTCCAAAGAATTGCAGGATCTGAGGCAGAAATGGAATCATCAGGGACCAGTCTTGTCAGACAAATCTGATTGATTTCTTTGACTGGGTGTCCAGGGAGTTGGACCATGGGACAGTCTTAGATGTGGTTTATTTAGATTTCAGTAAAGCCTTTGACACCGTTCCTCATAGGTGACTTATAAACAAGCTGAGCACCCTCGGGATGGACCCTAAAGTTACTGCTTGGGTTAGAAATTGATTGAGTGGGAGGCGTCAAAGGTTACAGATAAATGGAGCTCACTCTGAGGAGAAGGAAGTTACCAGTGGTGTGCCCCAGGGATCTGTCCTTGCTCCAATTCTTTTTAAGATCTTTGTTAGTGATATAGCAGAAAGGCTGTCGGGTAAGGTTTGCCTCTTTGCGGATAATAACAAAATCTTCATTAGAGTAGACACCCAGGAAGGTGTAGATAACATGAGGAGGGATCTAGCTAAGCTTGAAGAATGGTCTAGAATTTGGCAGCTGAGATTTAATGTTAAAAAATGCAAGGTCATGCATTTGGGCTGCAGCAATCCAAGGAAGCAATATAGTATAGGGGGTGAAGTACTTTTGTCTACTAAAGAAGAACGGGACCTAGGCATGATTGTATCTGATGATCTTAAAGTAGCTAAACAGGTAGAAAAGGTGACAGAAAAGCAAGAAGGATGCTTGGGTGCATAGGGAGAGGAATAGCCAGCAGAAGAAAGGAGTTGATAGTGCCTCTGTATAAGTCTTTGGTGTGACCTCATTTGGAGTATTGTGTGCAATTCTGGAGACCGCACCTTCAAAAGGATATAAACAGAATGTAGTCGGTACAGAGGGTATCTACTAAAATGGTTAGTGGTCTTCATTATAAAGCATATGAGGACTGACATAAGGATCTTAATATGTACACCTTAGAGGAAAGGCGGGATAGAGGTGACATGATTGAAATATTTAAATACCTCCATGGCATAAATGCACAGGAGGAGAGCCTCTTTCGATTGAAAGCAAGCTCTGCTACGAGGGGACATGGGATGAGGGTGAAAGAGGATAGATTCAGGAGTGGTATGCAGAAATATTCTTTACAGAAAGAGTGGTGGATCCATGGAATAGTCTCGTATTGGAGGTGGTAGAGATGACGACAGTATTTGATTTTAAAGAAGTATGGGACAAACACAAAGGATCTCTAAAGGAAAAAAGGGGAATGCTGTAGTGGTTGATGTGGAAGGACAGACTAGATAGGCCATGTGGTCTTTTTCTGTTGTCATGTTTCTATGTTTCTATAATTTACTCCTTGCCCAACTTTTTGACATTGGGATTTGAGGGACAGCTTTCTTGTGGTTGTCTTCTTTTCTTCAATATAGAATCTCTGAGGTTCAGGTACATAGTGATATTTTATCATCATGTAAACTACCATGTTTAGTTCCCCAGGGTTCTTCTCTCTCACCTTTATTATTTAGTATTTTTCTTACTCCTTTACTTACTTTGATTTAGCCTAATGGTATTTTGTCTTATACCTATGCTGATGGTTTGTTTCTTATGCAAGCAACTAATAGAATTCACCAGATTTTACACCTATCAACTCTTGTTTAATTTCATTTTCTGGCTGACTGAGGTCGAACTCCCTGAAGCTTATCCCTTCCAAGTCCTTTGAGATTTTTTTATCAGATTCTTCCTCTCCTCCTTCCATAGCTCCTACTTTGGAATGGTTCACTTTATGTCTTTGTTCTTTATGTTACTTGGGTATTTATTTGGATTCAGAATTGTAATTTTCTCCTCAACTTTCTCATACCATTAAATCTATTTTCTTGGCTCTTTGTTGCTTTAGTGCAATTCAACCTTTTCTGAATGCTTCAACACAAATAAAGGTCTTGATACATACAGTATTAGCCAGGTTAGACTATTGTAATATAATCTACCCGGGTATATCCCAATATCAGTTGAAGTGGCTACAGACTTTACAAAATATGGCAGTGCACATCATTTCACTCCAGCTACAGCTTTTCGCTCTATACATGGCTTTAGATTGTATATACCTTGCCTCTCGATTATTAAATACGAGTCTACATGCAAGTCAGCATTTTTTGTAGTTGCACCTTCTCTCTGGAATTGTTTACCCACTTTGGTGCATGCTGAGACAAATTATAAATGTTCTAAGAAACTTCTTAAGATTTTTTTCTTTGAGTCTACCTTTAACTTGCCACCTTCCTTTCAGCGGTCCTTTTCCCTTGTCTAGTTATTTTTATACTATATATTGTGCTCTTTTCCTTCATTTAATGGCATTCATTTTCTATTATTTATTGTTATTTTTAACTTTGTAAACCACATAGATTGTTTTGTCACTTTTACGTTATATCAACACTAACCATGTTTTCCACCCTCACCAAGAGAGAACTCGAAGACACTATTGCGGCCCTAAATATCACTACTGCCCAGTCCGATCCATGCCCAGCCTTCTGGATCAAGGAGCTTCGCAGCCACTTCAGCCCAGTACTGTCCAAAATAATGACCCTCTCCTTCTCAACCGGCTCCTTCCCTTCAGCCCTTAAACACACCTCTATTAGACCTCTGCTAAAAAACTGCAAGCTTGATCCCCAGCAGGTGGACTCCTATAGACCCATATCCAGCATTCCACTACTTGCGAAGATCATTGAAAAGGAAGCTCAACGACAATTACAGGATCACATCGACTCCGCTGCACCGTTAGACCCATGCCAACATGGCTTTAGGGAATTCCACGGAGTGGAAACCCTCCTTACCACTCTCTTCTGCAAGATAATCACAGGCATTGATGACATCCGTAAGGGTTTTGCTCTCATCTTTCTGGACATCGCTGCAGCCTTTGATTCAGTAAACCACGAGCTTCTATTAAGACGACTGATTGACAAAGGCATTAATGGACGAGCGCTCGAATGGTGCAGATCCTACCTGTCCGAAAGATGGCAACATGTTCATTCTGGAGGGACAAATTCTGAACCTTTCCACCAAAGTCAAGGAGTCCCACAAGGATCCTCCCTTTCTGCGCTCTTGTTCAATATTTACATGCAGTCAATTTGTAACATCATCCGGTCTTTCAATGTCGACTGCATGTTATACGCAGATGATGTCCTTCTCTACATACCTTTCTCTACTGAGCATCTGGACCTCTCCCCACTGACGAGTTGTTTCAATACAATATCTGACTGGCTTCTTTCTCAAAACCTCAGAATACAACATAAGAAAACGGAAGTACTCTTCATTACGAGGAACCCCAACTTTACCCCACCACAATATCTTAAAGTAAAAGAAGTTGAGCTGCACTTTAAATCCTCAATACGATACCTGGGAGTCACCCTAGATCAACGCCTGGATATGAAGGCTCACAAAGGAAACATAGTCAGATCAGTCTACTACAAGATCCGCTCACTTAGGCATCTACGCTCCATGCTTGAACCAACTGACATTCGGACAATTTTCCAGGCATTGGTCATACCTCATTTCGACTATGCCAATGCCATATTACAAGGTCTTCCCCAGTCTACACCAAACCCGCTACAGCTAGCCATGAACGCGGCAGCAAGAATCCTCCATGGAGCCTCCAGGAGCGACCACGTGACGCCTCTGCTAATACAGTTGCATTGGCTACCCATCCAAGCTAGGATAGTTTTCAAGATCTTGATAATCACTTTTAAAGCTGTTCACAATCTCTCATCCACATCCTTAACCTCCCTCATCCATGCCACATCACCAAATAGAGTAAGAAGATCCATGGCTATAAACTCCCTAACCGTACCGAAGGCACTTACTGTTTGCACTAAATCGACAGCCAACAGGGCCTTCAGTCTCAGTGCCCCAAGATACTGGAATGCATTACCCCATGATATCCGGGCTATTAAGTATCTACCACAGTTTAGGAAAGCCCTCAAAGGCCACCTCTTCAACAAGTACCTTATTGAGCCCAATTGCATCCCCTAGAGCTCCAAGACACCCCCATACCATCCACATTCCCAGACAAACGTATAGCATACCAACAACACACCAAGTTGATACTCAAACCCATGACGTGGATTGTTTTCTATGCATCCTCTTTGATTATGATTCCATGTAGTAAGTTTTGTAAATAGTTACCCCTGTTATCCAAGTTTTTTCCCTGTTATCTGTAAACTCATACTTGTTATTTGTACTGAGCATTTTGTTCCATGTAAACCGCGCTGATGCCGAATAGTGCGGTATATAAGAGAATGTAAATAAATAAATAAAATAAATAAATAAATAAATATCAAATACTGTAAATGAAACCATAACCATAACCATAACCATAACCATAACCATGTATGTAAACAAGTAGCTAAAGCTGAGCCGGATGATATAGCATATCTGTATATTCAGAAAGTATTTGACAAAGTCCCTCATGAGAGACTCATGGGGAAATTAAAAAGGCAGTGTGCTATTGTGACAATGTACTATTGTGGATCAGGAACTGGTTAAAAGATAGAAAACAGAAAGTAGGCATAAATGGGCAATTTTCTCAATGGCAAAAGTGAATAGTTGAGTACTCCAGTGATCTACGCTGAGCCTGCTGATTTTTAATATATTTATAAATGCTCTGGAAATGGGAATAACAAGTGAGGTGCTCAAATTAGTAGATGACACCAAATTATTAAAAGTTGTTAAAACACAAGAGGGTTGTGAAAAAATTGGAAGAGGACCTTGAAAAAATGGGAGACTGGGCGTCCAAATGGCAGATTAAATTTAATGTGGACAAGTGGAAAGTTATGCACTTAGGAGGTCATTCTGTGCAACAAATAGTGGGGATGTACATCCTGTCTGGACATACATCCCCGTTATTTGTCACCCTGCCGATCCAGGTGCAAAGGCTCCCCATACGTACAGCGATGTTGAATGGTGAGCCTGTGATGGAGGCAGGCCAGAGGTGGATTGAGGGCAGGGGGTGTGCAGGATGTCACCCCGGACGTACAGGGTCGACCCTGTATGTCGGGGCTCGGCCTGTCAGATGGGGGACTTATTCCACCTCAGAGAAATAAGTCCCTCTGGGTGCGGAGTGACAGCGGTGGCTGGCGACGATGGGAGGCCAGATCGTGGGTTGGACTTTAAATCTCCTCTATCCCACCTTTCCTCTAACGTATACATATTAAGATCCTTAAGTCTATCCTCATATGCTATAAAATGAAGACCACTAACCATTTTAGTAGCCACCCTCTGCACCAATTCCAACCTGTTTATATCCTTTTAAAGGTACGGTCTCCAGCATTGCACACAATACTCCAAATGAGGTCACACCAAAGACTGATACAGAAGCACTATCACCTCCTTTTTTTCTGCTGGCCATTCCTCTCTCTATGCACCCAAGCATCCTTCTAGCTTTCACCATCACCTTTTCTACCTGTTTACCTACTTTAAAATCATCAGATATAATCACGCCTAGGTCCCGCTCTTCTTTTGTGGACAGAAGTACTTCACTGCCTACACTGTACTGCTCCCTTGGATTATTGCAGCCCAAATGCATGACCTTGCATTTTTTAGCATTAAATCTCAGCTGCCAATTTCTCGACCATTCTTCAAGCTTAGCTAGATTCCTCCTCATGTTATCTACTTCTTCCTGAGTGTCTACTCTATTGCAGATTTCAGTACCATCTGCAAAGAGGCAACCTTACCTGACAGCCCTTCTGTAATATCACTAACAAATGTTAAAAAGAATCAGACCAAGGATAGATCCCTGCGGCACCACAAGTAACCTCCTTCTCCTCAGAGTGAGCTCCATTTTACCTGTACCCTTTGTCGCCTCCCACTCAACCAATTTCAAACCGAAGCAGTAACTTCAGGGTCCATCCCTAGGGTGCTCAGTTTGTTTATAGGTCACCTGTGAGGAACAGTGTCAAAGGCTTTACTGAAATCTAAATACACCACATCTAGGGCTCTCCCTCAGTCCAACTCCCTGGTCACCCAGTCAAAGAAATCAATCAGATTTGTCTTATAAAACCTGCCTCTGGTGAAACCATGCTGCTGCCAATCCTGTAATCCCTTGGACTCCAGAAACCTCACTATTTTCTCTTTAAGCAGGGTTTCCAAAAATTTACTCACCAAAGAGGTTAGACTAACTGACCTGTAGTTTTTAACCTGTAGTTTTCAACCACATCCTTACTTCCACTTTTGTGTAAAGGGACCACATGTGCCTCTCTCCTGTCCTGGCACCACTCACGACTCCAAAGAGATATTGAAAAGGTCAATCAGTGGAGCTGCAAGAATGTCCCCAAGTTCCTTCAGTATTCTCAGATGTATCCATCTGGTCCCATCGCTTTGTTTACTTTTAGTTTAGCTAGTTCCTCATGAACACAGTCTTCTGAAAATCATTTTTTGAGCCACTGTGTGAGGAAAAGTGAGAAGAGTATGGTCTACTTTATACTATAGAATAGGCCCCACTATGTGCCGGGAACCACACCTTAACTGTGCAGGAAATTATAGCATTACATCCATAGTGATTGCTAATTCTCTGTCAAACAAAAAGTGAGACAGGGACAGTGCCGAGCCAACCACCAGGCAAACTAGGCAGCTAACCTAGGACACCAACTTCTGGGGGTGACAAAGAGCAAAGCATTCAAAGCTAGACAATAGATTTTGATAGCCAGGAGGAGTGTAAGGGATAAGGTTTGCCTAGAATGTCAACACCTTGAATCAACTCTGGGGCTAGCCCTGGGCAAGGAATGCGTGTGAATTGTACCTTACGCTTAATATGCAGTATGGTTTTATGCATCAATTGTTAATGCAGCGGGTAATACAAACATTGAATCCACCTCAATGGATGGTATTAAGTGCATCTCCCTTATCTGCAGTGCAGTTAATGTGTATTTAGGGGCATGTTTATTTAAGTGTTCTACGTTAACACATGTTAGGTGTGAAAAGTTAGTGCAGGACAGGGAATAGGCCCACTCAAGATCTCAGGGGCATGCCCAGCATGTTCCCTGGGAGGTAGTGTGGTGAGAAGTATCTCAACATGCTAAACCAGTAATTGCAACCAGCTTCTATTGCAGTTGCACATTGTGAAGTGTCGGTAAGTGCACCTGCGCTAACCGGAGCATGATGCTTAATACGTCTTCATTATGCCTACGCTAATCACAGTGTGCAATCAACGCCCACTCTCTGCTTCAACCTGCCCATTCTCAGCCCCAACATGCACTAAGCAGTTAGCCAAGGAGTTTTACTGTGCTGACATTTTTAGCATTCGGTAACGGTTACCGTGGCATGCTTAGTGCATGGTAAGCCCTTCACTGACTATTAGTGCACTTTAGCAAACATACCCCTAAGTGCATTTTGTCTGCATTAACTTCATAAGCAGATGCTGGGTTAATTCTCAAAAGTTAACACAGAGGAGACCTTTTACTAAATGCTGCTAACAGTTAATGAACATTTTAGTGAGCGGTAACTGGCCATGGTAAACCCGAATGTGCGGGTGTGTCAGCTACCAACTGCTGAAATGCACACTAACTAGCATTCGCATGCTAATGTTGACAGTGGATGGGTTAGAGGTGGAATATTGGCGTGGGGAACATATTAGCATGTGTGTGAAATTAACGTGTCACTTAGCGCTGGTTCACCTAACAGCACCTCTTTGGGTAGTGTTAGGTTCACCACATTGCTCTGCAGCTCGTTATGGTACCCTGTCATGCATTAACTGTTGGAAACACCCTCAACAGGTAACACAAAGGTTTTGCATTTAGAATACTTTGGTTATTCTTGTTAATTGCGAAACCTTAGCAGCGTTTAGTAAAAGGGCCCCAAAAGCTTTGCTGTTACTGCAGAAAAAATTTGGCAATTACTTCAGTATGTTGTCAATACAAAACTTTACTGTGCTTTGGTAAAGATGTCCTTAATCTCTCTCTTTTGTTTTTCTTACACATAGCAAAATTTCACTAACAGAGACATCTCCCATAGTAGTGACTTGAAGTGTATATTGTTTTGCTACCTGATCCAGGGACCCTATCTCCTGTTTTCAGATCTGATATTCTTTTCTCTGAGTGAAATGTACAATCTTTCTGGCTTTGCTTTACAATTAGCCATTGTGTGTGAAGTGACAGCTGGTTAAACTCTAGGCAGACAGCTAATGATTTTCTGCCTAGGAATTTATTTATCTTCTTCTTATTGTTAAACATGATGCTGTTTGTCACTGAGATAACACTTTCCTATACAGTTCCTCCCCTTTAGAGGAGTTAAAAACTAGATTTGTTTCTCTTATGGAACTTCTGAATAGTGAGCAGAAACAGATGACACAAGAATCAGAGACTATTTTTTATGGGGAACCCAATCCGACTTTTTATGAAGGGCCAACCAGAGGTTTACCTAAGGCATGGTTGAGTTGGTCTAACCTGTTCAATTTGCTGCTTTTTAATACGATAAAATTCCTTAATGAACACTGAGCATTTATATTTGTAGAACTTTTAAATCTGCACCATAGATTTAACCCTGGTTACCAAAGCATTAGTATAATTAAGAACCAAGCTGATATCGTAGACATAGCCACTCTTACTAAAACATCAGTATAATTAAGAAAAACTTGATATCTTATAGGGGTGGACAATTATATTTATGTTTATATACAGGGTGGCCCAAAAAAAGTGAGAACATCTCGTAGCATATAAGTTATTTAAAAAGCCAAAAAGCCAGATGTAAATGATTGACAAAAAAAAAAAATGACGACTGAAAATTGTCGAAATAAAGACGTTATATAGCTAAAAAAGGTAAATAAGTAAACTATTTAAGCTTTTAATTTACGAGATGTTCTCACTTTTATTGGGCCACCCTGTATATTAGATTTGATATACTGCATATTAATTATATCTCTGTGGCTTACCATAAAACTTAATGCAATACAGGAAAAAAATACAATATCCGCTTTGTCAGGAAAGGAGGGAGGGAGGGAGAGAATAAAAGAAAGAAAGGAGTAAACAATAAACTTATATGCTAAAAATATAGGCAACAGAAGTAAGAAAAACAGAAAAGCAGCACATGTGCACGGCCAAACCAGCAAATCCCACCATGCACACCACCTGCTATGATTACAATATAAAGGGGAACAGAAGAATTCTAAGACAAAAGCCATCTGAAAATAATAGGTTTTAAGAGTGTTTCACGACAACAAGAGCTGTTTTAAATTTCTTTAAAACAGCCTGAAATTTGGAGGTAGTGAATTCCAGAGAGTGGGAGCAATGTAGAGTAGGAAGATGTGTGTGCCGAGAAAAGAGGCCTCCTAAACATGCCGTTGTACTTTCTAAACTGTGCACAAGGAGTCTTAGGGAGTCATTCCAAATGCCGAATATCAGGGATATACATCCGACTTGGACATACATCCACGCTATTCGCCTGGGCCCCTATTCCCTGCCCAAAGCGCCCCGCACGTACATAGGAGATGTGTGGGGAGCTCTGGATGGGGGCAAGCAGGGAGGAGAGTGGGTGGGCTGGGGGCAGGGAATACAACCCGGACATAGCTGAATGTTTCACTTACCTAGGGGCTTTTGCTTACCCCTAGTACTGAGAAGCAGGAGGATAAGAAGAATCAATTCTCCTCTTCTTATTGTAGAAAGACTTCTTTGCGGGTGTCTTTTTCTTAGCAGTATATAAACTTAGCCAAATAAACATTGGCAGGAAGACTCCAGGGTACAATGAGAGGAGCAAAATAGCAGCAAAATTAGTATGGCGATCCCAAGGCAATGTGAGCCGGTAAAAAAACACAAACACTGCAGTTGTTAAGTGCCGTCGAGTCGGAGTCGACTCATGGCGACCCTCTGGATAGCTATCCTAAATTGTGTTCGATCTTCAGTCAGGCGGCTCATTGTTGACAGACTGGTACCCGTAGCTGCTGTTATTGTATCGATCCATCTCATTGCTGGCCTTCCTCTTTTACGTTGACCTTCTATCTTTCCAAGCATGATGTCTTTCTCTAATGATCTCTCTCTTCGCATGATGTGTCCAAAGTATGAAAGTCAAAGTCTTGTCATCTGAGCTTCTAAAGAAAGCTTAGGTTTGATCTCCTCTAGTACTGACTGGTTTGTTCTTCGGGCAGTCCATGGTATACACAGTATTAGCCGCCAGCACCATAATTCAAAGGCATCAATTTTCTTCCTATCTTTTTCACTGTCCAGCTTTCACATCCGTATGATGTTATTGAAAATACCATGGCTTGAAAAAGTCAAATCTTTGTATGGAGAGAGACATCTCTGCTCTTGAGAATCTTATCTAGGTCTTTCATAGCCATTCTGCCAAGAGCAACGCGTCGTCTGATTTCTTGACTGCTTGTTGCTTCTTTATTGATAATTGATCCAAGTAGGTTAAAGTTGTTCACGATTTCAATTTCTTCTCCTTCAATGATGAACCTGTTGATTATGCCAGTTGTCATGATCTTTGTCTTCTTTACATTAAGGTGCAGGCCCATTTTGAGACTATGTTCTTTGATTGTGAGAAGCAAATGTTTCAAATCATCTTCACTTTCAACCAGTAATGTGATATCATCAGCATAGTGAAGGTTGTTGATGAGTCTTCCACCAGTCTTCACACCTCTGTTGTCTTCATACAATCCTGCTTCTCTGATGATTTGTTCTGCATATAAATTAAACAGGTAGGGGGAAAGTATGCAGCCTTGTCTTGCACCTTTGCTTATTTTAAACCATTCTGTTTCTCCTTGTTCCATTCGAACTGTTGCTTCTTGATCAATGTACAGATTGTGCAAGAGTACGATCAAGTGTTCTGGTATGCCCATGCTTCTTAATGTGGCCCAGAGTTTCTCATGGTTTACACAGTCAAAAGCCTTGCTATAGTCGATAAAGCACAAATAGATATCCTTTTGGTATTCTTTAGTCTTTTCAAGGATCCATCTCATATCCGCAATGATGACTCTCGTTCCTCCCTTTCCTGAACCCTGCTTGCACTTCAGGTAGTTCTTGTTCCAGGTATGGTTGCAGTCTCTTTTGAATAATCTTCAGTAGAATCTTGCTGGCCTGTGGGATCAGAGCAATTGTGTGATAATTTCCACAGTCAGTTGGATCACCTTTCTTTAGTATTGGTATAAACACAGATCTTTTCCAGTCAGTTGGCCATGATGTTGTCTTCCATATTTTTTGGCAGAGCCTTGTAAGTATGGTAACAGCTGCATCAGATTGCTGTAATACTTCTATGGGAATGCTATCAATGCCTGATGCTTTGTTCTTTGATAAGGCTTTCAATGCTGCTTCAACTTCTTCTTTCATCACCAATGGTTCCTGATCATAAGATACAGGTTGAAACGGCTGTTGGTGCACTTCATCTTTATCATATAAAAACTCTGTATATTCCTTCCACCTTTTCTTGATCTTCTCAGCATCATTCAACATAGAACCTTGAGTATCTTGTAACATTCCAATTCAAGGCTGGAACTTTTTCTTTAACTCTCATAGCTTTAGGAAAGCCGATCTTGTTCTTCCTCTAATAGTTTCTGCTTCTATTTCCTTGCATGCGTCGTTGTAGTACTTTTCCTTGTCCTGTCTTGCTGCACATTGGAAATCTCTGTTGAGTTCTGTGAATGTCTGTCTTTCTCCTCTGGCTTTAGCTTCTCTGCGTTTCTGGGCAATTTTCAGAGTTTCTTCCGTCATCCATTTTGGCTATTTTTTCTTTTTCACCTTTTGTAGAGACTTCTCGCTTTCTTCCAACACAACCTTCTTGATGTCATTCCATATCTCTTCTGGAGCTGACCAATCCCAAATACAGCTTCTGGGACTGTAACATGTGAAATCAATAAATACAGACACAGTGTTAGGAAGATCTTAAAGCACTAGGAGAGAGATAAAAAGGCACCAACATTGGCTGGAAGACCCTAAGGCAATGAAGAGAAATATTTTAAATGGGATTTTAGAAGGGGCATCTAGGAAGAGGACGTCTTACTCCTCTATCATTTAGACTCCCTTAGGCTTGATTTCTCTTTTGTTAGTCGTACACCTCATCTCATTACCTCCTGGTTTCATAACAACTGTCTTAAATTAAACCCCCCAAAAATGACAGCTATCTGGTTCACCGGAGGCTCCTCTCCCCCATCATTTGTGCCTTCTATCAAACCCTCAGCTATTCAAGTTTCCTCCACTCTGAAATATCTCAGTACCATCCTGGATTCTGATCAGTCTTTCTCACAATACTTAAACTTAGTAGTGAAGAAGTTGTTTTTTGCGCTGCATTAAGTGCCATACCGTTTGTCTGTTCCACGATACCTCTGCCTTAGCTTCTCTGTTACTTAGTTGTGTTGTCACTCACCTAGACTTTTGTAACTCCATTTATACTGATCTTCCCCTTTCATCACTGAACCATCTCCAAGTAGTCCAGAACGCAGCTGTTCATGTCCTATCTTTTGCAGGATAAGCTGATCATGCTACCCCGCTTCTGAAACACCACCATTGACTCCCAGTATCAGCCTGAGTTCAATACAGGTTGATGACCCTTGTGCACAAGGTCCTTTCAACTGACTCCCCTGCTTATCTGCCTTCTTTTCTTATGTGTTACACTCTTCCTTGGGTCCTCCATTCTCTTCATGATAATAGCTTGCATATCCCCCCCCCCCCAATAAAGCCCATTTAGAATCTATGCCACGTGTGACATTTTATTTCCCATCCGTTTATGATATCCCTTTCCTTTCCTATTTCAGGTATAATTTATATTTCTAAACTGCTTTGTCTTGTACAAAAAAACCAGTATATAAAGTCTCAAATAAGCATAAACATAAGATTATGGGACATCCAGAGCAGAATGTCCAAAAACTGGGGGAGTGGCAGTAGTGCCTTCTGAAATCGTTCTGCCTCCACCCTGAAAACCGGACATCTCAGTAACCTGTCATGGAGGTGGGCCCTGTATAAATAGCAAGGCTGGGTACATGAATAGGTGTAGGCCATTATACAAATGTGGAGGTCCCCGTAATGCACACCCACAGAACTGGGCATTGGGATGCCCTGGTCTGGATAGGTAAGATGGAGGGCATCTATGTTATGAGACATGCATGTCCAGCCCTGTCATTTCAGATACTCAGACGTGAGTCAGCAGGCCAATAATGAGTTTCGCGTATGTATTTATGGACAGGTTTCTTTAGTCAGCAAATATTAACCATTGCGATGAAAACTCATTTTGTTCTTCACCCTGGAAGCACAGCAGCCATCAAATAAGCACTAATTTGCACCTTATTCATGGTCAGGAGCAGGTATAGGCATGGACGCCTCAACAACCAGGGCCTGACATGCTTGTGGCATTCTAGCATCACACCGCAATGTGAAACTCCCTTGCTGTGCTCGGGGCACTCCTCTACTATGCCAACTAGGATTGCAGCTTGGAAAAGCAACTGAGCAGAAAGAGAGATAAGGAAGCCCAGAGTGCTGTAGAACTAAAGATAACAGCGACAGTTTTGGAAGCCTGCATCAGAAATCCTGGGATAGCAAGAGTCTAGGAGTCTTGCTAACAAATCTGTGAGCCGGGTGGCCTAAACTCCTAGTGAAGACCTGTCTCAGGAAGGTAGAACCCTGCTGTACTGAAGGGTTGAGAAGGTAGAAACAGCATCATTGGGCCCTGCACAGAAACTTCAGTTAGAGTTGGGCCAAGCACATAACCTGTCCCCAGAGCATACACACTGACACAAAGCATGTACTAGGCCAGAGTGCTAGCTGTTACTGGAGTGTCACAGGAGCAGTAGAAAACTTTGCCATCCTGGGAGGCTCTTTCACTTGAGAAGGGCAGAAGTCAGGAAATCTGCAAAACCTTCTGCCTTTTAAGGACTAAAAATATTGTAGCCCTAGTCAGACAGAATCCTTAAGTTGATTTTATTTTTTATAGTTTAGCTGAAGAAAATTACAGAGGCAGTGCTTACACAAAAGAAAGGCTTACTTTTGCCTAGAAACTAGTGAGGTTTTTGGTTAATTTTATAGTTAGGTACAAAGTGGGACCCAAGGGCATGACATTCTGCAACATGGGAGCACCACAGACTATGAGAGACTGTGATCTTTGCTGCTGGTGAAGGCATCTGCTTCATAGCGTGAATCTCAAAGAAGATGGAGTGGAGGAGTGGCCTAGTGGTTGGGGCAGGGTACTTCAGGCTGGATAGGTCGTGGGTTCAAATCCCACTAGAGGACAGCAACCTTGGGCCGGAAGGACTGGGGTTTCTAGTCTCACAGGTGCTCCTTGTGGTCTTGGGCAAGCCACTTAACCCTCCATAGCCCATGTTCACTGTAAAATAGTTATCTCCAAGTTATAATGCCCTGTTCAATGTAATTTCAGTTTGTTCAATGTAAACCGCACTGATGCAGAATAGTGTGGTATATAAGAGAATTAAAATAAATAAATAAGATACCCAGCAATGAGATAAAATGTGCAGCAGCACACACACTGGCCATGCGAACACCACTGTACATGCAGGCCGGGACTGTGAAGCCTGACTTATTCAGTCAGGGCATTTAAATGGAGCCATGGCATCATGTTGCCATGGTGCTGTGGCTCCATTTAAATGCTGCAATGCCAGCCACCGAAAAAGTTAATTCTCTGTAGCCTGACCCCCGAACCGATTTCCTAAGGCCAAGGTCGGGCTGTGGGGATTTAACTCCCCCCCCCCCCAGCCCCCTCCATACTCCAGAGCTGCCGAAACAGAACATCCGGGGAAGTTATTCCACTCCAGGCTGGTGGCCGCCCACTGCCTGCCCACTCTCCACACCCGGACCACCTCTTCCCCGCCCCCAACTAACTTCCCCACACAACTGGCGGGGAGGTTAGTTGGGGGCCTGCAGCCACCACAAATAACACCCCTTATCTAATAAAGTTCAGGCTAAAAAACACAGCAAGAGAAAAGTGAGGGTGAGATGCTGCAACCCAGATGATAAAAGAAAAAGATCTAATGAGTACAGATTATCGGACAGATAGATCTTGCAGAGGCAGATTAGTGCATATATATACTCCATAAGGAATGCGGATACTGACACAAGGGACATTGGAATTATAACTCCAAGTGCTGTTGTTTCACTGGGCCACTCCTCCTCTAGGGAGCCCCTCCAGCCTGAGGTAACCTGCCCCAACCACTAAGCCAAGCCTCCTCTAGCGAGGAGTGGCTCTGTGGTTGGGACAGGTTACCTCAGGCCAGAGGGCCAGGGGTTCATTTCCCACATGGGGACAAGGAACCTCAGGAAACAAGGAGGCAAGAGAATGGATGACTACGAGTGCCTTTATTGTTGGTCCCCTACGCGTTACGGCCGAAGCCTTCCTCAGGGGGATACACTTAAAAATTAAAATATAAAAAAATATAAAAATAAAAAGACATAGATAAACAAATTACAATGAATTGAAACATGCCAGGCATGTGACATAGGTAAACATCAATAAAAATACCATAATAAAAATATATTAAAAACATGAAATATAGGTAAAATAATCCTATGAGATATAAATATGAATGAAAGTAAACAAAAAATATTAGATAATAACAAATAGATACATAATATAAAAAATAAAAATATATAAAAATATGTAAATGTACAATATAAATAAAGACTCCATAAATCAAAAAACATGTGGGTCAAGAAACACAAACTAAAAAACATAAAAACATAAATTAAAAACACAGGGCAGATGGTGGACACTAACTTAAAAAATAATTAAAAAATACCAATAAAAAATATAAGAGAGGTACTTACAAGGCACTGCAGATATGAGGATTCATAAAATGGTACCTATTATAATACTGGGGCATGTTTACTAAAATCCGCAAAAGAGCGCGCCGCAAAATAGCGCACGGCAACGCGGCACTGAAACGCGCAGAAACGCGTTTAAACGCCCCGCACACGTGCGTGTCACCCCCGCACAGGTACGCGGCTCACTAACGGGCCCCGTACAAGTGCGGGCCCGCAAATGTCCGATAGAGGCGTGGAACGGCGAAAGGAGGGCGGAGGAAGGCTCCGGAGGGGCGGAGGGACGGGGTCAATGGGTGGAGAGTGGGAGGGGAGAGGCTCCCCGCACAGTATCGAGCCCGAATTTCCATGTAAAAACTACCGCGAGTGAAACACTCGCGGTAGAAAGCATTTAAAGGGAAGAGAAACCATTTCCGTCAGCAATGTACAGGAAAACCGGGGAAACCAGCAAAACGTGAGCAGTGTGATACATGTGCACAGCACAAAAGTGAAAATAAACATAGAAAATGACCACAACAGAACTATTAAAAATAGTAATTCAGCTGGGGAACAGTTATAGTGATGGGCAAATACAGAAATCACACCCAGCAAAGCTCCAGAAACAAGAAATGAATTTTGGAAGGGTCTACTGAGAGGAGACTCTTCCAAAAAACATTTCCACGTTTTGGAGCTTTCCTGGGAGTGTTTGCTATGGTTGCCCATTAATATCACTGTTGCCCAGCGTGGTGATATTCTGTCCCACATTTCCCGTGGTCAGTTCCGGGGTTTATGTGCACGTTTGTCACCAGACAGGGTGCATATGCCCACAGTAGACTTGCGTAGAGCAGGGTTTGTGACTCCATCCTGCCAGGCTTACTGCCTCCAGGGGCTGCACTGTCTCTGTGGCCAAAGTGTGGTACAGCAGACAGAGTCATTACCTCTAGAACCAGAGGGCAGAGGTTCAAAACCCAGCTGGGGCACCTGCCAGCCCAGTCCCTATATTTTACCCACCACTAAATAAAGATAGCGCAGACACCCCTGTATGCATGGGGAAAACACCCATATTTTACCCAACACCGCACACACACCACAACAATGGGCATTACCTACAGCCAAGTCCCCCAAATGCAGTCCCATACTGCCACAGTGCAATCAGGTCAACTGCTTTTTCTGAGAGACGGTCATGCCAGCATGTTGGCGGACAAGTACATGTGGTGCAGGGGGCAGTGGCTGCTAACCACAGAAGACAGAGGCCTAGCCATGTGCAGGCTGGCACAGTCCACTGCAACAGACAGGTCCTGCCGGATCCACAGTCATGGACAGTCCAGGGAATCCAACCAATCTGTGGCTACACAGTGGTGCAGTGCACACAGACAGTGCATACAAGAACAGAAGGTCACAGGTTCAAAGCCCAGCTGGGGCTACTGCCAATCCTGCCCACATATTTTTCCCACAACTAAACAGTGATAGTAAGGACACACCTTTCATGGCGGGGACATATGCAATGGTAAGACATCTATCTTTTACCCCACTGAGCACAGACACCATGAACAGGGGCAGTACCTAGAGCAGAATCACCCAAATGCAGTCCTGGTGGGCCACACACCAGTCAGGTTCCATGCTGACACTCATACAAATGCCTGTGCTGTATATCTATGCACCACCCCCATGGCATGTAGATGTAGTCCATGCATATTCATGAGGGATAGCAGGAAAACCCGAACAGTGTGATGCACACCTGGACTGGAGTTGGGAATCTGTGCCGTAAAGCAGCAGCCATCAAGGGCAGACACACCCACACCCACAGGCCCCATTGGCCAATGTCACCTGGAAAGGCAGAACATTGGACCGTGCATGCAGCACCCAAAACGAGCACTTGCATAACTTACCAATGTCACCCTACACCTGAGGTATACGGTACACAGCTCGGAGACGTTTGCTAGGAGCACAGGCAGGCAGTTATCCATACGTTACGTACATACTGCTAGTTGGCCCCATCCAAACAATCTGTTAGGTGTTTGCGGGGCATGCTCCAGGCCTGGCCTCTGACGGTGCTTACCACCCTGGGGAGTGACCACCAGCTGTAATGCGTACCATATCCATGCCTTGCCGTGCTCAGGACCGGTTTGGTGGGCAAGGCTACTTACCCCCTCAATCGTAGCACCATGATGGCAGAGGTGTGGAAGTGTGTGTGTCTGTCTATACAGTGGGTGTTGGCTGCAAGCCCCTTCAACAGCCCGCACTGCCAGCACTGTTGCCAGTATTGGCCAGTCAATGTGCATAATGAGGTGCAAGGTACCATGGGTATAGCCAGGGCAGGATGGCGTGGCCAGGATGCATCTGCACTGGGCATAGGGCCCTGGCAGGGACATTGGCTGGGATATTGTAGTGTCCGGCCACCACCTACACAGACAGGGTGGCCAAAGCATGTCCATCTGGGGGATCACGCTCACCCTGACTGTGCAGTGACCACAGCATGGCTAGGCCCCCCCATAGTGCTGTATAGTAGTTCTCTCATGTGATATATATGGGTTTCTCTTTGGGGCCCAGTCACTGATATATCTGCTTGCTGTGTATGCAGACAGCCCAATTCTGGGTGCATGCATCTCCATTGGGAACATGCACTATGGACTAACCAGCAGACTGTTTGTAGCTGGTAAATGTCTTGCTATAATGGCTTGCAGGGTGCAGTGGCTGTTGGCTTGCTGCAGGGGAATATCTGGTGGTGGAGTGCAGCTTACCATACCCTGGGCTTATGTCTGTCTGCTATTGTGTTATGGCTGTGTATGGAGCTTCCTGGGGGGGGTGGTGGTGTTCCTCAGCAGGACTGGGGTTGATGTTGCCCTGTACTGCCACCTTTGCAGGGAGGTAGAGTGTGGATCCCTTGATGGGGACCATGTTTGCCACGGGGGGGGGGGGGTGCCTGATGGCGGCAGACAGGGATATCCATGGTGTTTGTGCATAAACTAGCTATCTTACACATTAACACTGCTTTGGAATGCCCGCTTGGCCTCCATCAGCCATGGCAGGTGTTGTTGACCTGGTCCTGGCCACCTCATTGCACACTCAGGGTGAGCACAGTACCCGCACGATGTAACGGTGTGTGGCTACTCTGTGCCAGTAAAACACCCGGTCAGTGCCCCCTACTAGGCCAAGGTGCTGTGTGGGTGCACCCGGTCACTTCCCCCAACAGGGCCGAGGTGCTGTGGGGGTGCATTCCCCATCTTGTGTCCATCTGCGGACAGCTAATTTGCATGTGCAGTGCATCATGGGTACGGGTGGCCTAACCCATCCTGTTGACACCAGCAGACTGTCTGTGAGGTGACGTGTAGGCTATCTGCAGCCAGCCAGGGGCCTGCTTACAGCTATGGAGCTGTAGTGCAATGGTTACATCACTGCCTATGCAGCTAGAGGTCATGGGTTCAAACCCACAGTGGGGCCCTTTGGTAGGGCTGTCCACAGCTTTATTTTTATTTACTGTACATATGTCTATGCCGGCAAGACCACCCTCAGCTTACTATACTCATTAGGTGCCTCTGAGGGTGCTTCATAGGGCGCCCTGTAGGCCACCTTATGGTTGCCATCCCTATAGGGTGCACTATACATTATCCTGTGTCGCAACATACATGCTGCCCTATAGGGGTCATTCAAGGGTGCCTTGGCGAACAGTGCACTGTAACATGTGCCTTATGGGCCGCCGTATGTTAACATGCTGGGAGAGTGCGTTTGCTAGTAGTGATAACAAAATAAAATTATACAGCCTCCTACAGCACTCCACAACATAATACCTCAGCAGGTTTTTTCACGGGGCATTGTGAGGAGTTGAACCCCTGATCCCTGCACCATTGGTCAGTGTTTTAACCATTGTGCTGTGGCTCTGGTCCTGTGCTTGTGCATCAGCGCGCCGCCTTGTGCCTATCAGCGCGCCGCCTTCTGCCGCCCAAGGGGACCAGTGCGCCGCCTTCTGCTGCCCAAAAATAACTGTGCGCCGCCTTATGCCGTTCCAAATTAATTTGCCTCCTAAAACAATGTTAATCATTACAGTTACTGCCTCAGCTGACCTTTGTTGTTGCGCACACTGGGGGATTGAACCCATGGCCCCTGCACCATTGGTCAGTGTCTTCACCGTTGTACCACGGCTCTGTTGTTTTGTATACTCAGCAGCGCGCCACTTTGCCTTTCCACGCGCTAATGTCGACCCCCGCACATTAGCGCGACGCACACACGTCCGGTTGCTTACTACCGTTTTTTTTCTATTTTCTGCCTGAACCGCCCACTCCTTATATGGCACAGGCACACTAGCGCGGCCCCGCACGTTAGGAATGTTTAGTAAACATGCCCCACTGACATTAATAAACAATGAAGTAAAAAATGGGAGAAAATAAGAAAATATATAATGATAATAAATAGTACAGAACAATGTTGTACAGAAAAACATGATACTAAAACTGAACTAAGTGAAAAAACAAAATTTGAGATAAAGGAAATCTAAAAAGAGTACTTACAATAAAATTTGTTAAAATTAGTGATGTTGAAGATACCAAATTTGTGAACAATATATTGTTTGAAAATAATACCTGTACTTGGTCAATTGTGATGAACAACGCTGTATATCAAAAGCAAAACACTGTTAATAATGTCATGACAGGCTATAAAATGAATATTAAAACTATTTTAAAATGGCACACTGGTCTTATTGTGGATAGTAAGACATACTTATATGAAATGTTACCTAAAGTAAGTCCTCCCAACAGGATATCATGCACCAAAAACTTACTTATATGAATGCTGCGTTTAAAACATGTGTGAACAGATTGGTGGTAAAAATGTATGCACTCTTGCATAGAATAAGATAAGTAAGTTTTATCTTAAATTTTGTTTTTTCACTTAGTTCAGTTTTAGTATCATGTTTTTCTGTACAACATTGTTCTGTACTATTTATTATCATTATATATTTTCTTATTTTCTCCCATTTTTTACTTCATTGTTTATTAATGTCAGTATTATAATAGGTACCATTTTATGAATCCTCATATCTGCAGTGCCTTGTAAGTACCTCTCTTATATTTTTTATTGGTATTTTTTAATTATTTTTTAAGTTAATGTCCACCATCTGCCCTGTGTTTTTAATTTATGTTTTTATGTTTTTAGTTTGTGTTTCTTGATCCACATGTTTTTTGATTTATGGAGTTTTTATCTTTCAGGCATGTTTACTAAAGTCCGTTGCTGTGCGGGTCCCCGTTAGTGTGCTGGTGCCATATAAGGAGTGGGCGGGCCAGGCAGAAAAAGGAAAAAAACGGACCGTAGGTTTGTGAGTCGCGCTAATGTGCAGGTCCCACATTAGCGCGTGAGAAGGCTAAGTGGGGCGCTGCTGCACAACCAAACAACAAAGCCGTAGTACAACGGTGAAGACATTGACCTATGGTGCAGGGTCCAGGGGTTCAAACCCCCATTGCACCCAACAAAAAAGACCAGCTGAGGCATCAAATTTTATGGGCAAAAGTGGTGTAGGAGGCATATTGATTATGGGCGGCAGAAGGCGGCGCACCTATTTTTTTAAACGGCATGAGACGGCGCACTGTTTATTGTGGGCGGCAGAGGGCGGCGCGCTGTTAAGGTTGGGCGGCAGAGGGCGGCGCACTGATAAAATTGGTCAACAGAAGGCGGTGAGCCGGTGGGCAGAAGGCGGCGCGCTGATGTGTGAGGGGGCAGCCCAATAGTGGGAGGGATAAGTGGCGCGCTGATGTGCAAATAGCAGGAATGGAGCCATAGGACAATGGTTACGACACTGACCACCCATGCAGGCATCATGGGTTCAATTCCCCCCAGTGCCCATTGAAGACAGCTGGCTGAGGCAGTATTTTAAGGGGCATGCCCATGTTGGGCGCTGTTAATGTTACGCGCCAGAAGGCGGCGCGCTGTTAATTGTAATTTTGTGCGCCACAAGACGGCGCGCCAATGGCTACAAGGCTGCGCGCTGCTGCTCAAACACAGGAACAGAGCCACAGCACAATGGTGAAGACACTGAGCAATGGTGCAGGGGCCATGTGTTCAATCCCTCACAAAGCCCAGAGAAAAAGGCTAGTTGAGGCAGTATGTTTTATGTTGGGGAGAGCTGTAGGAGGCTCTATAATTTTAGTTTTATGATAACTACTAGCAAACGCACTCTCACAGCATATTAATATAGGGCCGCCCATAAGGCACATGTTACAGTGCACCGTCTGCCAAGGCACCCTAGAATGTCCCCTATAGGGCAGCATGTATGTTGCGACACAGGATAATGTATGGTGCACCCTATATGGATGGCAACCATACAGTGCCCTATAGGGCGCCCCATAAAGCACCCTCAGAGGCACCTTATGGGTACAGTACACTGAGGGTGCTATTGCTGACATCAACATATGCACAGTAAACTAAAAAAATATGCTTTGAACACCTGTCTCACAGAACCCCAATGTGGGTTTGAACTCATCACCTCTGACTGCACAGGCAGTGACCTAACCATAGCTGTATGGAAGCCCCTGGCTGGCTGCAGATAGCCTGCATGTCATCTCACAGATAGTATGCCAGGGTAAACAGGATAGGGTTAGGCCACACGTACCCATGATGCACTGCACATGCAAATTAGCTGTCCACAGATGGACACAAGATGGGAAATGCACCCCCACAGCACCTCGGCCCTGTTGGGGGACGTTACCGGGTGCACCCACACAGCAACTCGGCCTGGTAGGGGGCACTGACCGGGTGTTTTACTGGCACAAAGTAGCTACACAACGTTACATCGTGCGGGTTCTGGCCTCACCCTGAGTGTACAATGAGGCGCCCAGGACCAGGTCTACAACACTTTCCATGGCTGATGGAGGCCAAGCGGGAGTTCCAAAGCAGTGTTAATGTGTAAGATAGCTAGTTTCTGCACAAACACCATGGATATCCCAGTCAGGCACAGCCGTAGCGCGCGCGCCCCCCCCCCCCCCCCGGGCTGCCCCCAGAGACAAACATGGTCCCCCATCAAGAAATCCACACTCTACCTCCCTGCAAAGGTGGCAGTAGAGGGCAACATCAACCCCAGTCCTGCTGAGGAACACCCCCCACACACAGCCATAACACAATAACAGACAAACATATGACCAGGTATGGTAGGTTGCACCCCACCACCAGGTATTCCCCTGCAGCAAGCCAACTGCACCCTGCAAGCCATTCCAGCAAACCACATACCATCTACAAACAGTCTGCTGGTTAGTCCATAGTGCATGTTCCCAGTGGAGACACATGCACACAGAACTGGGCTGCCAGCATACACAGCAAGCAGATAACTCAGTGACTGGACCCCAAATAGATACCCATATGTATCACATGAGAGAAAGACTGTACAGCACTATGGGGGTGCCTAGCCATGCTGTGGTCACTGCACAGTCAGGGTGAGCGTGATCTCCCAGAAGGACATGCTTTGGCCACCCTGTCTGTGTAGGTGGTGGCCGGACACTACAGTGTCCCTGCCAGTGCCCTATGCCCGGTGCAGATGCATCCTGCCCAGGCCACCCTGTCCTGGCTATACCCATGGTACCGTGCACCTCATTATGCACATTGGCAGTGTGGGCTGTGGAAGGGGCTTGCTGCCAACACCCACGGTATAGACAAGCACACACTTCCACACCTATGCCATCATGGTGCTACTATTGAGAAGGTAATCAGCCTTGCCCACCAAGACCGCTCCTGAGCACGGCAAGGCATGGATATGGTAGGCAGTACAGCTGGTGGCCACTCCCCAGGGTGGTAAACAGCGTCAGAGGCCAGGCCTGGAGCACGCACCGCAAACACCTAACAGATTGTTCGGATGGGGTCAACTAGCAGTATGTGTGGAACTAGCAAACATCTCAGAGCTGTGTATCATATACCTCAGGTGTAGGGTGACATTGGTAGGACATGCAGGGTTCAATGGTTTGCCTCTCCAGGAGACATTGGTCAATGAGGCCTGTGGGTGTGGGTGTGGGTGTGGGTGTGTCTGCCCCTGATGGCTGCTGCTTTACGGCACAGATTCCCAACTCCAGTCCAGGTTTGCATCACACTGTTCTGGTTTTCCTGCTGTCCCTCATGGATATGCATGAGCTACATCTACATACCATGGGTGTGGTGCATAGATATACAGCACAGGCATTTGTATGAGTGCCATCATGGGACCTGACTGGTGTGTGCCCCACCAGGACTGCATTGTGTGATTCTGCTCTGGGTACTGGCCCTGTTCATGGTGTGTGTGCTCAGTGGGGTAAAGATAGACGCATTGCCATTGCATATGTCCTCCCCAGGAAAGGTGTGCCCTTACTATCACTGTTTAATTGGGGGAAAAAGATTAGCGGTTGCCCCAGTTGGGCTTTGAACCTGTGACCCTCTGCTCTTATATACAGTGTCTGTGTGCACTGCACCACCGTGTATCCACAGATTGGGTGATTTCCCTGGAATGTCCATGACTGTGGATCCGGTAGGGCCTGTGTTGCAGTGGACTGTGCCAGCCTGCACATGACTGGGCCTCTGTCTTCTGTGGCTAGCAGCCACTGCCCCCTGCACCACATGTCCTCGTCCGCCAACATGCTGGCATGAGCTTCTCTCAGAAAAAGCAGATGACCTGATTGCAATGTGGCAGTACGGGACTGCATTTGGGTGACTTGGCTGTAGGTAATGCCCATTGTTGTGGTGTGTGTGCGCGTTGTTGGGTAAAATATGGGTGCTCTCCCCATGCTTATGTTCCCTGCAATACAGGGGTGTCTGCGCTATCTGTGTTCAGTGGTGGGTAAAATATAGGGATTGGGCTGGCATGTACCCCAGCTGGGCTTTGAACCTCTGACCCTCTGGTTCTAGAGGTACTGACTCTGTCCGCTGCACCACACTATGGCCACAGAAACAGTGCAGCCCCTGGAGGTAGTAAGCTTAGCAGAATGGAGTCACAAACCCTGCTCTATGCAATTTTACTGTGGGCATATGCACCCTGTCTGGTGACAGACGTGCACATAAACCCCGGAAATGGCTACGGGAAATGGGGGACAAGATATCACCGCGCTGGGCAACAGTGATATTAATGGGCAACCATACCAAACACTCCCAGGAAAGCTCCAAACAAAGGAAATGTTTTTTGGAAGAGACTCGGCTCCGTAAACCCTTCAAAAGTTCATTTCTTTTTTCTGGAGCTTTGCTGGGTGTGTTTTCTGTATTTGCCCATCACTATAACTGTTCCCCAGCTGAATTACTGTTTTTAATAGTTCTGTTGTGGTCATTTTCTATTTGTATTTGCACTTTTGTGCTATGCACATGTATCACACTGCTCACGTTTTGCTGGTTTCCCCGGTTTTCCTGTACATTGCTGACGGAAATGGTTTCTCTTCCCTTTAAATGCTTTCTACCGCGAGTGTTTCACTCGCGGTAGTTTTTACATGCAAATTCGGGCCCGATACTGTGCGGGGAGCCTCCCCTCCCACTCTCCACCCATTGACCCCGTCCCTCCGCCCCTCCGGAGCCTTCCTCCGCCCTCCTTTCGCCGTTCCACGCCTCTATCGGAAATTTGCGGGCCGCACTTGTACGGGGCCCGTTAGTGAGCCGCGTACCTGTGCGGGGGTGACACGCACATGTGCGGAGCATTTAAACGTGTTTCTGCGCGTTTCAGTGCCGCGTTGCCGTGCGCTATTTTGCGGGGCGCTATTTTGCGGACTTTAGTAAACATGCCCCTTTATTTATATTGTACATTTACATATTTTTATATATTTTTATTTTTTATATTATGTATCTATTTGTTATTATCTAATATTTTTTGTTTACTTTCATTCATATTTATATCTCATAGGATTATTTTACCTATATTTCATGTTTTTAATATATTTTTATTATGGTATTTTTATTGATGTTTACCTATGTCACATGCCTGGCATGTTTCAATTCATTGTAATTTGTTTATCTATGTCTTTTTATTTTTATATTTTTTTTATATTTTAATTTTTAAGTGTATCCCCCTGAGGAAGGCTTCGGCCGTAACGCGTAGGGGACCAACAATAAAGGCACTCGTAGTCATCCATTCTCTTGCCTCCTTGTTTCCTGTTGGACCAGCAAGAGCCTCCTGCTCTCTTTGTGCCTGACAAGGAACCTCAGACCAGAGGGACTGGGGTTTCTAGTCCCATGGCCACTCCTTGTGACCTTGGGCAAGCCACTTAACCCTCCATTGCCTCAGGTACACTTAGGGGCATGTTTACTAAACTGAGGTAATGTCATTCGCGTTAGGATCCGCATTGATGATACAGATGCGCATTAAAGGAGTGGGTGAGGCAGCATTAAAGCTGTGTCTTATGAGGCACAGTACAAGGCATGTTTTAAGGCACCCTGTGGAAAGGGTATTATGGACTGGCAGCACAGATCTGCAAAATATGACTGTTACAGGCATGCAAACTATTTGAGTAAGACAGGCATGAGAGGAGGGAACAATGAGGAACTAAACCCATGAACACTGCCAAGAATAGCATTGTATTAACCAGGAGGCTATACTTCCGTGGTGTATGTCACAGCAATAGCTGGGTACAGAAGGACTGCAGGTCACCGCACACACCATCTGCTCTGAGTGCCAGGATAGGGTAACCCCACCAGTACCCATGATGCAATGCACATGCTGAATAGCAGTCTACAGCTGATCAGCAAATGGGATCTGCACCTCTCCGGTATCTCAGCTTGGAAAGATGAACTGACAGTGCGTGACACTGGCACAGTGTAGCTACAGACCATGCCATTGTGCAGGTTCTGTGTTCACCCTGAGGGATAGGATGGGTGCCCAGCACTAGGTCCACAGTACATGTGGTGCTTGAGATAGGTCCTGCTGTACATCCCCATCACTACCAGTGTGCAACAGGAGTTCCTTGCAGTGCAGCTGAAGGTAATTTGGTGTCCATCTGTATCCTGCAGTCACATGTGGCTCTCTGGGACCAGACACCACCCAGATTAGTGTACCCTGTGTTAGGGTCTGGCTGACATGGGCACCTGTTATGAGGGCAGAGGGGTTTCTAGACCTGCATGAGGTTTGTGTAGCAGTGTCTTTTTAAGATCAAAGTGGTATACACTACATACCCCAAAGGGCCCACATCACCTTTTTGTAGATAAGGGACAGATGTCCCCAGCTCCAGTGAGGCAACCTCCATCCTGCTGGTATAAGACAGCCTTCCAGGGTTGGTGGGCCAGAGCCATACCTATGCCAGGGGCAGGGGCAGACTGGCAGCAATGTTTGGGTTAGATCTGGTAAACCCCAACTGCCTCACACCACTGTCTGCCAGTCACTAACAGACAGCACAGTCAGACTGTACCTTATAGGTGTTCCAATCATGCACAGTCTAACTGCAGATAGTCCACTAGCCAGGCTATAGTGCATACTCACAGAGAAACTATGTACACCAAGCAGGCATCTCAGTGGAGACAGATAGTGTAGTGTGCTATGTGGAACACCTTGCTCCTCATTATGCACACATTCAGGCTAACGCTGGTAACAGTGGGACATTTTGGGCCCAGAGAGAGGTGGGCAGCCACAGAACAATGGATAGACATAGACATACACACACTCCTATTGCAGCATTGTGCAAAGATAGGGGTGGTTGGCAACCCTGCCTGCCACACTGGTCCTGATCACAGTGCCGAGACTGCTAAACTGTGCAGGAGGTAGTAGTAGTGCTCTGGTGATAACTGCAGCTCAATGCTGGGGCCAACAGCCTGACTCTCCATGCAGCTTTGGATTGTGGAGCCTGTGTGAGTGGGTGTTTGTACCCCTGTTCGCCGCTGCTTTGGGCTTTGCACATGTTGCTGTTGTATCTGCATTGTATGGTAAAATATGGGGACATGCTCTACAGGAACCACAGCTGGGACTTGAACCTATGGCTTTTTGCTTCTGGACTGCACCACACTGTTGCTACAGATGCATGGCAGTCCCTGGGGCTACCTGTACTTTTCCTCAGCCAGACCTTTCATGTTGCACTGCACACCACGTACTGGTACAGGACATGGACTAGGTCCACTGCAGGCAGGTGCCACTGCCCCCTCCAGCACGGGCACACACCCTACTGCCATGCTGACATGACCATATGCTGTCAGTGCTGGTAGTGCGCAGTCCCAGGTCATCCACTGTGTGGGTAGGTGGTCGCCTAGGGAGTGGGGTCTGGGGCAGGGGGCATACATGTGCATCCTGACATCCCCCCATCACTGCCTACCAATAGTATGTTCCTTCCGCTTGGGGGAGGGTTGGCTGGGGGTATGTTAAGTCTATGCCCTGGCAACTGTTAGCTCGGGTGGACCAGGTAGATATAGGTGGATTGTGTTTGGCCTTTTTCAGCTGCTGTTATGCTGATTTCCAGTTTCTATGTTCCTATGTGCCACCTAGGTGCCCGCCTAGTCCACCCTGTGCCCCAGCTGCCCCCGCTACTTGTCCTGCCTGCAGCCCCCTATGCCCCATTTGCACCATCCCCATAGTGGCCTTTCATACTTGGGCACTTTGCTGTTGCTGGAAATGGAGCACTACTATCACGGTTCTTGGGCTCCCTGTCTATGCTGTACATTGCTGACACTGAAATGGTTTCTCTCTCCTGCAAATGTGCATCTAACAGCAGGTTTTCATTCGCGGTAGGATTCAGCCCTTCAGTTCAGCGCGTTAGTGTGTAGGGAGCCTCTCCCGCCCACTTCCCGCCCACTGACCCCTTCTTTCCGCCCTCTCTCCATCCTCTGCGGTGTTTACCGCGGCCGGGAACGTTAACGATCATTAGGTAATGTTAACGCGCATTAATGTTACATACCGCGCGTTAATGTTACCTAACTATCGTTAATGTTACCTAAGGCGTGGTCTGTAAGGTTACTGCAGTTTAGTAAACATACCCCATAGTCTTTTTCTAGAAAGCTGTTTTTAGGGGAATAGGGGTTTTTGTTCTTTCTAGCTTTTAATCTTAAAAGTTCAAAAAGGGGAGAAAGCAATTAATGTATTTTATTTATTTATTGAACTTGTTTTATTTACTGCCTCTTCAATGCTACAAGATTGCCTACAATAGAAAATGAAATAAAGCATTCATTGATGGCATGCAACTATTGCAGAAACAGAGAACAGCAACCAACCCATCAGGTGCCATACACAGCTTCGACTGCTTGGCGGGAGGAAATGAGAGACAAGGGAGATGCTGGGCTACACAGGAGGGGTCCTGGACTGTAGGGGTAGGGAGAAGAGAGAAGGGGAAAAGGCTAGACTTGGAACAGAAGACTGAGGGGTCTGGAGCAACATCAGGGAGATCTTGGACCATGGAGGTGGAGGGGAAGAGAGAGAGGTGAGATTCTGGGCTAAGAAGGGGGGAGATGCAGGCCAGGGTATGATGGAACCATAAAAGAGAGGCCAAGGGGGTGGGGATGGAAAAGTTATGAATGAGGATGGAAATAGGCTGGGGAGATAGCAAAATTGAATTTTCAGATTCTGGATGGGGATCAGAGACAGGATAGGATAACCAAAAGAGAAGGAACTAGGGCTATTAGGGGAATGAGAGCTGGAGGAGAAGGTGAGTATGAAAGGCTGAAATGTGGTAATGGGTAGTGAGTGAAAGACAGAAGGGAATAAGAGGCTGAGGAAGGAGTGAGACAGAGGAACTAGAAGGGAAGGGAAAGGGAGAGAGTAAGGGGATGGGCTGGTAAGAAAGAGAGAGAAGGAGATAGAAAGTTGTTAGGTAGGTGAAAAAAGAGGAAGATTGGACTGGAAGGTGAGAAGCAAAGTCACTTTTGAGTGGATAGAGAGGCAGAAAAGTACTACATTAAGGAAAAAGCTGAAAGGGAAAGGTCAACATAAGGGATAGATGGGGAGGGCAGAGGATGGAAGAACACAGGAGGAGAGAAGAGAATTGGTAAATGGACAGCAGACCCTGGAAAGGCAGTTAGGAAAACAGATAGAACAAAGCTTAGACACTTGGATCAAAGCAAATGGAAAAATGAAATGCCCAGACGACAAAGGTAGAAAATAATATTTTATTTTGAATGCATTAATTGGAATATGTCAGCTTCAGGAAATGTGCATCTCTGATGTTTTTATATTGTGCTCATTGCAAGTGGAAATGCATTTTTATTTTTATTTGTCCAGTGTTGCTGTACATACAAAGTCTGACTTCTTCAGGTTTCCAGTTCAGTTGTTGCCTTCCTATCTCTATTACAAATTTTTGGTCCTTGTTTTGTATTTGGTGAAGGTCTGTCTGTGTTCTGTGTGTGAGGTGAAATATTCTGCTAGCATGTGATTTATGTGTAGAGATCTGTAGCTGTCTTGTTTGCTCTGTTTTCTCACTAGGTGGTGGATTGCTATTTTAGGGCACAATGTAATATTTGCAGGGTCTTTTCATAGATAAGGTTGTGCTGTTTGAGTCATGTGAATTAGTTCTGTTCTGGTATAGTGAGGTACTGAGTGTCTTTTTGCAAGGTTTGCTTATGGTGTTTGGCAGTGAAGGGATTCTGTGTAGCCCTAATTGAGGAGACATCAAAATTTAAATAGGAGTGAAGTAAAACGTCCTAATTCTGCTCTTCACATGTTGCTTTATTATAGTTATGCTGCTTTCTGGTTTGAATATTCTGGAATGTGTGATTGCAATTGAGTCAATGCTGACTCTGGCAACCAAGCAGCTCCTGTTATTTATTTATTTATTTTTTGCTGTTATCAGAAGTAGATTGCTAGGTCTTTCTTCCAAGGCAATGGAGAGTTAAGTGACTTGCCCAAGGCCACAAGGAATGCCAATGGGAGTCTTACCTTGGTTTCTTGGTCACCAGCAAAAGAAGCAGCAGGGGTATAATTATAAAGGAAAAAAACTTTATTATGCCCGAAACGACCGTGTTTCGGCAAGAGATGCCTGAATTACAGGCAAGTATGTCAGAGCACAACAGAGTTTCAATTTATATAGTAACATGTAACATAGTAAATTACGGCAGATAAAGACCAGTATGGTCCATGTAGTCTTCCCAGTACGATGCCAAGAATAGGTACACCTGCCGCTCCATGCGGCCCCCCTCCCTATGTCTTTGTCCAGGGGTAAACCCGCCACTCCATGTAGGACACCCCTATTTGTTAAGGAAATAGATGGTTCTGATTATTTTGATATTTTCTTGTTGCTGTAAAGGGATCCACTGTGTCAGTTCCATGCCCTTTTGAACTCCGTCACCGTATTTGCCCCATCACTTCCATCAGGAGCGCATTCCAAGCATCCACCACCCTTTCAGTGAAAAAGTATTTCCTGACATTGCCTTTCAATTCACCACCTTGTAGCTTCATGTTATGCCCTCTAGTTTTGCAGCTTCTCCGTCTTTGGAAGAGGTTTGTTTGTTCATTATTTCTCTTTAAGAATTTAAAGGTCTGAATCATATGTCCCCTGTCCCTCCTCTCCTCCAAAGTGTACATGTTTAGGTCTTCAAGTCTCTTCTCATAAGGTTTCTGACGCAGGCTCCAAATCATTTTGGTCGCCTTCTTCTGAACCGTTTCCAGTCTTTTTACATCCTTTGCAAGATATGGTCTCCAAAACTGAACACAGTATTCCAAGTGAGGCCTCACCAGCGACTTGTACAGTGGCATAAGTACCTTTTCCTTTCTGCTGGTAATTCCTCTTTGTATGCAGCCCAACATCCTCCTGGCTTTTGCCACTGCCTTGTCGCACTGTTTTGCCAGCTTGAGATCTTCAGAAATAATCACTCCAAGGTCTTTCTCCTGATCCGTACATACCAATCTCTCGCCCCCTATTGCGTGCATTTCCCTTGGATTTCTGCTTCCCAAGTGCATGACTCTGCACTTCTTCGCATTAGATCTTAATTGCCAAGCATTAGACCATTCTTCCAACTTTTGGAGATCATTCCTGATGTTAACCACTCCCTCGGGGGAGTCCACTCTGTTGCAAATTTTTGTGTCATCTGCAAAAAGACAGACTTTTCCATGCAGTACTTCAGCAATATCACTCACAAATACATTGAACAGTGCCGGGCCCAGGACCGACCCCTGGGGCACCCCGCTAATCACCTTCCTTTCATCCGAGTGAGCTCCTTGTACCATCACCTTCTGTCGTCTGTCAGTCAACCAATTTCTGATCCAATTTACCATCTTGGGATCTATCCCCAAGCTACTGAGTTTATTGATAAGCTTCCTATGAGGAACAGTATCAAAGGCTTTGCTGAAATCCAGGTAGATGACATCCACCGCATGCCCCTGATCTAGTTCCCTGGTCACCCAGTCAAAGAACTCAATCAGATTTGTTTGGCAAGATCGTCCTTCGGTAAAACCATGTTGCCTCGGATCTTGCAACCTGTTGGTTTTGAGAAAGTTCACAATTCACTCTTTCAGGAGCACCTCCATTACTTTTCCCGCCGCTGAGGTAAGGCTCACAGGCCTGTAGTTTGACACTTCTTCCCTGTCACCACTTTTGTGTAGAGGTACAACATTAGCCATTCTCCAGTCCTGAGGAACCACTCCTGTTTCCAAGGATCTATTTAAAACATCCTTTAACGGCCCTGCAAGAACCTCTCTGAACTCTTTCAGTATCCTGGGATGTATCTCATCCGGTCCCATGGCCTTGTCCACTTTCAGTTTTGCAAGTTGTTCTAACACATCATCTTCTGTGAATGGTGTGGTATCTACTTCATTCCCAGTTTTATATTTGGGAGTCACAGGTGGTCCTTCTCCAGGACTTTCCTTAGTAAAAACAGAACAGAAGTATTTGTTTAGCAATTTTGCTTTTTCAATGTCACTTTCCACAAGTGAGTTCCCAGCACTTCTGAGTCCTGCAATTCCACCTCTGATCTTCTTCCTTTCCCCAATATACCTGAAGAAAGTTTTGTTGCCACACTTCACATCTTTAGCCATCTTTTCCTCTGCCTTTGATTTTGCTATCCTTATTTCTCTCTTTGTCTCTTTGAGTTTGATCCTGTATTCATTTCTGTGTTCCTCTGTTTGCAAGCTTTTGAATTTTGTGAACGCTGTGGTTTTTGCCTTTATTTTAGCAGCCACTTCTTTGGAAAACCAAATAGGTTTCCTTCTCCTCTTGCTTTTGTTTACTTTTCTTACATATTTTTTACCTGTTGTCCCTTTTATTGCCACCTTTAGTTTAGCCCATTGCAATTCCACTTGCAATGGGCTAAACTAAAGCTGGCAATAAAAGGGGCAACTGATAAATATGTAAGAAAAGAAAGCACATTTAAACCACCACCATGGCTGTGTTTCTGTAAACAAGCTTGGAGCAACAGTGGCAATGTTAATCTTGGACCCCTTCAAAAAATTAGTTCTGTCTGTGCCATTGCTCCAAACATTTTAGTAATTCAACTCACCCTGCCCCACTTTAGCCTTCCAAACTGTTGAGTCACCAACCACCTGTGCCTATATGAAATGTGGAATCTACGTTTATACTGCAGGCCCACTCAAACCACTCCCTTTCTCTGATCTTATCACAGCTCCAGGTTTTTTAGACAAAGCATCCCCAGGCCCAAAAAGCCCCTTTTCTGAAATGGCATTTACATGTGTATGCCAAACTACATATGTAAATGCTGCTTTTTAGATGTGGGATGCTTCTAAAATAACACCCATAGTGTAGTACAAGGCATAAGCACTGGTTTCAGCAAAATCAATGCTTTTGCACAGGTTTCAGTACATAAGACACTCACTTGAGATTCTATCAAAACATCTCCTCTTTCAAAACTAGGGTTGCCAACTGGCTCCAGATGCGCCTGACAGGCTTGATCCAGTCCTGGGTTCACCCAATTGTATGCAGGGACATGTAGTTTTGCTTTTCTTATGGAGTGCAATGGAAAAATCAGAACTACATGTCCCTGCATGCAGTGGGGTAAACCTAGGACTGGATCAAATGTGTCGGGCGCATCTGGAGCCAGTTGGCAACTCTATTCAAAACCCAATGCACATCTTACAGACTAAAGGAAAAGACCAGAAGGTACCAAAGTACAGCATAAAAATGTACAGAAGGATCTGGACCCACACTTCTCCTGCCACTCTGCTCAAATACCACTCAGGTGCTACAAAGAAAGCACATTTTTCCTGGGAATGTTGCCACATAGAACTAGATGTCATTGTGAAAACACGTCAGGCAGAAGAATGGTCCACCTAGAAGGCCAGGTGTCGGAGCTGTAGTTTTACCCTCTTCCTCACCTCACATCATGCTTGTGAATGTACTGTGTACGTAGTTAGACAATGGCATTGGGTAATCAGTACTGCTTGCCCATTCACAGAATGGGGTGAATCCAGCCCTGATATTGGAGGATCTGTCAGGAGGAACAAAGTTTATTTATTTTATTTAAACTTATTTTTATACCTCCTTTCTACCATTCAAAGCAGTGTTAGGCAAGGGTGGTGTCCAAAAGTGCAATGTGTGCCTTTGAGTCAGTCCTGACTCCTGGTGACCCAGAAGCTCCTAGGTTTTCTTGGCAGTGTCATGGAGGTAGATTGCCAGGCCTTTCTTCTGAGACAATGGAGGGTTAAGTGACTTGCCCAAGGCCACAAGGAGTGCTAGTGGGAATTGAATTGTGGTTGCTTGGCTACCAAGCCAGTGTTCTAACCACTAGGCTACTCCTCCACTCAGGTGTGTGTGGGGGGGGGGGGGGGTGTCCACTGACATGTTATTTCTTTGTTTCCTATGCAGCCTGACTGAGTTGTATCAAGTCCTGGACGTGAGTCGTGTCTTGGTCAAAGTGGAAGTCTAGCTGTACAACTTGGTAAGCTAAACATAGCTATGGCTCCCTTGTTTGGATTTAAATACACCTTTTCTCCCGCCTATTTTACTCACCTCTTCCTCTCTAGTCTTGCAGTACATCCTGGTATCTTCACTCCATGAAGTTATATTCAGCAGGAGTTTTGAAATTTCAAAGCAAGCTGGGAAGAAGAAGAGAAAAGATTATGATGGAAGCAAGAATAGAGGCAGTGCAGTGCAAGACTTGGCACCATGTTAGGCGTGGTTCCTGAGCACTGCAGCTCATAGCCTTACATTTCCATGTCTATCTCTAGTGGGGCAATCTTGTATAGTTTAGGGGGCTTTTCAGTGGTGGCAGCCTGCATACTTAAAACAGCTAGCCATTGCTGCTTTAAATTCACCCTGGATGTTCAATGCCAGGGTCATATTCACGCTATATGGCTGTCCTAACTTTAGCCGTTTAGGGTTAAGTGAGCAGTGGTTGAATATCGCCATTGACCGGATTAACCCATGCTGCCACCCCCACTCTGCCCCCGAAACGTCTGATGCTAAATGCTTAGCATCAGGGCTTTTAGTGGCTCAAACCATGAATATTCAGCAGGACTAATCAGGTTACTGCCGCTGAATGTCCCAGCTCAAAGAATCTACCTGAGTAGCTAACTGCTCTATTACCTGGGTAAATTCTTCTGAAAAATTATCAACATATTGCCTTCACTCTGTCTACATCCCTTCAGAGGTACCAAAGAAAGGCAAAGATCATTTTATGTTGCTTCTTTCATTTGCAAAGCAATACAGCACTTACATCTTTCTAGATTTATATCCTAGATAAACTACCTGAACAATCTCACTTGGCATTCAGCTTCACTCTTTAAGGCAATAAATCTCACCTTTAGCATCCCTGCTGGCTTCTCTTTGCATAAGTGAAAGTAGACCCATTCATACATAATACTGTGGCTGGTAAGAAATGGTTACTGAGTGTCACTTTTACCTTGTCAAATTTGCCATCCTGACAGCTATGAGTCCCCCCAGAAAGAATTATAATCTCTGCCATTGGACCCAGACAAGAGATCTGGGCAAATAGAAGGAAGCTGCTAATTCCAAGAGACCAGGTTTCCTTGCATTGAATATTCATTTCGGCCTGGAATGTAAGGAAGGCAGCTCCAGGGAGCAAGGGTATAGCTCAACATAATCAAACACACAACACAACATACACACAAGTCACGATATATCCTTTACTGCATGAAAAACACTATCACCCCTTTTGATTGTTTGCTGTGAAACCGCCTTGATTGTAAGAAAAAGAGGTATAGAAATACAGTTAAATAAATAAATAAATAAATAAAATAAATAAATAGCTGCCAATCAGAGCAGCAAAAATCTCACCCATAGCATTCAGTGTAGACTACGACATCTCAACCTCAGTCCATTGTGTTAATTATGGGCTGGAGGTGTTTTGTGCAGGGACAGGAGTAATAACAGGTTTTCACCCCTCTTACTTGGCCTTTTGGTGAACTAGTAAGTGAAGCAACTGGTCTCCACTTTTAGCACCATGTGTTATTAACAAAGATATACAGACATTATGTTAAGCTGTAAAACTAAACTAATTATACTTTCCCAACTGTTACCAGTTCCATATAACCACCTCAACTCCTCATCCCTCTAACAATTGTTTTTCACTTTATTCACTACATTGTCCACTTATCCTCCTTCAACAGAATAAGAAAATGTTGGCAGGAGAAAAGAAACTGGCATAAAACAGTGAGCTAATTTTCCACTCCTCCTCAGATCACATGCTAAATCCCCAGCATTAACCCCCCCCCCCCCACACACACACCAAATAAAACAGGTCTTCTGTGCATTTCTCTATTGGTCTTTAATAGTTAATATCTTCATTACCACTGGATTTAAATGTGCTTATTTCTGTGGAGTTCCCTCTGCGTGGTTTTCCTCTGTGCTAAACTCCTGTGTGCAGAACTCACATTAAACTGTGTGCAGAACTCACATTAAACTTTGTGCCACACTTAATTACTTCTGCCTCTAAGAAGTTATTTCTAGGAATACAGAGTCAACTAGCTGATCAATTGCTTTGGCCAGTATCACAGTCAGCAGGGGATAAACTGCATGCAGGCTGCCTGTCATTGGTTGTATTATTACAGGCCTGCCAGAAAACGGCTTTTCCTACAGAGAGAGAGAGTGGGGAAGCTATACCAATTCTATCTGTCTCCACTAACCTTATCTTGTTCTCAGAGCAGACTGCCTATGGCAGGGCATCCAGGAGAAATTCAAATGAGAGCAAATGTGACGATTCATTGCCTTCCTCCCACAAATCTGAGGATAATTGGAGTGGAGGTGGGAGGGGGAGAGAGGAAAGCCCAGAATGTTCCCGTCAGTTGCTGAGCTGGAATGACATCTCTCCCGAACAGCACCAGCCAAGGACTGCAATTCTTCCCTGCCACCCTCAGCCCATTGATATACCTCCTGGAGAAGGAGGAGAAAGACAAACTCCACTTACTGTCAAGGAGATATTTAAAAGCTTAGAGTTTTATTATATCTATCTAATTTATATGTTCGTAGCAGATAGACAATTTATCATGTCACTTCAGAAGGTTACAGGATAAGTAGCACACAGTTCCCAACTAATGCTAGTTTAACAAGTGGGGAAAGCAGGTGGAACGTGGCTCATGGAATTCTTTCCAATCCCTTTTCATGTCTGTGTGTGCATGATACATCTGCGCACAAAGAGATGGTCCACCTATTAGGCAGACTAGGCACCCATCTAGGGCAGCAGGCCTTGGGGGGTGGCAGTGTGGCACTAGCACCAGCATTGGAACAGCCTGAACTGAAAGTAAAATCAGCACCGTGGCGGTCTTTGAGCAACCACATATGTGTGCTCATAGCCCGCTGCCCTCGCCCCCTCCGACAGGAAGCTTGTGACAGAGGAGACAGGACCTGCAGGCCAGGAGCACCCGCACAGCGCTTGAACACTCACTGCCACACTGCTTTTCTTTTCTGTGCTGGCTTGGTCAGGGATTATATGTAGAAACGACATCTCTGTGTGCATGGTGAATTTACAAAGGGCTAAATTTACATCCATAATACGTAGAAATTGCAAGGGGTATGTGTTGGGACCACAGTTAGGGCATGGCCTGTGCAAATGAAAAATCTGCACATGTATTCCCTATTTCATATAGGAAATTCATCTGTACGACCAAAATTGTCCACTTGGGATTTACAGCTTCTCCTTGGCATGTATAGTTTTTTTAAAAGGTGCTGATTTCAGCTAGTCCTTTACTGGAGGGATTCTCCTTAAACCCCATTGGTTATTTCCCACTTTGAATTGAAATGACCTCTGTAGGTAGTTAGTGGCTTGTATATAAAGGTTTGCAAGATGACCTGCACACATGTGTAAGCTGATGAGTTTCCTCCCTTGATTTTTCCCGTATGTAGATTTGTAAAATGGCTCCTCCAGCTATGTATATCAGCAGATTCATATGCACTCTTGCACATTTTTCTACATATTTTAGAAAAGACTCTACACTTCGCTAAGCCTTTTCTAAAATACTTTCAGAATTTTGTATATCCTGACCTAGAAATCTCAATTCCCATCTCCGCAAACTATCTAAAATTGTCTTCACATTTTTATCTGTATGTGCTTGTGCATGTATTTTTTTTTATTTATTTACATTCTCTTATATACCGCGCTATTCTGCATCAGTGTGGTTTACATTGAACAAACTGAAATTACATTGAACAGGGCATTATAACTTGGAGATAACTATTTTACAGGGAACATGGGCTATGGAGGGTTAAGTGGCTTGCCCAAGACCACAAGGAGCACCTGTGGGACTAGAAACCCCAGTCCTTCCGGCCCAAGGTTGCTGTCCTCTAGTGGGATTTGAACCACTGACCTTCTGGCCTGAAGTACCTTGCCCCAACCACTAGGCCACTTCTCCACTCCGTATCTCTATATGCCTTTGTTTACATTTGTGCCTTTGTGCCTGTCGATCTGTGTTTGTGTGTACTTTATGTGTGTGTCTGAATATGTCAGTACATATGTGTGTGTTTTCATCTATATTGGCTCTGTGTGTGTCTGTGACCAGGAGAGGGAGGGGAGGGGTAGTTTCACTGGAACAATTTCCTAATTCTTACATTTCCCTGCATCAATGTTTCTAAGCTGCAGCTGGTGGAACTGACTTTCCCATAGAAATGTACTGGGCCATTTTTTGGAGGGCTTTGTTCCTCTCTAACCTCTTCTCCAGTTGGCCCATTTTTGAACTCACTGGGGCCAATATTCAGAACCCTTACCGGGATGCTGACCGGTTAGGCGTGCTGACCACGATATTCACTAACACTACCCAAATAGCACCACTGAATATTCCCACAAACCGCCCCATTGTTATTTATTTATTTTCAGGAGATATTCAGTGACAACAGCTTGCACTTATAAAATGGCTAGCCATCACCGCTGAAGTCTAACAATGGATATTCAATGCCGGGGCCATATATGGCCACTGACACTGAACATCTGGATCCCAGCAGAACCCAGAAGCTAACTGGACAGTGACGATATTCATGTCCAGCTCAGCAGCATTAAAGGTCTGCAAATCATCTAAATGCCTTTGAATATCCCCTCCCCTTTATTTAATTAAACATTTTTATATACTATTTTCGTGATTTTCATGTTAAATCCGGTTAGAGCAAGGCTAGTCTGGGGGCAGAGCGAGGGTGGTGTCGGAACTATCTGGATAGGTGCCAACAATTATCTTGTTAGGAGATTTTCATTCTGCACCTATCCAGCCAGTTTATGCCACATAAAAAGTTGATCTAAATTGAATTCCAGATAAGTGACATCTGAAAATCCACCAGCGAGATAAGTGTTGCACTTATTCAGATAGTACCACTCAGCCACGATATTCAGCAGCAGCTCCTATTCTGATACTGTTGCTGAATATCCCACCAGCATTTAAACACTATGGCTGACCACCGTGGTGTTTGAATCTCAGCATTTTTGAAAATCAACCCCTAAACGTGTTTTTTCCTGATCCCATTCTGTTAAGATTTTGGAGAGTTATTGTGCCCCCAGACAGAAGTATACACATACAACCCCATATTTATAATTTCTTTCCAACATTCTGTTGAGTTAGAAAAAATAAAAATTCATTTCCATGGGGAGCACTAGCAAGCTTTTCTCAAGATGGCCACTGAGGGTAAGAGCTGCTAAGAGGAATGACATAAAAGATTATTGTTTTTCCACTGTTGGTATAATTCTTCAACTACCATGTCCTGTTCTGAATCAGTGGCAATAGTGAGCAGAAGAAATGCAAAAATTGATGGACCTCACTTGACAAGCTGTGAAGAGAAGAAAACCAGAGATGGCCTACTCATAAACAAAGGCTGGGGAAATCAGATGAGGTGACACTTCATTCTGTCTTCACCAAATTGCTTTCAGTTCAAGAAATGTTTAAAAAAGACCAACACTCTTTAGTGGAGATGAGAGCAGATATTTGGGATTTAAGAGAGCAATTTCAAGCAATACAGTTGAAAGTGGAACCCAAGGAACAAAAGTGTGCCTTGAACTCTGAACTGCTTGCTACCATGAAATGGAAGGTGAAATTAATACCTGTACTGGAGAAAAATCTGGAAGATCTTAACATCCGCTCTCAAAGTAAAAAGATTGAGAGTTCTAGGAGTTCTTGAGGGAGCTGACCGTTCGAATGTAGTGCAGTTTATGGAACCTTTGATTCTAAAGTTGTTGAACATACAGTTCATTCAGGATGTCCAAATTTTTGGTGCACACAGAAAGACCTTCTGTCAACCAGCTGGGGCAGAATTTCCCAGAATGTTTGAGTATCAGCCATTGTACGATACTCAAGTGGCTGAAATTCTAACTAAGGCCAGACCTCGATCACCTTTTCTATAGGCAAATCATGATAGTGTTGGACTTACAGTACATCGTTCAACAATGCAAGCAATCTTCAACCTTCAAAGAGCAACTTAAGACAAGACAGGGTTGAATTTTTTCCCCATTACTTTTTGATATTGTTATTGAACCTTTAACATTAGCAACTGGAGAAGAGCCAATCATTTAAGGTATAGCACACAATGACAATGAATCCAAATTGTCTGTATACACAGATTGTTTTATGTTTTATATACTAGCACAATCCATTCCTCAGTTGTTATACATTAAAGACTCCATCACAAAGATCTCAGCCTAGAAGGTATATTAGATAAAATCTGAAGTGCTGGCCCTGAATTATTGTACCAGACACAATAATCTATCACTACTTTGCTCCTTATCTTGTTTGTTGCTCTTCTATGTTCTTCCCTTCAGTTTTTCTATAAATATTTAGGTATTTATTTAAAGAAAGTATTCTTGCACTGTCATAGTGAGATGAGGTGGTTGCACTATGGATCTATGGAGAAGCACTATAATATTCTGTTTCATTATTAATTCCTTGATGAATAATTACAAACATTCTATTTGCATACTTAGCTGAGGATTTCAAGGTACTGTCCATAGTAATTTCAAGATCCTTTTCCTGGGTGGTGACTTCAATTATGGAACCTATATTGTGTAAGTATAATTAGGATTACTTTCCCTATGTGTATCACTTTCTCCACACTGAAAGTCATTTTCCTTTAGATATACAGTTTTCCAGTTTGACAAGATCTTTCTGCAGTTCCTCAGTCTGCGTATTTTAAGTACTTGAATATTTTTGTCTCATCTGCAGATTTTATCAATTCATTCATTGCTCCCCCTGTTTTGGATGTTAAGTTAAGCAGACATTAGAGAGTTTTTGGCAGCAAAGGGATTTGATATCAGAGGTGAGGGTGCTGGTGGACTCCTTGCAACTGCAAGCAGAAGAATGATTGAAACGCCTCACTGAGCAGGACACTGTGTGACCCACAGGTAAAAGGGATTATTGCTCTCTAGTCCAACAGGCTGATTTAGTGGAGGGATAAGCTGCTGGGTAAGATAAAGGAAAGGGAGCACCAGAAGCAGAGGGCAGTTGTGATGCAGTAGGGGAAAGAGTAAGCAGCCTAGCAAGTAGTACCATGACCATGAGCAGCGCCACGTCGGATACCACAACCTCTCTTGCCTTTATCTGCACCACACAATGGGCTTTGTTGACACAGGTCATAGCTACAGCAGTAAGTGACAGAGATCAGCATCAGTCCACTATAACTGAGATCCCAGGATTAATTTCAGTGGTACAGTGTCTTGTAGAACCTATTGAGGTTATGACCACAGACCCTCTGGGACACTAGTCACATAAATCCACAGTCTGGCCAGAACTGGCCGAGATTGTCCAGTATTTCCTTTCCTGCCCACCAACCAGCATGTCTACTAAAAGGGTATTCTCAATGGCAGTGAATATCATGAGTCCACATGGTTCAGCTAGCACTAGAGTTGGTAAAAAAAAAAAAGCTGTTGTGCTTAGAGATAAACCTCCCAGTGCTTTCCCTCAATTTCAATGTGAGGAGGAGAATTGATTGCACTACTGAAATAATGCATGTCCTGTATTTGGAGAGAAACAGCCATTCCATTAATGTGGGTTACCACATGCTAGCACAGTAGCTATTGCCATGGAAACAGTAGTTAAAGTTTTCATGGTAACAGCCTATCTTGCAGTTAATGCACACTACTTCTCCTGATTTGTGGGCAGGCCTCCTTCTCTTCGTCTGGTCATTGGGCTTCTATTCACTCTCGGCTCCCTGGATCCTGATTGGGTGACCAGGGAGTTGGACCGAAGGAGAGCCATAGATGTGGTGTATTTGGATTTCAGTAACGCCTTTGACACTGTTCCTCACAGGCGACTTGTAAACAGGCTGAGCACCCTGGGGATGGACCCTGGGGTTGCTGCTTGGGTTGGAAGTTGGTTGGGTGGGAGGCGACAAGGAGTGCAAGTAGATGAAGCTCACTCTGAGGAGAGGGATGTTGCCAGTGGTGTGCCCCAGGGATCTGTCCTTGGTCCGATTCTTTTTAAGATCTTTGTTGGTGATGTAGCGGAGGGGCTGTCGGGTAGGGTTTGCCTCTTTGCGGATGATACCAGGGTCTGCAGTGGAGTGGACGCCCAGGAAGGTGTGGATGACATGAGGAGGTATCTAGCTGGGCTTGGAGAGTGGTCTAGAATTTGGCAGCTGGGATTTAGTGTTAAAAAATGTAAGGTCATGCATTTGGGCAGCAGCAATCTAAGGGAGCAATGTAATATAGGGGATGAGGTGCTTTTGTCCACTAAAGAAGAGCGGGACCTGGGCGTGGTTGTGTCTGATGATCTTGGAGTGGCTAGGCGGGTGGAGAAGGTGACGGCGAGAGCTGGAACGATGCTTGGGTGCATACGGAGAGGAATGGCTAGCGGAGGGGGGGAGATGATGGTGCCTCTGTGTGGGTCTTTGGTGCAACCTCATTTGGAGTGTGGTGTGCGGTTCTGGAGACCGCACCTTCGGGAGGATGTGAACGGGATGGAGTCGGTGCAGGATGGAGTCGGCTACTAAAACGGGATGGAGTCGGTGCGGGATGGAGTTGGCTACTAAAATGATTAGTGGTCTTCATTATAAAGCATATAAGGACAGTTCTGCTATGAGGGGACATAGGATGAGGGTAAAGGGGGATAGATTCAGGAGTGATATGCGGAAATATTTCTTTACGGAAAGAGTAGTGGATCCATGGAATAGTCTCCCAGTGGAGGTGGTAGAGATGAGGACAGTAACTGAATTCAAAAACGCATGGGACAAACACAGAGGATCTCTAAAGGTAAAAAGGGGACTGTTGCAGTGGTTGATATGGAAGGACAGACTAGATAGGCTATGTGGTCTTTTTCTGTCATCATATTTCTATGTTTCTATGTTTCTATGATTGCTACCTGGTATTCTAGTGCTCACATCTCCTCTCAGAAATAATTGTCCTCTCTTCTTTCTGTAATCCCTTAGACTAATTGATGCAGTACAGAGTGGATAGATCAATCCTTTCTCCTCTTCTCAAACTGAACAGTTGAAATCAACTCAGTCAGATTCTTTGGTTAGGTTTTATACTTACAAACATAGAAACATGATGACAGAAAAAGACCACATGGCCTATCTAGTCTGTCCTTCCATATCAACCACTGCAACAGTCCCCTTTTTTCCTATAGAGATCCTCTGTGTTTGTCCCATGCTTCTTTGAATTCAGATACTGTCCTCATCTCTACCACCTCCACTGGGAGACTATTCCATGGATCCACCACTCTTTCCATAAAGAAATATTTCCACATATTACTCCTGAATCTATCCTCTTTCACCCTCATCCCATGTCCCCTCAGATCAGAGCTTGCTCTCAATCGAAAGATGCTCTCCCCCTGTGCATTTACGCCACGGAGGTATTTAAATGTCTCAATCAGATCGCCTCTATCCCACCTTTCCTCTAAGGTGTACATATTAGGATCCTTAAGTCTGTCCTCATATGCTTTATAATGAAGACCACTAACTATTTTAGTAGCTACTTCAAACTCTCTGAGCACTTGGAACCAAGGTCAGAGTCCTTTCTTCACAGGTTCATTTGTACTAGAACTATTGCCTTCAAAAGCAGGCAGGCTGATTGCTGTCTCCCCCCCCCCCCCCCCAAGTACCAACCAGGAAATAATAAACATCCTGAGGCCTCTTCCCCTCAAAAATCATTCTCAGTACTCTTCTCCAGCAGACTTCCTGGAACCTCCTCATTCCCTATGTGGACTTCCATATGAATCCCTTGGACCCCACCATGGTTAATACTCCTGGAAGTGAGCACAGAGCCAACCTCTAATCTAGAACCTACTCTCTATGACTTTTGTGCTACCCTCTGGGGAAGCACTGGTCCTGCTTCTTCTTTATGCTACCCATGTGGCTAGGTGACACAGAGATGTTTTAATGTTTGTATCAGATCTCCCCTTTCCTATCTTATGTTGTTATTCATGTGTCATTTTCAAATAAATGTACAACCCTAGGGTCTGGCAGCTGAAATAGACCCTTACTAGTGTGATTCTAGTTCCAAATGTTGAGCTTTAGGATTGTAGATGTAAAATATCCTAACCTCTACTTCGTCAAGGAACAGAGTTGGCATAAGTGGCTTGTTTCTTTAAAGAAGAGTGATGTTGGTAGCGGCATTCAGTGGGCATAAATGCTGAGATTCACAGTGGGCTGTGCCCTCTTTTTTTAGGTGTGTTTCACTTAAGCAATAGGACCTATTACGGAGTCTCCATCTGTGATTGTCTGTCTGTCTATAAGCATCTGTTGGCTTGTGCATGAGCAAACAAACCAATCTGTAAGCTTAGGTAGAGCAGAGAGCACTGAAAAGCAGGCTGGAGTCCCTGGGACTCACTGGAGACAAGAAGGAAATGAAGCACTAGCAGGAGTCATGGGATCCTGCTAGCAAGAAAAAGGAGGAAGAGTGTTGAAGAGCCAGTGGGAGTACCCAAAGAGCCAGTGGGAGTACCCAAGTCCCACTAACAAGAGGAGGGACACTATTTTTTTATCTATATTTGTTGGACCATTAGATGATAGAGGGGCAAAAGGGGCACTAAGAGGGGACAAGACCATAGTGGAGATATTGAATTAATTCTTTGCTTCGGTATTTACTGAGGAAGATGTAGAGATGTTACTCATGACTGAAGTGGTATTTATAGGTGACACTTTGGAGTTACCCCAGAAGATGATGATTACTAACAAAATGGACCATAAAACACTACTACAGTTCCTGTATATAGTTAGCAATTGTTAATTGCTTGTTTTATCCCAATTTAACCTCCAAGTTGAATAACCCTATTTGATGTAATGCTCGCTGCTATAACTATTACATGTAAACCACCTTGAATATATGATAAGGCGGTATAGAAGACCTGTTAAATAAATAAATAAAATAAATAAATAAATACTGTGGAAGAACTGAAAGAAATATTGATACACCAGGAAGATATATTATAACTGTTTGATAAACTGAAGAGTAGCAAATCACCTGGACCAGATGGTATACATCAAAGGATGTTGAAAGAACTGAAATATGAGACTGCTATTATAATCTGTGAACTATCATTAAAATCATCTGTAATACCTGAAGAATGGAGGATGGCCAATGTAGCGCCAATTTTTAAAAAGGGTTCCAGGGGTGATCCGGGAAACTACAGACCGGTGAGCCTGACATCAGTACCTGGAAAAATGGTAGAAACCAACATAAAGAACAAAATTAATGAACATGTAGATAGTGTAATGTAGAAGGTCCTTCCGAGGCTGTGGAGCTGGGTGAAACAGAAGATTTTGTTGCAGTTTCTGACAGGCAAGCAAAGCACATGGCCCAGGGTTGCCATGGGCAACGTAAAGAGTATGAGTCATGAGTGCAGCAAACACGCCCAAGCTGCAGAGTATCCCTGAGCCCCGGTCTAAAGGGGAAACACCTGGGTGGAGGCGGGGCAGAGTTAAGCCCTAGAAAACAGGGATATAAGAATTGCTCACTAAGATTCAGGGAGAGGAGCAGGAGGAGTGAGGAGAGCAAGGAGGAAAGCAAAGAGCAGAACGAGCTGAGCAAGGAAAGCAGGAACCAGGAGAGCAGAGATGGCGGAATAAGAGGAGCTGGTGGAACTGCAGGAGTTCCAAGAGCTGCAGAGGGAAAAGAAGCAGCAGAGAAAGAAACAGGAGATAAAGCACAAGAATTCAAAGCTACAACGTCACGGAGAGCCCAAGCCCAAAAGCCAGGTGGGAGCTACTCTCAATTAGAGCCCTATTGTGAAGGCAGCTGGAGAGAGAGACTGCCTGAGAGGTCAGTGTGGGAGTGCTCAGAAACTCTTGGGAGAGGAGGCTGTTGGCCAGAGGACATTTGCATGACTGAGGAAGCAGTGCTGAGAAAGTCTTCTAGGAAAAAGCCAGAAGGTAGGCTGTGTAAAGCATTGAAAGAGAAAACTAAGCAGAGAAGTTTTCCCTGTGATTGCCAAGCTCTGTTAGACTCTCCATGTGCTAGTTCCCAAGTATACGGCAGTTATCAGCCCTGCTCTATAGAGCATTCTAAAGAGAAACCTCTGGGAAATAGAGAGGGTCTGTGTTTTAAAGCTCCGTATGATTTTGTACAAACCTGCTCAGCTGAAAGTGATGAGGAAATGCAGACAGGGTCTGTTGTAGAAGACTCTGAGGAACAAATGGACTGTACGCTATCATTTACAGATGATATCATATCCCTGTGCTGATATCTGTTACCAAAGCAGTTGGAATAGCAGCAATGAAGCAAAGTGATTCTTTTGGGTTTAAAAGGAAATGTTTCTTTGAGTTTGTTGAAGCACTGCATTGGCTAAAGCTGAAAAGAAGAAGCTGTTTTGTTTTAGTTCCTGAGTTTTGTTTTCTTATGCCAGAAGCATAGCCCTTTATGTTCTGTATTTTGTTGGCAATTAATCCACCCGGAGGGGAAATAAAACCTTGTCATATATTGCCTGAACCACTCGACTATAGTTATTCCTTGCTTGGGGAGTGGAATGGGACTACAACACCCAGAAGGCCGAGCATAGTCAGTGCACTGCCCTACTTCCTGAGTCAGGATTTTCCCAGGCTGACCTTTCTCTGCATGCCTCAGGGCTCCAGGGGAGGTTACTGGTGACAATAGTCATGGCTTAATGGGAGACAGCCAACATGGTTTTAGACAAGGAAGATCTTGTCTTATGGTTTTTTGAAGGTGTGAATAAACAGGTAGACAAAGGTGAGTCGGTTGATATAGTGTATCTGGACTTTCAGAAAGCCTTTGACAAGGTCCCTCTTCAGAGACTTTTGGCAAAACTAAAAAGTCATGGGATAGGAGGCAGTGTACTATTGTGGATCAGGAACTGGTTAAAAGATAGAAAACAGAAGGTAGGGGCTAAATGGCCAATTTTCCCAAAGGAGAAAGGTGAATAGTGGAGTACCCCATGGATCTGTGCTGGGTGCGCTGCTTTTTGACATATACATAAACGACCTGGAAAAGGGAATAACAGTGAGGTTATCAAATTTGCAGATGACACAAAACTATTCAAAGTTGTTAAAACCCATGAATATTGTGGAAAATTACAAGAAGATCTTGATATATTGTAAGATTGGGCATCCAAATGGCAAATGAAATTTAATGTGGACAAGTGCAAAGTTATGCACCTAGGAAAGAACAACCCAAACTATGGTTACACGATGTAAGGTTCCACATTAGGAACCATCACCCAGGAAAAAAAAATGTAGGCATCATTGTGGATAACATGTTAAAACCCTCCGCCTTGTGTGCAGTGGTGGCCAAGAGAGCAAATAGAATGCTAGGTATCATAAGGAAAGGAATTGAAAATAAAACAAAGGATATTATAATGCCTCTGTATCATTCCATGGTGGAACCGCACCTTGAATATTGTGTGCAATTCTGGTCGATGTATCTTAAAAAGGATATAGCGTTATTAGACAAGTTACAGAGAAGAGCCACCAAAATGGTAAATGGGATGGAAGGCTACTCCTATGAAGAGAGGCTAAAAAGGTTAGGGCTCTTCAACCTGGAAAAGAGACGGCTGAGGGGAGATATGATAGAGGTCTATAAATTAATGAATACATTGGAACGGGTAAACTTAGATTGATTGTTTACGTCATCAGAATATAGAAAGTCTAGAGGACATGCAATGACGCTACAGGGTCATCTATTTTAGACTAATAAGAGTAAAAGTTTTTTTGCTCAATGTGTAATCGAACTCTGGAATTTGTTACCGGAGGATGTAGTAAAAGCTGTTAGTGTAGCTGGGTTTAAAAAAGGTTTTTACAAGTTCCTGGACGAAAGGTTCATAAACCATTATTAAAAGGGACCCAGGATATCACTGCTTGACCCAATACAAGCATCGTGGATCCTGTGTCTTTTGGGGAAACTGCTAGATACTTGTGACCTAGATTGGCCACTGCTGGAAACAGGATACTGGGCTTGATGGACCTTGGTCTGACCCAGTATGGCATATCTTATGTTCTTATTTAACTCACAGCTTTCCAGCAGTAATTCAATGTGAACTGCATTCTGGTATTTCCCAGAGGGTTTACAATCTAAGTTTGTACCTGAGGCAGTGGAGAATTCCCATCAGCCCCTGCGGGCTTAACAGAGACGCGAGGGAGACACTCTCCCTTCGCGACTCTCAAAGCCGGCACGGAGGGTCTCAGCCGTCATGGAGGGGGGAGGGAGGGATTCAGCCGGGCAGAGGGGGCCCCGCGGGACAGTCCATTCTGCCGCTGCTGCAGCGGCGGCGGCAGCAGTAGCCAGCGTTTTTTTTTTAAATTTAATTTTACTTGAGCCGATGGGGGGGGGGATTAGGACTGGAAATGGGCTGGGGGGTTAAGACTGGAGGTGGGCTGATGGGGTTAGGACTGGTAATGGGCGTTGGGCTGTTGGGGGGGTTAGAACTGGTAATGGGCTATGGGGGGGTTAAGACTGGTAATGGGCTGTGGACTGATGGGGGCTGTCTGGTAATGGGCTATGGGGGGGCTAGGACTGGAAATGGGCTGGGGGGCTTAAAACTGGAGGTGGGCTGAGGGGGATAGGACTGGTAATGGGCTGGGGGCTGATGGGGGCTTAGGACTGGTAATGGGCTATGGGGGGTTAGGACTGATAATGGGCTATGGGGGGGCTAGGACAGGACATGGGCTGATGGGGAGGGGGTAGGACTTGAGGTGGACTGTTGGGATTAGGACTGGGAATGGGCTGTGGGCTGTTGGGGGGGTTTAGAACTGGTAATGGGCTATGGGGCGGGGTTAAGACTGGTAATGGGCTGTGGGCTGATGGGGGCTGTCTGGTAATAGGCTATGGGGGGGTTAGGACTGATAAAGGGCTATGGGGGGGGGGCTAGGACAGGAAATAGGCTGATGGGGAGGGGTTAGGACTTGAGGTGGGCTGATGGGGTTAGGACTGGTAATAGGCTGTGGGCTGATGGGGGAGGGGGTTAGGACTGGCAATGGGCTATGGGGGGCTGACTGGAAATGGGTTGATGGGGTTAGGACTGGAAGTGGGCTGATGGGGGGTTAGGACTGGTTATGGGTTATAGGGGGGCTTAAACTGAAAATGGGGTGATAGGGGGTTAGGTCTGGAAGTGGGTTGATGGGGGGGCTAGGACTGTTATTGGGTTGGGGGGTTGCTAGGACTGGAAATGGGCTGATGGGTGGCTAGGACTGGAAATGGGCTGATGCAGGGACTAGAAGGGAATGGATGCTGGGTGAGGCTGGAACTAGAAGGGAGCTGATGTTGGGGGAGGATTAGAATGGGATGGGGCTGGAAGAGTAAAATGGAGAAGGGAAAAATATTTTGTGTGGGAGGAATAAAAAATCTACAATTGGCCTGGTATTGGGAGAGTAAGTGGGGATTGAGGATGGAGGGGTAAAATTTGAGTGGATGAAATAGGAATGAGGAAAGAGCAAAAGGAGAAAGATTATTATGTTAAAGCAGATGTAGAGAGAGAATGGAAAAAAACTAGAAGAAAGGACAAATGGACAGCAGACGATGGAGAGTTAGCAGAAGACACGAAGAAACCAGAAGAAAGTGGCTGGAGCAATTGCAGCTGAAAAAAAATGCACAAAAGGTAGAAAAATCTCTCTTTATTTTGAATTTATTAATTGGAATATGTCAGCTCTGGTAAATGTGCATCATTAACGTCTACGCTTTATTTAGTACAAGAGCAAATTAATGTATAGTTTTATTTCTACAGTGTTGTACATTCCAAGTTTGGCTTTTGGGATTCCCAGTTTAATTATTGTCTTCCTGTTTCTAAATTGTGATTACTTGTTTGGTGATGGTCTATGTTCTGCATGTGTAACTGAGCTGAGGTGTTCTGTTTATATAATTCCTATTTGACATTGCCACTTGTTCTCTTTCCCCAGTAGGTCATGTATTCTTGTTTTATGAAATGTATTGGTTTAATATTTGCAGTGTTGCCTTTTGATTGGTAGAGTATGGTGCTTTGTGAGTCCTGGTAGTGCTGTTAGGATACGGTGGGTTTGCTATGGGTTCTAAATGGGCAGTGTTTGTAGTAGTTCCTAATGTGTCTGGCAGTTGGCACTGGATTATAGTAATGTAGAAATCTTTTAGTCTTTCTTTATCCATACACTCATTAAGAGGCACGTTTACTAAAAGTTAGTATATGGTAACATTATGCAAATATTTATGCAAATGAGGCCCCTTATGCAAATGAGGTCCCGCACCGAGTCTCCGCACATGGCCCCGCACCCCCCTTGGGCCGCCCCTGCACAGACACAACACACTGTAAGACTTACAGCATAGCACATGGGCACTTGAGTACAGAGACTGCATATACAGCAAGGGAATGTTTTTATTTATTTATTTATTTATTTTATTTATTACAAGTTCTTATATACCGCACTATTCGGCATCAGCGCGGTTTACATTATAACATAAAGACCATAACAACAAGCTGTTTGGTTTACATCGAACAGGAGTACAAACTTGGAGAACCGGGGTAAACTATATACAAGAGATAATTACATAGAACAGAATGGAGTTCACTGGGCATGTAGGCTTTGGAAGATCAGGATGAGGTATGAGAGAATTTGGGATGTATACAGGCAAAGGATAGCACATGACTCAGGGAAAGTTGCTGAAAGGACACCTACATGCACACAGATGAAAGTCAAGTCAAGGATTCAGAAGCCATTCTCCTCCAATCACCAAAAATGCAGCCATTCCAAGCAGACATCAAAGTACCCTGCTTATTCCTGTTTTACAGCAGGTTTAGCATGGCACATGAAGGGTCAATGTCCTACACATATCGGGGCACTTCTGAAATGCAACATGGATGTGCAGCCATAGATACTGCCCTTTGCCTCTCCCAGACACACCTCCAGTACATTCCAATTGGAGATGTTTTGCTATAGACATGTCTGCGCTGTGAACGTGCAATGCACAGCCATTCTAAAATGCTGATTTGAACATGCCTGCAACTTGCAGTGGCATGTCCATATCACATTTAGCCCTTCTAAAATAACCTTCTTTGGTGGCATACTAAGATTAGGGTGGTGGGAGCGGCCCACTCTGGGTGCAGCTGGGAGGGGGTGCACCCCTACTGGACCCACAGAGGCAGCACGACAATCTTACGTTTAAGCTGGCTTTGCCACAGTGCATCACACTCCAGGGGCCGGCTGCTCTTCCTTCCTGGCTGAACTCCTATGAATTGCAAGACTTCAGGTGGGAGGGAAGTACAGCCGGCCCCTGAAGCACGAGGTACCATGGCAAAGCCATCTTAACTGTAAGTTTGCTGTGCTGCCCCATGGGTCTTGTGGGGAGATAGATGCTAGCAGCATGGGGAGTGCCTGCCCCAGGTGCAGAGGGAGTTAGGAATGCCACTGACCCCCTTAGTCTCTCAGTTATGGCATTGTTCGCCCTGAGTGCCCATTTTACCCCTTGATCATCTAAAGGTCAAAATGATTCCTTCCCTGATTTCTTCCTTTGAAGGTACTTGAAAAATATTTCATTGTGTGTTTTTGTCTCTATGGCAAGCTTCTTTTCAAATTCTATTTTTGCCTTCCTTATCCATGTCTTGCATTTAACTTACCATGCTTATAATATTTCTTTTTCATTCATTTGATTCCTTTTTCCGTTTTTTGCCATATGTTCTTTTGACTATAATGTCCTCTTTCACCTCACCTTTTAACCATGCTGGCTGTTATTTGGCCTTCCTTTCGTCTTTCTCAATGCATGGGATACATCTGATCTGGGCTTTCATGATTATATTTTTAAACAACGTCCATGCCTGATGTAAACTCTTGACCAATGTGGCTTCTTCTTTTAGTTTTTTTCTACCCATTTTTCTCATTTTATTATAGTCTCCCTTTTAAAACTAAATTCTGATGGTAAACATGCCCTATTGTGTCAGTGGACTTATCATCTTGCCTTTCATCTGGTCAATCACATTATTTCTTACATCACGGGCTTAAACATAAACAGAAAATTATTACAATGGTTCACCTCATTCTTACGCAACAGTTCTTTCCAGGTATCCTTCAATTTGTCTCTGCCCTCCTATTATACATTATCCTGTGCAGTCTCCCAAGATTCTCTCTTCACACCCACCTTATTTAATATTTGCATTAGCCTATTAGCACTTAATCCAAGATCATGGAATTTCTGGAAATTACTATGCAGTTAACAGCAACATAGAAGACTAGTTGGAGGTCAAGTGCCATCAAGTCCATATTGACTCCTGAGGATCCTGTCAATAGTTGTCCTAAACTGTGCTTGATGTTCAGTCAGGCAGCTAATTGTTGATAGTTGCTGTTATTATATTGACTGATTGCATTGCTAATCTTCATCTTTTGTGTCAACCTTCAGCCTTGCCATGCATGATGTCTTTCTCCCATGGTTTTTTCTCTTTACATGATTCCAAAGTATGAAAGTTGAAATCCTGTCATTTGAGCATTCAAGGAAAGCTTATGTTTGATCCCCTCCAGTATTGATTGATTTGTTCTTTAGGCAGTCCATGGTATAAACAATATTCTTCACCAGCATCATAATTTGAAGGCATCAACTTTCTTCCCATCTTGCTTCTTCACTGTCCAACTTTCACATTCATATGACGTTATTGAAAATACCATAACTTGGGCAGGCTGAATCTTTGTACGAAAAGATACCCCTTTGCACTTGAAAATCTTGTTTAAATCCTTCATAGTTATTCTGCCAAGAGCAATGTTAGTGGGATTTCTTGACTACATATCATTTCATTATTGATTATGGATCCAAGTAGGTTGATATTGTCTACTATTTCTATTTCTTCTCCATCAAGAATGAAATTATTGATTTTTCCAGTTGTCAGGTTCTTTATCATCTTCACGTTAAGGTACAGGCTCATTTTAAGATTATGTTCCTTTATTTTTATAAGCAAATGTTTCAGAATGTCTTCACTTTCAGCCAGTAACGTGGTATCATCAGCAAAGAGAAGGTTATTGCTTCCACCAATCTTCACACCTGTTTTCTTCATGCCGTCCTGCTTCTCTGATGATTTGTTCTGTATATAAATTGAACAGGTATGGGGAAAGAATGCAGTCGTTATTTCCAGGGATGGTTCATCCTAATGCCTCCCCCTGTGTCCCCCTGCCCCCATTGCTGCCTTTCCCATCCCTTTCTGGGGTCAGCAGTAGCATAAACAGCAAGGGAACAGCACACAATGCAGTACATAACAAAGGCTCCAGGGCTGCATTGTGGTTCCTGCCACTATGATTGGCTATTTCCACCCCCTTCAACAAAACTGGTTTATACATCAGAGGGAAGGGGATGGAAGCAGCTGATGATAGCAAGCAGGAACTGTGATGCACTGCCAGAGCCTTTGGTAAGTACTACATCATGTTCCCCTTGCCATTGCTGCCACTGCTGGCCCTAGAGAGGGGTGGCCATGGCAGCAGTGAGTACACCCGAAAGGCCAACAGTTTGCGAGATGGTGGCAGCGGTTCTATTATCTTTAATCTGATAATATTACATTTATATCTCAAGGCAGAGAATGAATGCCTCTGCTCTGACTACCTTAAACTAAACCTGTCTAATACAGTATCCATATGGATCACTGGGCGTAGCTTTAAACTTTCAGTTCCCCAATATTTCATGGTACGTTAGTTACAATTTCAGACCTGTTTAAATTCTCAGATGTAGTTCTGATAATGAATTCAACTTTAGTTCCCAAATCTCTGCTGTAATCAAGCCCTCTTTTTTTTCTCTTTGTTGGATACACAATTAAGAAACTTCTTAATCCCTCAGCTCTTCATATTCTAATTCATGTTTTGGTTATTTCACATCTCAACTACTGTCATGCTGTTTTTAATAATGGAATCAGACATATAGCCGTGTTGTTAAGTGCCGTCGAGTCAGTGTCGACTCCTGGCAACCCTCTGGTCTTCAGTCAGGTGAATCATAGTTGATAGAGTGGCATCCGTAGCTGCTGTTATTGTTTTGATCCATCTCATTGCTGGCCTTCCTCTTTTGCATTGACCTTCAACCTTGCCAAGCATGCATTCACACAGACTTTCTGCTAATATGCCCATGTCCCTGGCCGTAGGGTTTATACATGCATGCAACAGAAAATGGAGCACCACACACATGTAAACCCCCCATAAAGAACAGCGACCCTAGGGATGTTCAAGTGGAAAATACAGATGCATATGTCCCCTGCACAATATACACGTGCCCCACCTCCCTTCAGTGGAACTTCTGCATATGCCTAAGCTCTGTGCAGAAAGCACTTCGGGATGGCTACCAGTCAGCCTAACTTTTCAAAGGCTGAGGCCTATTCAAATCCAGGCTGAAAGCCCATCTCTTTGAGGCTGCAGTACTTTTGGATCCTGATCCCCTTACTCTCCTGCTCACTATTTAGTGTATTTTACCATACCCTATTCCCTAGTTTTGTGATGTTGCTTATCCTGATTAGATTCTAAGTTCTTTTGATCAGGGACTGTCTCTTACATCTATATATAAATGTATAGGGGTGCTATAAGGCATATATTGTATATATACCTTATAGCACTATACAATGGTAAGTAATAGTAGTAGTAGTAGTAGTAATAAAGGCTGCGAGTGCAATGCCCCCTCCCCCCCACACACACATCCTGGGCATGCGATGACATGGGCCCTATGAGTGTACAACAACCAATGAAGGATCCATGGATCCATGACCCAGCAGGTTGCCGTGGTTGATGAATGTGTATGGGCCTGGCATGGTAGGAAAGCACAGCAGCAACCAGAAAGTGATATTGCATACACAGGGACAACAGACCAACACTATTTATGGCTTTATGGTTTTATTTGACTTGATGTACTGCCTTTATAGTCAAAAGCAAAGCGGTTAACAAATCAATTATAAAAACATAGATTAAAAACTAGACTTCATAGTAGTACTTAGTGGGACCCTATAATGATCCAATATGAGGTACCTCTAGCACCACCCCTCCCCCCATTATGTTGAGTAGCAGAGGAATGTACTCCTGCAAAATGTCACATTTGCAATGGTTGACACCTGAACAGGTCAGGCTGAGGAGACACACATAGCAGGTAGTACAGGGGGCTAGCAAGGACAGAGCCGTAATGTGTCAATGCCTGTGACATGCCTGCATGCAGCATTGTACTAAGCAGGAACTCACTTTTTAGCAGTTGCAGTGGCAGCTGTGGACATGGCGCCACCGCCACCACCATCTCCACTGCCACCAAGACCACACCTACAGCCAAAACTACCACTTGCCAGGGACCCTGCCACCAGCACCAGCACCACTTCCCACAGTCACAGCCATGGAAGATGGTAATACCACCACCACCACCACCACCACCTCCAAGGCAGAGTCCAGAAGCAACAGCAGCAGCTCTCTAGCATGAGTGCTGGCCATATATGAGGAGGAGGAAGACGAGGAAGAAGAACTGCTAGATGTGGTCATCACCCTTGCAAGGGAATGGGCATGGGCAACAGCAGAGTGGACTGTAACCACTTAGCCCAAAGATGTGATGGGGCTGGAGCCTGAGGGTGAGAAAGGTGAAGAGGTCAGATGAGGGAAGGGGGAGGGGGAAGAGGGTAAGGGAGAGGAAGTGAGATAAGAAGAGGGATGGGAAGAGGAAGAGGGTGAGATGAGATGATGGAGGGGGAGGTGTGAAAGGTGAGGGGAAGTCATGGAATTGTATGTGATGGAGGAGGTGGAGGGTAGGGGAGGGAGGGGAGGATGCAGGTGGAGAGGCTGGAGAACTAATGCAGCAACTGGTCACCCAGACAGTTTGACCAACCTCTATGCTGTACCAGGTATGCCATCATGAGATCCCTTGGATTTTGGTGGGCTATGAGTTCCTGCTGTTCTTAATATCCTTGTGATGGGAAGTGCAGGAGGGCTTCACAATAGTTGGTTATAGGACCTCAAGGTCATGCACCTTGGAGGTCTGAAAGTGAAGATAAATACCATGTTTGTGGACATACAGCAGTTCATGGTATGTATCTCCACAACAGCCACTCCAAGCAAGAGGAAGAGGGTTGGGTATAGGGCAGTGCCATGTGCCATCTGACTGTATACCTCTGTACAAATGGTCCTGTTGGTCCTGTTAATAAACTGTATTATCCTTGCCTATATATGTCCAAATTGTATTTTTTTCACTTAACCACCACTGTAACCCTTCACCATCCTATATGCCCTATGGCACCACTCAGGGGAACCACTCAAGGGATGGTGCCCAATGACTCCATCCAGGAGAACATGACCATCTGTATACCTAGCATGAAGATCCAGCCTGCCACATCATCCCCAGCCACCCCATGACACCCTAGAGATACTAGGCCTGGCACATAACTCAAGGATGGGCTTTGGACCCTGTCCGTAGCAGCCCTCCCTCATACAGAGCTAAGTATCTCTAAACCAGCCTCCCACCCTCTAGACATACAGGCTATGCACTCCCTGTCTCTTTCTTAAACTACCCCCCTCATGGAATGCAGTCACTGCCACCATCCACAGGATAGTTCAGGGGAAGAGGTGGCCAGTGGGAAGTGATACAGGTATTTAGACACATGTATGGTGTTAGCCCACCTACATGCATACCAGCATGAGCATATTGCATGGAGATGTGCATTGTTGCTGTTGTTGTTAAGTGCCGTCGAGTCAGTATCGACCCATGGTGACCCTCTGGATAGTTGTCTTAAACTTTCTTCGGTTTTCAGTCAGGAAGCTCATTGTTGATAGAATGACACCCATAACTGCTGTTATTGTATTGATCCATCTCATTGCTGGCCTTCCTCTTTTGTGTTGACCTTCTACCTTGCCAAGCATGATGTCTTTCTCTAACGATCTCTCTCTTCACATGATGTGTCCAAAATATGAAAGTCGAAGTCTTGTTATCTGAGCTTCTAAAGAAAACTTAGGTTTGATCTCTAGTACTAACTGGTTTGTTTTTCAGGCAGTCCTTGGTATACACAGTATTCTTCACGAGCACCATAATTCAAAGACATCAATTTGCTTCCTGTCTATCTTTTTCACTGTCCAACTTTTGCATCCATATGACGTTACTGAAATTATCATGGCTTGGACAAGCCAAATCTTTGTATGGAGAGAGACATCTCTGCTCTTGAGAATCTTGTCTAGGTCCTTCATAGTCTTTCTATCAAGAGCAATGCGTTGTCAGACTTCTTGACTGCTTGTCATTTCTTTATTGATAGTTGATCCAAGCAGGTTAAAGTTGTCAACTATTTCAATTTCTTCTCCATCAACGATGAACTTATTGATTTTGCCAGTTATCAGGATCTATGTCTTCTTTACATTAAGATGGAGGCCCATTCCAAAACTATGGACCTGATATTCGAAGTACTTTACACAGGTACCCATGTAAAGGCCTTAACTGGGATTTTTGAAGGGCACCTACATGGGTAGTGCCTTTCAAAAATCCCAGCTAAGTCCCTAACGCACCCAATGCTATCATCATAGCATCAGAGCTTGTAAGGGGCATTCTGGGATGGAGTGAGGGTGGAGGAAGGGGTTACATGGGCAGAAGCAATTTTCATTGCTACCCGCATAGCTCTTTGCACCTTAAAATAGGTGAAGAAAAACCTTGCCTATCTTTAAGACACAGAGGCTATTCGGGTAGTAACGAAAATTGCTGCTACCCGTGTAGCCTCTGCAACTGCTAGGGTGTCCGGGCTAATTCGAATTTTCACTTCCAAAATCCGAGTTAGGGGGGTCGGTGGGCAGACTATGCACCACAGTGGCGCATAGCCTGCCCAACTCATTATCGGGCCCTATGTTCCTTGATCTTGAGAAGCAAATGTTTCAGATCATCTTTATTTTCAGCCAGTATTGTGGTATCATCAGCCTAGTGAAGGTTGTTGATGAGTCTTTCACCAATCTTCACATCTTGGTTGTCTTCTTACAATCCTACTTTTCTGATGATTTGTTCTGCATATAAATTAAACAGGTAGGGGGAAAGTATGCAGCCTTGTCATGCGCCTTTGCTGATTTGAAACTATTCTACTTCTTGTTCCATTCAAACTGTTGCTTCTTGATCAATGTAAAGGTTCAGCAAGAGAACTATCAGATGTTCTAACATAGTAACATAGTAATGTGGAAGCCAATTCCGTTGTGTGTGTCTCCCACCTGTCTGGCTGGTCAAAATTGAGACGTGCTCTGGTGCACCAGATTCTGATCCCGCAGGGGCTAGACATGCCCACGGGATCAGAATCGAGTCTACCAGCCAGGACATGCAGACCATGCCCCAATTCTGGCTTCCCAGATGTCCAAGAAACTCCCTGGCTAGCCCACCCTGGCTCCTGAATAGAGTAGCGGTGGCATGGTATCCCGTTGCCATGCCACCATGACTCCATCAGGAACCACGATCGCCGGCAGCAATGGAAAAGTTCTTTTTCCCATAGCCTGACCCTCGATTGGGCCGCTGTAGCCAGAGTCAGACTGTGGTGAACCCCCTGCACCCCCTCACCTCTTTGATGGGCCCCAGATACAGCATCCTCCTCCGTTTAGGGGGACCTATTCCACCTCCGAGGTAGAATAAATCCCCTGTACAAATAGCCAATCCCGGATGTACAGGGCTGACCTCAGAATCGGCCCTATACATCCAGGGTCATGGCGCCACCCACAGCCCACCCTCGCTCCACCTGCGGCCCGCCCTTTCCAACCCACAAACAGAGCTCCCCGCACAGATCAGATCTACGTGTGGAAAGCTTTGTTTCCCAGACGTAGGTCACACGTTTAGTGGGTCTGGACGTCCGAATCAGACATGTTTCAGAATAGACCCTATAGTATATGATGGCAGATAAAGACCAGCATGGTCCATCTAGGCTGCCCAGCAAGGTGGCAAGTGTAGGTGCACCTGCCTTTCCATGCAGGTCACCCCTCCCCATGCCTTTGTTTATGGGTGTTCCCATCATTCCAAACATGTATAACAAAGCTTCTTAATGTGGCCCAGAGGTTTTCATGGCTTACACTGTCAAAAGCCTTGATGTAGTCAATAAAACACATATAGATATCCTTTTGGTATTCTGTTGTCTTTTCAAAGATCCATCTCACATCTGCGATGATGTCTCTTGTCCCTCACCCTTTCCTGAATCCTGCTTGCACTTCAGGCAGTTCTCGCTCCAGGTATGGTTGTAGTATCTTCTTAGTCTTCTTGAGTAGAATCTTGCTGGTATGTGGGATCAGAGTGATTGTGCGATAATTTTCACAGTCAGTTGGATCACCTTTAGTATTGGTATAAATACAGATCTTTTCCAGTCAGTTGGCCATGATGTTGTCTTCCAAATTTCCTGGCAGAGTCTTGTAAGTATGGTAATAACTGCTTCTGATTTCTGTAATACTTCAATGGGAATCCCATTAATGCCCGGTGCTTTGCTCTTTGATAAGGCTTTCAATGCTGCTTCAACTTCTTCTTTCATTATCAATGGTTTCTGATCATAAGGTACAGGTTGAAATGGCTGTTGGTCCACTTGATCTTTATGGTATAACAACTCTGTATATTCTTTCCACCTTTCCTTGATTTTCTCAGCATCATTCAACATGATGCTGAGAAAATCAAGGAAAATCAAGGAAAGGTGGAAAGAATATACAGAGTCGTTATACCATAAAGATCAAGTGGACCAACATGGATACTTGAGCATCTCGTAGCATTCCAATTCTAGGCCAGAATGTTTTCTTTAACTCTCGTAGCTTTAGAAAAGCCAATCTTTTTCTTCCTCTAATAGTTTCTGTTTCTATTTCTTTCCTCTAATAGTTTCTGTTTCTATTCCCTCTTCATAGTACCACACAGAACAGACTCACCCCCCCCCCCCCCCCACACACACACACACTTCTCCTTGTCTTGTCTTGCTGCACAATGGAAATCTCTGTTGAGTCCTGCGATTGCCTCTCTTTCTCCTCTGGCTTTAGCTTCTCTGCCAATAGTTAAGCTACCGATAGCTTAGCTCTCAGCACTGATGCACACATACTCTCACAGCATGACAAGCTGCAAACCAAGTGAAGTGCACATTATGTCCCCACAACTGTCTACCACCCCTGCCCACAGTACACACCAGAACAGAATTCCAGTACCAGGGGTTGTCCAAGCCCTATCACTTCTGACAGATCTTAAGTCAGAGGCTTCAGTGTTTACTCATCTTTCACTACATCCATAGACTGCCATTGGCTATGCACCCATCCACCCTGCAGAGGGCCATAGCTCATGGGGGCCATGGCAACATATAGTACCACACCACACATACTCACATGAGGAAGGGAGGCAAGAGACAGCTACTCAATGTAGGTGGGATCTTTAATAAAGCTCATCACACAGTGTAAGCACACCATAGATATAAACATGGCAATATAAATGCCATGTGTGCACAAAAGACACAGTATCTGCCAACCACGTACAGTATGGCGGGTATAAGGCTCCCTGCCCCTATGCACAAGTTTAAATAGGCTGTGGGGGCTCTGCTTTGCATCTGTCTAGAGTTAAAACACACATAAAAGCTCTTTCCACCCCAACACACCCCACCCTGGTATTTAAAACATTCTTAGTAGCTGGCATCTAACATAGTACCACACAGAACAGACTCACCCACCACCCCCACCCTCTCTTCCAACACTCAGTCACATTCTGTGAGGGGGCAGACTCCTGTAAATACATGCAGATATAGAAAAATTTGTTGACGATCCGGACAACAGTAAAGAGAGTTCACACGTCACATATGTGATTGCTGGCAAGACCCTGTATACTACACCTATATTTCTTAGCTGGTTTGGAAGCAGCTGAGGTGTTAGAAATAACATCCCACATGCTGTCCATGAGCTGACTATTTTGCATTGGAAAACAAGCAGCTTTACCAGTATTAAAGCTAATGAAATGCAGGGGACAAGGGGAAGAGAAGAAGCGCTCTGGATTGCGTTGGAAAGAGAAGATGGCACTGTCATCCATACTGCTGTAGTCTACAGACCTCCGACTCAAATTGAAGAGATAGATAACGATTTGATTATAGATATTGCCAAGATAGCCACTAAGGGGGAAGCGATCATTTTGGATGACTTTAATTTACCTGATGTGGATTGGATTACTCCTTCTGCACATCTGGAAAGAAGCAAAAAAAATTGTAGATGCTCTCCAAGATGCATCACTTAGACAAATGGTCATGGAACCAACCAGGGAAAGCTCAACGCTGGATTTAGTGCTCACCAACGGTGATAGCATGTCGAATGTCTGCGTGAGTGCCCCTGTGAGCAACAGCGATCATCACACGGTGTGGTTTGAGATAACATAGTACCAGTACATGTGCTGTGCATCCTGGGTACGGATGGGTTGACCCTCTCCTGGTAACCGCAGCAGAATGTGGGTGTGGTGCCGTGCAGTCATCCTATAGCCAGCCAGGTGTTTATTAGCAGCTCTAGCCCACTGGTTACTTCACTGCCCATGGAGCCAGAGGTCATGGGTTCAAAACCCACAGTGGGGAAATCATGAAAAATCTGAAAACAACCCCCTTTTTTTTGCCTGTGCACACCTTTGCTGTGAAATGGCTCATGTCATCATTGTCAATGAGATTGATTCCATTTTTCAGAATGATCCAAATTTGGTTTTCCCCCAGTATATTCAGGGACTTGCAATATTGAAAACTACAGACCTTGAAAGACTAACTTTTCTCTCTGCCAGGAAAGGACATGAGTGTTCCCAGATATGCGCCTGCATCTGACTAGAAAGTGGAGCAGGGATACTGTAAGATCATTTCCATGAACATTTTCATTGGAAATAAATTTCACATTGGTGCATCAGCTTGTAACCTCCAACTTCTTCATTGCAAAAGAAGGGACTGGCTATAAAGCCTGCTGTGAAGATCTTTGTAGTACATTATAGGACAATAATTTTTCCTACATACTGTGAGGTAACTCAGTGGAGACACCTGAAAACAAAGGATATTTAACCAAATTCTCTGCTCTAGAATCTCTTGTAATGATGTGCTTAGTCTAGGAATGAAATGGATATTTCAACTAAATTTCCTCTTGCATTTTCTGTCATTTTAAAATGAAACAGACAAAAAGAATGGGATTCATTAGTTTTCATTTTAAAGATTTATGCACTATCCCCACCACGTAAAAACTAAAAAAAAAAAAAAAGAAAACAAAAATCTGTGCTCTCCTCTCTCCTTCCAATCCCAGACTCCCTCCCCACATCTTATCTCTAACCTAGTTGAAAACAAGAATAGGATCAATCCCCAGTCGTTCCCATCCCGCTAACAAAGTAATGCTATTGGTTGTGGGTCTATCTGCCACCATTCTAGATTACAGAATCAGGGGGACAGGAGTGACTGGAGATTATTCCTGTCCTCTTTTTCAAATGGGACAAGGTTAAGATATGGTGAGGGAGGGGGAATTTGAGAAGTGGGTGGGGGGATGGAGAGCGGGCCAAGCTTTGAGTTTAAAGAATCATTTTTCTTTTTGTTGCATACTGTCAGTCAATAATAACAGGCTAAAAGCAAATGAAATGAGTGAAAAAAGCAAATGAAGTGAAACAAAATGAAAACCAAACTCCATGAAATGAAAACAAAATCAAATGGGGAAAAAAATATCCCTGAATGTCTCTAATCTCTTGCTATCTCGCCTTTGCCAGAGAGACACACACACACACACACACACACGCACACAGCTGCACCACCTCCATTACATTAGTCTCATTTTCGGGAAGGTTATTTGAGTGTATCATACTGAGCTGATGAAAGCATACTTGGTGACCTTTCTCTGCAGAAGCTTAGCAAAGCAACAACAGAAGCGGCTACCATCAGTCCTCGCTTAATAGTCCAGTTTTATTTCAGATGCAAAAAGAGGGAGTGGATGGTGGGAGAAAGGGGGGCCCTGCATTATTCAAGGGTATCCTTTATACAGAGGACTAACAGTGGGAAGCGGAAAAGACTTTGGATGAGGAATTGATGAGGAATAGACAGAATGAGCAGTTTTGGAAGAAGTACTTGCATTATTCAATCAGATATTTACTCCAGGCAGAGACCTAATGACAGAGGACATTGAGGAAAGAGGGAGAAATGGAAGAGCAAGGGAAAGGGAGATAAGACACCCTCACACATTGCCTTCCTTGGCCTCATCATTTCTCCCCCTCAAGCTGTCCATTGCTCAGTTTTGCAAATGCTCTCTTTGTGCCTCTGTCTGTTTCTTTTCCAGGAAAGGATCCATTTGTTTATGCTGTCTTTGGATTTGGGCTTTCATGTAAGACGATGAGATGCAGGATTTTAATTTTTCATTAGCAGATTGCTCAATGAAACCTACGTTGTCTAAATTGTGTTCCGATTCCTGGTTTTCATGTAAATCATATTTGGGAAAATAATAAACAATTAGAAATGAAGCAGTAAAATGGGTGTTGAGAAGGGAACAAAGAAGCAACGCAGAAAAGAAAGAATCCCAAAAAACTCTAATTGAAAGCTTAGGCTTTTTAGATTTAATTTCTTGCCTTCTCCAGATCTGAACTCAAGATCAGTTATGGTGCAGGCGCACAAACTTCTTCCCTGCACTGGAGGGGCTTACAATCTAAGGGGCCCTTTTACTAAAGTGCACTGTGGTTACCATGGTAATCAGCACATGGCAACTGTTAGCATGGGCCCACGCTGATATGTCAGTTACCACGTGCTACATCCTTCAGCAAGTGAACATCCCACAACAGGGCAGTAACTGGGCAGGTTAGGGGTGGAGAGTGGGTGTGGACAGCACATTATGTTTAGCGCGAGCTATATACCATTCGCTAATTGTTAATGTTGCAGTTAGCCTGGGTGTACTAACATCACCTCTATGGGCGGCATTGAGTGCACTCACGTCAACTGCAGATACCGCTGTCACATGTTAGGGTACTCTTTAGTGCCATAGCTGCAGGGAATATACTGGGCACACCCCCAAGAGTTATTAATGCACATGACTGTTGCACTTACCGCATGTTAACATTTACTCAAAACGCTTGGTTAAGTGCAAAAACCTAACGCATCTTAGTAAAAGGGTCCCTAAATTATAAGAGCGGGTGAAATGACGCCCAAGGTCACAAAGAATGTCACTGGGAGAGTTTGATTTGAACTCTGTCTTCCCTGGTTTCTCAGTCTGCTGTTCCAACAAGTGTGCTGCTCTTCCAGCCCCACTACTGATAGCACTATACCAGCAACACTGCCTCAGTTGAAATTTTTAATAGGGTGCGTAATGATAAATATACGTGTGTAAATTTTAGGGTGCATCAACCTAACCTATTCCTAACATAAGGCCCTTGCTTACCTTCAGCTTGTTGTTCAGATGATAATATGCATGTACACTTAACATGATATTCAAAGATGGCATAAAATAGGTGCCTTAACAATTTAGAGGTAATTTTATAAAGTCATTTTCATACTATATGGCACTATAAGCGCTTAAAATGTCTCTTACAAGATTGTCTAGATGAATTCTAATTTTTAAAAAGAGCTATAATTCCTCACAAATTCTATTAAAACTCTTTTTAATATGTGGTATCATTCAAATACAAATTTATATATTTATTGAATATTTCCTAACACTCATTAACTTCTTAGGGGTTTGTTTACTAAACTGCGGTAATCGTGAATAACGTGCGTTATGTAACGTTAACGATCGTTAGCACATCATAACGCGCGTTATGATGCGCTAACGATCGTAATGCTCCGCGGCGCGGTAAAACACCGCAGAAGGTGGAGAGAGGGCGGAGAGAAGGGGTCAGTGGGCGGAGAGTGGGCGGGGAGAGGCTTCCCTCACACTAACGTGCTGATTTTCAGAGCTGAATTCCAACGCGAATGAAAACCTGCCGTTAAATGCACATTACAGGGGAGAGAAACCATTTCAGTGTCAGCAATGTACAGCCCAGGCAGGGAAAACAAAAAACAGTGATAAGTGTGATACATGTGCACAGAACAAAAGGGCACAGAAACACTGAAAAAGACCCCAACAAACAGGAAAAAAACAATAACCAAGCTGGCCAATAGTGGTATCAATGAGAAACATCAACCCCTCCCCCCCCCCCCCCGAGTAAGCTCCATAGAACAGATATAAATCGTGGAAGGGTCTATACATCGTCCCCATACAAGGTTAATGAGCCTACAGTGAAATAGCGCTGCTCAGGGTTTTCCCCACCATCGGACAGGTGCACATGTCCCGCAACATCAGGGCGGGCATGTCGGAACAGCAACTGGACAGATGCCGGAGAAGGGGATACAGAGGGCCGCAGGTGGCACATGCTGTGGTGAAGCTGGGCCACAGTGCGGACTAGGGTGATGCCTAGGTGGCCCATACGAATGCTGAAACAGCAGAGCAGCCAGACAGCAACTGCTGAAGGCCCAACATGGGCACGAGTGTGTTTCCCAAAGTGTCACAGGGGATAGTACCCAACAGCTACCCCCAAGGGCACGGAACATTGGCAGGCGGGGCTGGGGTGGAGCGTGGACGTCTATGCAGGCACCACTACCCCAGAACCTGCATCATAGGCAGCCACCTACCTGCACACTGGATGGCCTGAGACTGCGCACCACCAGCTCCACCAGCAGAAGGGCATGTCAGCATGGTGGCTGAGGGATACTGGTGGTGGAGGGGGCAGTGGCAGCTGCCCAGAGCAGACCGTGGCCTAGCCCTGTGTAGGTGGGTGCCATGCACTGCAATAGACAGGCCCTGTCTGACAAACAGTCATTGTATCACCAGGGAATGCACCATCTCTGTGTTAACATGGTGGTGCAATGCACAAAACCAGTGTATTCAGAAGCAGAAGGTCACAGGTTCAAGTCCCAGCTGTGGTTTCCGCCAACCCAGTCCTCATATTTTACCCACTACTATAACATGCTAATACAGACAGAACCTTTCTTGCAGATGACGTAAACATGCCCAAAACACCTACATTTTACCCTACAGAGCACAGACACAATAAACATGCACATTACCTAGAGCAGAGCCTCCCAAATGCAGTCCTAGAGGGCCAAACACCATTCAGGTTCCATGCTGCCTCTGATAAAGATGCCTGTGCTGCATTTCTATGCGCCACCCCATGGTATGCAGATGTATCTCATGCATATTCATGAGGGACAGCATGAAAACCCGAACAGTGTTTTGCACCGCAGGACTGGAGTTGGGAACCTCTGCCGTAAAGCAGCAGCCAACAGGGGCAGACCCACAGGCCCCATTATCCAAAGCCTCCTGGAGAGGCAGGACTTTGGGCTCTGCGTGCATCTCCCAATACTAGCACTTGCATACCCTAGTAATGCCACCCTAAACCTGGGAATATGGTACACATCTATCAAAAGGTTGCTATGATTACTGGCAGATAGCAATTCCTAGGTTAAGTACAATTTTCGGAGTGAGCTGCATCATAGCAACCTTTCTGATGTCTGTGGAGTGTGCTACAGGTCTTGTGTCTGACAGTGTTTACCAATCTGGGGAGTGACTCCTACAGTATTGCGTACCATAGCCATGCCTGCACTGTGCCCAGGACTGGTGTGGTGGCCTGGGCTGCCCAACACCTCTATAGTTGCACAATTCTGGCATAGGTGTGGGGAGTGTGTGTCTGTCTATCCAGTGTGTGGTGGCTGCCAACACCCTCCACAGCCCACACTGCTAGCATTGTTGCCAGTATAGGACAATGGCTCGGACATTGTAGTGCCCGGTACCACCTGCACGGACAGGGTGGCCATAGCATGTCCTGCTGGGAGGTCACTCTCACCCTGACTGAGCAGTGACTACGGCATGGCTAGGTTCCCCCATAGTGCTATATAGCATTTCTCTCATGTGATATTTGTGGGTTTTCTTTTGGGGCCCAATCACTAATCTATCTGCTTGGTGTGTATGCTGATATCCCCGTTCTGGGTACATGCATCTTCTCCAGGACCATGCACTATGGACTAGCTGGCGGACTGTCTGCAGCTAGTATGTGTCTTGCTGGAACACCTTGCAGGGTGCCGCGGCTGTAGGCTTGCTGCTGGAGAATGTCAGATAATGGTGGGGGGCAGCTGAGCATTTCCAGGCCTGCCGTCTGTCTGCTATTGTGTTATGGATGTGTACTGCTCGGCATTGCCTGCCCTGTAGGGTGTTTGATCCCTAGCAGGACTGGTGTGATGGTCCCCTCTACTGCTACCATTGCAGGGAGGTAGAAAGTGGATCTGTTGGTGGGAGATCCTGTCCCCCACCCTGAGCCCTAGATGGTGCGTTGGGTGGTGGTATGTAATCTCCCTGTGGGTCCCAACACCCCCCTTCACTTACATCATGTGACCATGGCACCCACACAAGGTATGCACTTTTCTGGGTGCATCATATTCCACAAGGGCTAGATGTGACATACAGATGAACACAGGCATATCCTAGGGGTGTTTGCAAGGACTACACATTGGCACTGATGGGGACCTGCAGCATAGCCTATCTCAGCACAGCCAGGTGCTGTGCGAATGATGCTGGGCACCATACCTCTCCCTCAGGATGAGCACAGGACCCGCACACTGTGATGGTCTGTAGCTACTCTGTGCCACTAACATACACTGTCGGCACCCCCTACCAGGCTGAGGTGCTGTGGGGTGCATACCCCATCTTGTGATCATCTGTAGACTGCTGATTTACATGTGCTGTGCATCCTGGGTACAGATGGGTTGACCCTGTCCTGGTAACCGCAGCAGAATGTGGGTGTGGTGCCGTGCAGTCCTCCTGTAGCCAGCCAGGTGTTTATTAGCAGCTCTAGCCCACTAGTTACTTCACTGCCCATGGAGCCAGAGGTCATGGGTTCAAAACCCACAGTGGGGTTCATCGATAGGGCTGTCTTAGGCATGGTCTATTTTTATTGTATATTAGTGCTGCCAGCAGAACTACCCTCAGGGTACTGTCACCTTAGGGTGGCTCATAAGGCGCCCTATAGGGCGCCTTATACGGAGCCCTATAAATCACCTTATAAGGTGCCTTATATGGTGTCCTACAGGGGACATTATAGGGTGCCTTGGCAGACAGCGCACTTTATAATGTGCCCTATGGAGTGCCTTCTAGGGTGCCTTATGTGGCACCTTAGGTTACGCCACTGTGAGGGTGTGTTTGCTGGCAGCACTATTAAAGTACAACTAAACTTCCTCACAGCCCAATACTTAACCCTTTCCAGGCCAAGCCCAACACTTTCGGGATCCAAACTTCTGCCTAATTATTCCTATCAAATGGTATATAATACATGACCATGGCAGAGGGAACGTCACTATTGGAACATATTGAATAAGACGGGCACAATTTTCCTGACATATGCAAACTTTAACCTGGCTGCAGAATGTGGAATAAAATATAATAGTAGGCCTTCAAAGGGTTACACATGATGCCTCAGCCAGCCTTATTCATTAGGTACACTGGGGAATCAAACCCATGACCCTTGTACCATCAGTCTGTGTAGTAACCATTGTGCTACAGCTCTGTTTCTGTACTTGGGTGTCAGTGCGCCTTCTTAAGCTTAACACGCAGTAACACGCCCTGTAACGATCGTTGCTGCGCGGCGCCTTATAACGCGCGTTGTCGGTAACGATGTACCGCCCATGTCCTTTTTTGGCATTTCTTCCACTAACGCGGCTCCTAACGCGAATCACACTAACGCAGTTTAGTAAACATAACCTTAGTCTTTTTCTAAAAATCATTAAGTCTCTAAATATTATTTGTTACTTTTTTCACTTTATCTACTTATTTATTTTAATTTTAAATTTTTTTTATAGGTTTTTAAGTCGAGCAATGAAACCAGCATGGAGGCCCATGCCAACTTCAAGGGGCATGTGTCTGTCCACCCTGTCGTTGGCAGATTGTTAACGCACAGCATCATGGACACCGGCACATGAGTACACTTACTGCCACCAACTGAGATGGCATTAAGTGCACCCACTCTTAATTGTGGCTACTCATGCACATAATGCCCATGCACCCTCAATCAGGACCGTACCTAGCCCTGTGTGAGCGGTGCAGCCGCACAGGGTGCAAAGGCTTAAGGGGCGCATTTCAGCTGTCTGCCGTTGCCTGCCACCACCACTTTTTCTTCTCTCAGCTGCGGCAGGCAACCCCAGACAGCCAAAACGCGCCCCTTAAGCCTTCTCGCGACACGCTAAGCAGGTCTGGTCCCTAGTGTGCTGGCGACTTGCACATCGGGTGTGCGCCTCTTCTCTCATGCCCCCATAAAGTGGCTAGGTGTGTGGGGGGGCACGCGCCCAATGTGCAAATCGCACAGGGTGCATTTCACGATTGGTATGGCCCTGCCCTCAATGCATCCTCAATGCCCTTAGTCTGCCCCAAAACACCCTGTTCTGTCGAATTGTGCTTTAACCTTTTAGTGCAGGATTTTTAGCATGGGACCCTGTACTAACTTTTAGAATAATGCAGTTTCATAAACACGTCCCTAAATGGTCAATATTCAAAATGAGTTAACCGGTTAGCAGGCATGCTAACTGGCTAAATTGTGGTCAGCAGGATATCCAATGGCACAAAACTAGATAGTGTCACAGAATATGCCTGCCACGTTCCACTACACGCCTTGATACCAACCATGTAGCATGGGGAGTTCTGGGGATGGTGCTGAAGTTAACCAGGCAATGGTGATATTCAGCCACCGTCCAGTTAACTTAAACCAGCTAAGATTAAGTGAAATAAAAACATTCCTAACCTTAACCAATTTAGCTAACTGGGCAGTGGTTGAATATAGCTGCTGCCTGGTTAGTTAAAATGCCATCTGGGCACATCAGATATTCAGTGCTGGTGGCTAGATATGACCCTGGCATTAAATATCCAGGTCAGCATTAAAACAGTGGTCAGCTACTTTATTATGTGTTCTGGCCGCCACCACTGACTATTTTTTATCAAGTATATTAACATTATATTGTCCTGTTAAAATAAACAATTCTAAACAATTTTTGAAAAAGGAGATAGAGCTCCTACTGTATCATATGGTTGGATAATTCCTTCCTACATCAGATGTCAATTTCATCATTGGTTTCTCCTTGTATATTTTTTGGTGAATGCCAACAATTCAGGATGAAGAAAAGCCCCATTGCATTTGTCTTTCTGTTATATAAGGTCCATGATGGCTCTTAAAGCACATTTTAGAAAGGTCATGTTGGTGCAATCTGGGACATCCAAGTCTAAGTCCCATGGGAGGGGCAGCAATGAAGGTGGGCACGTGTAGACAGTGGCATTCCCAGTCCCCTCTGCACACAGTGTGGGCTCCCCCCCCCCCATGCTGTCAGCACTCCTCCCCATGCAGCACGGCATTGTGTACCGTGATGCACCCCTCCCCCCCAACTGGGCACATGGAGGCAGCACGGCAAACTTACATTTACACTGGCTTTGCCATGATGCCTCATGCTCCAAGGGCCAGCCGCTCTTTCCTCTCACCTGTTTCATGAGACTTCTGCCAGGAGGGAAGGATGGCCAGCCCCTGGAGCGTGAGGCATCGCAGCAAAGCCAGTTTAAATATATGTTTGCTGCATTGCCTCTGTGTGCCCAGAGAGGGTGCACCCCTTTCCCGGCTGGCACCTGGGGCAGGCCACACTCACTGCCCCGCCTTTGGTATGCCGCTGCAAGTAAATGTTTTATAAAACTGGTCCATCTACGCCCTAATAGATAAATGCCTTCGTCAGACAGAAAAGGCATGGGTACATGCAGAATTATACCCCAGATATGTTCAAGTTTTGAGATGATTTTAGAAAGATGCACATGTCTGATATAGATGGGTGCGGACCCAGCAACATTGACATGTCTGTGATGGTGCTTCAGAATGTGCATGTGCAACTCTCACCACATACATGTCCCACCTGCTAGTTTGCAAATGGAGACATGCAGAGTCATAGCAGCAGGAAAAATGTCCCTCTTTTACTGACATGCTTTTTTTGAAAGAGCAAACATTATTGAGGGAGTGAGAGAGCACCGTCGTCTTCTCTGTAGATTTGTTAGGTTGCCCAAACCAGCACATTTCAGATAGCTATTTGTTCCTAGGAACACGCACAAACAACTCTTGAGCAAAACTAGGCATTAATGTTCTTTAACTCAATTTCAAAAAACATTAAAAAAAACCAGGGAGACCATCAACAGAGACATGGATCTTAAACTTTCTTTTAACAATTTCATATTAATCCATTTCATTATCAATCTCCCCATTTCATTTCTTGATGCTGCATTAAAAATCTTTCATCAAAAAAGTCTCAGGGGTACTTATCTTTTCATCCAATCATGCTCCAGCCTTCTGCATCCACCTGATGGCATGGAATTGGTTCTGGGCTTTAAAGATATTGATGCTTTTTTAAAGGATTAGTCATTGTTGCAGTATATGCCACTGCCTTTGATTCCCTCACTCTCTCGTGGGCCATAGGCTGTAATACCATTGTTTATGTTGCTTTGTCTCTCTCCTGGCACCTTGGGCAGCTCATGCTGCAGTTGGTACTTTGGCCCTATCGCTGTGCCAGAGAGCATTCGTTTCTTTGTATTTATTTATTTACCCCAATTTGTATATATATATTTTTTTAATCAACCTAAAGTGATTCACAATTTTCACTTCTACTATTACTGCTGCTAATCATTTATATAGCTCTACAAGGTGTACACAGTGTTGTACAGAGACGTGTAAGTGACAGCTCCTGCTCATAAGAGCTTATAGTCTAATCAAGACAAACACAACTTGGGACTAGGATATATCTAGGGGAATGGTAAGGAAACACATAGGAGGTGGCAAGGAGATTTGGGGGATCAGGATCCAAAAACAGTCTCAAAGAAGTGAGTTTTTAGCCTGGATTTGAACAGGGTCACAGATGAAGCGTCACGTACTGACTCAAATAGTTTGTTCCAGGCATAAGGAGCAGCAAGGTAGAAAGATCAAAGTCTGGAGTTGGCAGCTGAAGAGAAGAGCACAGATGGAAGGGATCTGCCAGAAGAGCGGAGTTCCCGAGAAAGGGTGTAGGGAGAGAGAAGAGAAGAAAGGTAGTGAGGAGCAGCCGAATGAAGGCACTTATGGGTCAGTAGTAGAAATTTGAATTGGATGTGGAAACGGATAGGGAGCCAATGAAGTGACTTGAGAAGAGGAGTAATGAGCATAGCAGCACTAGGGGAAGATTAGCCATGCAGATGAGTTTTGAACAGAAGTGGGGAGAGATGATTCAGAGGAAGACCAATGAAGAGGAGTTTGCAATAATCTAGATGGGAGATGACTAGAGAATAGATAAGGTCTTAGTAGTGTGTTCAGTAAGAAAGGGACAGATTTTGCCAGTGTTGTAGAGAAAGAAATGGCAGATTTTAGCTTGCCACCCACCCACTCCCTGGACCTTGAGGGTTAAGGGAGGGGCTGGCCTTGAATGCCCTTGAGGGTTAAGGTTGTAGTTGTGTAGGTGCTCAAGTAGTAAGGCAAGGCAAAGAAAATTTATTTTGTGAGGTTTATTTCTCCCGCTCCGGAGTTCAAATGCAGCAGATGTAAATGAAATAATGTAGCACAAAACAAGGCTGAGAAACTTAACTAAACAAGGCTTTTTACTGCTTGGCTAAATGTCCATTACTGATCACATTCAGTTGTCATGTGACCTCCTTTCATTAACGTAACAGAAAACTCTGGTAACAGCAATGCTCCTGAATTGCACAGAATATGCTTTCACTTATTCTCTTCACATAAGCTTCTTTTGCATAGCAATCAGTGAGGTAACTTTGTTATATTCTTTCATAAAACATTGGCAAGCATATCACTTAAATGTCCTTTTGAATCACACATGTAGAGCAGTCCATCGGGACTTCCTGCTCTGTAGACGGCAGAGAAATTAAAGGCATTTCTTCCTCACAGCTGCTCATAGGCTTTGCTACATCATGAGGAGAAACTGCTCTACTTTTAAGGAACTCCCTGAATTCAGTGAGAAGTAATTCAGCCTGTGTATTTTCTGAGCTAAGCTGAGAATATCCTCCTTCAGGTAAATGCTTGTTTAATGTTCTTATCTCTTGGCAATTATCAGTGCTTTTACTTGGACAAGAGTTCAGCGTGTAAGCATTTCCCTTCCCCCACCTATCTCCAAATGAAAGTGCAGGGTTAAAACGCTTCAGCTGTGCTTGGAGAGTCTCTCAGAGTGTTAAAAGGAAAACAGTCAGGCTTCTCTTGGCTTAACCAATTACTATCAAACTGTCTGCCTTTGTTCTGTCTTTCACAATTAAAGTTCACTCTTTCTGGCTTCCCACTGTTAAGCTTGCTAGCCGTTCCAAACCCACCAGATACCTTGTGCTGGGGCTCTTTCCAGGGTAATTCTTTCTCCCTCTGCCTCCTGTTCCAAGGTTCTGCTTGGTCCTTTAAATTCCTGAGCTGTAGCCTTGGGTCTCTCAGTGCCTTTGAATTCTTCTGGTAACAGAAGTCTTTCTCTGCCCCTGAGTCTCCCAGGTCCTGTCTGCTCCTTCGTGGATCACAGCTGCTCAGTGGTTCTCTTTCCAACGGTTCCTGTTCCTGGTCATCTGACCCGTCCTCGTCCAGGTGCTTGTGTCCTGACTCCTCCTCTCCGTCTTGCTCCTGGTGCTCGTGTTCCTCCCTCTGTTTCTGTTTCTCAGTTCTTAACAAGCTTAACAAGTACTGCACTGCCCGCCTCCTGCTTGGGCGTGCCCAATCAGGGACTTGGCTTCTCTCCTGGCTTGAGGTGAGGTGTGGTTCCTGATTAGCTCTGTGTTTTTTTCTCTCATAAGAGAAAATCCTGCATTCCCTTGCAGTACCGGTTCTCTCCACCGGATCACTATCAGTTTCCATTGCTTCATAAGAGTCTCCTACGTCACAAGCTATCTGCCTCTCCATCTCACCGCAAAAACACCATACAATCAAATGGATACAATATTTATTTATTTATTTATTTATTTATTTAACTGTATTTATATCCCACTTTTCACCGGGTCACAGCGGTGGGACATATAACAGGGGGGGTGGGAATCAATAGTGGGGGGGGGCATCACCGGGGGTTCAACATTGATGATTTTGGGCGAACATAGAGACTGACAGGATAGTAGAGTTACTGGTCTGGAGTTCTTGAAGAGGAATAGGGGGGGTTCCTATTCAGAGATGTTCTTGGAATAGGACGGTTTTAAGCTGCTTTTTGAATGATGGGAGATCACCGTTGTTCCTGATGTGGCTTGGTAAAGAGTTCCAGAGGGATGGGGCATAGAGTTCAAAGGCTCTGTTGCAGGTCCGTTGTGTTGCTTTGGTTCTTTTGTGGGGGACGGCAATGGAGCTGTTGGAGGATTGTCTGGTTGTTCTGCTGTGGGTTGGGCGAGGCAGTAGGGTGCGAAGTGGGGTGCCTTGTGTTTGATGGATGGTTTTGTGGGTGAGTAGAAGAGCTTTGTACTTGATTCTTGCTTCAATGGGGAGAATATGAAGGTCTCTCAATAACAATGCAATTTACAAGGAACAATATGAAAATATACCTTCAAACAAAAACCTCCCTCCACCATCCTCAAGCCAAACCATCCTTACCAACGTCTCCACAAAAGACCCAATCTAAAACCCCAGATTACTTTCTTAACTCAAAGAAAGAAAACGGAGCACCCTCTTATATCTTCTGGCAGCAGATTCCAATAAATTAAGGTGAATACAGAAAATGCACTCACCCTTGTATGTTCAAACAATGCCTTTCCTCTTCCGGGGATTACCAATAATTGTCTTCCTATTGACAGCAACAGACGAGTGCACTGGCACACTTCCAAAGGACACTGGAGAAAAACAGTAGTGCAAATTCCATTCAAGCAGCACTTATAATGCAGTGGAGCCTTGACAAGATGGGGAGCCACATGTCGGTGCGGCTACTCCTCAAGACTTCAGCCTGGGAGGTAACACCACCAAGCCTGGAGAGTATGCAGCCTAGCAAGCAAAGTAAAGCAAGTTTGCTATGTGTGTGGGGGGAGGGCACGGGTGCAACAATGGGGGCACCATGGGGGGAGGTAATAAAAGTTTGCTTTGGGGTCCCTCATTAGAACTTGTACCACTGCTAGAAGCCATATATGCAAAGCTTTAAGAAGGCAATTTTATAAGGAGGCACCTACATTTCTTTATAAATTACTGATGTAAGTAACATAGTAACACAGTAAATGATGGCAGATAAAGACCAGTATGGTCCATATAGTCTGCCCAGCACAATGTCAAGAGTAGGTACACCTGCTGTTCTGTGCAGGCCACCCCTCCCCATGTCTTTGCCCAGGGGTGAGCCCACCACTCCATGTACTGTAGGACACCCCTATTTGTTGAGGAATTTGATGGTTAAGTTTATTTTGATATTTTCTTGTTGCTGTAAAGGGATCCACTGTGTCTGTCCCATGTAGGTTATTGTCTTTTTTAAATTAATGCATGTTGCTTTGTGTCCTTCCCATGTTCTTTCCAAACTCTACCTCTGAACACACTTTCAGCAACACTTCTCTGGTGGCCAGTGGACGCCAGGGCAGGTGGGACACAAAAATATAAGGTTAAGATTGGAGAGTCTTCTAAAGGTCCAAATGGCTCTTGGTCCTTGTAGTTGCTTTAGCTCCAATCTTCAATGAAACAATCAAGCTGAGTGGTGGGAATTAATAAGGCTTTTATTTCCCTTTTTCACAGTAGTTCTAAATAGTGGGTTACAACTTTAAAGCAAATGTCCTTAATGCAGGTAGAAAACAAACTCAGGGTTCAAAGCAAAAACTGTTATACGTCACAGGAATGAAGGTGCTCAAACAAATACAGAATGCTCTGCTGGCAATTCACCCAATCACAAGTCTGGCAGTGACTCTAAACTTTCAGAAATGCAAAGTGTACAGTCCATCTCATGGTCAGATAAATCTCCTGCCAGTTCCACTTGCATTGGCACGGTATCAGAAAGCTCTGATTCTATATCCCTGGTTTCTTGTAAAACACATTCAGGGGTTTTGTATATTTTCTGTAGCAGCTCCCAATGTCCTTGGCCGAGCCTAGGGCGTCGGCCACTTGCTGTGTTAGGCTTTAAAGTACCCTCTCTCCTTAGAGGCTTTATAGCAGCTTTATCATAGCTTTTAATATTCACAACTTTCTTATTAGGCATACATTTCTCATACCTTGTATGGCAGCAATCCTCCAGTAACCAGCTTTCTTCCACTGCCTGCCTTTCCCAGGCAGCAGCTTGGTGAAATCCTTTTCTATGCAGGTTAGGCTTACCCTGTAGCCTTTGACTTCCTTCTCCTGGTGAAGGCCTGCCTCTGTACAAGCCCAGCTTCTGGCTTTCTGACTCAGTGTGGCGTGGCTTCTCCAGCTGATTCTTGTTTGGCTTAAGGTTGCAGTTACAGCAGGGCTTTTGCCTCTGAGGGCAAACAGCTCTCGGTTTGGCTTGAGCTGACACCTCCTTAGGTCCTTCCTCAGCTCCTGAGAAATCACCTCTCCCTCCTGGGAATCCTCTAGCACTAGAGTAGTCAGGTTTCCACTTACACCTCTCTCTCTCTCAGTGCTGCCAGTGATTCTCCCCTTGCTTCTGCTTGGGCTGATGCTTCTGCTGGTGCTTCTATCTCCGAGGCTGCCGGTACTCCTTCTGCCTCTTCTCCTTCCTCTCTTCCAGTCTTCCACACTCCCCTTATGAAGCCCTCCTGCCTTCAAGGATTGGAAGCTGGTTGGCATTTCCTCGTGACCAGCTGGGCGTGGCTCTTCAGTCTCCCTGAAGACGCTCTTGCTCCCTCTAGCTGGTTCTTGGGAATATTGCAAGTCTTTTTCTCTGTGAAAAACACCTTCTTTTCTCTCAACTGGGCTCTCATCAGCCCTCGCTGCATGACACATCCCCCTTCTTAAAATATTATGGGCTGGGGAAGCCTCTTCCGCACAGCACGTAATACGAGACATTGCATCAGCATTAAAATGCAGCTTCCCGGCTCTATGCTCCACTCTAAAATCATATGGTTGTTAAGCCATGTACCACCTAGTTAGGCAGTTATTATCATTCTTCATACTGCTTATCCATTTTAGAGGGGCATTGTCCGTAATGAGGACAAATTTCTTCTCTGTCAAATAGAACTTTAAGGCTTCGATGGCCCATTTGATTGCGAGACATTTCCTTTCTATAGTTGCATACTTCTTCTCTGCAGTGGACAGCTTCCTACTGAGGAACATAATCGGGTGTTCTGCGCCTTCTTGTACCTGCGAGAGAACAGCACCCAAACCCGTCTCCGATGCTTCGGTTTGTAATAGAAAGGTTTGTCTGAAATCTACGCCTCGCAATATGGGGACTCGACATAATTTCTCCTTTAAGTTCTGAAAGGCTTCCTCCGCTTCCGCTGACCATGGTATTGCATTTGGCGCATTCTTTTTAACATTTCCGTGAAAATAGCGCTCTTTTCCTCAAAGTGTGGTATGAAGCGGTGATAGTTGCTGATGAGGCCAATAAAACTTCTCAGTTGTTTCTTATTTTGCGGTACGGGAAATTTCTTCACGCTTTCTACCTTGTCCAGTAACGGGCGCACTGTGCCACGTCCCACAAGGTGACCCAATTATTTAACTTCCTTGGCAGCCAATGTGCACTTCTTCAGGTTCAATGTTAATCCCGCTTTCCTCATGGCTTCCAGGACTGTTCCGACTTGGTGAAGATGCTCTTCCCACGTGGCACTGTGGATCACCACATCATCCATGTAGGCTGTTGCGAAATTCTGATATGGTCGGAGAATAACATCCATCAGGCGCTGGCATGTTGCAGCCGCCCCGTGTAGCCCGAAGGGCATTCTTCGGAACTGGAACAGGCCCAGGGGTGTGCTGAAGGCAGTTTTGGGTTTAGCATCACGTGTTAGAGGCACCTGCCAATATCCCTTGGTCATGTCTAGCGTTGTGAGAAATTTTGCCTGTCCGAGCCTGTCTAATAACTCCTCGATACGAGGCATCGGGTACGCGTCGAAAGTAGAGACTGTGTTCACTTGGCGGAAGTCTATGCAGAATCGTGTAGTACTGTAGGGCTTAGGTACTAGTACTACTGGGCTGCACCATGGACTATGCGATTCCTCGATGATGTTCATTTGGAGCATCTCCTGAACTTGGTCAATAACTTCCTGCCTCTTGGCCTCCGGCAATCGGTACAGCCGTTGCTGCACAATTTTTCCAGGCGGGGTGAATATCTCGTGTGCCACCAAGGCTGTCTCTCCTGGTATAGGAGTTAGCACGTCCTTAAAGTCCTCCAGGAGTTGGGTCAAATCCTGTTTTTGCTTTAAGGAGAGCTCTTCACTGATCCTTGGTGTAGGGCAATCTTTACACTCGTCTAGCCGTGGGCCAAGATCTTCCTCTGGGGGGTCATTCCCCATAGCCATCAAGCCTTCCATGTCCCTCTTCCCTGTGGAGCCGAAACCTCCAGTTCCCCGGCTCATTGGGGTTACCATGGCGACCTGTTCGAGGGTTGGGAATCCCACCCGTTCACAAATAAATTGTGCTATCCTGTCCCCCACTTTGACATCAAAGTCTTCATCTGAACAGTTGCATAAAAGGACTTTAAGTATGCCTCTATAGTCTGGATCGACTACTCCGGCAGCCACATCAATGCAGTGTTTGGCAGCGAGTCCGGATCGTGGTGCTATACGCCCGTAGCACCCTTGGGGCAACTCCACCTGGAGATCAGTACTAATTAGCATCCGTCCATGTTTCGGGACAACCTGGTCTTCGGCGCTATACAGGTCATAGCCCGCCGCTTGTGCAGATGCCCGTTGAGGACTGTGAGCTTTTTCTGAAGTTTTGCAAAATTTTAACACAAACTTCTTTGGTGGGTCTACTTGTCCTTTAAGGGGGGTTTTCTTTGGCTTTGCCCAAAGCGGGCTAGGAATTGCAATATCCTTAGGGCGAATGCAAGTGGAAATTAGTGCTTCTTGTGGAGACAAGCCCTCTTTTAGACCTCTCCTGAACTGTGGCCAATCACGGCCCAGTACCAGCTCTTGGGGTAACTTAGGTACAACGGCTATTAACATTTCTTTTCCAATGCCTAGCCCTTTAACCCACAATTTGTACACGGGATAGCGGGTAGCCGCCCCGTGTATGCATTTTATTCTAACATTACCCTCTGGCTGATCTGGAACTGACACGCCCTGATCCCTGACCACAGACCATAATTTTTGCGAAATCATAGTTTGGTCAGCTCCAGAGTCTAAAAGTGCTTTTGCATTTACCCCTTGAATCTTCACATTCAAGACAAAACCTTCACGGATTGCTTTTGGTTTTTCTCCAACAAGAGCAGTACGTGAATAACATTCTTGTTTTAGATGCCCTTTCTTTCCACATGCAAAACATCTTTTAATCATTTCTTTTGACACAACATTAGAACTTTTTAAACCACTATGTAGAGGTCATGAGACGCTTTCTAACCTCTGCGCCTCCATACCGACTGCCAATTTGGAAGTCCCCACCTTTTGCTGGGTGACCATCTCTGCTTCCAAATACCGCTCAGTGAAAGCTATTGCGTCAGCAGTGGTATGGCAACTCTGCAGGATGAGAAAGTTCTGCACTCTGTTTGGCACTGCAGACATATATTGTTCAAGTATTATCTCATCCATTAGTGTATCTACTGTCTTCCCCTCAGGCTTTAGCCATTTGGTCGCTAGACCGCGTATTCTATGTCCAAGGGCCTTAGGCGTTTCATCTGCCCTGAGAGAAGTGGCTCTAAACATCTTATTGTACAATAAAGGTGTAAGGCCTAGTTGATCCCTAATAGCACTAACTACTTCCTCATAATTATTAGCAAGAGCAGGTGGCATTGCCCTGTACGCAGCGAGCGCTTCCCCCGTGAGGGACGCTGCAAGGCGAATGGCCCATTGCTCGGGTGGCCAATTAGTGGAACATGCAATTCTACTAAAGGAATCTAAAAAGTCATCCACGTCATCAGTAGGGCTTAACTTTCCTACAGTTAGGTCATTGTATGTCCATTGTCCATCCCTTGGATTGCCTGGTCCAGTCTCCTGTAGCTTCTCTGTGTTGGCCTTAGCCAGCGCCTCCCGCTGCTGAGCCAACCAGGTTTCCATAACCTGCAGGACCGGCTGTTGCTGTGCTTGCAAAGCTTGGAGGGCCTGCGCTTGGTTTTGCCACGCAAACTCAGCTTGTCTGTCAAACTGTAGCGCCATCCACGCGCAAAGCTCCTTTTGCTCCATGCTGCACCTGTAAAAAGACAACACAAGAAAAAAAACAAGTGTGGCTCCACTAACAATGAGCTCCTTTTTTTTTTTTCTTTTTTCCTTCCCTCTGATATCCGACACAGATCAGGCTTAATTGCATGTTACCTGACATCCGTGTTGTATCAGCTTAGGAATAATCGTTGCTGTCCCACTCTGCAGCTCTCCGCCTGTGGTGTCAGCAACAGGATTTTCAGCTCACTGGTCCAGGTGTCCCCCTTCAGGATTTTCACCATCCGATCCGGTTTCTGGTTACTCCATCCCAGGTTTTACCCTCCGATCCAGTTTTCAGCTAATCTGTTCCGGCTTTTACTTTTCCGGTTTTTCATACGCTCCACTCCGGGTTTGATTCTTTTAAACCTAGGAGTTTATTTTTCTTTCTTTTGCAGTTGTAAGCACCCAATAAAACATCCTGCCAACTACGCCATTTATGTCAGCAACACTTCCCTGGTGGCCAGTGGACGCCAGGGCAGGTGGGACACAAAAATATAAGGTTAAGATTGGAGAGTCTTCTAAAGGTCCAAATGGCTCTTGGTCCTTGTAGCTGCTTTAGCTCCAATCTTCAATGAAACAATCAAGCTGAGTGGTGGGAATTAATAAGGCTTTTATTTCCCTTTTTCACAGTGGTTCTAAATAGTGGGTTACAACTTTAAAGCAAATGTCCTTAATGCAGGTAGAAAACAAACTCAGGGTTCAAAGCAAAAACTGTTATACGTCACAGGAATGGAGGTGCTCAAACAAATACAGAATGCTCTGCTGGCAATTCACCCAATCACAAGTCTGGCAGTGACTCTAAACTTTCAGAAATGCAAAGTGTACAGTCCATCTCGTGGTCAGATAAATCTCCTGCCAGTTCCACTTGCATTGGCATGGTATCAGAAAGCTTTGATTCTATATCCCTGGTTTCTTGTAAAACACATTCAGGGGTTTTGTATATTTTCTGTAGCAGCTCCCAATGTCCTTGGCCTAGCCTAGGGCGTCAGCTACGTGCTGTGTTAGGCTTTAAAGTACCCTCTCTCCTTAGAGGCTTTATAGCAGCTTTATCATAGCTTTTAATATTCACAACTTTCTTATTAGGCATATATTTCTCATACCTTGTATGGCAGCAATCCTCCAGTAACCGGCTTTCTTCCACTGCCTGCCTTTCCCAGGCAGCAGCTTGGTGAAATCCTTTTCTATGCAGGTTAGGCTTACCCTGTAGCCTTTGACTTCCTTCTCCTGGTGAAGGCCTGCCTCTGTACAAGCCCAGCTTCTGGCTTTCTGACTCAGTGTGGCGTGGCTTCTCCAGCTGATTCTTGTTTGGCTTAAGGTTGCAGTTACAGCAGGGCTTTTGCCTCTGAGGGCAAACAGCTCTCGGTTTGGCTTGAGCTGACACCTCCTTAGGTCCTTCCTCAGCTCCTGAGAAATCACCTCTCCCTCCTGGGAATCCTCTAGCACTAGAGTAGTCAGGTTTCCACTTCCACCTCTCTCTCTCGGTGCTGCCAGTGATTCTCCCCTTGCTTCTGCTTGGGCTGCTGCTTTTGCTGGTGCTTCTATCTCCGAGGCTGCCGGTACTCCTTCTGCCTCTTCTCCTTCCTCTCTTCCAGTCTTCCACACTCCCCTTATGAAGCCCTCCTGCCTTCGAGGATTGGAAGCTGGTTGGCATTTCCTCGTGACCAGCTGGGCGTGGCTCTTCAGTCTCCCTGAAGACGCTCTTGCACCCTCTAGCTGGTTCCTGGGAATATTGCAAGTCTTTTTCTCTGTGAAAAACACCTTCTTTTCTCTCAACTGGGCTCTCATCAGCCCTCACTGCATGACAACACCCACAGTGAAAATGTGCCCAATAACATTTACACATATACCGGTACTTACAGAAGGGGGTACAACATGCACATATACCGGTACTTACAGAAGGGGGTACAACATGCACCAATGACTAAAATATTTGTGTATATTCTTGCCAGATAAATCTAGGCAGCTCCTTATCAAATTATTCCCTACATATCAGTATTATCAGCTTAAATTGTACCCGGCACCCAATTAGTAACCAATGCAATGTCTTTAGCAATTCTGTAACATGGTCCTTGTTCTGCAACTCACTCGTAATTCTTGCTGCAGTATTTTGTACCAGTTGTAATCTTCGAATACTACTCTAAGGCAATCCTACATATATGAAGTTACAATAATCAGTTTGAAAATTAATACTAGAGCATGGCACATGGTTACCAGATGGGTCCAAATATTGATGCAACTGCCACACTAAACTTATTTTCCACAATGGGCAGAAATTTGGTATTCCATCCTCAAATGAGAATCTATCCATTCTCCTTGGCTTTTTGCCACTGAAATCCAGTGCAACAAAATTCCATCCAAATCTATTTTCTCTGAGAAATCAGGGTCAGCAGCTCTGCCATCCATGGTGCTACTTACTTAAAGGGTTTCGTTTGAAACATCTCAGAGATTGTCAATCAGCTTTTGTGACTTATGCTATATGGTATCCATGTGACACTCACACTTACTGTCTCCCATCTTGAGACTCCATCACCCACCAGACCATATTGACCTCTGCCCAGACCATATTGACCTCAGCCCAGAACTACCAGAATAGCAAGTATTACAGCCAAAGGAACCAAAAGCAAACATTTATCAACAGCTATCCTGTATAGATATCATCCACTGGCCATATTGGCCTTTTCCCATCATTATGGGAATAACCCTGGCTCTGGCTACCGTATTCCCCCTGGGTTCGATATTCAAAGACATTTACATGGTTTGCAGACCTGCTAAGTGGGATTCATTGGCACTAACACAGGTTAGTGCCACAGAATATCTGCAGATGCCACCTCTACCCACCCCAATGCTAACCGGTGGGCGTTCCAGTCTAACATTCTCTGTGTATTGCTAACCCGGTAGTGGATCAATTTTGCTGCTGCCTGGTTAGTGATCAGCAATTGCTGTAAACCTGATATTCAATGCTGGGCCAAATGTGATTCTGGCATTAAATATTGTCATCACCCTAGCCCGGGCCAAAGGCCTAAAGGCGCAGGGCTGCCAATGTTAGTCCTTAAATAAAGAATTATACTATTCTTGTCCACAGCTTGGACTTCTGGGACTTGTAGTTGTTTCTCCTTATCTAAAGACAGTAGTGTGAAACTAATGGTTTTTAAAGGCAAACAAGAAATTTATTTATCTTCCCCAAAGCACTAAGGCTCAACACAAACGTTAGGATTCTTCTCCAAGCAATAACATCAGGAAATTATACACAAACTAGAACTGAAACTGCTTCATAAGCCTTTAACATGTATAGCTGTTTTCATCAAACGTTCAGCAAACAAAACATAGCTTCTTCCTTCAAGGAAAGCAAAATGTCCATTTTTTTGTCTTCTGCTTCTTTAGTAATTCAAATACCAATTATGCAAGTATCCTTTCTTATTAGAAGTGGTTCCTAGCATTAACCCAGATAGGTTAACTCACCCTGTTTCTTCAGTGCTTTCTTGGTTAAAGACTTTTTATCAGAAAGCTTTCAATCTGCCTTCTGGCCCAATGAACAGTCCATTTCTAATTCCTCAGTTATAGAATCCTGCTCAGGACAATCTACCTGCATCTCTTCCTGCTCTACAGCATGTACGTCTGACTCTGAGCTTTCAGGAACTGTTTCTGGCTTAATGCTCTGTAAGAGCTCCTGGACTTCTCTCCACAGGTGCTCTCCACAATAAAGAACGTTTGTATCTGGAATGTGAGGATTCATCCTCTGGATCAACTGCCTCAGTTCTTCTAACTTGTTCAGCCCTGGTTCTTTTCAACAAGCTGGGTTCTGGTCACTTCAAGCTGTGAGTTTGTCCACCCACCTTTTGGCAACCTGAACTCTTTGAGCTGGTCCACGTACCGTTTGAACTGCAGTCTGACCCTCGTCAACAATTCTTCTAGCCACACCTCGGCTGGCTTCAGGACTAACAGCCCTCCTCCTGTAAGCTTGGCTTTCTTTATGGCTGCTACTTTCACTGCTGAGCTCCTCACCAAAATCTTCACAGTTCTCCTCCCCGGTGATCTCCTTTCTGCTCCCCGGTGCTGGCTCTCTTCCTTTTTCTCCCCTGGGTTTATAAGGCTGTTTCTTAACTAGGGTACACTGCTTCCTACTCAGGTGTTTTTCATTACTCCCCAAGCCTGCACTTAGGTTAGCAGAGCTTGGGTGTGGCCTGACTTCAGTGACTGCGTGTTTTCTTCCTCTACCTGCACTCTGAAAGCTGTGAATTCCCTGCCTGTCTCTCTCCTTAAAGGTATATTTACAATTTTCCTCTATTTCCATGGGCTCAGCAGAGCTCTCCTCATCACAATATCCAGGTTTAATGTTCAGCGCTAGCAGCTAGCCACATTATGAGCACTAGCCACTGGTGCTGAATACTGCACCCCCCCCCCCCTTTCCTTACCAAATGTGTAAAACTGAATAGTGTAATCCACAACCATATAGACGCTGGTGCTGGCATCAATGAGAGGTGATATCATAAATGTTGTGGGGGTTGCAATGTTGTGGGTGATATCATAAATGTTGTGGGTGGGGTTGCAATGTATGAGTGTGGTTTACCTATAAAACGTGCAAAACCCTTCAAAGGTAACTAATAGCAGCATAGAATAGATCAGCACATAAGATCAATTACATCGAGTATAGACAGGGAATATGTAGAGAACAAAACTGATGGCATCAAGGCATGGTAATACTGGCTACTTGCTACTGTTTGGTCATTGCCCCCCTTTGGTGCCTTGGGTTGCTACTGGCATCTGTCTGAATGTTTCATAAAAATTGAATGAAAAACTGCAATGTTAGAGTCAGAAACAGACATACTTTCTTCCCTATTAACTTTAAGGAAAAAAAATAAACAATCAAACAAAATAAATGACTTGGAAAATGAAATGAATGAAGTGACAGAAAAGGTCCAACAAAATGAAATAGAGAAACAAAGACTTTTTCTGTGCTCACATTTAATGCTCATTCAGTGCCACTGCCGTAATCACCGGAGGTGAAATTATGCTTGAGGGCAAGGAGCACATGGGGTTATTTGCATAGCAGTGGCACTTCACAAGCGTAGAAGTTAAGGAGTCATTAGCATGCTCCTTCATAATCCCATTTGCAAGATTGTTAAATATGAATACCCTTAACCACTTTGTGAAGAGATTCATCCAAGGCAAATACACAGCAGATGTAGCTGTACATAGCAGGTTAGATTGTGGTAAGATGATAACTATAACAAGTGGGGAAAGCATGCAGAGCATGGTGCAGGGAAATCTTTCCAATGCCTCTATGACATATGTCTACTAAAGGGCGTTAAGGTAACAGGCGTTAACGGCAGTGATAAGGGGTATTACATGTGTAAAGGGCACTGGACAGATAGGAGGCTTTCTGGCATAAAGGGCACTATGGACCATTTAACGTGCGTTAACAGGACATCAGGTGTTAAGGCATCAAGAATGCACCTTAATGTCCGAAAATGGCTGTAATCCTAACGCTGGATAAAGGAGCACCAAGGAAAGTCAATGTACAGGTGATGGATGGAAGGACAGGTGGGAGTTGATGGACCTGCCAGATCCGTGGGCACCCTATGTGGCAGTCAGTAAATTGGTCGAGCATGTGGGAGGCTGCTGTAGAAATGCACGGGGGGGGGGGAGGGGGGTGCTAATGTAAAACAGTGCAATGTCAGTTTGTGGCATAGGATGGGGAAAACGTGTCCCGCAGCGGAGTCAGCAGTGGCAAGATGTGTGCAGTGACAAGAGGACAAAGTAGGAGTGGTGAGAAGCAGATCTGGCACAGGAGAGGCATGCATGAAGAGCCGGAATGTGGAAAAGAGTACCATTCTAGGCCATGGTGTAGCAGCCTGCACAAGAAGACATGACTGCACACAGCCGACAGAGGCAGATGGACGGGCTAAAGGAAGGATGGCGGCAGAGGAGAGGTGGTATGGGTTGGCAGCACGGATGTGCCATAGGTGCCATTCCCAGTGTATTTGTACTGTTGTGAAAATGTGCACCACTGCCACGTGGAAGGCCTGATACCAGACATGTGGGTCTCACATCTGTCCCAGCCACAGAGCCACCATACAACAGCCCAGACTAGTGTGTAGATGATAACTAGACAGGTGACCTCCAAACTGGGAAAATGGGAAGTGTACAGACATAAGGTGATACCTGCAGGTGGCTACAGAGGGGTTGGATATGTGTGCATGTACTGCACAGATGACATGGAGCCAAAGCTACACAGCCACAGTTATTATAGCATACATGACTCATGCTACACAAGCAGGTTACATCTGTATGCATGTAACTGCCTGTTAGTATCCCGTTGCATCAGTGCAGTCACATTGGGATACCTTGTACCGAAAACATTGTAATGTCTGATAAAAAAAGAAAAAAAAACAAACAACAGGGACTGCAAGTGGCCTAGTGGTTGGGGCAAGTTGCCTCAGGCTGGAAGGTTGGGGGTTCAAATCCCACTAGAGGATAGCAACCTTGGGCCAGAAGGACTGGAGTTTCTAGTCCCACAGGTGCTCCTTGTGGTCTTGGGCAAGCTGCTTAACTCTCCATTGCCCATGTTCCCTGTAAGCATTAGTGGTATGTGTCTCATATCCCATTGTGTTAAATGTATCCCCCCCCAATTGTGTGTGTGAGACCACCTTGATTGAAGGATAAGGTGGTATACAAAACTGTCTCAATAAATAAAACCTGCAGTCAGCTGAGGCAATGAAGGGTTAGGTGACCTGCCCAAAGTTCCAGAAGGAAGTGTAAGCAATCCACAAAGGATGTTGCATATATCTAACAGCACAATAAAACCTTCCAAAGTGTCACAAAAAAAAAAAAGTGCTGGTGGGCCTTGAACCCCCAGTATCCTGGGTTCTAAGTTTGTGCCATGACCATTACACCACACCTCCAAACAGGTGGACATCTGCAGGGTAAACATGTATGACCCTCTGCAATGTGCTGTAGCACAGCCAACAAAGCCATGCTCTTAGAAGGGCATGATGGCAAAGAGTCTATTTTGCTGGCCCAAATTGAGGGCAGAATGCATAACAAACTATAAGGCTGTGTGTCTGCCAGTCATAGCAGAGCTCTGATTGTTACAGGCATGAAAATGATTCTGAGTAGCACAGAGTCACGAAAAGAATAAGTAGGAATTGAGCCCCTGTCCCCTGCTTATGGAGATATTGCACTAACCAGTAAGCTACATTTCCATACATTTTTGCACAACAATGGCTGGATAGAAAGAGACTAGAGGTCACTGCCTAAAATGTCTGCTGTGTGTGCCGATATATAGGTTAGCCTCTCCAGTACCCATGATACAGTGCATATATAAAACAATGGTCTACTGCTGATCACCAAATGGAGAATGCACTGATTCATCACCTCAGCTCAGTAGAATGCACTGACAGTGTGTGATATAAGCACAGAGCAGCTACAAACCATGCTATTGAACAGTTTCTGCGGTCACCCTGAGAGTGAGGATTGGCACCCAGACCCTGGTCCCCAGGCCTTGCACTGCTAGAGACAGTTTTTGTTGACCATACTGCAGATCTACATCACTGCCAGTGTGTTGTAGTTATTGTCTGTAGTGTGTCATGCTAATCACCTTGTTTATTGCAAGCTTGCAGTATGTTATAAGTGGTTATCACATCTAGGTCCTGTGTTCTACCCCTGTTGGACAGGGATCCTCCTTGAACAATGCATGTCAGTGCCTAGCATTACAGCAGTAGGTACCATGCATGCCAACTACAATGTGGACTGACTAAGTCAGGGGTCCCCAAACCTGTCCTGGAGGGCCGCAATCCTGGCAGGTTTTTGGGATAGCCCTAATGAATATGCATGAGATATATATGCATTAGAGATATCCTCCCAACCTGACTGGTTTGTGGCCCTCCAGTACTGGATTGGGAGACTCCTGCCTTACACCTCTGTCATTTAAGATTGTGAGTGAGCAAGGTACAGATGTCCTAGACATCAAAAGGGTAGATAGACTTTGTCACAGTCCTCCTCGCTTCTCACCACCACCAAAATGTTGTCAATTAGACAACTTTTTGGTGGTGGTGAGAATCGAGGAGCAATGTGACAAATTCTGTCTACCCTTTTGATGTCTAGGACATCTGTACCTTGCCCACTCACAATCTTAAATGACAGAGGTGTAAGGCAGGAGTCTCCCAATCCAGTACTGGAGGGCCACAAACCAGTTAGGTTGGGAGGCTATCTCTAATGCATATATATCTCATGCATATTCATTAGGGCTATCCCAAAAACCTGCCAGGATTGCGGCCCTCCAGGACAGGTTTGGAGACCCCTGGACTAAGTCTTCTATCATCATCTTGCTGGTTCTGCCATGACCACGATAAGAAGAGTAGAAATGATTCCTGTTCCAACAATCTGGAACTACCAATACACCACAGCAAGCACTGCTAGCCACCACAATGCTATTCTAGCCAGGCACATAACAAATGGGGCTAGTCTGCTCACACCACACCACATGGACAAAGATCAAACAGAGGCATATACCACAGTGATTGGCCTTACAGGAAAAGGCACGCTATGTGGATACATAGCTGTGCCATTGTAACAGCTCAGTCAGAGTGAGAGTGTCCTCACAGCATAAACCGCTGTGGCCACCCAGGCTATGCACATGGCAGACAGGCACTATGAAGTCTCAGTCATTGGCCCTACCTCTGATGCAGACACATCTTGGGCAAACCGCTCTGTTTATGGCCATACCCACAATCCTTTGCTCCTCATCATGCACATTTGCAGACTAACATTGGGATCAACCTAGGCAATGCAAGGCACAGTGCACGGCAGAAGGCCACACACACAGATGCTCACATTGCCGCACTGTGCAAAAGTGGGGAAGGTTGGCATTCCTGCCTGCCACTTTGGTCTCCGTATCAGCTCAAGCATTGTTAACGTATGCTCATTGTGCAGGTTCTAGTAGCATCCTCTGACATTAATGCTTGCTTAGCGTGCTGATGCAATCAGGCTGACTTTCCATGCAGTCTGTCTGTGTGGCTAATGGGTGTCTGTACCCTTTTTGGTCAGTTCATTCAGGGTTGCACATGCTGGTGCTGTACCTGCACTGTAGATTTATCCACAGGGCTATGCAATGCATGATCCACAGCAGGGTATTGAACATGTGACCTGTAAGAAAACATAACTTTTTTACAGAATAACAGACTCCTCATTGAAGCAAAGAAAAACTTTTATTACATTCTTGCAAGAAATGGTATTTTGAATAAGCAGGCACACCTATCCTTTGTTCTACAGTTCTTTTATAGCATAATATGTCCTCTCCCTCTTCCAGCATGTCTATTTATTTATTTAATCAGTTTTATATACCACCTTATCTTCAATCAAAGTGGTCAACAAGACAACAGAGGGACTACATCGAGGGGGGGGGGGAGACAACAAGATAGTACATTACAGTAAACTACAGTACATTACATTAAATTATACATAAACTACAGCAAAATTACATTTCATAATTCATTACAATTACATTAAACAAATAACTGCAGTCTTACAAAATGTTAAAATAATTTAAACATTATAGGAAAATTGAAATTCAAAGGGTTAAAACATTTTGTTCTATTGGAATTAGATTAATTGCCATATGCTTCAATAAATAGGTACGTTTTAAGGGACTTTCAAAAATCTTTGATATCATACTCATTTCTTAAATCACTAGGAATAGAATTCCATAGTTGTGGTGCCATAAAGGAGAAAGCCCTATTAGATGTCATTTGTTTGGAACTATTAAACTTCAAGTGGGAATTAAGTCTGTTAGTAGACTGTGAGCGTCTGGGCCTTGTCTACTGTCTCACTCCACTTCTTGCACTTCTTGCACTTCTCTCCACTTCTTGCACTTCCGCACCTGTGGCAGGCTACGTGTTACTAGCCACGTAGTCTCTCCTTCCAGGATGCATATATACAACAAAGGGAGTCAGAAAGTTATTACATACAATATTATACTACATTACATTGTAAAACTAACATATCACATTTGTTTATATCATGACTATAGCAGAGAGACTGAATGAATTCTTTGCTTCAGTCTTTACTGAGGAAGATGTAGGGATGTTACCCAAGACTGAAGTGGTATTTAAAGGTGATACTGCAGAGGAATTGAGAGAAATATCGCTACACCGGGAAGATATATTACAACTATTTGATAAACTGAATAGTAGAAAATCACCTGGACTGGATGGTATACATCCCAGAGTGTTGAAAGAACTGAAATATGAGATTGCAGACCTGCTATTGGTAATCTGTGAACTTTCATTAAAATCATCTGTAATACCTGAAGATTGCAGGGTCGCCAACGTAACACCAATTTTTAAAAAGGGTTCCAGGGGTGACCCGGGAAATTACAGACCGGTGAGCCTGATGTCAGTACCAGGGAAAATGGTAGAAACCATCATAAAGAACAAAATTACACAGCATGTAGATAGTCATGGCCTAATGGGAGACAGCCAACATGGCTTTAGACAAGGAAGATCTTGTCTTACTAATCTGATATGTTTTTTTGAAGGTGTGCATAAACAGGTAGACAAAGGTGAGTCGGTTGATATAGTATATCTGGACTTTCAGAAAGCTTTTGACAAGGTCCCCCATCAGAGACTTTTGGCGAAGCTAAAAAGTCATGGGATAGGAGGCAGTGTACTATTGTGGATCGGGAACTGGTTAAAAGATAGAAAGTAGAGGGTAGGGCTAAATGGACAATATTCCCAATGGAAGAAGGTGAATAGTGGAGTACCCCAGGGATCTGTACTGGGTCCGCTACTTTTTGACATATTCATAAATGACCTGGAAAAGGGAATAACTAGTGAGGTTATCAAATTTGCAGATGACACAAAACTGTTTAAAGTTGTTAAAACCCAAGAGGATTGTGGAAAACCGCAGGAGGATCAGGATAAATTGGAAGACTGGGCATCCAAATGGCAGATGAAATTTAATGTGGACAAGTGCAAAGTTATGCACCTAGGAAAGAACAACCCACACTATAGTTACACGATGCAAGGCTCCACATTGGAAACCACCACCCAGGAAAAAGATTTAGGAGTCATCGTGGATAACATGTTAAAACCCTCCGCCCAGTGTGCAGCGGCGGCCAAGAAAGCAAATAGAATGCTAGGTATCATAAGGAAAGGGATGGAGAATAAAACAAAGGATATTATAATGCCTCTGTATCGCTCCATGGTACGACCGCACCTTGAATATTGTGTGCAATTCTGGTCACCGTATCTTAAAAAGGACATAGCGTTATTAGAAAAAGTACAGAGAAGAGCCACCAAATTGGTGAAGGGGATGGAAGGCTACTCCTATGAAGAGAGGCTAAAAAGGTTAGGGCTCTTTAACCTGGAAAAGAGACGGCTGAGGGGAGATATGATAGAGGTCTATAAATTAATGAATGGAGTGGAACGGATAAACGTGGATCAATTGTTTACGCTATCAGAATATAGAAAGACTAGGGGACATGTAATGAAGCTACAGGGTAAACTATTTAAGACAAATAAGAGAAAATATTATTTGAGAAAATAACGTGTAATCAAACTCTGGAATTTGTTACCGGAGGATGTAGTAAGGGCTGTTAGTATAGATGGGTTTAAAAAAGGTTTGGACAAGTTCCTGGAGGAAAGGTCCATAAACCACTATTAAAAAGGGACCCAGGATATCAATGCTTGACCCAGTACAAGCATTGTGGAACCTGTGTCTTTTGGGGATATTGCTAGGTACGTATGACCTAGATTGGCCACTGTTGGAAACAGGATACTGGGCTTGATGGACCTCGGTCTGACCCAGTATGGCATGTCTTATGTTCTTATGACCTCCACCCATATACACCATGGCTTTGTGTGTTGAGCCACAGAGCTTCCATATGGAGATAACTGTCCCTGGGGCTGACATGTTACTCATTAGTCAGACCAGGGCGCATGTAATGTGATTGCCATGTAGTACCATCACATTGGTCTTGTCTGCTGCAGGCACCAACACCCCCATACAATGCTGCCATGCCAGCATGCTGTTGGTGTGCGTGGTGTGCAGTACTGGTCAGTCCACCATATGGCTTTGGCAGATGCCTAGGGTGCCAGGTTCAGATGGGTGGGCAGAGTCACACATTGATAGACACACCATCCCCCCAAATAACTGCCGCGGCCAGAACCCCATCACCACCTGCTTCTAATACATCTTGGGGGGAAGCAGGCAACCACAGCTGTGGTATTTGCCCAGGCGCCTGCATTTTGCAGCTTCCTGTAGCACCTAAATATGTACACTCTGGAGGAGAGGAGGGACAGGGGAGATATGATTCAGACCTTTAAATACGTAAAGAGAAATAATGAACAAACAAACCTCTTCCAAAGATGGGAAAACTGTAAGACTAGATAGAGGGCATAACATGAAGCTGCAAATTGAAAGGCAATGTCAGGAAATACTTTTTCACTGAAAGGGTGGTGGATGCTTGGAGTGCCCTCCCGATGGAAGTGGTGGGGGTAAATACAGTGACAGAATTCAAAATTACATGGGACCGACACAGTGGATCCCTTTACAGCAACAGGATAAAATAAAAATAAACTTAACTAATTAATTTTTCAACATACAGGGGTGTCCTACACGGAGCGGTGGGTTCACCCCTAAAACAAAGACATGGGGAGGAGTGGCCTGCACGGAGTGGCAGGGAGTGACAGGTGCACCTACTCTTGCCATCTTACTGGGCAGACTAGATGGACCATACTGGTCTTTATCTGCCGTCATTTCATTTACTATGTCACTACAGCTGCTGGCGCTTTTATTTTCCACCTCCAGATCTGGCTTCTGCAGCAGTGGTGGGGCTGACTGGGGTCCCTGTCTAGGGTGCCAGGAAACCTTGGCCTACCCCATGTGGTGCTTCACCTTTCCAAAGCAGCAGCATGTCTGTGTGCAACCAATGTCAATCAGGGATCATGACGGACATCACAGATGTGCCACCTGGGCAGATGCCTGGACTGCCTTGCACCTCAGCAACCCCCACTGCATGACTGATGTGCCACCTTCTTTGCCCCATTTGCACCATCAACATGGTGCCCTTTAATGCTTGGGCACTATGCTGTTGCTGCTAATGAAGCACTACTATCACTCTCTTGGGTTCCCCTGTCTGTGCATTACATTGCAGACGTTAAAATAGGCTCTTTCCCCTCATTTTTGTGTGCTGTTATGTGTGTGCATGTTTGTATGGACGTACAAGTGTTTGTGTGTTATTGCATCTGCGCTTGTAAATGTGCCTGCATGCTTGCAACTGTGTACATAAATGCTTGCATGTATTTGTCTGTGCATATATGGATATGTTAGTATATGTGTGTATATTTATATTTGTGCTGTTTCTCTGTGTGTCTGTGATTAGGAGAGGAAATATGAGGGGAGAGCAATTTGACAGTTACACATCCGGAATCAGTAAGTTATGGTGAATTAGTATTTGCATGCTTCAGTTGTTGGACTAGCTTTTCATAAAGTAATTCATTAAGGCATATTTTGGTGCCTGAGCCAAATGCAAGGAGGTAGTTTTGGGGGTAGAGGTACTTTGCAGTGGGGCAGTTATGGTGGGGAGTTTTTGGGGGTGGAGACAGACCGGAAGGATATTTTTGAGGGTGGGAAAGTTTGTAAGGTGGTGTTACAGTTTCAGGGAGTAGTTTTAGGGGGGGGGGGGGTTGGACAGTTGGCAGAGTGGTGCAGCAATTGTGAGGTGGTAAATTTTTGCTGTGGAAGCAGTTTTCAAGGTGGTTGGGAAAATACAGGGAAGATAGTTAGCAAGGATGTAGGACAGTGACAGATGGTAGTTTTTAGGAATAGTTTGCAGGATTGTGGGGCATTTGGGGGAATGTTATTTATTAGTGGGGCAGTTTTCAGGGTGATAAGGCAATTGCAAAGGAGTATTTTTTAGTAGAAGGGCAGTGTGTGGTGTATTGAGGCAGGTGCATGTAGGTGGATGTTTGGGCTAAAGCATTTTGACGGGCAATGGGGAAATTGCAGCAGGATAGTTTTTGGTGTTGGGGCAGTTGTGGGGAGGGTTAGATTTTGGGGGTGGGCAATTGCATAATTTCAGGGCAGTTGTGAAGGTTGTCACGCCCTTGCCCCTTACTTCCAGTATGGAGGGGTGGGGTTATCATGGAAAGTTTCACCTTTTTAGCCTTTAATTGACTGGTTCCTTTGCCATGCTCTTTGGGAAAGGTAGTTCAATCACAATCCACTTGGCTTCAGGTAGAAAAAAACACTTGTAGTTGGCTCAAATGATAAGGCAATGACAGAATTTATTGACTCAAATGCAAGGTTCACAAATACGACCCTTGGCTACTTTCTCCAGGATTCTTGATAATACACATCAGGACATAAATAAACTCAAAGCAAACTTTCAGCTTATAGTGTTCTTCAACTCAAAGGAAAAGCCTTTTAACAGTCAATGTTACCAGCTTGGCTAGCATTGCTCTTTAAAGCAAACAAAAACAGCATTTCTCAGTGGCAGGTTTCTGTTCTCATAGTCCCAAACACTTCCAGGCTGGTTTGTCTCCTTACAAACAAAGTAAAACTTTTAACAGGACAAAAACTTCTCATAAGCAAATAATGCTCTATTCCATGCTTTAGGAATATTCAAAAACAAAGCCAAAAACTTTCCTTCCTTTCACCATTAGCTTGGCTTCTTGCCGGTGCACTGCTCTGGATATCAGATGTTTATCAAACACAATCAGAGAGCTTCAGCTTGCTCTTGCTTTCTCAGCAAACGTATTTCTTCTTTAACACAGGACATGCACAAAACCATCCACAGGCTTTCAAGGTTACCTGACTCTGAAGGTTTTCTCTTAAGGGTGGTTTTCTTTCAATCCCTCTGCAGTAAAGGATTGGCACAAGGAGCAATCCATGTATGAGTCTTCATCATTCACAGCTAGGTCTGGTTCGCCTAGTTGCATAGGCTCTACCTCTCCTTCCAGTTCACAGGGTTCAGCTGACTGCCTTCCGTTAGAGCTGAGAGTATCCCTTGCAACTGTACACTGCTCTGTATTAGACAAGCTTTCAAGGCTCATACCTGGGCCTGGGCTTGTAGCAGCTTCTCCTCCCTCATGCTCTGGCCACCATTCTCCTGTGCTTCCTCGTCCTGTCTTCCAGCTTGTGTTTCTGCTTGGGTCTCTCCCTGAGACTCTCTCTGGGACTCTCCTCCTCCTCTCCCTTGCTTCTTTCTCTATCCTAGACTTAAATCCCCAAGGCTCCAGCCCCACCTCTTCTCCTCTCATGTGACGGAGATCAGCTTGCCTCCTGGCAGCTGGGTAATTAGGGAACTCAGTGATGTAAGGGTCCTTTACACTGGGTCTGTATTTTTTCCCACATGTCAAGTTTCATCCTATTCTGTTGATTTTCCTGACAGTTATTTTACCCCTAGACAGACATTCTCAACACCTTTTGTATATTTTTTTCCAACTTTTTTTGGACTGGAAAGAATAATAAAATGACTAAGGGGTATGTTTACTAAAGGGCGTTAAGGAAGCAAGTGTGCTGTTAATGCTTGTTATTGGCACCACTGTGCCCTTAACGCTGCAAAAAAAAGCTGCTTTAATGGCTGTAAATGCTCTTGCAACGTTAAGGGTGCAGTAGGCGGAGAGTGGGTATTAACAGGGCAGTGAGTGGACATTAACAGTGGATGCTCCCTTAACACCTGTTGCACAATGTATGTAAAAGACCTTTAATGCTGGGAACCCTAACGCCAGGTAAAACCTCACAGAAAGGGTGTATTTGGAGGGGAGAGAGTCTATTTAAACGTCTGTAATGTGATACACAGACAGGGCAGCCCAAGTTAGTGATAGTAGTGCTCCATTAGCAACAACAGCATGCTGTCCAAGCATGAAAGGGCACTATGTTGATGATGCTTGTGAAGAGATGGCTTGTGAAGCATGCAGTGTGGGTTGTTGATGCACATGGTAGACCAGGCAGATGCCCAGGTAGCACATCTGTGATGTGCGTCATCATCCAGAAGCTGCCTATCTTGCCTAGTCAACAGCAAGGCCTGCTGTACGGTCAAACATGCTCATCACGCATACTTCCACATAGCCAGACATCAGATGAATCAGTTCCATCAACTACCAATTGTGCTTGCATCCATACCTTCTCCAATGGCTTCCCTGCCCCCCTTTCAGCATTTCAGAGGCTTTCCTGTGTTAAGGTGCATGCAAGACACTTTAACGCAGCATGTCCTGTTACCACACGATAAGTGTCCAATACCACCCCTTAATGTCTTGTTACTGCATGTTAAGTGTCCATGACCACCCCTTAATGCAGCATGTCCTGTTACCGCACATTAAGGGGTATGTTTACTAAACTATGGTAATGTAGCAGCAGCATGTTAACGTTACTTAACGTGCGTTAACGTCACCGGCCGTGGTAAATACCCCAGAGGGTGGAGAGAGGGAAGAGAGAAGGGGTCAATGGGCGGGGAGTGGGCGGGGAGAGGCTCCTTTTACACTAACGCGGGGAAATGAAGGGCCGAACATTACCGGGACTGAAAACCTGTTGTTAGATGCACATTTGCAGGAGGGTGAAACCATTTCAGTGTCAGCAATCTACAACATAGGCAGGGAGCCCAAGAAAAGTGATAGCAATGCTCCATTTGCAACAACAGCATAGTGCCCAAGTATGAAAGGCCACTATGGCGATGGTGAAAATGGGGCATAGAGGGCTGCAGGCGGGACATGTAGTGGGGGCAGCTGGGACACAGGGTGGACTAGGCAGTTGCCTAGGTAGCACATAGGAACATAGAAACTGGAAATCAACAAGACAGCAGCTGACAAAGGCCAAACACAATCCACCTACATCTAGCTGGTCCACCCTAGCTAACAGTTGCCATGGCACTGACCTGACATCCCCCCAGCCAACCCTCCCTCAAACGGAAGGGACATAATATTGGCAGGTAGTGATGGGGGGGATGTGAGGATGCCCATGTATGCCTCCCCACCCCAGATACCACTCCTTAGGCGACCACCTACCCACACAGTGGATGGCCTGGGACTGCGCACTACCCGCACCGACAGCATATGGTCATGTCAGCATAAAAGGGGGGAGGTGTGCCCGTGCTGGAGGGGGCAGTAGCACCTGCCTGCAGTGGACCTAGGCCATGCCCTTACCAGTATGTGGTGTGCAGTGCAACATAAAAGGTCTGGCTGAGGAAAAGTACAGGTAGCTCCAGGGACTACTGTGCATCTGTAGTAAGAGTGTGGTGCAGTACACACAGCCAGGGTGTGAAGAAGCAGAGAGTCACAGGTTCAAGTCCCAGCTGCAGAGTATGTCCCTATATTTTACCCTGCAATGCAGATATAACAGCAACATGTGCAAAGCCCAAAGCAGCAGCAGCAAATGGGGCACAAACACCCATTCACACAGGCTCCACAATCCAAAGCTGCATGGAGAGTCAGGCTGTTGGCCCCAGCACAGAGCTGCAGTTATCATCAGAGCACTATTACTACCTCCTGCACAATTTATCAGTGTTGGCACTATGATCAGGACCAGTGTGGAGGGCAGGGTTGCCAACCACCCCTATCTTTGCACAATGCTGCAATAGCAGTGTGTGTGTGTGTATCCATTGTTTTGTGGCTGCCCACACCTCACTGGGCCCACAATGTCCCACTGTTACCAGCGTTAGCCAAAATATGTGCATAATGAGGAGCAAGGTATTGTGGGTATGGCCCAGACAGGGCAGATTGGCCAGGATGCATCTTTACAGGGTGTGGGGCAATGGCTGGGACACTGTAGTGCCCAACCACTGCCTGCATGGACAGGGTGGCCACAGCATGTCATGTTGGGAGGACATTCTCACTCTGACTGATCAGTGACCATGGCATGTCTAGGTTCCCACATAGCGCTCTGCATTATCTGTCTCCAGTGGTACTTGTGTTTTCTTAATGCTGGGGGCCCAATCACTGAGCTGTTTGCTTGGTGTATATAGGTCCTCTGTGAGCATGCTCTATGAACTGGCTAGTGGACTGTCTTCAGTTAGTCTGTGCATGGTTGGAACATCTTGTAGGGTGCTGCAGGTACAGTCTGATTGTGGTGTGAGACAGTTGAAGTTTTTCAGACCTAACTCCAGCATTACTGCTGGTCTGCTACTGCCCCAGTCACAGGTAGGGTTCTGGCCTATCAACCCTGGAGAGCTGTCTTATACCAACAGGATTGAGGCTGCTTCACTGGGGCTTTGGCACCTATTTCTTACCTACAAAAAGGGTAATTGGGCCCTTTGGGGTATATAGTGCATACCACTTTGACTTTGACCTGCAGAGGTACTACTACACAAACCTACTGCAAGTTTAGAAACCCCCCTGCCCTGATAACAGGTGCCCATGTCAGCCAGACCCTAACACTGGGTATGCACAAATCTGGGTGGGGTCTGGTCACAGAAGGCCACAATGATTACAGATGGACACAAAACTACCTTCAGATGCACTGCAAGGAACACCTGTCACACATTGATAGCAATGACAAAGTACAGCAAGACCTATCTCTAGCACCACATGTACTGCAGACCTAGTGCTGGGTGCCAATCCTATCCCTCAGGGTGAACACAGAACCTGCACAATGGCATGGTCTGTAGCGACTCTGTAGCAGTATCACACACTGTCAGTTCGTCTTTCCAAGCTGAGGTACCAGAGAGGTGCAGACCCCATTTGGTGATCAGCTGTAGTCAGCTGTTCAGTATGTGCATTGCATCATGGGTACTAATGGGGTTACCCTATCCTGGCACTCAGAGCAGACAGTTTGTGTGGTGACCTGCAGTTCTTCTGTACCCAGCCATTGCTGTAAGATACGCCATGGAGGGATAGCCTACTGGTTAGTACAATTCCATTCTTGGCAGTGTTCATGGTTTCTATTCCTCATTGTTCCCTCCTTTCATGCCTGTCCTACTCAATTAGTTTGCATGCCTGTAACAGTCATATTTTTGCAGACCTATGCTGCCAGCCCATAATACCCTCGCTACAGTTGCCAACATTCCTTCGGTACGTCTATCTGCGTCTGTCAGCTGTGTAGAGTCCTATCTGCCTGTGCAGGCTGCCACCCCATGTCCTGCACGGCTACCCTTTCCTGCATTGTGCCTCTTCATGCTTGCCTCACCTGTGCCTGATCTGCATGGCACCACCGCTCCTCTGTCTACCCATCATTGTAACTATCCTGCCACCTCCGCCTCCACTGGGAGACACGTATTCCCATCATCTGCCACCCACTGTCTTTCCAGTGCTTTACATTGCCAACACCCTGTGCTGTGGTACAGTTGCCCCCAGCATGTTTGTCAGCAGTACTGCCAGCCACATGGGATGCCCGCAGATATGGCAGGTCCAGCAACTCCCAGCTCTCTCTCCTTCACTCACCTGTTCATTGTCTTTCCTCGGTGCTCTATCTAGTGTTAGGGCTACATCTGTTTCTATGCCTCACAGGTCATGCATGTCATCCTGAGGTACCTTGCAGTCCTTAGGGCACACTAACCTAGGGCACCATAACCTTGTTAGACCACCTTAACCTATGGTTTCATAACCCAGGGTGCCTTCTAAGGTGCCTTGTCCAGGGGTGCCTAATACGGCGCTTAGCCTAAAGAGCCCTATAGGGCGCCTTACTAAGTGCCTTATGAGGCACCTTATAAGGCAGCTAATAAGGCACCTTATAAGGCACCTAACAAGGCATCTTATAAGGCACATTACAAGGCACCTTACAAGGCACCTTATAAGGCATCTAACAAGGCATCTTATAAGGCACCTTATAAGGCACCTAACAAGGCACATTACAAGGCACCTTATAGGGCACATTACAAGGCACCTTATAAGGCACCTAACAAGGCCTTGTTAGGTGCCTTATAAGGTGCCTTGTTAGGTGCCTTGTAATGTTCCTTATAAGGTGCCTTGTTAGGTGCCTTATAAGGCGCCTTGTAACACGCGTTAGTCTAAGGCGTCTTGTAATGCACATTACCTGACACGGCTTGCTGTAATGATGCAATGCCCACGCCTTTATATGGGCATCCATAACACTACCGGGGAACTTAACACGGGTAACATTACCGGAGTTTAGTAAACATACCCCTAAGTGTCCACTACCACCTCTTTTTTTTTAAATTTATCGATTATTAATGAAGAATACATCCAAAAATCACATTGAATGAAAAGAAAATGGGTATTACAGAGAAAAAGGAAAAATGGAAACCATCCTAAAGATACTAATCTCCCATTTACAAAATTAGACCTCAAAATAAAGAAATATTGAGGAAATACTAGGAACAAACTATACACAGAGAGTAAAGCACCCCTAAAAGGGGTCGTAAATTGTCTAACCACTAAACATAATACAGACAGGTGGAGATTTAGGCGCCAGCCGAATGTAACGGGCCAGCCACTTTAACTATCACAACTTCCCTAGCTTCCAAGAACTCCTGTAGTTGCCTAGGGTCAAAAAACATATATATTTTCTGTTTAAATACCACACAACACTTAGCAGTAAATTTAAGCTGAAAAGTTGCCCCAAGAGCCAAAATCCTGGGGTGAAGGGCCAGAAAGTTCTTCCTTCTCAGTTGTGACACATGAGATACATCAGGAAATATTCGCACATTAGAGCCTAGGAAAACTTCATTAAAGTTCTTGAAATACAATATAAGAATATAAAATTTATCCGACTCCAGTGCCAGAGTTACAAGGAGAGTAGCTTTATCTGTAATGACCCCCAGGGAAGATTCCAAAAACCCTGTGAGGTCACCTACTCCAGGACAAACAGGAGGGATATCGGAACCTTGATCCCGTAACCCCAAGGACAAATACTGGGCCCTAACCAGAGGGGGGAAGTGCTCCGGAGAAATCTTCAAAATTTCCCCAAAATACTTCCTCACCATCTCCATAGGTGACATTAAAGGAGACCGTGGAAAATTCAGGAACCGCAGGTTACACCGACTGACCTGATTTTCCAGATATTCCATTTTTCTGGAAGACACAGTCCTGTCTTCAACCTCAGCAGCAACCAAATCCCGAAGCTGCCCAACATCCTGCTCCAGCCTGGAGAGTCTCTCAACTTGCTTGTTCTGGACACCAGTGAGGGTAGCACATGTTGACTTCTTCCCAACAATCTCAGTACTCACAGTACCAAGTACATTCTTCAGAGACGTGTTTAGAGCAGCCAGTCCATCCCACAGCATTTCAATCATAATCACCGCAGGTCTCTCCAATGAAAACTCCCCTGAAAGATCCTCCACTCAGCCAGGTGCTGCCACAGCTTGCCCCTCCAATGTATCTTCTCTCACAGCTGCCCTCTGCTGCACCCCGACACCAGTATACAAAGAAGACCCGCTGATGCACCTCCTAGCTCTCCCTTTACTGGCATGCTCACTGGCAGGCCTTCGGGAAAAGCAGCTCCAAGCGGGGAAATACTTCCGGGTCACGGTGGGGGGGGGGGTATGCTGCTCCTGCGAGAGCCAAACCCCTGATGTGCTCAGGGATGACACTCCTCCTGCCGCCCCTGCCAAAGACGCTGCTCCCACGCCGGCCATGAAACTGCAGTCTGTCAGTGTTCGCTGGCTTGAGGGTCCCAGCAAGTCCATCCCAGGAGGCAAGGCAGCCTGCTTCCATTACTTCCGCCCCATAGCCAAAGTTAAGGAGCACACCGCAAAAACCACAAACACTGACAAGACGCCGCCTCACAGGTCAGCATCTTCTGTCGCCATCTTGTTACTTCCCCCACTACCACCTCTTAACGCCAAAATGCCTCTAACATGCCCAGCATACTTACCACATGGTAAACCCTTATTGCTGCCATTACCGCTTGGAAAGACATGCTCCCTTACCACCATTTAGTAAACATCCCCATAGTCTTAAAATGGGCCTGCACCTGGTTCTGAAGAAGCCAAAAATTCTGACAAATGACAAAATCAATAATTTCATTCTTGATGGAAAAGAAATAGAAATAGTAGACGACTTTAACCTGCTTCAATCAATAATCAATAAGGAAATGACACACAGTCAAGAAATCCGACAATGCTTTGCCCTTGGTAGAATGGCTATGAAGGTCCTAGACAAGATTTTCATGTGCAAAGATGTCTCTCTGCATACAAAGATTTGACTTGTCCAAGCCATGGTAGTTTCAGTAGTCTCATATGGATGAAAAAGTTGGACAAAGAAGAAGAAAGACAGGAAGAAAATCTACGCCTTTGAATTATGTTGCTGGCAAAGAATACCGGGCCTGATATCTATAGCAATTAACATGGTTAGCAGACCGGCTAATCACATTAACCATACTGACTTGGATTTTCAGTGGTGCCATTGAATATCCCTAGATGCCACTGCTAAGTGCCCAATACTAGGGGGATAAAGTTGCCACGTGGGAGAGGAAGTCAATACTGCTGCTACTACCAATCCCATGTTCCTGGCCACCTTAAAATTAGAAAGAGGAGAGAAAGAAGAAGGGAAAGCTGAAAGAAGTGAAGGAGTCATAGGGGTATCTTTACTAAACTGCGGTAATGTGATTCGCGTTAGGATCCGCGGTAGAAGCAGAAATCCCAAATAAGGACATGGGCGGTACATCGTTACCGATAACGCGCGTTACAAGGCGCCATAAATTAACGAGTGCTACATGGCACGTTACCGCACGTTAAACCTAAGAAGGGGGGGGGGGTGTTTGGACCCATAGGCAGATTATGTACCACCACACAACCCACCCTCTGGGGCTCAAGGTGGGAAACAGGATCACCCACCAATAGATCCACATTCTACCTCCCTGCAATGGTAGCAGTAGAGGGGACCATCAACCCCAATCCTGCTGGGGAACAGACACCCTACAGGGCAGGCAATGCAGAGCAGTACACATCCATAACACAATAGCAGACAGACAGTAAGCCTGGAAATGCTCAGCTGCCCCCACCACTATCTGACATTCTCCAGCAGCAAGCCTCCAGCCGCTGCACTCTGCAAGGTGTTCCAGCAAGACACATACTAGCTGCAGACAGTCTGCTAGCTAGTCCATAGTGCATGTTCCTGGAGGAGATGCATGTACCCAGAATGGGGATGTCAGCATACACACCAAGCAAATAAGTTAGTGATTGGGCCCCAAAAGAAAACCCATAAATATCACATGAAAGAAATACTATATAGCACTATGGGGGAACCTAGCCATGCCGTAGTCACTGCTCAGTCAGGGTGAGAGTGACCTCCCAGCAGGACATGCTGTGGCCACCCTGTCCATGCAGGTGGTGGCCGGGCACTACAATGTCCGAGCCATTGCCCTATGCCCTGTGCAGCTGCATCCAGGCCAGGCCACCCTATCCAGGCTATTCCCTATCCAGGCTATTCTCACGGTACCTTGCTCCTCATTATGCACATTGGCAGTCCAATACTGTCAACAGTGCTAGCAGTGTGGGCTGTGGAGGATGTTTGCAGCCACCACACACTGGATAGACAGACACACACTCCCCACACCTATGCCAGCATTGTGCAACTATAGAGGTGTTTGGCAGCCCTGGCCACCGCACCAGTCCTGGGCACAGTGCAGGCAGGGCTATGGTAAGCAATACTGTTGGGGTCACTCCCCAGGGTGGTAAACACTGTCAGACATCAGACCTGAAGCACACTCCACAGACATCAGAAAGGTTGCTATGATGCAGCTCAATCAGCGAATTGAGCTTAACTTAGGAATTGCTATCTGACAGTGATCATAGCAACCTTTTGATAGCTGTGTACCGTATTCCCAGGTTTAGGGTGGTATTACTAAGGTATGCAAGTGCTAGTATTGGGAGATGCATGCAGGGCCCAACATCCTGCCTCTCCAGGAGGCATTGGATAATGGAGCCTGTGGGTGCGAGTGTGTCTGCCCCTGTTGGCTGTTGCCTTACGGCAGAGGTTCCCAACTCCAGTCCTGCTGTGCCAAATATTGTTTGGGTTTTCATGCTGTCCCTCATGAATATGCATGAGATACATCTGCATACCATGGGGGTGGCGCATAGAAATGCAGCACAGGCATCTTTATTAGAGGCAGCATGGAACCTGAATGATGTTTGGCCCTCCAGGACTGCATTTGGGAGACTCTGCTCTAGGTAATGCACATGTTTATGGTGTCTGTGCTCTGTAGGGTAAAATGTAGGTGTTGTGGGCATGTTTACGTCATCTGCAATAAAGGTTATGTCTGTATTAGCACATTGTTGTAGTGGGTAAAATATGGGGACTGGGTTGGCAGGAACCATAGCTAGGACTTGAACCTGTGACCTGCTTCTGAATACACTGGTTTTGTGCATTGCACCACCATGCTGTCACAGAGTCAGTATATTCCCTGGTGATACCATGACTGTTCATCAGAAAGGGCCTGTCTGTTGTAGTGCACGGCATCCACCTACACAGGGCTAGGCCACGGTCTGCTCTGGGCAGCTGCCACTGCCCCCTCCACCACCAGTATCCCTCTGCCACCATACTGACATGCCCTTCTGCTGGTGGTGCTGGTGGAGCGCAGTCTCAGGCCATCCAGTGTGCGGGTAGGCGGCTGCCTATGGTGCGGGTTCTGGGGTTGGGGTGCCTGCATAGGTGTCCACGCCTCCCCCCAGCCCCGCCTGCCAATGTTCCATGCCCTTGGGGGTAGCTGCTGGGTACTATCCCCTGTGACACTGTGGGAAACACACTCATGCCCATGTTGGACCTTCAGCAGTTGCTGTCTGGCTGCTCTGCTGTTTCAGCATTCGTATGGGCCACCTAGGCATCACCCTAGACCGTACTGTGACCCAGCTGCACCACAGCATGTGCCCCCTGCGACCCTCCGTATTCCCTTTTCCGGCATCTGTCCAGTTGCTGTTACAACATGCCCGCCCTGATGTTGCGGAACATGTGCATGCCATAGGAAACCCGTCCGATGGAGGGGAAAACCCTGATCAGCGCTATTTCACTGTGGGCTCATTCACCTTGTGTGGGAACGGAGCATAGAGCCTTCCACGGGTAATATCTTTTTTGTGGAGCTTTCTCGTGGGGGGGGGGTGATGTTTCCCATTAATATCACTATTGGCCAGCTTTGTTATGTTTTTTTTCCAGTTTGTTGAGGTCATTTTCAATGTTTATGTGCCCTTTTGTTCTGTGCACATGTATCACACTTATCACTTTTTGTTGGTTTCCCTGCCTATGCTGTACATTGCTGACACTGAAATGGTTTCTCTCCCCTGCAAATGTGCATTTAACGGCAGGTTTTCAATCGCGTTAGGATTCAGCTCTTCAGATCAGCGCGTTAGTGTGAAGGGAGCCTCTCCCCGCCCACTCTCCGCCCTTTGACCCCTTCTCTCCGCCCTCTCTCCACCTTCTGCAGAACTTTACGATCGTTAAGTTAACGTGCGTATGTAACGTTAACGATCGTTAACGCATCATAACGGACGTTATGATGCGTTAAAGATCGTTAACATTACATAACACGCATTATGTAACGTTACCGCAGTTTAGTCAACAACCCCCATAGTTTATATTATCTTTGTACAATTTAGGTATTTTTGTGGGTTCCAGATGGAAAGGCTAATGCAGAATCTGATGGACCCTCACAAGTCCTTTCTGACTGAGCAGGTGACAAAAGAGATCACATTCGAGCAGGAAGGACCGGAGATGAACCTGTCTTAAACATTTATGGTCACTAAGCACCTCCTTTCTTTGCTTGAAAAAGACATGTGATAGACGAAGACGAAAAGCACCAGAAGATGGCAGGCACATATTGGTGCATGATACCATAAGAGAAAATAAGAAGACAAAATCAGGGGCATATACAGTATATAAGGTAAGTTACAATTGCTCACATATAAAAAATGTATCTCCTCTCAGGAATTCACTGAACTTTCTTCTGCTTTATTATAACACATGGCTTTACTTCTGAGCAATTTATAACTGTACGCAGCCTTAATGCTGCTGAAGATACTAGCAGAGCCTGAGCTCCTTATGAAAGTCTAAATTAGACTCTTTTAATAAAGGAAAGATTAAAAAGCACACACCTGCATCTCTCTCCCATTGTTCCTCCTTACCACATTTCTTTTCTATAAATCTGTGAATTTTTACAATAAGTCAAGCATAAGTACATCTTGACAGACATGAAGCTAGGGATTTAATGCGTTACATGTTTAATAGAGGAAACTCTGAATACAAATAAACTGGAATCAGATAACAAATAACTTCTCAACAATTAAAGTCTACAAAGAAGGAAGAGGAGGAAAACCAAGAAAGATAATAGTAAGAAGGAAAACTAATATGCTTAAATTAAGCTGACAGCAGTGAAACATATATAAATATATAATTGATTTCTTCATGCTGAAAAATGACCTAGGACATCTTAGAATCCGCAGATGCCTTTTTTTGTCAATAAACTGCCACAATTGCGTAAGACTGGAAAAAGAAAAGCAAACTCCCTTATCTCAAACAATACATTTGACAGAACATTTCATGAAAAATTCAGCTCCTATAGAAACTAAACATTGATGGAGACTCAAATAACTTACTTTTCTCCATTGGCCATCCTGGTTAAGTCTAGGACAGGGGCAGATGCAATGTGCATCTTTGAATCAGTGCTGACTCCTGGAAACCCAGCAACTCCTGGTGTTTTGGGGCAGAATGACCAGAAGTAGATTGTCAGGCCTTTCTTTCAAGGCAATAAAAGGTTAAATGACTAGCAGAAAGCCACAAGGAGTACTAGCAAGAACCAAACCCGGATCTTCTGGTCAACAAGCCAATACCCTAACCACTAGGCTACTCCTCCACACAGAACAAAGGTAGTTCAGGGCCCTAAGGTGAGGGATTAAATGGTGCCCTACCTCCCCTCCCCCCTCCCCCCACCAACAAGGAATCCAAAAGGAGAGCCCCTCATAGGCCTGGTTTGGGAACACAGAGAAAGGGAAAAATGGTCCTCTCATTTAGACACAGGAAAACAACATAAGCACTCACACGTTAGATGCAGGCAGAGAGAGAATTTGAAAAAAAGCTTTTTGTGGAAGCAAAAACACATAATAAAAACTTTTTCAAGTACATTTATAGCAAAAAAACTGTGAGAGAGTCAGTTGGACCATTGGATGATAGAGGGGTAAAAGGGGTGCTAATAGAGAACAAGGCCATAGCAGAAAGACTGCTTTGGCCTTTACTGAAGAGGATATAGGGAAGCTACTCATGCCTGAAATGGAATTTAAAGGTGATATATCGGAAGAATTGAAAGAAATATAAAGAAAATGGGAAGATATATTACAACTATTTGATAAACTGAAGAGTAGTAAATCACCTGGATTGGATGGAACACATCCAAGGATATTGAAAGAACTTAAATATGAGATTGGAGAACTACTATTAGTAATCTGTGAACTATCATTAAAATCATCTGTAATACCAGATTGGAGATTAGCCAATGTAATATCAATTTTTATAAAGGGTTCCAGGGGTGATGCAGGAAACTACAGAAAGGTGAGACTGGCCCATCCCGTCTCTTTGTAACTCTGGCAGTACCAGGCAAAATGGTAGAAACCATTATAAAGAATAAAATATTGAACATGTAGACAATCATAGGGGTCTGTTTACTAAACATTCCTAATGTGCGGGGCCGTGGTAGTGTGCCTGTACCATATAAGGAGTGGGCGGTTCAGACAGAGAAAAGAAAAAAAACGGGAGTAAGCGATCGCACATTTGCGCGGGGCGCTATTGTGCGCCGGAAGGCTAAGTGGCGCCCTGATGTGCACCCACAAAGGAGCAGAGCCATAGTACAATGGTTAAGACACTGACCAATGGTGCAGAGATCAGGGGTTCAATCCCCCACAGTGCCCAATGAAGAAGGCTCACTGAGGCAGTGTGTACTATGGGGATGAGTGCTGTAGGGGGCAATCTATTTTTATGTCAGTTATCACTACTAGCAAACGCACTCACAAAGCGTGTTAACATAAGGCGGCCCATAAGGCACATGTTAAAGTTCACTGTCCGCCAAGGCACCCTTGAATGTCCCCTATAGGGCACCATATATGTTGCGTCACAGGATAATGTATAGTGCACCTTATATGGACGGCAACCATAAGGTGCCCTATAGGGTGCCCTATAAAGCACCCTCAGAGGCACCTTATGGGTACAGTACACTGAGGGTGTGTTTGATGGCAGCAACATATGTACATTAAATCTAAAAAAAGCTTTGGACAACCCTATCAAATAACCCCACTGTGGGCTCAAACCCATTACCGCTGGCTCCACAGGAAGTGAAGTAACCATTGGGCTATAGCTTTATAGCTGCCAGCAAGCCCCTGGCTGGCTGCAGAGAGCCTGCATGTCACCACACAGACTGTGTGTGGGAACCAGGATAGGGTTAGGCCACCCATACCCATGATGCACTGCACATGCAAATCAGCTGTCCACAGATGAACACAAGATGGGGAATGCACCCCAACAGCTCCCCGGCCTGGTAGGGGGACGTGTCCGTGTGCACCCACACAGCACCTTGGCCTGGTAGGAGGTACTGACCGGGTGTTTAATTTGCACAGAGTAGCTACACACAGTCACACTGTGCGGGAACTGTGCTCACCCTGAGTGTGCGATGAGGCGCCCTGGACCAGGTCCACAGCACCCTCCATGGCTGAGAGAGGCCATGGCAGAGCTCCAAAACAGTCGTAATCTGTGAGATAGGTAGTTTCTGCAGGAACACCTTGGATATCTCTGTCTGTCTCAGTCAGGGGAACCCCCCACGGACCCCTAGGTGGGCCATGTACCACCAACCCCCCCCCACCGCCGAGGGTGGCAAACAGGCAGGGTCTCCATCAACAGATCCCCATTATACACACACCCCCCCCCCCCCCCCTTTGCAATGATGGCAGTAGAGTGGACCATCAACCCCAGTCCTGTTGGGGAACAGACACCCTACAGGGCTGTCCAAGCAGCCCCACACACACACCCAGACCACAATATCAGACAGACAGTAGGCCTGGATATGTTAAGATGCACCCCACCACTATCTGATATTCCCCTGCATCAAGCCATCAGCCACTGCACCCTGCAAGGCACTCCAGCAGGGCACATACCAGCTGTGAACAGTCTGCTGGTTAGTCCCACTGGAAATGCATGCACCCACAACTGGGATGGCAGCACACACAAGCAGATACATCAGTGACTAGGCCCCAACAGGTGACCCATATATATCACATGAGGGAAGTGCTATGAAGCACTATGGGGGTGCCTAGCCATGCTGCCATCACTGCACAGTCAGGGTGGAGTGAAAGCCCAGCAGCACATACAGAGGTCACCCTGTCTGTGGAGGTGGTGGACAGCCACTACAATGTCCCTGCCAGTGCCCTATGCCCTGTGCAGATGCATCCTGGCCAGCCCACCCTGCCTGAGCTATACCCATGGTACCTTGCTGCTCATTATGCACATCATCAGGCCAAAACTGTGGACAGTGTTTGCAGCCAACACACACTGTATAGACAGACACACACTCCCACACGTATGCCAGCATTGTGCTACTATAGAGGGGTTCATAATCCTTGCCCACCACACCAGTCCTGGGCACAGTACAGGCATGGGTATGGTATGCAATACCGTTGGGGGTCCCTCCCTAGGGTGGTAAACACTGTCAGGGGCCAGACCTGACGCACACACCGCAGACATCAGATAGATTATTATGATGGAGATCATAGAGCAGACTGTGCGTAACGTAGGGATATCTATCTGCCAGTACTCATAGCAAACGTTTGAGAGCTGTGTACCATATACCCTGGTGTAGGGTGACATTGCTAAGGTATGCAAGTGCTGGTATTGGGAGATGCACGCAGGGCCCAATGTCCTGCCTCACCAGGAGGCATTGGCCAATGGGGCCTGTGGGTGTGGGTGTGGGTGTGTCTGTCCCTGTTGGCTGCTGCTGTACGGCAGAGGTTCCCAAATCCAGTCCAGGTTTGCAATACACTGGTTGGGGTTTCCTGCTGTCCCTCATGAATATGCATGAGCTACATCTACATGCCATGGGGGTTGTGCATAGATATACAGCACGGTTATTTGTATGAGTGGCAGCATGGAACCTGAATGGTGTGTGGTCCTCCAGGACTGCATTTGTGAGACTCTGCTCTAGGTAATGCCCCTGGTCATGGTGTCTGTGCTTGGTGGTGTAAAAGATAGGCGTCTGACCAATGCGTATATCCCCAGCAATAAAGGATTGCCCTTACTAACATGGTTTAGTTGTGGGGAAAATATGTGGACAGGATTGGCAGTAGCCCCAGCTGGGCTTTGAACCTGTGACCTTTTGCTCCTGCACACACTGTCTGTGTGCACTGCACCACTGTGTTGCCACAGATGTGCTGAGTTCCCTGGGAAGTCCATGACTGTACATCCGACAGGGCCTATGTTGCAGTGGACGTGCCAGCCTGCACATGGCTCGGCCACTGTCTTCTGTGGCTAGCAGCCACTGCCCCCTCCACCACCTGTACCCTACCGCCAACATGCTGGCATGTCCGTATCTTGGAAAAGCATATGACCTGATTGAGTTGTGGCACTCCAGGACTGCATTTGGGGGACTCGGCTGTCGGTAATGCCCATTGTTATGGTGTGTGTGCGGTGTTGGGTACAAAATGGGTGTGTGAACCATGCTTATGTTCTCTGCAATAAAGGAGTGTCTTTACTATCTCTGTTTAGTGGTGGGTAAAATATGGGGACTGGGTTGGCAGGAGCCCCAGCTTGGATTTGAACCTGTGACCCTCTGGTCCTAGAGGTACTGCCTCTGTCTGCTGCACCACACTGTGGCCATAGTGATAGTGCAGTCCCTGGGGGTGGGAAACCTGACCAAAGGAGTCAAAAACCCTGCTCTGCACATTTGTACTGTGGGCTCAGTCACCTTGTCTGGTGACAAAAGTGCAAATAAACCCCTCAACCGACCACGACGAACTGGGGATAAATATAACCAAGCTGGGCAACAGTGATATTAATGGGCAACCATAGCAAACACTCCCAGGAAGGCTCAGAAGAAGGAAATGGTTTTTGGAAGGGTCTCCGCTCCGTAGCCCCTTCCATACTTCATTTCATTTTTTTGGAGCTTTCCTGGGTGTGTTTCTTATGTTTGCCCATTAATATCAGGGTTCCCCAGCTGACTTCCTATTTTTAATATGTTTGTTTGGGTCTTTTTCTATCTTTATTTGCACTTTTGTTCTGTGCACATGTATCACACTGCTCACGTTTTGCAGGTTTCCCCGGTTTCCCTGTACATTGCTGACGGAAATGGTTTCTCTTCCCTTTAAATGCCCTCTACCGTGGGTATTTCACTCGCGCTATTTTTAACCTGCAAATTCGTCCCCGATACTGTGCGGGGAGCCTCTCCCCTCCCCTTCCCCGCCCATTGACCCCGTCTCTCCGCCCCTCGGGAGCCTTCCTCCGCCCTCAGAATGCCTTTCCACGCCTCTATCGGACATTTGCGGGCCGGGTACTTGTGCGGGGCACGTTAGTGCGGCGCGCAACTGTGCGGGGCCCACGCGCACTTGTGCGGGGCTTTTAAGAGCATTTCTGAGCGTTTGAGTGCCGCGTTTCCGTGCGCTATTGTGCGGCACGCAATTGTACGGCTTTTAGTAAACATGCCCCATAGTTAATGGGAGAAAGTCAACATGGATTTAGTCAAGGAAAGTCTTGTCTCACTATTCTTTTGAAGGTGTGAATAAACAGGTAGACAATAGTGAGGCAGTTGATACAGTGTATCTGGATTTTCAGAAAGCCTTTAGCAAAATTAAAAAGTCATGGGATAGGAGGCAGTGTACTATTGTGGATCAGGAACTGGTTAAAAGATAGAAAGAGAATAGGGCAAAATAGTCTATTTTCTCAATGGAGAAAGGTAAATTGTGGAGTACCCCAGGGATCTGTGCTGGGCCCGCTTCTTTTTAACATATTCATAAATGAACTGGAAATATGAATACTGAATGAGGTGATCAAATTTGCAGGTAACACAAAATTATTCAAAGTTGTTAAAACACAAGAGGATTGTGAAAAATTGCAAGAGGATCTTGATAAATTGGAATACTGGACATCCAAATGGCAGATAAAATTTAATGTGGACAAGTGCAAAGTTATGCACCTAGGAAAGAATAACCCAAACTACAGTTGCATGATGCAAAATTCCACCCAAGAACCACCACCCAAGAAAAGGATTTAGGCATTGAAACCCTCTCCCGAGTGTGCAGTGGCGGCCAAGAAAGCAAATAGAATGTTAGGAATCATAAGGAGGGGAATGGAAAATAAAGCCAATGATATTATAATGCTTCTGTATCTTTCCATGGTGCGACCGCACCTTGAATATTGTGTGCAATTCTGATCACCATATTTTAAAAAGGATATAACAGTATTAGAAAAGGTACAGAGAAGAGCCACCAAAATGGTAAAGCGGATGGAAGGATATCCCTATGAGGAAAGGTTTACAAGGTTAGGGCTTTTCATCTTGGAAAAGAGACAGCTGAGGGGAGATATGATAGAGGTCAATAAATTAATGAAAGGAATGGAATGGGTAAATGTAGATCAGTTGTTTATGCCATCAAAATTAGAAAAACTAGGGGATGCACAATAAAGCTACAATGTAACTCATTTAAGACTAATAAGAGAAAATATTTTTTTCACTCAACCAGTAATCTAACTCTGGAATTCATTACTGGAGGATGCAGTAAAAGCTGTTAGCGTAGCTGGGTTTAAAAAAAGGTTTGGACACGTTCCTGGAGGAAAGGTCCATAAACCATTACTAAAGAGGACCTGGGAAATTCAATTCTTGATCCGGGACAAGCATTGTAGAACCTGTGTGCCTTGTGACCCAAATTTGCTACTGTTGGAAACTGGGCTTGATGGACCTTGGTTTGACTCAATATGGCATTTTGTATGATGTTATGTTGCAAGCTTGAAGAATGCAATTTATATTCCCAAGTTACAGTATATAATAGAAAATGATGAAAACTTTTCAATCCCTGGTTGCATTCAGAAAAATGTGTAGCGGTTAAATTTTGTAGCTTGGAACTTTAATACAAAACTACTGACCCCCGACCCTGTACAATGGACTTATATGGTGTTAATAAAAATATATTTTCTGCATCCATAGAAATAACCAATAGTGCCCAACAATGGGTACAGAGCAGAACTAGGACATTTCCCCTTAGAATTCACCTTACAAAAAGAAAATTCTGATCCTGGTATCATCTTGGAAACAACCACATAATACCAAAAAAGGTTTCTCTATTATATTAAATTTTTTTATTTTAAAATTTTAACAATATCTCAACATATTTTTCAAAACATCTTTTGAAAAAGGAGAAGAGGCATCAGCAACAGTACTCACATGCATTTTTTCAGTCAAAGTGTACCTTCTTTTCTTCCTCTGTCTTTAACCTTTATTAATGAAAATGTTTTATTTGCATGTACACCCACTGTTCTTATAAACTAAGGGGCATGTTTTACTAAAGCGTCTTAATGTAGCAGCGGTGGTATTATCGCACGATAAGTGATGTTATCGCGTGCTATTATCGTGTGATAACGTCACTTATCGAGCGATAACGCGCCTGCAGCGTTAAGGCACCCTAACACCGTGAAATCTGGCCCTAAAGGGCGGAGGAAGGCTTCCCAAAGGGCGGAGAGAGGGGGTCAATGGGTGGAGAGTGAGAGGGGAGATGCTCCATGCACACTAACGCTGTGTAATCTGGGTCTGAAAACTAACACCAGTGAATCCCTCACGTTAAGGCACATTTGCAGGAAAGAGAAACCATTTCCGTCAGCAATGTACAGCAAAGCCAGGGAAACCTAAAAAAAGTGATAGTTGTGATACATGTACACGGACCAAAAAGGCACAAAAACACAGAAAATGACCTGAACAAAATTTAAAATCCCCATAACCAAGCTGACCAATAGTCATATTAATGAGAAACATTAAAAAACACTACTGAGAAAGCTAGAAAAAAAGATATCATGTCTGGAAGGGTCTATGCTCTGTCCCCCTACAAGGTGAATGATCCCACATTGAAATAGCGCTGATCAGGGTTTTCCCTTTATATTGGGCCGGTTTCTTATGGCGTGCACATGTGCCGCAACAGCAGGGTGGGCATGTAGGAAAGGGCAACTGTACAGATGCTGGAAATGGGATACAGAGGGCTGCAGGCGGCACATGCTGTGGTGCAGCTGGGGCACAGTGCAGACTAGGCAGATGCCTAGGTGGCACATAGGAATGCTGAAACTGTAGAGCAGTCACACAGCAACTGATGAGGGCCCAACATGGGCACGAGTGTGTTTCTCACAGTGTCACAGGGGATAGTACCCAGCAGGTACCCCCAATGGCACAGAACATTGGCAGGTGGTGGGGGGGGGGGTGGAAGCGCAGACATCTATTCAGGCACCCCTACCCCAGATCCCACACCATAGGCAGCTGCCTACCAGCACACTGGATGGCCTGAGACGGCGCACCACCGGCATTATGGCATGTCAGCATGGTGGCGGAGGGGTGCTGGTGGCAGAGGGGGCAGTGGCATCTGCCCACAGCAGACCATGGCCTAGCCCCATTTAGGTGGGTGCCGTGCACTGCAACAGAGTCTGTCTGACAAACAGTCATGGTATCCCCAGGGAATGGCCCATCCCTGTGGCAACAGTGTGGTGCAGTACACACAGCCAGTGTACTCAGGAGCAGAAGGTCACAAGTTCAAGTCCCAGCTGTGGAGCCTGCCAACCTTGTCCCCATATTTTACCCAGTACTAAACCGTGGTAATAAAGACAGAACCTTTATTGCAGATAAAATAAACATGCATGAAACGCCTATATTTTACCCTACAGAGCACCGGCACCATAAACATGTGCAATCTCTAGAGCAGAGTTTCCCAAATTGCAGTCCTGGAGGGCCAAACACCATTCAGGTTTCATGTTGTCCCTAATAAATATGCCTGTGCTTTATTAGTATGCGCCGCACCCCATTGTATGCAAATGTATCTCATGCATATTCATTAGGGACAGCATGGAAACCTGAACAGTGTTTGGCTCACCTGGACCGGAGTTGGGAACCTCTGCCCTAGAGCAGCAGCCAACAGGGGCATAAACACCCACACCCACAGGCTCCACTATCCAAAGCCTCATGGAGAGTCAGGCTGTTGGGCTCTGCGTGCAGCAACATCTCCCAATACTAGCACTTGCATACCTTAGCAATGCCACCCTAAACTTGGGAATACGTTACACATGTATCAAAAGGTTGCTATGATTAAAGGCAGCCCATTTCCAGTTCCAGTAGCCCTCCCCAATATCAGCCCCATTTGCAGTCCTTCCCTCCCAGTACCTTCCAATGTCAACCGCCTTGCATTCCCATGACTGCAATTGGTGTCCATTCCCTTCCAGTCGCCCTCCTTCCCCATTGTCTAACCCCTGCTAGTCCAAATATCAACTCACGTCCACTCTCAGTGCCACCCCCCCAGTCAGCTCCCTTCCAGTCGCCCTACCTTCTGTCCATTCCCCTTCCAGTGCCATTTGCATGTCAGCTCCCTTCCAGCCTCCTCCCCATTATCCAACCACCTACCACTCCCATCCCCAAGTGTCAGCTCCCTTCCAGCCCCTCTTCAGTACATCCCAGGTGTCAGCTCCTTTCCAGCTCTCTCCTTCCCCCGTGTCAGCTCCCTTCGTGCCCCCTCCTTCCCTTGGCAGACCCTCTCATTATCTGTTCCCTTCCTGTCCTATTCTACCATCCTCCAGCATCAGCCCTTTTATAGCCATAGTCCCTAGTTTTCTTCCAGGGCCAGCAGTACTCTCCTCCCCTCCCCATTAGCCCATTTCCAGTCCTATCCCCCTTCAGCCCACTCTAGTCCTAGCCCCCCATTCAGCCCATTACCAGTCCTAGCTCATTTCCAGTGCTAGCCTCCCATCTGCCCTTTTCCAGTCCTAACCCCCCCAATAAGTCCATTTCCTGTCCTAGCCCCCCTAATCAGCCCATTCCCAGTTCTAAACCCCCATCAGCCCATTTCCAGTTCTAACCCCCCTCCCGATCAGCTTATTTCCATTCTTAACCCCCATCAGCCCATTTCCTGTTCTAGCCCCCTCCCAATCAGCCCATTACCAGTTCGAACCCCCCATCAGCCCATTTCCAGTCCTAGCCACCCCTGATAGCCCATTACCAGTCTTAGCACCCCTCCCAATCAGCCCATTTCCAGTCCTAGCCCCCCATAGCCCATTACCAGTCCTAAACCCCCCATCAGCCCACCTCCAGTGCTAACCCTCCCATCAGCCCATTTCCAGTCCTAGCCCCCCCCATAGCCCATTACCAGTCCTAACCCCATCAGCCCATTTCCAGTCCTAGACTCCCCATCAGCCTACTTCCAGTCCTAACCCCCCCTATCATCCCAATTCCATTCCTAGACCTCCCATAGCCCATTACCAGTCCTATACCCCCCATCAGCCCATTTCCAGTCTTAGCCCCCCCATAGCCCATTACCAGTCCTAACCCCCCATCAGCCCATTTCCAGTCCTAGACCCCCCATCAGCCCACTTCCAGTCCTAAACCCCCCCCATCATCCCATTTCCAGTCCTAGACGCCCCATAGCCCAATACCAGTCCTAACCCCTCCCCCATCAGCCCATTTCCAGTTCTAGCCCCCCCTATAGCCCATTACCAGTCCTAAACACCCCCCCATCAGTCCACTTCCAGTCCTGGCCCCCAGGGAAATAAAAACACTCAAGCTGCTGCCGCTGCCGAGTCTGCTTCTCGGCAGCGGCAGACTCACCTCTCCTTCCTATAGCAGCCATGACTCCTGCTTCTTGGAACTGCGGCTGTGCTAGTGAGATCAGCTTAAACACAAAGCCAGCCAGTGCGGAGCCTTCCCATGCTGCGGGATGCAGTGAGGTGGCTGTTTTGGGGGCATTTTTTGCCATCTTCAAAACTTTGCCACCTGAAGCATCCGCCTCACTTCACACCATGATAAAGCCGCCCCTGCCGGGATTTGTCAGTTGACCCCCATGTGGATTCAGACCCACAAGTTGAGAACCGCTGCTCTAAGGTGTACATATTAAGATCCTTAAGTCTGTCCTCATATGCTTTATAATGAAGACCACTAACCATTTTAGTAGCCACCCTCTGTACTGACTCCATCCTGTTTATATCCTTTTGAAGGTGCGGTCTCCAGAATTGCACACTATACTCCAAATGAGGTCACACCAAAGACTTATACAGAGGCACTATCACCTCCTTTTTTCTGCTAGCCATTCCTCTCTGTATGGACCCAAGCATCTTTCTAGCTTTTGCCATCGCCTTTTCTACCCGTTTAGCTACTTTAAGATCATCAGACACAACCACGCCTAGGTCCCGCTCTTCTTTAGTGGACAAAAGTACTTCACCCCCTATACTATATTGCTCCATTGGATTGCTGCAGCTCAAATGCATGACCTTACATTTTTTAACATTAAATCCCAGCTGCCAAATTCTAGATCATTCTTCAAGCTTTGCTAGATCCCTCCTCATGTTATCTACACCTTCCTGAGTGTCTACTCTATTGCAGATTTTGGTATCATCCGCAAAGAGGCAAACCTTACCCAACAGCCCTTCCGCTATATCACTAACAAAGATGTTAAAAAGAATCGGATCAAGGACAGATCCCTGGGGCACACCACTGGTAACTTCCTTCTCCTCAGAGTGAACTCCATTTACCTGTACTCTTTGTCGCCTCCCACACAACCAATTTCTAACCCAAGCAGTAACTTTAGGGTCCATCCCTAGGGTGCTCAGTTTGTTTATAAGTCGCCTGTGAGGAACGGTGTCAAAGGCTTTACTGAAATCTAAATATACCACATCTAGGGCTCCCCCTCGGTCCAACTCCCTGGTCACCCAGTCAAAGAAATCATTCAGATTTGTCTGTCAAAACAATGTAACCTGAAGTGACTGACTGATGCAGCGGTATACTATCAGGCAGCTACATGCATACAGCTGTAACCTACTTGTGAAACATGAGTCAGGTATGACATCATGACTGTGACTGTATAGCTTTGGCTCATCACATCTCTGCATTACGTACAGACACATCCTACCCATTGGATAGCCACATGCAGGTATCAAATCATGTCTGTACATGCCCCTTTTGCCGAGTTTAAGTGACTCCTGTCCAGCTTGTTGTATGCACTTTTGTCTGGGTTGTTGTATGGTTGTTGAGTGGCTGGGACAGGCATGAGACCTATATGTCTTGTATCAGGCCTTACACATGGCACAGACACGTTTTTCCCACGCAGCACAAATGCATTGGCGATGGCACCTCCGGTACATCGGTGCTGCCAGCCCATGCCACACTCTCCTCTGCCATCATTCTTCTTGAAGCCATCCATCAGCCTCTGGTGGCTCTGTGCAGTCATATCTTCTCATGCAAGGTGCTACACCATGGCCTACACAGGTGCTCTTTTCCACATTTGGATACCTCTCCTGTTCCTGATCTTCATGTCGACCCTCCTGCTCCATCCTGCTTTTGGCTACACACATTGTGCCACTTCTGATTTTGCTGGGGGATGCATCTTCCCCATCCTATGCCACACACTGACATTACTGTGTTTTATGTGGGCACCCCCCAGAGCATAAGCACAGCTGCCTTCCACATGCTTGTCACACTTACTGGCTGGCATGTCAGATGCCCACGGATCTGTCAGGCCTTTCAGCTCCAACCTGTCCTTCCATTCAACACCTTTACATTGGCTTTTACTGGGGTTCCCTTATCCAGCATTAATGTGTCAGTTGTTTTGGGGTGTTTTCTAATCGAAGCATTGGACAACAGCATAAACCCTCTCCAGTACCAAGTGTAGAGGTCATCTGGCTATAGAGTTGAGATCAACCCATTAAGATTGCAGGTGTCTGTCACAAAAAAATACACTCCTCCATCACTGTTCATCCTGATTCATAACACTCAATAAATGGTCTCAACTGATGGCAGAAAAACTCCTCATTTAACCTCCTGACAAGGGCAAGCAATCCACACTGGCAAAAATAACATGGGAGTCCAATAACAAGAGAGCCACATAAAAATATGTACTATTTATTTGTAAAAGCCACTGTTTTCAAGGACTTCTGTGTGTGAATAGGCATTTATGAGTGTACTCTAGGCGGTCATGATTCTGTAACTACGCATAAGACCAATCATATGTATTTTCAATGTAGGCATGCACAGTGGCAGAGTTTGGGTAGAGTGTAGGGGGGAGTGCAAATTTATGATTGTGTTTATAGTGCAACTTATGCCTGTCTTTGCTAAGTCTAGGTGCGGGCATATATCTGTCCTAGGGCAAGCATAAATGTTTGACTAGTTTAATGCATGTTTTTATACCACTTACACCCCTATTTTATAAACTAAAGTACATGCATACTTTACATTCTAAAATAGATCTCAAATACACATGTACTAAAACTCCATGGGAGTTTATAAAATTATCCTCTTAAAGAGCACTCCCACAAGCAAACAATAATGTACATAACAGGACGTACAATCTACAGAAATAAGGTAAAGCGATGAGAAAGGGCCTCAAACTTATTTACAATCTGTAGGTGCTCCCTTGCTGTCTCAGGCATCCACCTCCAACAGTGTCTTTGACGAGGAAGGTGCTGTACCGCCCACAACCCTCTTCACCTCTGGATTTCTGTAGTAGTCAGATGACTGACTATGCAGTACACCTCTCCTCCTCCTCTCTCTTTTCCTGGAAGGCCCCAGTTAACTCTCCTTCTCAATGCAAGTTGCTCTCATACCAGACACAGTCTACTACTACTACTGAACGTTTGTATAGCCCTACAAGATGTACACAGCGCTGCACAGACACATGTAAATGATGGTCCCTGCTCTTCAGAGCTTACAATCTAGTCAAGACAGACAACACAGTAGCTATAGACTGTGGTAAGGAAACACGAGGGTGATCAGATGAGTCAAGATATGAAAGCGGCGGCGAAGAGGTGAGTTTTCAGCCTGGATTTGAAAAGTGTTAGAGAAGGCGCCAGACGAACAGACTCAGGTAGTTTATTCCAGGCATAAGGAGCAGCAAGGTTAAAGGAGCGAAGTCTGGAGTTAGCAGTAGTAGAGAAGGGCACAAATAGAAGTGATTTGCCAGAAGAGTGGAGATCCCAAGGAGGGGTGTAGGGGGAGATAAGAGTCTTGCTCTCTCACTGGAATAACTCCTCTGAGTACATGCCTTATGACCCTCTTTTTTGTATATATTTTTATTTGATTTTCAAAGCACCAAACAAAATATCAACACAAAACAAAATTCAACAAAATTCAACAAAAGAAACTTTGAAATACATCTGTTCAACCCATCCCCCCAAAACTTCCCCTCCCCCCCAACCCCCTCCCTCAGGGTCCACCAGGAGGCAGACACCTATCGGGCACCGGCCACTAGAGGCAAGCTGTCGGGCAGGGCAAACCCACTAATCTGCTCAAGCATGGGCGACAAACTCATTCAAAGCCTTCCATTTCACGTGCTTAGACATACCCAAAGTCCCACCTTTTCTAGGCAGTTGTTCATATTTACTATACAGAGAAAGCAGATTCCACCATGCATGCCAGCTTACGTCATAAATATGCTTCCAATTCATAATAACCATATGTAAGGCAACTCCCACCATGAAGTCAAGGAGAAAGTAACAATCCTTATCCAGGGCAGGAATCCCCACTTGAGATCGAAAAACAACTATGGCCCAAGAGAGAGGAGCCTGAAACTTCAGCACTAATTGTATCCTATCCCAGATATGCAGCCAGAAGCCCCAAACACAAGGGCAGCTAAACACAATGTGTTCTAACGTACCTATGGACTTTTGGCAAGACCAGCACTTGCTGCCGGAAGTCTCATCCCATTTGGCCAGTCTAACCGGCGTGTAATAGGCCCTGTGTGCAAAGAAAAAAAGCGATTGAGTTATAGATGCCGATCTTGACACCCTGACCGTCCTCGACCAGAACTTTGCCCAGCTCTGGGAGGGAAGGTCAACACCTACTTCCTGCTTCCAGACACATTGCAGCCCTCGTATCCATGAGGGATCGTTCTGACTAAGCAATTTGTAGTACTGAGACGCAACCCCTGACTTATGTGCGACCTGTTGGATCACGATCGCTATGCTACTCTCTTTGCCCAGTTGCTTTATGTCCGCCACAGCCTTCCCCACACAATGTCTAATTTGTAGCCATTGAAAATACAAGGACCCTGGGAGGTGAAATTACCGCTGCAGCTTATCAAAAGGCTTCCAGCTACCCGCTGCAACAAGCTGCCCTAGTTCCCAGATGCCCCGCGAGTACCACTTACGCCAAGCAAAAACCTTGCGCTGTATTTTGAAGAAAGGGTTGTACCAGAGGGGCATAGATTCGAATACCTCTTTGTCATGTAGCAAGGCGTGCCGCAAAGTAACAAAAGTTCTTTGTGAGTCACTTATTACTACCGAGACAACCCCTTTTGGGCATATCATCTGAGGCAAAAGATAGCTGGGAATGGGGGCGGTAAGCTTCTGCTCCAGAACCAGCCAAGTAGGGCTCCGCTTCGTTATCTGCTCCATCCACCTAGATCCCTGTTTAAGTAAAAAGGCAGTATGGTAAGCTCAAAAATCAGTAAAATTAACCCTACCCTCCTCTTTCCTAGCCTTCAATTTTTTCAGAGCGATTCTTGGGGTCTTATTTTTCCATAAATAACGGCTTAGCATCCCCTCAATCTGATGATAAGTCTGCCTCGGAAGATAGCAAGGAAGCATCTCAAGAATGTAATTAATCTTTGGGGTAATCGCCATCTTGATCGTCTCTAATCGCCCCCACCACGACAAGGCCAGGGGGGACCATTTACTGGACAGGGCCCGAGCAAGATCTAATACCCAGCAAGAATTAAATCTAATTGTCTCCTCCAATGGGTAGGTGCTCTAAGTCACTTTTCTTCGCAAAAGAATTCAACGGGAAAACCGTGGATTTTGACCAGTTTACTTTGTACCCTGACAGGCATGAATACTGGTCAATAACGCTAAAAATCTGCGACACTGAACCTGGGGTAGAAAATAAGAGCAGATCGTCAGCATACGCCGAAAGCTTAACGTCTAAGCCCGCCACCGTGATCCCCTGAATATATTGGTTCTGGCAGATCAACAACGCCAGAGGATCTAAAGCAAGGTTAAATAGCAACGGGAATAGAGGACATCCTTGACGGGTGCCCCGGCCCAGCACCATTCCCTTCGATTGAGTGTTATTCAGACAAATATTGGCGGTGGGGCATGTATACAGCACTTTAAGTAGGTTGACAAACCCGCCACCAACATACCAACATAAAAAGCCATTCCAAACGGTCAAACGCCTTCTCGGCGTCAAGCGATAAACCAATGACCGGGTGGCACACTTGTTCAGCCCCTACAAGAATGTGACAGAGCAACCTGGCATTGTCAGCAGTGGACCTGCCCTCCACAAACCCACACTGATCAGGGTGAATCAGCAGAGGAGCTACTTCGGACACTCGGCGAGCCAAGACCATAGCATAGATTTTATAATCTGAATTCAACAGTGAAATAGGGCGATAGTTGCTTACTAACTGAGGATCTCTACCAGCTTTCTCCAGAGCAATTACATTTGCTGCAGCAAAAGCCCCAGATTGAACCGGTTCCAGAGCTAAGGCTTGAAAATACAACTGAAGTTGCAGGGCTAATTCTGCAGAGAAAGTTTTGAAGAATTCAATAGTAAGTCCATCCGGACCAGCTGCTTTTCCCCCTGCCAGGGAGACAATTGCTTGGTGTATTTCCCCCCACTGAGAAGGCTGCATCCAACCTATCCGCAGCCTCTCTGTCCAGAGTGGGTCTCTGTAACTCAGCAACTAACTCCGCAAACCCCTCTTTCGAGAAGTCTACATCAGAAGTATACAGATTCCTGTAAAAAGATTCAAACGCCTCTGCAATCACCGCGTCAGTAACCAGGAGACTCTGATTTTGCGGGTCTCGTATAGCTGCAATCCGACCCCCCGCCTTGTGGGCCCCCAAGGTATTAGCTAGCAGTTTCCCTGCCTTATTACTTTCCCAGTAGTATGTGCCATTCTGCGCTTTTACCCTACGCAATGCCTCATTTGATAAAAGCTGGTTGTATTGATATCGCAAACGCTGCAGTCTCAACAGAATACAGGGGTCGGAACGGCGGAAGAGGATACGCTCGCCTGCTTTTATTTGTGCATCTAGATCTTTGAGCTGAGCCTTGACCTGTTTTTGTTGACTAATACTGTAACTTGTAATAACTGCTCTAATGGAGGCCTTAAAGCTTTCCCACCAAGCCCAACCCGCTGTGTCCTGCAATCTGTTGATCTGGAAATACTCCCGAATCGCCGACCGTATTATCGACCTAAAATCCTCTTCATCCAAAAGGCTCCTATCAAAAGACCATCTCCTTAGGGGGGTATCGTGAGCATCTACCCCAAACAGTATGGATATGGCTGCATGGTCGGAAATATGAATCGCATGGATTTCGGACTCTATTGTTATGGGAATCAATGCCTTAGAAATCAAGAACAGATCTATTCACGAGGAGGTCTTGTGCGGAGGAGAGAAAAAAGTAAATTCTCGGCCGGTTGGGTGCTGAAGCCTCCAAATGTCGACCAGTCCAGCCTCCTGTAGCAGCGGCTATAGGATTGCATGCGCCCTTGAAGGCTTCACTATTTTCATGGGAGCCCTATCTGTGAGAAGGTCTAACACCAGGTTAAAATCGCCCTCCAAAATTATTGACATGGGCGAAATAGCGAAAATCTCCTCCGCAATGGAACTGAAAAAATCTGGGCTATCTACGTTGGGTGCATATATATTAAAAAATTTATTAATTTATCGCTCCAAAAAATAAAAATAACAATTAAATACCCTTCAATGCTTAATAAACCTTTCTCTATTATTTGTTCATAAGATATATGGCTAGGTCTCAGACTTCCCGGCACTGAAAAGCTTACTGCCAATGAACTTTTTCTTAGCAGAACCGTGCCAACTAGCATCAATGACCTGCCAAAATCATGCAATGAACAAAATATGTAAAAATCTGTGTGTATAAGATATCACCAAAAATTAATAGAAATATATCCAAACTTCTTTCCATGTAAGGGTGAATCTTTGCACATTCCAATGGATTAAAAAGACTTATCTTGAGTCCAAAAGATTTCCCAACGCTGTCTGTTTAGCGCTCCAACGCGTTTCTCCATTACAGGATTCTTCAGGGGAATTTCCTTTGCATTTATCACATCTCCAACATCCCCATGAAAACCAGGTTAAATTTTAAGAGAAAAGCTCCTGTTTCCCATGGCACTCATCGAATGGCACTCATCAGAGATTTCAGAGATTCTCTTGAGTCAAGATGTGTTTCTTGGAGAAACAAGACATCAGATTTTTCATGACTGCCATAAAGAATTATTTTCTTACGCTTAACAGGATTATTAATCCCCTTGACATTCAGGGAGAGTACCTTAATATTCACCGTGTTTGCCACACAAAGATCCTGCTATGAGCAGTCCCCATGCTTACCGCTTACATTGCCGGCCCCGCTCCGCCCTAAGATAATAACCCACAATGTGTCCCCAAAACAAATACATGGCTCACCCAGTTGCAGTGCCCCCCATACTCCCCAAAACAGCAATATCCCTGTGGACCCCGGGAGGAGAACCCTCTTACCAAAAAGAAAGGGAAAACCCAGGTGATACAAGATGGACACGGAGGGAAGATACAAGTACATACTCCTCACCCTAGCACGAGCCTGTGCTTCTATCATACATACACTGAAGCAAAGAGGCAACAAAACATGGTTCCCTTCCACCTCCCCCCACCCCCCTGTAAATGTGTCAGTGTTATGCAACATACAAACCAAAACCATTCAGCAGTCCCCGGCCCTCTTCAAAAGGAGAAGTACATCCTTCGTGCGTAACCAGGGACCGCATATCTATCGCCCACAAGCAGCGGCCCCCGCACTAGCACGGTGGGCAACCCATCATAGCAAACCAGTCAGTAAACAATAGTCCCTTCTCAGTTGACCTCATCGCATCTGCAATTGTTCTTTTTCCTCCAGGAATGCAGCTAAAGCCTCCGGTTCCTCGAAAGTCCTGGTTTGATTGTGTAAGGTCACCCTGATCCGAGCCGCATATAGCAACCCGAACTTGGCTTGTAGTTGTTGCAAGTGCGGCCTTAAAGCTAGCAGGCCTCTCCGCCGATCCACTGTGTGTTTGGCAAAATCCGGAAAAAAGAACAGCCTGTGCCCCTCATATTCTACCGGGGCGCATGCCCGTGAGGCCTCCATAATCTGCATTACTTGTTGGAGACGCAGTACCTAAAGAATAACAGGTCTCTCCTGCTTGGTGTTAAGTTGGGGCTGAGAAGGAACCCTATGAGCACATTCTATCTCAAAGGGAAGTGCGAATGTTAGACGTAGCACTTGCGGGATCATTTTCTGAAGGAATGCCACCATGTCTTTACCTTCCGCCCCTTCAGGGACACCCACGATCCTCACATTGTTTCTTTGTGCTCTGTTATTCCCTTCTTCCAGCTCCTTCTGCAGCATTTTGATTTGTTTCACCTGTCTTTCCAGGAGACGCAACCGCTCATCGTGAGCACCCAGCACATTCTCCATCTTTTCTTGCCTTAAGGTAAGCGCCTCCATAGAGACTCGCAGCACCCCAAACTCATCCTGAACAGCTGTTAGTGCCTCTCCATTCACCCGCACCATCTCTCTGATGGCTCGCACCTCCGAAAGTAACTCCTGCAAGGCCTCAGGCTCACGCGTGGGCGCCATCTTTTGTGGAGAGGGGGGTTCCGTTTTCGAGCGCTTCACACTGTTATACTGTGTATTCGGGAAGTCAAGCCGCGTCGGCTTAGAACCAGACATTCTCCTCTAGCTCACCGTCACCACCAATTCTCTTTCTTGCCTCCAAACTCTGGGGTGCTAGGCAGGATACTTCACAGACCCTCCGGAGCAAATGCTCTATGCGGCCATCTCGCTCAGCACTAGGCTCTGCCCCCCTTCTGCTCCCTCTTTTGATGCCAAGACAGCAGGATGCATCCAGGAGTTGGGTCCTACCCTTTTTTCTGCCTTTGAGTTCCTCCTCTTGGATTCCTATACTTTTCAGCTCCATGCTTCAGCTCCATTCCCCCTCTCCCTGGGACTGGAAGTTATCAGCTCACAGTGGACTCTTCTTATTCTCTTTTATGGGGTCCTCTCCCCTTAATCTCTTCTCCTTTCAGCCTGATAAGCAGCCAGTAAACTTCCAGTGCTTATATCCTGATCTCCTTCCTCCAGTAGCTTAGAGTGAAAAGCCACCTCTCTCCTGGGTCCCACCTTCAGTGTGGAAGGCCCTGAATGCCACCTCCTTCATCTTTGGTTTCCTGTGTAGAAGGCAAAGTGCACCTCCCAGACATCTACTTTTATACTTCACTCCAAAAGTGGGGAAGTCCTCCTCCTCTTCCTACTACTTATATACCACTAAAAGACATTTGCAGCACTGTACATATACACATAAGAGACAGTCTCTCCTCCCCAAAACTTACACTGTTCATGACGGACAATCAGAAGAAACAGAGGGAAATGACTAAAAGACACTTGGGTATTAAATGAGAGAAAAGGGGGGTCAGGATCAAAACCTTGAAGAGGTTGTTGTTTAGTCTGGATTTGAATAGGACCAGAAATTGAGCCTGACTTACTGACTCAGTCTATTCCTGGCATATAGTGCAGCAAGGTGGAATGAATGGAATGTGGAGTTGGCAGTAGCAGAGAAGGGCACACATGGATGCAATTTGCCTGATAAGTGGAGTTCATGAGGGAGAGATAAGAGAGAAGAGGCAATGAGGAGCTGCATAGTGAATGCACTTGTAGGTCAGTAGGAGAAGTTTGAACTGTATGTGGAAACAGATGGGGAGCCAGTGAAAAGACTTGAGAAGAGGGGTTACATGAGCATTGCGACGCTGGCACAACATCAGCCATGCATCTTCAATTGCACCTATTTAATAAAGTCACATACACATGAACCAAGACCCTTATCCACTCTCTTCTCACATATCATCAAGAGTATTGCAAACCGCTCCTCGCTGGTCTCCCACTGAATCATATCTCTCTTCTCCAATCTGTTCAAAACTCAGTTGCACAGCTACATTTCTGCCAGTGTTGGTATGTTCATGTAACCCTTCTAAAATCACTTCATTGGCTCTTTAGCCATTTCCTCATACACTTCACTATTCTCCTACTGATCGACAAGTGTATGCACTCTGCAGCTCCTCATTACCTCCCCTCCCTTATCTATCCCCACAACCCTCCTTGGCAACTGTACTCATCAGACATATCACCCTTATTTGTGCCTTTCTCTTGTACTACCATCTCCAAACTCCATTAGTTCCATCTTGCTGCATTATTTGCCTGAAATAGACTACCTGAGTCAGTGTGTCAGGCTCCATCTCTGATCCTATTTAAATCTAGACTAAAAACCCACCTCTTCAAGACTGCTTTCAGATCCTGACTCCCTTATTCTCCTGTTTAACACTCTTGTGTGTTTTAATCATTTTCCTTTCGAACTACCCTAGCCCCCTGCTTGTTCTGCTTGTCTGTCTTGAATAGACTGTAAGCTGTTTCGAGCAAGGACTGCCTTTTACATGTTTGTGTACAGCATTGTGTATGTCTTGTAGCACTATACCAGGGGTGGGCAACTCCGGTCCTGGAGGGCCGCAGACCAGTTAGGTTTTCGGGATATCCCTAATGAATATGAATGAGATATATATGCATTAGAGATATCCTGCCAACCTGACTGGTTTGTGGCCCTCCAGGGCTGGATTTGGAGACCCCTGCCTTACACCTCTGTCATTTAAGATTGTGAATGGGCAAGGTACAGATGTCCTAGACATCGAAAGGGTATATAGAATGTGTCACTTTCCTCCTCGATTCTCACCACCACCAAAAAGTTGTCTAATCGACAATATTTTGGTGGTGGTGGTGGTGAGAAGTGAGGAGGACTGTGACAAATTCTATCTCAGGACCAGAGTTGGGAACCTCTCCCCTGGAGCAGTGGCCAACAGGGGCATAAACACCCACACCCACACTCACAGGCTCTACTATCCAAAGCCTCATGGCGAGTCAGGCTGTTGGGCCCTGCATGCAGCAGCATCTCCCAATACTAGCACTTGCATACCTTAGCAATGCTGCCCTAAACCTTGGGATACTTTACACATATATCAAAAGGTTGCTATGATTAATGGCAGATAAAAAGGAAGTAAAATACTTAGGAGTCACTCTTGACTCTCATCTCACTATGAACACGCATATCAGTAACACAATAAAGAAAATTCACTACAAACTAAAAATACTAAAACAAATACGCCCACTTATACATATACAGGACTTCACTAGCATAATACATGCGATCATCATACCCCATTTCGATTTTGCCAATCTAACACTCCTAGGTACAATAAAACAAAATATAAAAAGGCTTCAAATTACCCAAAATACAGCAGCCAGAATCATAATGAAAGTACACCCATTTGAACATATAACCCCAATATTAGCTCACTTGCACTGGCTACCAATACAATGTAGAATAAACTATAAAGCAATAATAACTACCTTTAAAGCAATAAATAACTTAGCCCCACCTACACTAACCAAGCTCATTGATATATAGACTCAACAAACAGTGTCCACAGGAGAGGCCACGCTAATAAAATAAAATGTCCAAAAGACTTCACCAAAGCTAAAAAGATAACCAATAAAAAAGCATTCTCTCATGCAGCCCCTACACTCTGGAACTCCCTTCCGGAAGAAATAAGAAAACTAACCGAACTAAAAGAAATAAGGAAAAAGCTAAAAACCCACATGTTCAGAATGCACTATGACTCAATGGAAAACACTTTTCCACTTGTTGAAAATGGATAAATGAATCTCTAAATGAATAATAATAGACTAAACCAGAGCCAAATTTTGTAATCAACAAAATTACCCCCGAATAATACCCTATCTTGACCTATGATTTTTGCTTATAAACTTAAACTCAATACAAATTTCAATTTTAACATTTAAATGAGCCTACCAGTTTCAATAATACATTCAAACGTACCACATACACTTCAAATCATACCCTATATATAATAGGTAAATAAACCTGTAATACTATTTAAATAAGCCAATGAAATACAAACTTTTGTATATAGTTATAAGGTTTGTACATAGTTGAAATATAGCAAGTATAATTGTTAATGTATAACCACAGTTTTTTAAGATCTTTGTAAAAAAAACAGGATGTTTACCCTGTTTAAAAAATTGTTTCATTGTAATGTATAACCAAAGTTTTTTATGTTCTATGTAAAAAACAGAATGTTACCCTGTTTAAAATTGTTCCATTGTAAACCGCACCTGATCTTCCTGGAAGGTAGCGGTATATAAGCATTTGTTAAAATAAAAATAAATAAAAGATAACAATTCCTAAGTTAAGCACAATTTGCTGATAGAGCTGCATCATAGCAACCTTTCTGATATCTGTGCAGTGTGTTTCAGTTTTGGTTTCTGACAATGTTTACCACCCCGGGGAGTGACCCCAACAATATTGCGTACCATAGCCATGCCTGCACCGTGCCCAGGACTGGTGTGTTTGCCAGGGCTGCTAAAAGCCTCTATATTTGCACAATGCTGGCATAGGTGTGGGAGTGTGTGTCTGTCTATCCAGTGTGTTGTAGCTGCCCACACCTTACTCAGCACACACTGCTTGCACTGTCTCCAGTGCCTGCCAATGTGCATAATGAGGAACAAGGCACTGTGGGTATGGGCCGGACAGGGTGGCCTAGCAGGATGCATCTGTACAGGGTGTAGGGCAATGGCTGGGGCATTCTAGTGCCCGACCACCACCTGCACGGACAGGGTGGCCACAGCATGTCATGCTGGAAGGTCGCTCTCACCCTGATTGAGCAGTGAGCACGGCATAGCTAGGTTCCCCCATAGTACCATTTTTTTTTCTAGTGATATTTATGGGTTCCCTTTTTTGGGGCCCAATCACTGATCTCGCTCCATGTTGCGTGCGCCAGATCTCACACCAGGGTGTACAGTGTTCCTTCTGGAACATGCACTATGTATGTGACAGCAGAGTGTCTATAGCTGGCATGTGTATGGCCTCTGCTGTTGAATGTCAGAATGTAGTTGGGGCAGCTTTGCTGAGCAGTTGTACTGCCAGTGGTCGAGTTCCATGTTCAGATCTGCATCAGCTCTCTGTTCCTCAGTTGGCTGGGGGTTGCTGAACCCACAGTCTGTCATCATTTAGCTCAACTGGCCCTATTGGAAACAATGATAGTGTGTGTCTGTTGTGTCCAGATCATGTTCCCTACCCTGACTCACAGAGGGTGGGCTTGCTCTGTATATCATCCTCATGTGAGCCCAGACACACCCATGCTCCAAAAACAGGTGTCCATGGCAACCTCACTCAATATGCATTATGTTACAAGCATCCTGGTCCACATGGGCTGCGCATCAATGGCATATCAGGAATGTACATAGAAAACTTCCAAGGCTGTCTGCAAAGAATACCCCATACACTGGCAGTGATGGTGAACTACAGCAAAACCTACTGCAAACATCCCGGGTAGCTTGGACCGGGTGCTGTCCCCACGGCTTTACTCTCAGGGTGAGCACAGACCATGCACAATGGCATGGTCAGTAGGCACAATGTAACAGTAACATGCATGCTTGGTTCCCCTACCCAGCTGATGTGCTGCAGAGTTGCAAACCTCTATCCAGTAAGCAGATGTAGACTGCTGATCTGCATGTGCATTGCATCATAGGTACCCTTGGTGCTAACATCCTGGTAGCCACACCAGATAGTGTGTCTGTTGACCTGCACTGGTTGAGTAGTTAGCCATAGTTTAATTACAACCAATATTGTTGCAGGACAATGGTGAATATACTGACCTCAGTGGGAGAGGTCATGGGTTCAATATCCCTGTGGGCCTTTATAGTGATGTATCAGGATGTATAGGATATAATGTATTATCATCACATCAGAGCATGTTACCATATGACAATATGTCCAAAAGTGTTGCCAGTTGCATGCAGTGGTTATGTTGGAAGAGTGGAATGGGCTGCAGGTTGCTAGATCAGCTGGTGAGCTGCATACAAAGTGCATCCATCAGTATAACTGTCAGAGGATACGGCTGTCTATGCATGTAGCAGTCTGACATAGATCTGAAATCCGTGTGCACATCTCAAAACACCTGCAGCTCAGTTGGCCAAACCAAGGTGCCCTCTAAAGTACACTAGCCTGGTAAGCAGAGTAGAAAGTATATGTAGAAGACCTGGTGTAACTGTGTAGGCAAACATTGCTGTGTAAAAGGGCAAAGCACACTGGTTAATGCAATGCCCTCACGCCCAATGGTGATGGGTTTGAGACCCCAGTATGCAAACACTGAGATAAATGCATAATAAACAAATTGTGTTAGGAAACATCAGACACAGCACTGCAATGTGTGTCTGCAGCATAGATCTTTATATATATGGACGACGCCACCGTCTGCTGTGTACCGGCTGCGGCACAGACACGGAGCTAGCGTGCCTTAATGAGGCGTGCATATGTGACATGCGTGCGTGCTTGAGCAAGGCATTGCTGAAAATGGTGACTCTGTCTAGAAAGCCTGCTTTTACCCACCGGGAGCTGCACCACCTTATAGGGCTGATCTGCACTAGGCAGAGAAAACTATTCCCTGGTTCCTCCAAGCAGCAGGACCTCGGGCACATAAAGAGGGCCTGGGACTGCATCACCAGACGTTATAATCGTCTTGCTGATTACCCACGCGAGGTAAGTGTATGGGGACAGGTCAGTATATCCATATACATATCCAGTGTTGATTGTAGCTGTGTATGCTGCTGTGTGTAGGCATTCTAGCCCATTTATGTTTCTTAGTTAAACCCACGTGATATACCGCCTAGTTATCACATCAAAGTGGTTAGCCCTATCCCCAGGAGGCTAAGGACCTGATCACAGAGGTCCAGATGTCAGCCTGGTGTTATAGGAGCTGCTGCTGTTGATGTGTTAACATACACCCTAAGACAAGGAGCCCCTAGATCTGCCTTAAAGAGGTCTGGTAAACAGCATGCTGATATGATAGGTTCCGCAGTTGCAGGGTCACACATCTGCCCTCCCCCTACGGGTCCTGAGACCTGTTCAAAATGATCTGTCAATCACCCTGGTGATATGGTTGTGTGTGCATTTGCAGGTTAAAACATCATCCTTACCCCCAGGAGTCCTGAGACCCATCAAAGTGGTCTGTCAGTCACCCTGCTGGTATGGTTGTGTGTGCATTTGCAGGTTAAAACATCATCCCTACCCCCAGGAGTCCTGAGACCCCATCAAAGTGGTCTGTCAGTCACCCTGCTGGTATGGTTTCTGTTGCTGTTGCTGTGTTATAATCCACCCTACCCCCAGGAGGCCTGAGACCCCATCAAAGTGGTCTGTCAGTCACCCTGCTGGTATGGTTTCTGTTGCTGTTGCTGTGTTATAATCCACCCTACCCCCAGGAGGCCTTATACCCCATCAAAGTGGTTCGTCAGTCACCCTGCTGGTATGGTTTCTGTTGCTGTTGCTGTGTTATAATCCACCCTAGCCCCAGGAGGCCTGAGCCCCATCAAAGTGGTCTGTCAGTCACCCTGCTGGTATAGTTTCTGTTGCTGTTGCTGTGTTATAATCCACCCTACCCCCAGGAGGCCTGAGACCCCATCAAAGTGGTCTGTCAGTCACCCTGCTGGTATGGTTTCTGTTGCTGCTGCTGTGTTATAATCCACCCTACCCCCAGGAGGCCTTAGACCCCATCAAAGTGATTCGTCAGTCACCCTGCTGGTATGGTTTCTGTTGCTGTTGCTGTGTTATAATCCACCCTACCCCCAGGAGGCCTGAGACCCTATCAAAGTGGTCTGTCAGTCACCCTGCTGGTATGGTCTATGCTGCTGTTGATGTGTTATTATCCACCCTACCCCCAGGAGTCCTGAGACCTGCTCAAAGTGTTCTGTCAGTCACCCTGGTGATATGGTGTATGTTGCTGATGAAGTATGCTAAGACACCCTACCCCCAGGAGTCCTGAGACCTGATTGCAAAGGTGGGTATGGCATCCAGATATTGTGGTAGGTTATGCTGGGTTAGGTCACACATTTGCTCTATTCCTTGGAGGCCCAGACCTCATTACACACGTCTGTTATGGATCCTGATGGTATGGTAGGTGCAGCTGTGGATGTGCTGTAAACCACCCCACCCCCAGGAGCCCTGAGACCTGATTATGAAGGCCTGTAACAAATCCATATATCATTGAAGTGTACGCAGCTTCAGGTCACACATCTGCCCACTCCCCAGGAGTCCCATACCTGATTGCAGAGGAACATTACAGATGCTGGTGTAAGGGTACATGTACCTGTTGGGGTTGCACAGCTCTGCCATAACCCCAGACAGGAGCACAGATGTTAATAGACCAGCTAGGTATGCTGGGACATGCTCCTGTTGTAGTCAGCCACAACTGCACTAATCACAGGAGACCCTAGTCATGACCATAGAGGTATAGTAGAAAGCCAAGTGTCATGATATTGGTGCCTGGCAAGGTGCACAGGGCCACCCACATTCAGCTCTATGTCAGAACACATCACCCATGTGTGGTAGAATATGAAGGTGCCATGGCGAGTGTGTTGGATGATGTGTGTAGGTCAGGCAAACACACATGTGTTTGCCAGACCACACAGGGAGTTAGGGTGGACCGCCCCTGGACACCAGCATGCCCAAACCATATGTGGCATGGTGCTGCCATATCATGCAAGGAGAGCGTAGGAACAGGGTATGCTGTGTCCAGGGTGTTACGCACAGTACACATAGGTGTCACTGCACACATGGCCAGACCCACAGCCACACATGCAGGTGGCACTGGCAACAGTTAGTAGAGGACACACTGACCAGAGGAGCAGGAGCAGCACGATGCTGCTCACAGCGATGTGTGATATGTGTTGGCCACCCACCAGAGATATATGGTCATTAATGCTCCCACCCATTACTTTCCCCCCCAGGTAGAGGACCTATGGAAAAAGGGTCGGGAGTTGTGGCTGCACTGCCCGGAGGTCCTTGCCCACCTCCAGAGGAGGGCAATGTCACAACGTGGAGGTGAGTGTTGCGGACTCTGCAGCTCAGTAAAGAATGTCACAGTGGCCCACCAGCCTTTGCGCGGCCAGACTATGTACATGTGGTATGTGACTCACATGATAGTGTGCTAATGACTGTCATGCCCCACAGAGGATGCTTCTGCTGGCGATGGCCCCTCAACATCAGGGCACACAGCAACACGCCCCACTGCCCAACACTGGATAGAGGAGGAGGAGGAGGTCTATATCTTAAAAAGGATATAGACCGTATCTTAAAAAGGATATAGAGTTATTAGAAAAGGTTCAGAGAAGAGCCACCAAAATGGTAAAGGGGATGGAAGGATACTCCTATGAAGAAAGGCTAAAAAGGTTAGGGCTCTTTAACCTGGAAAAGAGACGGCTGAGGGGAGATATGATAGGAGTCTATAAATTAATGAACGGAGTGGAACGGGTAAACGTAGATGGATTGTTTATGTAATCAGAATATAGAAAGACTAGGGGACATGCAATGAAGCTACAGGGTAAACTATTTAAGACTAATAAAATAAAATATTTTTTCACTCAACGTGTAATCAAACTCTGGAATTTGTTACCTGAGGATTTAGTAAAGGCTGTTAGTGTAGCAGGGTTTAAAAAAGGTTTAGACAAGTTCCTGGAGGAAAGGTCCATAAACCATTATTAAGAAGGGACCCAGGATATCAATGCTTGACCCAATACAAGCATTGCGGAACCTGTGTCTTTTGGGGAAACTGCTAGGTACGTATGACCTAGATTGGCCACTGTTGGAAACAGGATACTGGGCTTGATGGACCTTGGTCTGACCCAGTATGGCATATCTTATGTTCTTATGTTCTTATGAGGAGGAGGGAGCAGCGGAGGAGGAGGAGGTGGAGGAGGAGGAGGTGGCGGCAGAGGAGGAGGCGGCAGAGGCGGCTGAGGCGGAAGAGGATGATGGGGACATGAAGGGGGTGGAGGGTGGGGTGGGAGGGGAGGGGAGGTTGAGAGTGTGTCTGATGTTTTGGGGGTGAGGAAGAGGAAGGGAGCGTGGAGGGTGGTGAGGGTGGGTGGGAGGTGCCAGGGGGGGAGGAGGGGTGGAAGAGGGGTGTGTAGAGGGGGAGAGGGAACACAGGACAGCACTGGGCACTGTGGGTCCCTGCCAGCTGCTGCATGTGTGTGGCAATGGTGCCCGTCTGGGTGTAGCTATGCCACCCATTGCCACAGACAGGTCCCACGCACATGCCACCACACAGACACCTGGCACCTTGTGTGTATGTGGTGGCAGGTGCATCCAGGACCTGTATGTGGCAATGGAAGGCATGGTGCAATGTCTGCGGGCCCAGGACCGCACCATCTGGTGGCTGGCAGGTTCCATTCAGTGGATGGCTGCCGAGATGCAGTGTGTGGTGGGTAGGGGTGCTGTATCTTGACAGCCATCCCCTGATGGGCATCCCAGGAGCGTGTGAGGGTACCAGTGGTGCCCACACACGTGCCCTGTGCTGTCCTGTCTCCCGGGACCCAATATGGGGGATTTTGAATGCGCTACATGTTGTAAATTTTTTTTTAAATATAGTTGTGTTACTACATCACAATGGTCATGTGTCTCCCTTACAAACAGACTGTTGACGTGAGCATGGTACATGTGTGTAGATTCCTATGTGTATGTGTGGTAGACATAGGTAACATACATGGACCGTCTCCACACACAGTTGTGGGGGCTGCCCTTGTGCGTAGGCGTCTGTGTCCCATGGTGCCCCTGTGATGTGCCAAAGTGCAGTATGTCCCAAAAGCTATGGTCACATGCATGCTGCCTGTGATGTGTGGGCACCATATGTGATGCACCATGCTCGTAGGGGAATAGTGGGGACGGCCAGCAGTAGGTATATGGCAGGAAGGATGAGATGGACCGCTGTACCTGAAAGTAAGCTTGTCTGGACAGGGCGGTGTATACAACCAGACTATCTAATAAAACCTGAGAAAGAGTTAAACTTGTTGAGAACTTTGCCTAGAAATAAACTTCATATATTTGCTTACTAAGTAGGTGAAGAGGTACAAGTCCTGTAAGCTAAGTGAAATAAGAAAAAGGGCAGCTTGTCCTCCAGCCTTTCAGTCTCAGGGTTACTAGATATCAAGCAGTCAGCAGTAAACAGTTATGTCTTGGAATACATGTATATCTCCTCATACTGACCTATGCTGATTAGAAATTGACCTATGATGTGCTGAATACGTAACACCTAACGTAGAACAATAAAGTGAAATTATGTTGTATCATCCAAAAGAGCCTTATAAATAAAGTAAACCATAGCTAATAGTTAGAGTAAACAAAGAGAACTTGTTTCTATTGGTTTCTCTCCGCAAAGCTTTGGTGTATCTACAGGGCCGGATTTACCTTGAGTGAGGCCCTACGCCAACAAAAATTGTGGGCCCCCAGAAAAAATAAAAACGAGATCAACTTACCAAAACAGAAATGGCAATAGATGTATAGAATTGCCTGACATAAAGAGGCAATAGGGACAAAATCAGCATCGGAATTCAAGAAATACATTAAAAAAGACATATTCCAGTTAATAAATTCAAAATAAAAAGTATTTTTCTACCTTCTGTTTGGGCATTTTTTCAGTTGCAATTGCTCCAGTCACTTTCTTCTGGTTTCTTCGTGTCTTCTGCTAGCTATCCATTTGTCCTTTCTTCTCTTTTAGATGTTTTCCATTCTCTCTCTATTTCTGCTTTAACATACTGATTGTTTCCCTTTTGCTCTTTCCCCCAATTCTTTCCTTATTCCTTTATCATCCATTTAAATTTCACCCTTCCATTTTCAAACCCCTCTTACTCTCCCAATACCCAGCCCATCATAGACTTTTCTTCCACACAAAATATTTTTCCCCTCTCCATTCTCATTCCCCATCCATTCAAGTCCTCCCCCAAAATCAGTTCTTCTAGACCCACCCAGCATCCACTCCCTTCTAGTCCCATTCTCCCATGCCCCACATCAGCCCATTTCCAGTCCTATTCTAGCTCTTCATCAGCCCATTTCCAGTGCTAGCCTTCACATCACAGGCCATTTCCAGTCCTAGCCCCCCCCCATCACAGCCTATTTCCAGTCCTAGCCCCCACCATCACATCCCATTTGCAGTCCGTGTCCCCCTGCACCATCACAGCCCATTTGCAGTCCTAGTTCCCCCCCCCACCATCACAGCCCATTTGCAGTCCAAATTACCCCCCCCCCCCATAGCCCTTTTCCGGTCCAGGTCCCCCCCCCCCATCACAACCCATTTCCAGTCCAAGTCCCCCCCCATAGCCCTTTTCCAGTCCAGGTCCCCCTCCCCATCACAACCCATTTGCAGTCCATGTCCCCCCCCCATAGCCCTTTTACAGGTCAGATCCCCCCCCATGACAGCCCATTTCTTTCCAGTCCAAGTCCCCCCCCCCCCCATAGCCCTTTTACAGTTCAGGTCCCCCCCATCACAGCCCATTTCTTTCCAGTCCAAGTCCCCCCCCCCATAGCCCTTTTCCGGTCTAGGTCCCCCCCCATCACAACCCATTTCCAGTCCAAGTCCCCCCCCCCCATAGTCCTTTTACAGTTCAGGTCCCCCCCCCCATCACAGTCCATTTCTTTCCAGTCCAAGTCCCCTCCCCATAGCCCTTTTCTGGTCCAGGTCCCCCCCCCAATCACAGCCCATGCAATCCTTGCCCCCCCCGACCAGCACCGCGGCTGTCTGAGGGGCTTCAGAGGGAGCAGGGTAAGCTCGCGAGAGGCCCCGGCTCCCTCTGTACAGCCGTCAGCGTGAAGAGCCTTTTCCTTCACGCTGGCGGCTATATCTGTGAAGCCGCGAATGCTGGAAAAGGTTAAAGGGCCTTTCCCAGCAATCGCGGCTTTACAGATACAGCCGCCAGCGTGAAGGAAAAGGCTCTTCATGCTGGCGGCTGTACAGAGGGAGCCGGGGCCTCGCGCGAGCTTACCCTGCTCCCTCTGAAGCCCTGCGGTGTGTGGGCCGGCCCCGGGTGGGCCCTTGCCAGCTGTGGGCCCTACGCCATGGCGTACATGGCATATAGGTAAATCCGGCCCTGTGTATCTATATATATATAGAAGTGTGTGGTATTTTATTGCTGCCTCTTAGATTTCCTTCTCATTGCTTTGAGTGTGGTTTTCTGTTACTCCAAGAGCCCTGCAGTGTTGCTGGTGAGGGGGGCGCAGAGTATCCTTCAGTTGGTGCCGTGCCGGACTACAGATTTCTACATTCCTGGCAAGGGCAGAAGGTGTTTGTGAGTATTATATGGTGACAGCAATGGGTAATCTGTTAGGTAGACGGGATTTATCTCAGTTGCGTGAATGGCATGACAAAGCTAAGGTTTTAGCTGTTCAGAAAGGTAGCCCTTCTTATTGTATGCGTGAGAAGTATGGGGATATGGCTACTAATTATATTGTACACTGGCATGCAGTGACTAAAGATATTGTGCTTCTACAGTTTCCTTTGGAGGGAACTTTTTCTATAGATAAACTTTGTTATCTGAAATGTGCTTTGCAGGCTAAATGTAAATTATGTGATGCCCGTGAAGGGCTAGTGTTTAATTGGTGGCAACAAATGGCACATGATACGAAGAATGATTTGTTTGTGTTAAAGAATGCTGGTAATGCGAGTGAAGTACAAGAGAATGATAATGAACGGGCAGGGAAATTCCCAGCCGTTCTTTCTCCAGAATATGATGCAGATGTGGCTGCATTGGTAATTGGAGCTGGAATAGTCCAAAGTGCATCCCCATCATCTCCCCCTGTTTCTTCTGAGAGTCATGTAACTTCTGGAAGGGGGAGGATCACTCGTGCAGCAGAACTAAGAGAAGAGATAAGGAATAAACAGAAGATATTGGGGAATGCAAAGTTTGAAGATTTCAGTAATTGTAATGTTTCTCAGCTTAGAGAAGTGAATGCACTTCTTAGCCATGAGATAGAAAGTATTGTACATATGATAGAAACCTTAAAGGGAATAGTAAGGAATAATATTTCTGCTACAAAGGAATTGGGAATTTCTAGTAAACTTATTGATAATATTGAGAAAGATCTAGATAAGCATTTTATAACCTATAAGGAAAAATGTGATCAATTATATGGTGATATAAGTTTTCTTCAGACTGTTTTACGCCAACATAATGATCCATGTTCTGTAACTGCAAAACCTGTAGAAGAAGATATAGTACCTGCATATCCTTTTTGTGTATATCCAACAGGACCTACAGGTGCAATGACTGTACCTGCAAATTGGAGTCCTAAAGAAGTATTTGATTTGGCTAAAACCTTTCCTGATTACAGGGAAAATTCAGGTAGATTTGTGTCCTTATGGTCTCAAATAATTAATAGTTGTAATCCTACTTGGGCGGATCTAGATAATCTGCTCAGATCTGTTTTCATTAATCCAGCTGATTTTCATAAGGTAACTCATCCAATTAGAGATGATAATTGGGTATGGCCACAGACAGACCCTGTAACAGATCTTCAAGAACAGACACAAAGAGATAATTTTGTTCTATGTAGATAAAAATTGTTAGAATCTCTTAAAACAGTATGTAAGCCTGTGAAGGATTGGTCAAAACTCACTTCTTTAACACAGGAAAGGGGTGAAAAAGTTACAGCTTTTCACACTAGGTGTATGCTAGCATTTAAGGATTATTCTGGCGAGACAGAAGATACACCTTTAGGATTTACTAATATTTTTGTAAATGGTTTGATTCCAAGAATAAAAGAAATTTTGGAAACTTCAATAATAGATTGGCCTGCTAGATCAGCTGATGCAATTTTGGAGGGTGCACGGTACAGTGAATTGAAATATCTCAAGGAATTGCAGGAGCAACAAGCCAGATTAGATGTAAAGAAGACTAAACTGCTTAATTTACAAATTGCTTCTATGCATCCAGCCCTGGGAAGGGGGGCGGGGGAGAGGTTCAGAGGAAGCTATGGGAATTCTCAGCGAGGCAATTCTTAGCGAGGGAGTGGACAAGCCAGAGGAATGCGTGCTTGTTATACATGTGGTGAGTGTGGCCATTTACAGCGAGACTGTCCACAGAATCGGAATTTGGATGGCCAGAGAGCTGAGTGCCTTCCTCCCCCACCTGCTGAGTTCACTCCTGTATATCAATGTTTTTCTAACCCAGAAGATTGTGATTCTTGGGATGCATGACTATTATTGAATCTGAATGTAACTTCTCAGGGTGAGTTAGAAGCTAAACTGGGAGGCTCTACTGTGAAATTCATCATTGATTCGGGAGCTACTACATCTGCGCTGCGCCTACAGGATTTGCCTGAAGTTTATCATACTCAGCTAGCACAAGCTCCAACAGTGCATTGTGAAGGCATTGAAGGTAAGATAATTCCTCACCGTAAACTTGAAGCTTTGCCTTTGCAGATTGGAGAGACTGTGTACCCTACTAAATTTCTGGTAGGAGACACATTACCAGTGAATCTTTTGGGTCATGATTTCCTGGCTTCTCATCATGCAACTTTATCCTGGATGAGTGGAAAGTTACATTTTCAGTTGTATTCTCTCTCTGAAGTGCAGCCCCCTGTGGATGTCAAAGCTATTCACCCTGCTCTCGGAAGACTTCCATCTACTCTGTGGGCAGTCCCAGGATCCAATGTCGGATGCCTCTCGATTCCTCCTGTGAAGATTACCTTAAAACCTGGAGTACAACTTCCTAGACTCAAACAGTATCCACTATCAGCAGCTGCTATAGATGGAATTCGACCTGTAATTGAAGATTTACAGATGCAAGGTGTCATCTATCCTACTACGTTGCCATGTAATACTCCAATTCTTCCTGTACTGAAAGCTGACGGCAAGACATCGATTTGTGCAAGATCTGTGAGCTGTTAACATGGTAATTTTGCCAATCTTTCCCTTGGTACCTAATCCGCATGATATCTGGACACAGGTACCTTCAGAGACTACTTGGTTTTCTGTTGTAGATTTGAGTTCTGCTTATTTTTCAGTGAAAATTAACAAAGAAAACCAATTTTTATTTGCTTTTCATTTTGACAATCAGCAGTATACATGGACTATGTTATGCCAGGGCTACACTGACAGTCCTGATTACTTTTCGCAGGCTCTAAGAACTGCATTATTAGATGTGAAGCTTGACCAATCCTCTTTAATTCAATATGTGGATGATTTGCTTTTGTGTTCACCAAGTTATGAGATTTGTCTATCAGACTCTTTGTCTTTATTAGCTCATATTGCCAAATTAGGACTGAAAGTTAATTTGTCTAAATTGCAATTTGTATCTCAAAATGTTATTTTTCTGGGTGTTGTTCTAACTCCAGCTGGTCGTGAAATTACTTCTGCCAGATTGAAACCTATTTTATCATTGTCTTTTCCAGCGACACCAGTGTTGTTACGTAGATTCCTGGGCTTATTGATTTTCTGTAAACAGTAGATAGCTAATTTTTCAGACCTTACAGCTCCGCTTTATGCGTTGATTGGGAAAGAGGGTCCACAGGGTCTCATTGTACCTACATTATCACAGTGGGAAGCTTTTGTAAATTTGAAGACTGCACTAAGCTCTGCCCCATGTTTGTCTTTTCCAGACTATTCTTTAACATTCAAATTGTATGTGGCTAGTTCAGCCATATCTGCCACATGTGTGCTTTTGCAAGCATTTCCAACTGGTCGCAAGCCGATAGGATATTTTTCAAAGCGGTTTGATTCAGTGACTTTGGGACTTCCTCCATGCTTGCGCAGTTTAATATCGGTGGCATTTGCAATTGAAATTACTGATTTTTTAGTGTTACAGCACCCTCTTGAGGTATATGTGGCACATTCCGTTTCTAGGTTGCTCCATTTAACTAAAACTCAGCCTTTATCTTCCACACGTTTGTTGACTCTGGAATTGATAATTTCTCAGTCTCATATAAAAATATGTACTACGTCCATATGCAATCCATCTACGCTCCTGGCTCCTTTGGCAGATCTGGTGGAGGAGGATGGGTCCCATGATTGTTTTCAAAGTATTTTAACATCTTCCCATGCTAGACCTGATCTCTCACTGTACCCCTGCCAGCCCCGGATGTAAACTTATTTGTGGATGGTTCAGCTTTCAGAGATGAAATGGGAAAACTTCGTGTGGGCTATGCAGTAACCACAATTGATGACGTGGTTGAATCAGCTTCTCTGCCATTTTCTAGTGCTCAGTTAGCAGAAGTTTTTGCATTGACACGTGCTCTTGAACTCTCTAGATATCTTCTAGCAAATATATATTCAGATAGCTCCTATGCAATGAGTGTGCTATGGGATTTTGGTAATATTTGGTTGCAACGAGGATTTTTAACTTCTGCTAATAAACAAATTAAACATGCTAAACACATTCACCGCTTGTTACAAGCCGTTCTTTTGCCAGCACAAGTTGCAGTTTTAAAATGTAAAGGACATTCCTCTGCTGGTGATTTAGTTTCAAAGGGCAATCGTTTTGCAGACCAAGAAGCGCGGAAGGCTGCTCTTCAGGCATTAGTGTCACCAACGCTGCTGTATTTAAAGCCTTCTAACATGACTTTGTTCTCCCTGTCCTCTCTTTTTCAGCAGTATCAAGACACTTCCCTTGAAACCAAAACTCTATGGACTTCATGGGGTGCATCCTGTGATACTCAGGGCTACTGGAAGAAGGAGCACCTACTCATTTGCCCTGACTCTCTTTTGTTTCCGCTTGCTCTGTTCCTGCATCATAAACTTCACTTATCCGTTGCAGCCATGACTGATGCCTTTGCGGTTTTGTGGTATCACCCGAAGTTTATTTCTGTGGCACAGGCTGTGTATGCTGCTTGCTTGGATTGTTTGCAGGCTGGCAGGGTGGTGACCCTTCTGAAGATTGCTGCTGCTCTTCTCAGACCTTCCGGCCCATTTCTGATTTTGCAGCTTGATTTTACTGATTTGCCCTGTGCCAGAGGAGGGAGATGGTATTTGTTGGTGATCACTTGTCTTTTCTCTGGTTGGGTGGAGGCTTATCCCACTACCAGTATGACAGCTGGGGTTGCCATAAAATTGTTGCTCACTCAGTTTATTCCTGTCTGGGGTGTACCCTTTGTTCTTTCTTCTGATCAGGGTCCGGCCTTCATTGCACGTGTCTGGGAGGATATTGAAAATTGGTTTGGTGTAAAAAGACAACTGCACTCACCCTATCATCCGCAAAGCTCTGGCCAAGTGGAGCGGATGAATAGGACTCTCAAAGGTTTCTTGCGCACTATGACACAGGATTGGGCTACAGATTGGACAGAAGCCCTTCCTTTTGCCCTTATGGTGGTGCGTAACTCCCCCCAGCGCACTCGAGGAGGTCTGACACCATATGAAATAGTTACTGGATGTCCAGCTACTTCTCCACATGCCTTGGCGGTTATCCCAGACCCCCAGTTGTTGCGCAGCGATATCTTAACTTATTGTGCACGATTGCACTCAGTCCTATCTGTTTCCCCTTTATTGAAGGTGAATCCTCAACAAGATGCTCCTCCAGAATCATCACATCCGGACATGAAACCAGGGGATTGGGTCCTGATTAGGAATTTGCATCCAAAGACGCTTCTGGCTCCGAAATTCCTAGGTCCCTTCCATGTACTTCTGGTGGGATATTCAGCCTGTAAAGTGGAAGGGCATTCTCGTTGGATACATCTTACACAGTGTAAGAAGGCTCCCTCACAAGATCCGGAAGGTGGTTCTCCGCATCCATGATTCAAGAACTACAACGCAGACTCCTCGGACAACAGTGATATTGCAGAAAAAGATTTTTATGATTTAAAGTACTTTCAGAGTGAACAATGGTGACATCACAGAAAAAGATTATTGTATTAAGTAAATTCTGAATGGACTATTCATGCAAAATGCTTTTGTTCGGCATTTATAGTATTGCTTAGAGGGATGAGGTCAGTTTAGATTAGTATTTTCCTGATATATATGTAATGACCTTTAGGTACTTAACCTCTACTTCATAAACTTATTGAGACTTAGAGGCTAATTATAGCTATAGTATATATCTTCATTATATAAAGGAGCGTATTAAGAAGAGTAGGTATATTTTCAGTTTTGATTTAGTATATTTTTAAGTAATTATAGTTTTAGATATTTAAAAGTTTTGCTAAGAATGTTTTTATATCTAATCTTAGTTGTGCTGAGGCATATTAGTGGTAGCAAAGCAGTGCTGCAGTTAGAACCTTGGGAATGTTATGAGGAATATTCAAATATTTTCGAGTCACAGGTACACTCAGTGACAAAACATTTTAATTTATCAGATTGTGCAGTGTGTCTTCCATCTGTGACAGCTACTCAGCATGGATTTCTACCTAGGGTTAGGCCTAAGACCTTTGAGGAGTTTCGTGACATAGCTTTTAATCTAACTACTGTACAATGGTCTCATACAAACCCAGAACCTAGAATAGTTAGTTCTATGCCTCTACAAAATCCTCCAATATGTTTTATGGCTTAGGGTAAGGGAAGAAAGGTAGGGGATACTCCATGGAATGTTTGTAGAATAGTAATGCTGCATAATTCTTCTATCTGGTATAAGAAATCCCATGTAGGAAACTCTTATATTTCAGTAGTACAATTAATGTCAGTTCAAGGGAACCAGGTGCATGATTATGAATTACTACAATATAATAGTTCTGGCTACCCTTTGAATGACTCTAGTTCAGACCTAAACATACCTAACTGGAGTTTCCCTTTACTAGGGTATTATCATCCCTGGAAACGTAATTTGTCTGGAGGGCTTAATGAAATGGACATGACTCAGTGGGCTTTAAATAATTGTATCCAGAATATATCTTGTCCCCAGAATTTGACAATCTGGGAAGATGGCTTAGTGGTTTTAGAAGGAGATTATTTTGTGTGTGGTACGTTTGTGTATACAGAGCTTCCCAAAGGTTGGTCAGGTACTTGTTATATAGCCCAATTAGATACCCCGTGGCGATTTGTACCTTACCAAAACATTACTTTATTATCAACCCTGAACAATTCTTTTAGAAGAAAAAGGGATGTTTCTCCACAGGATAAGGCCATAGAGGCTGCTCAACAACTGGTAGACACTACAAAACCTTTAACTAAATCTCAAATAGATGCATTCACAGGTACTGTGTGGCTTTCAACCTTTGGAGCTATAGCACCCACCAGAGAATATGGTATCCAGATTATGCGACTACAGGCAGTTGTTGAACTTACAGCCCTGGATCTCACTGAGGCAATTTGTGTATTGCAAGGTGCAGTGAACAAAGTGTCAGCTTATGCAGCCTAGAACCGAATGGCTTTAGAGTTTAGACTATCTCCTAGCAAAGGAAAATGGTGTGTGTGGAGTAATAGTTGGTTTTTGTTGTAGTATGCTTGATAATAATGGGAAAATAGTAAAAGGCCTATTAGATAAAGTTAGAAACCGTACTTTTGTTTCAAGTGATAGTTATATAAGTTCTTTTTCAGATCTATTTGATTCTGTTTCTTCATTTTGGAATTCATTATCCAGGCCTTTGCAAGGCATGTTAGCATCATTACTTGGCTTTTTGGGGATTCTCATTCTAGGAGTATTAATTCTCTGTGTAATATCAGCCTGCTGTAAGAAATCAGTGGAATCACTGACCCTTACAATGATGTTACAGATTGACCCAGAATCTAGTTTTAATTCCACTTTAATGGCAATGTCTGAGTTTCCTTACTTTGGGAATGATTCTTTACAGAATCAGAGGAGGGACTGAAAGTAAGCTTGTCTGTACAGGGCGGTGTACACAACCAGACTGTCTAATAAAACCTGAGAAAGAGTTATATTTTTTCAGAACTTTGCCTAGAAATAAACTTCATATATTTGCTTACTAAGTAGGTGAAGAGGTACAAGTCCTGTAAGCTATGTGAAATAAGAAAAAGGGCAGCTTGTCCTCCAGCCTTTCAGTCTCAGGGTTACTAGATATCAAGCAGTCAGCAGTAAACAGTTATGTCTTGGATTACATGTATGTCTCCTCATACTGACCTATGCTGATTAGAAATTGACCTATGATGTGCTGAATACGTAATACCTGATGTAGAGCCATAAAGTGAAATTATGTTGTATCATCCAAAAGAGCCTTATAAATAAAGTAAACCATAGCTAATAGTTAGAGTAAACAAAGAGAACTTGTTTCTATTTGTTTCTCTCCGCAAAGCTTTGGTGTATCTATATATATATAGAAGTGTGTGGTATTTTATTGCTGTCTCTTAGATTTCCTTCTCATTGCTTTGAGTGTGGTTTTCTGTTACTCCAAGAGCCCTGCAGTGTTGCTGGTGAGGGGGGCGCAGAGTATCCTTCAGTACCCAGGAGCTGCCCAAGGGGATAGCTGGTGAGGTCAAGACAGGTGGATGTTGGTCTGGAGGGGGAGCAGAGGCTCACTACAGGCGCAGGGGGGAGGGGAGTAAACAACTGACTGTAGCTAGTTACCTATGTCTGCCTGCGTCTTACACAAACATCTACAGCTAAACAGCCATGTAGGCTCTGGTGTGGGTCAGTGGGAATGGCACACATGTGGATGGGGCACTGGAGAGGATATGGGGTGTGAGAGACTGACTGATCCATAAAACATACATGTACCACCATATACATATTACTGCCTAACTGGAGAGGTAGGATATACCCCTACACATAGGTAGAAGGGTGCACACATGGCATGGTTCCTGGCACACAGGGCATGGTATAAGGTCTGTGCGTTGATTGGTGGTTGTGCATACACCACACCCCTAAGGGAGATGGGGAGGCACATGTGACCATGTTGACAATATGGGGAACAGGGTACTCACAGAAGTACAGTGTCAAACACCGGAAACTGGCAATAGGTATTACTGGTTTTGTCTCCTTTATTGTCACACAGTGACCCAATCCCCCCAATCAGGACCTGCGTGGGTGCCCACGTCCACGGCGACCACAGCCCATGCAACCACGTTCTTGTGGTTCTTCTGGTGCTGCATTTGGGGCTGTGGCTGGCTGCTGTGATCACCCAGCCATGGCCTCCTGAGCATCTGCAATCCACAGTAGCGCCACTGCCATCACCTCAGCTGTGACATGCATCCGGTCCATCCTCTCCTGAATGCCCATCAGAACCTGACGAGTGGCTGTGGCTGAGACACAAGGTGATGTGTGAGACATGTGTTGCACCCCCCACCGTGACTCATGCAAATGTACGGCGTATCCCAAAAGACCAGTCCGCAGACCACTCATGTATGTGACGTCTAGCAACGCAGTACCATGTTTACATATGTGTGTCCCATGATCCATCCACAGGCCAGGGAATGATCCTGCTGGGGGTCATGGTGATCACAGATATGACACATGATACTGTGTTGCACTTCAGTGTGTCACTGCTGTATCTGTGCACTGGTCGTATAGGATAGGTTGGATAATGTGGGACTTCATGGCACACAGATAGATATCTGGGGGGCGCTGTTCACTCTAAACCTGACACACACTACTGAGTACCCTGACTATCTTTGCTACGTACCACTACCCAGGGAGAAGGGTCCAATGGGTAAACTATATAGGTGATCTGGGGTAGGTGTGTACCAATGTACGTCTCCATGGGGTATTTTGGGGTGAATAGTAGGCGGATGTATGAGCTCATTAGTATGATGATACCAGATGGCACATAATACAAGGGGGGGGGGGGAGTGCACATGGCACCCACCCCCACTACACATACAGAACTATGTGCAGTGGTGTCCTAATATTAGGGGGCACATGGAATCTCATTGTGGATGTGCTGTCAACCCCCAGGGGGCTTGTTGTGTATTCTGTTACCCACCTTCTGCATCATGCTTTGCAGAGGCAGTATGAGCCCACAGCTCTGCAAGGATAGTATCCATGCTGGTGTGATGGGTGTGTGCTGTTCCTGGTGCCTGCATCGTGTGGGGACTCTCCTCTGACTCTGCGTCCTCCACAGCCCGTGTGCTGCTGTCACTGGCCCCCACTTGTCATTGTCATCCTCCGCCCAGTCCTCTGCCTCGGGCAGCACAATGTTTCCTGGGGTCTCGCCGCCAGTGCTGTCCGCATCCCCAGACTCAGCGGCCTTTGGCCCCTCGGCATCCCCTGGCACTGGCACATCCCCCTCCTTATATGCCCCCATGGCCTGGATGTCACCTGGGGGGTAGAAGAAGGTACAAAGCAAGGATGAGTTAGCGCAGGTAACATAACTACACCTGTGCAGTGCTGTAAAACATCCAGGACTGTGGCTGTCGTGCAAGCAGCCCCAGGTACCTGTCACACCCACCCTGTACTTACACAGACATGTTTTTCTCAATATGTGGACCCCAGTTGCCTGTGTTAGGGCACACGTGTTCTCAGGACATAGGCGCCCCCACCTTCCCGTCCATGGCAGGCATATACTGGGCCGTGTGGTTTACATGTGTAGCATATCTCTGACTTACCTGCCTGTGGATGGGCGGTTTCCAGTGCTTCCGGCAGCCCTCACAAGTAGATGGGGCCCAGACGGTCTGCCAGTTCCTGCTCCAGGGGTGTCAGAGTTGGTGCAAAGGGACCACCCCCTCCGGTGCCCATGGCATGCTGCCTCTCTGCCACCATGTGGGCACAGACACCCCGCTTTATATCATTAAACCTTTTCTTAAGGCTATCAAGGTCTCTGGATGGCCCCCCTGCCTGGGCTACGGCCTCCTGGATCTCCCCCCCACACTTGTATCCGGGTGCCCACAGTGGTGCTTGTGCTCAGGCGGCCGTACAGCACATCATACCTCTCCAGAACACTGGTCAGCAGGATGTGGTTCTCCTGCTGGCTGAACCTTATAGCCCTCCTCCTTTCTTCAGATGGCACAGGTATGCACCTTCATTTGGTGCTGTGTGGCCCCTTTGTGGGCTGGGACACACCCGATGGCCTGCAGCCACCACCACAGACCCAACACTCCCTGCTGGCTCTGGGTCCTGTTGAACAGGTGCCCCCCCTCCTCCACTCCTGCCATGTCCTGTCTCTCCATTTCCCTGCCCTCTGTGCCCTCTCCCTCCCTGTCACACATACCTGTTCCTTTGCCCTTCAGCTCCACATCATACCTGCTTCTGGCCCCACCCCTCCTCTCCCTGCTGTCTGCTCCTCAGCTCAGCTCGTGTCTCTTTCACCTGCTTCTCGCCTCACCCCCTCACTCTCGCCACTGCTTAGCCACACACTTCTCCACAACAAACCTCCCTCTGACACTCTCTACAACCACTCACGGACCAATACACTCTCCACAACACACCTGCTTCTGACTCTCTCCTTGCTTCTCCAACAACACATGCCTTCTCTCCTTCACCTACACAAACCCCTCAACGTGATCCAGGTGTGCAGGTGTATTTATAGGGTTTCTTTACGTTGCACACGTTGCGCATGCACAACAGCACTAGCGCGGTGTCTGTGCCTGTTGGGCATGCACCGCAGAGGCGAGAAGTTATGTGTGCGGTACTCCGTTACACACACACTGTGCGTGCATGTGAGGCGCGGCGCATGCGTGTAACAGGACACAGCACATGCGCATGTCTCACACTCACACACAGCGCACTCCATGTACACTGCATTTACCACATCTCCACGGCACATGTGCAATGCGTGCAGCCGCCACGCTGGTGCCTCTGCACATGCGCAACGTGCGCAACATAGGAAAACCCTATAACTACACCTACACACCTGGATCACGTTGAGGGGTTTATGCAGGCGAAGGAGGGAAGGCGTGTGTTGTTGGAGAAGCAAGGAGAGAGTCAGAAGCAGGTGTATCGTGGAGTGTGGCTGGGTTTGTGAGCGGTGGTTGTATTGTGTGGCTGGGTTTGTGTGTGGTGGGAAAGGTGTGTGGCTTGGTTAGTGAGGTGAGTGTCTGTGTGTGAGTGAGTTAGTGGTGTTGGTTGGGTGGAGTTAATGGTGGCCTTTGTGTCTGCTGCATTTGCGGTTGGAGGTGAGCAGGCGCTGCGGTTGCCTGACGGGGGAGATGGTGTCCATGGGGCTGAGGCACAGGGCATGGGTGTAGTCTCACTGCAACACAGACCTGCAGCTGTGGGGGCAGGCCAGGCAGGAGCTGTGCGGGCGCAGCGCAGGAGATGTGCAGAGGTGCATTCTCACCAGCCTCACCGCTACAGGCCCAGGGCCCTGCTCCAGGGCATGTGTGAGGACCAGGTCATCTCCCTCTACCGCCTGAGCACGGGGGCTATTAGGGAGTTCTATGAGGATCTAAGACCTGACCTCGAGCCCCTGACTGGTCGGTCACATGCCATACCGGGTTTGGTCAAGCTCCTTGGTGCCCTACATTTCTTTGCCTCTGGCTGTTTCCAGTCATCTGTGGCCGCAGTGGGTAGCATGAGCCACCCCACCTTCTCACGCTGTCTCCACCAGCCATGATCAGCCGGGTGGGTAATTACATTGCCATTCCCAACACTAGGCAACAGTGGGGGACCCTGAACCAGGCCTTTGAGGTGTTAGCCGGGATACCACATGTGATGGGAGCTATTGATTGCACACATGTTGCACTGGTCCCGCCTAGAGACAGGGAGGTAGTGTTCCGCAACCGCAAACACTATCATTCCCTGAATGTTCAGGTTGTATGTGATGCAAATATGCATATTCTGAATGTGGTCCCTAGGTTTGCAGGGTCCATCCATGACTCCTATATCCTGCATCACTCGGCACTATTCACACAATTCGAGGCTGGACAGTATGAGGACTGTATATTGCTGGGTGTGTATTTCTCATCTCTGACATGTGTGTGTGTCTCATCTGTCTCTGTGTGATCTGACGTTAGGGGGGTGGGGGTGGTGCCCTCCAGCTCTACCTTGCTATGGTGGTGTGTGATGATGGTAGAATGGACGGTAGCATTTGTGTTGTGGTTACAGATTATGTTGATGGTGATCCGTACACCTACCCCTTGTTTTGTGTGTCATAACTTCACACGCTGATTTATAGTTATGGTGTCCCATCATGTGTTGTTATATGTATGTCAGGATGTGTCATGCATTTGGTTTGCACATACATACCTGTGTCCATTTATGTGGGCATGGGCTCCTGCTTTAACGTTCTACATTTTTTTCTGCAGGTGATGCAGGATATGGGTTTGCCCCTGGTTGCTGACCCCCGTGCGTCAGCCACGGACATGTGCAGAGAGGAGTTACAATGAGGCCCATGCCTCCAGCCTCTCTGTCATAGAGCGCACCTTTGGCATTTTAAAGAGTCGCTTCAGGTGTCTGGATAGGACAAGCGGGGCCTTACAATACAGACCACAGACTGTGGCAGAGATCATTATAGCCTGTTGCATCCTGCACAACATTGCTCTCAGGCACCATATCCCTGTCCAAATTAATTAGGATCTCGAGGATGATCCTATGTGCCCTCCTTTATGTGCCAGTGGTGACACATGTGAGGGCACAGCAGTCAGGCGGCAACTGATTGAGGAGGTCTTCTCATGTAAGTACTGCATATGTTGCCACCTACATTTGTTTAAATATGTCTGTACTGCTACCACTAGTTAACATCTGTATACCAATATCAGTAAGATGCAACACTGCACTGACATGTAACAGACACTGCCTGGCCATCCCAGCTTACGATCTAGTCATGACTGAAACGCAGACGATGTGAGCAGGCCACAACAGCTGGTGGAGGTGGATTATGTGTGTTTGTATTTTTAGGCTTGTGGAAGATGTTATGCTGACATACCTGATGTGTGGCTGATTGGGATAGGGGCTGCTGTACAGCCACAGGTAGTTAGTTTCATGCTTTGGGTGCAGCAAGGTTAAAGGCGTGTAGTATGGAGTAAACAGTATGAGAGCAGACCATAGATGGGTCCAGTTGTCTAGATGTGTGTGTTTTACAAATTGTAATTTGAGCTGATTGTGTGGTTGGTATGCTCCGATGAGCAGGGACTGTGTGTTAGTTGTTTTTGTATAGTGCTACATGTGATACATAGCACTATATACATGCTGAGTAGTAGTTGGATTACTGGTATATGAGATCAGTAAGGAAAGTTACTGCAACACCACAGTGTGCCTGTATGTATAGGTCAGCACATAGCCTTGACATGGATGCGGAAACGGATAGGGAACCTGTGAGGTGTCGTGACAGGGGGAGTATTAGTGCCATTATGTGTGTGGCTGTAGAATAGCCATGCAGTGCAGTGCTGAATCTTTGCAGGCAAACAGGGATGATTCAAGGCCAGATCAGCAAGGTGTAGGTTACAGTAGGCAAGCCAGGAGCTGATTAGGGTGGGGAGGGATTTGGGTTTTAGTTGTGTTTTCAGGGAGTACTGGGGAGATATAGCTGATGACAACTAGACATAAACCACAAGCCTCAACTACAAGCTGGGTATGTGTGTAGAGGAGGAGAGTGCAATCCAAAACAACACCTACATTGCGGACTCTAGAGAGAGGAAGTTTTGGACACACACACGAAGACGCTCTGATGGGAGGGGAGGGTTTAGCTGCACATATAGGATATCCATGCTTTGCAATTACCACTTACACACAGTGGGATGACATGCAGCCATCAGTGTCAGGTGGCAACTGAACATCGGGGTGTGGTTTGGCAGACAGAACTCAGGCGTGGAGAGATATATTTGCAACACATCAGCACACAGTGGTTAATGTAAGTCAAGGTATGAGATATACACACTAGGAAAATGTATATGCACAGAGGATAAGGATGGAGCCCGTGTATATTTCCCTGTGTTACAGGAACTGACAGCAGTGTAGCAGATGACATTCAGACACCAGATCACACACTGAAGAGGCATTGGGAGCGATATGGGGGACACAGGATAGTACTGCACGCTTAGAGCCAAACAGGAACACAGTAGGGAGGAGGTAATTCTGTCCCACATTTTTTACAGCAAAAGAGAGGTGAGGAAGGGGACAGACAGAGTACGGACCCTTGTTGTTTGCCACACACACTTCAGTGATAACTTTCACATATACATATCTGTACAGTGTGATGTGTTACAGTCAGTCTGTTAAGGATCTTTGGGGGTCTGGGAGCTGAGAACATGAAGGTGCAGTGTATGTTGCACAGCTCCAACATGACATATGTATGTTTCTCTTGTGTCTCTAAATCCACAGGACATACTTGGTGACCTTCCTGGTGCTGTGGTGCATTGGCAGGTGACTGTACGTCATCCAACATGCAGTAGTCTGGGGTAGGTAGACCTACAGCTACTTTGTCTGTGACGACAGTCAGGGGGGAGCACATGTCTGCAGTGATCTGTCATGATGTACATATGTTGTTGTTCACCTCTGTTCCCTGCACCCCCATACCCCATATGTTGCTGTTGGCACACATATCCACATGTGTTCCTGGCCCATTTGTCTTCTCCAACACTGTCTCTGGGACACGTCCAACAGAGCTGCGTGTGTGTGCTGGCCCTAGGTGTTTGGGTGGTGGAATGCACGTACACCCTTCCCTAACATTGTAGCATCAGCCAAAAGCAGGGTATCATTGCATTTAACAGGCCTTTCTCTCCACTAATCTCCAATTGTGCACATACAGGCCGTATGTTACTGCTTGCATGCTCACCTTAGCATACTGTGTGGGTGTGTGTTTTTGGGTTGGCTGTGTAATGATACAGCATGCAGGCATTTTGCATTAGAATGTGGTGTGAGGGGTCTGTATACCTGGGGAGCGGTGGGGACTGTGCTATCTCTACCTTAATGCTGTTTACCTTGTGGGCATTGTGGACATGTGTTGTGTGTGTGAGTTGACCTATCTCTTGTGTGCTGACAGACCACTGCGCAACAGCATTCGTGCATCACAGATATCGCCATAATGTGGACACGCATCAACAGTGGCTGGACATGGGGACATGGTGACTCTCAATATTTCGATGACATCTTCTCCCTTCACTGTGATGTGTTATGGCCTTTGAGTGCCTCAGGGATCCCAAACATACACTTGCTGCAAACACACGGTAGGTTGCACCTTTGGTCTTTTGTGAATGGCATTAGCCTTTACATGTTAATGATTTCCTGTTTGTCTCATAGACATTTCCTGTTGGGTCTCTGTACACGAACGCTGATGCACATGGGGTGGAGTTGTGAAACACCTGTGTAACAAGGGCATGGACATGACCATATCCATGTGACACCCTCGTCTGTGGCTCCATTTCAAAATGTCCCCAACATGAAGTGTGTTCTGTGTTGTGATCATGTTATGTTTGCCTGTGTGATGTTTCCTTACGTACATATTGATGTTTTACTCTCTGCAATTTGGGCTGATGTTGCAAGCAGCATACCAATACATTGTTTATCCTCTTCTGACACAGGGCAGTGAACACACAGAGCACATCTACTATAGTGCATCCAGCGTCACCATCACCCACCTGTTGGAGGACACAACAACACCATGGAACTACCCCTGGGAAATTGTGCCATAGGATGTTTGACCTCTGCGAGTGGGACACATGCCTAGGATGGACAGTATTATTGTTGGACTGCTACTTTGGGCATGACAGGTCTGTCCAAAACACTGTTGCTGCTGTGCTCTGGCTGGGTGTCGTGTTCATCGCAGGAGACACACATGACCTTTCCAGTACTTAGGCTTATTGGGATGTCACACTTGACTTTGCATGCCCAGCAGGGACTGACATTGTCACTGTATGTTGTACATCCTTCTGACATTGTGTTGTTGTGTTTTGCCCATGTGTGTCACATGGAACGCAAGATACGCTCATCTGTTTGGTTTGACATGCACATACAGCCATGCGTGTGGCACAGGGGGAACACTGGAGAGGTCCTCTTGTCCATGTCCACCTAGCCTCCACTTGGACATGACACAGTATTTGCCATGACACCACTTTACTGCACACCAGCATCTTGGATTGCTGTTTGCAATCACCAAGGGTGTTACAGTGCATGTGTGGCATCACTGTATCATGTTTCAATGTACACGGTGCATGTGCATGTGACTATGTTGGTGCAACACAGCAGCTTGCAATATGGCTTCTGTGTGGGTTAATGTAACATGTTTGACCTTTCTTTCCACCTCTATATGCAGGTTATTGTGTCTGCTTACTGTACAGACGTGACGCTCTGCATTGATTTACACACCTAGCATTGCATGTCTGTGCAGTCCTAGTTATCCCCTGAGGTAACGACACTCACATTGCCCCGTTATATTTGCAGTGTGGCAGCGTGAGTGTCCATTTTCTTCCTTCATTTGTGCATTCCATGTACCGTGATATATGTGTAAGGACACTACCCATACCAACCAGTGCAGGGGGACCTTCTGCATAGTGTTATCTCTGCCTGTTTGTGCAGATAGTTTCTTTTGAATTCTTTGTGTTCATGTGCCTCTGATACCTGTTGGCATATCCTCATTGTGCATTTGACGATTGTTTAGGGTTACATTGTTGCAGCTTTGATTCCTATATCAGGCATTATGTGACAGCTGTAACATAAATTTCGATATGTGTTTTTAAACTTTCAAACTTTTAACAACATATGCTTTTTCATTTGTGTGCCTCTTGTGTTGCCAGATAGATATGTTTTAAGGAACAGATCATGATTGATGTGTGTTGGGCCCTCATCATGCACCACCTGCTGTCTACATGCACACATATGTAACTAACACATTTGGGGCATGCAGCAGCATGTGGGGGGTGGGGGGGGCCTAATGCATACTGCACACCATGCACCTGATCCACATTATCTCTCCTGCCCATCATTTGTAGATGGGCCAGTGACCTTTCTGTAAGATGTGGGTTGCTGCCATGCAAAATGTGTTTTTTCTTCTTTCACCTGGGATCCACTCACTTTGATATTATGATGGCAGTATCTACACTATCTGTGATGATTAACCAAAATAAAAATATGTGTTTGACGTACATTTGTCTCTGCTGCTGCTTGATCACACTGACACTTGTATTTAATGATTTCCCGGTCATGTGCATGGCCCACCTGTGCTCACATCCTTGTACGGGTCCAGCTGTCTATCTGCCAGCTGTTTGCCACATCACTGGATGTTACAGGTTCCCATACACACCTTCCCTTTGTGGTACTATTTTTGCATTGTGCTCATTATGGTTGTTTGGGATAGTGGTTACAGACATGTGTTATAACACCATAGGTTGCAGGTTTGATCTGCATATGGGGTTTACTTTTTTTTTCTGTAGTGCTAACATGAATATTAGGTACCTGCAGGTTCATCACCTACGCACACACACTTCCATCTCTTCACTGTACACCAAAGTGTGCCCTCTGTGCTGCCTATCCATCACATATTAGCTGTTACGTATGTCTCTTTCTTTATGGTGTTTTACATGGCAGTCCGCTTAGGGGATTGGCATTGCTGCTGGTCTGTGGCACAACTGTTTGCAGGTTCAATTCTCTCTTGTTCTGTTCCATATTTTGCCCTGCTCCACAGAGCATCCCCTGCCACCCTTTGGGTTTAGGTTCTTTCCTCTTTTGCATGCTGTATCCACTGCATAACATTTCATTGTGTGTGTGCATGGTTATATGTGGCTCTGGTCCCATTTACAGACTGTGATCTGATCTGTACACACCAGATCTGCATGTGCATTTCATCATGGTTACTGTTGGAGGTTTGCCTATCCTGGCAGCCACCAGGCTTCTTGTGTGATGCCCTGCAGTATTCTTGTATGCAGCCTTTGCTAATGACCTCACGTTGGTGGTGTGGCCTACTGGTTTGTGCATTGACACTTGTGCTAATGGTCATAGGTTTGATTCCTCTCTGTTCTTTTTCATTTGTATCCCTGTCTTGCACAGCTACTTTTCATTCCTGTGACAGTCATATCTGCAGATCTGTGCTGTTAGCACATTGTACCCTTATCACAGTTGTCAACCATCCTTCTGTCCATCTATGTGTGTCTGCCAGCTGTGTGCCGTCCTACCCTGATGTGCATGCTGCTACCCCACGTCCTGCACTGCTACACATTTCTGCATTGCAGCTCTCCCTGGTTGCTTCTCCTGTGTGTGCTCTGCATGGCACTGCTACACCGCTTTCCTCCTGTCATTACGCCTATCCTGCCACTTCTACCTCCTCTGCTGGACACGTCTTCCCATCCTCTGCCACACGCTGTCATTGTTGCATGGTACATTACCATCACCCTGCGCATCGCTACAACTGCCCCCAATATGTTTGTCCATTTTTCCAGCTGTCACATGGGCTGGATGCAGATTTGTCTGGTCCATCAGCTCAGATCTACTTCCTTCCATTACTTGTGCATTGTCTTTCCTTGTTGCTCTGTGCAGTGTTAGGGTTACATCTGTGTTTGGCCCATACCTCTCTTGCTTTTCAATTTGGGGGACCTTACTGCCCTTAGCCAACATTTTTGGGGTCACCTATACATCCTTGGGCCATCTTAAGCTACACCTTAGCTTCAGCCAGCTTATGGGGTGCCTACTCTGGTGCCTTGGGAGTTGACAACCTTTCGACATGGCCTCTGGGGCACATTATAAACCGCCTTGACTGACGTTGTGGTTTAGGACGTGCTTTCTGGTGAGCCCTAAAAGATGCATTAGTTTATGGCACTGAGGTGCGGGAATTTTTTGCTGGCAACACAGATTGTTGTACTGTTTCAAGCAGGAAAAGGAATTGCCTTGGCCAACCTTATTCATTTGGCCCACTGGGGGATAGAACTCATTACCCCATTTCATCAGGCATTATAATAACCAGTGTGCTACACCTCTATTACTATGATTACATGTCAGCACACAAAGTTAAGGTTAATGTGTGGTAACGTGTGCGGCTCCCTCTATCACGCGATAATGAGCGCGGCACACTTTATCACACGATAACCCGTGATTGCTAGCTTAAGACCGGAATGCCCACTCCTTTTATGGCATTCTTCACATTATCGCTGGAGCTAACGCTGGTAACATTAAGACAGTTTAGTAAACATACCCCTTAGTGCACATTGAATTGATTTAGTGCTATAATGAACCAAATGTACATTAATAAATGCACATCCTTATGAGCCTCTCTTTCCCCATCACAAGCTGAGGTCAATAGTACACTGCTTACGTCAGATGGCTTCAGCAGCTGTCTGGCAGTAGTATTGCATTGCATCAGAAAATGATGCAATCAAGTCTGGATGATGTGTGCATGCTGGTATTATGCAATGTGATGCAATATTACATCATTCAAGGTTTATTTGGGATGTTGTTGATGTCCTACTGGATAAATTTACACAGTGAAACGTCAAAAATGAACTACATGCAATATCTTCAAAACGAGAGCCAATACATTTTTTTTTATGTTATATTTATGTTCAGCTCACCAAGATACTACAGATTAGGGCCTTTTAAAGTCAGTAACGATTTCAGTGTTAACTAGTGCTATACGCAGTCGGAAAGGTTGAACATTTAAAATATTTAAGACTGTGTGCGAGACAGTTTAAGCTACTGTTACATGTAACTTTTATTAATCATATCATTTTAGCCATTTAGGTACAATACAGAACAGTAATGCCGCAAAAGTGCATTAATACCATTGACAATTTCTGCTACATTTGTGGGGAAGTGACATTTGCCAACCAGAAGAAAAGTATCACTTCTCAACTGAAGAAGACATATCATCTTTACTTCGGATGCAAGATTGGTGACCAAGACAAGCCTTGGGCCCCGCATATATGCTGCGCTACATGTACAACACGGCTTTCACAGTGGTTGAATTGCAAAAGACCATAAATGCTGTTTGCAGTCCCCATGGTGTGGAGAGAGCCAAGCATCCACATAAATGACTGTTACTTCTGCTTGGATCCTCCTCTTTCCAGTGGAATAACGAAGCAAAAGAAGTCAAGCATAGTCTACCCAAACATTCCGTCTGCATTGAGGCCAGTTCCACATGGTGAGGGACTTCCTATTCCAGAACCTCCATCAGAATATTCACTTGATTCATCTGATGAGAACAAGGGTGAGCCGACCTGTTCTTCTCCTGGTCCGTCAGCATGCAGTGACCCAGATTTTCACTGGGATGCATTATCAACTCCACACAGAATAACACAGGAAGAACTAAATGACCTGGTTCGTGATTTGGACTTATCCAAGAACAAGGTAGAATTGCTAGGATCAAGACTCCAACAATGGAATCTTCTAGAAGAAGATGTCAACATTACTTCATATTGAAAGCGCCACTAGCAGTTGGAGCCTTTCTTCAGAAAGGAAAGTAATCTGGTATTCTGTTCCGATATTGAAAGCCTCATGAATGCCTTAAAAATCACTCATGACCCACAAGACTGGAAATTATTTATAGACTCTTCGAAACTGAGTCTGAAGGCTGTGCTTTTGAACAATGGAAACCGTCTTCCATCTATTCCAGTAGTGCATGCCATCCACATGAAAGAGACATACGATAACTTAAAGCATCTACTGACTTCCATTAACTATAACAAGTACAGCTGGCACCTCTGTGGTGACTTGAAGGTAGTTGCCCTTTTAATGGGACTGCAGCAGGGATATATAAAATATATGTGTTCCTTATGTGAGTGGGATAGCCAAGCAAGGGATTGGCACTACTTGCGGAAGGAATGGAATCGCAGACAAAATGTAACAGTTGGAGAGAAGAATATCCAGCACCCAGCTATGGTTGAGGCTCACAAAATCCTGCTAACAGCCCTTCACATCAAACTAGGTTTGATGAGCAACTTTGTGAAAGCCATGGACCGCACTTCGCCAGCTTTCCGATACCTGCATGAAAAATTCCCTCGACTCAGCGAAGCAAAGATTAAAGAGGGAGTTTTTGTGGGTCCTCAGATTTGAGAGCTCTTCAAAGATGACTGGTTCAACAACTTTCTGCAGGGTGATGCGAAACAAGCATGGAATGCTTTTCGCCTAGTGTCAACAAACTTTCTTGGGAATGTTAGGGCAGAAAACTACAAGGAACTAGTAGAAGACATGCTGATGCAGTATCAGAAACTTGGCTGCAATATGTCCCTAAAGATCCATTTCCTTGATTCCCATCTCGATTTCTTTCCTGACAACTGTGGTATGGCTAGTGATGAACAGGGCGAACGTTTTCACCAGGATATCACAATGATGGAGCAAAGATACCAGGGTAAATGGTCCACTACAATGCTGGCTGACTACTGCTGGACACTCCCCAGAGAAGCTCTCGAACAGCTGTACAAGAGACAGGCGAAAAAATCTAAGAAGTAGTCTATGACTTGGTTTTTTTTACAGGTATCAACTGAAGGCCTATTATATTTACTATTGACATGCATTTCGTGATGTAAACATTAATTCTTGTAGATTACAACAAAACTAGATCCAACTTTGCAATTTCACTGTCATATTCGTGTTCAGCATATAAAAATTGATAAGAAATGACTATTTTTATTTCAGTAACATGACTTTTGTAAAAATTTGTTGACCAGTGTAATAGCTGACAGTACAGATAGCACCAGTAAAAACGCTGTACAATTCAGGTTGTAGCCAGTGTTGGCACTTCTGAGGTTTTCCGACTCAACTGAGTGACTATTTTTATCTGGGCTGTGGAAAAAATTCACTAGTCAAAGGTTGTGGATTTTTTGGCTGTTTGCATGGGCTGGTTTGGATGACGAATCCATGGAAAAAAAAGAGCCCCCCCCCCCCTTCCAAAAAAAGACAAACTCTGGCTTTAAAGGCCTGGCTGCATCTCTTTGGTCAGCCCCAGAGCAATTGCATCGGGAGCTGACCAATGAGATGAAGCAGAGTGGGAGTGATTGACTGCCAGACTCTAGCCAATCAGGGAAGAGGGGGTGGGTCATGTAACAAGGTGGGTGTGGCCATATCTAATAGACAGCCAGATCAGCCAATCAGGGAAGGGGAGACTAAGGATGAGTTACTGTTTGGGACTATGTTTTAGCCCTCTTTGAGCTGGAAATATTTATGATTATCTGACAATACTTCAGTAGCTTTCACAGTAGAAATAACAACAAAGAAAATAAAATAGATATATTTTATTTTATTTATTTATTTAGCAAGCATTTATATCCCGCTCCTTCCAGCGATCAGAAGCGGGTAAGATTACAAGCACAAAACTGCCGAATCAAGGCAGGTACTAATTTTTGTTTACATAGAGATTGGCAGAGAAGCACATCACACAGAGTTAACACTTTTTAGCTATGGGGGAAATCATTTACATATATATATATATATATATATATATATATATACACACATTTATACAAGATAGTTTTCTGGGTTGCTGAGGACAAGGGTTGCCCCATCTGTGAGATTAGTTCAGGTTGAAGTGATTTTGGAATATGTGTGTTTTGAGTTTTTTTCTGAAGTCAAGAAGGTCATTGCTAGCTCGTAGTTCTGGTGGGAGTTGGTTCCATAGTGTTGGCGCTACATATGAAAAAGCCCTGTGGCTGGTGTTGGCTTTGGTAGATCTTATATCTGTTGGAGTGTGGAGGATGTTGGAGTTGATGGTTCTTCTGTTTCTGGTAAGAGGTTGTAATCTGACTAGGGTGTTGAGGAATGATGGTGCTATGTTGTGGATGAGTTTGAATGCAGTTGTTAGTATTTTATATTTTGTACGAGCTGTTATGGGTAGCTAGTGTAATTGAATTAGTACTGGTGTGATGTGGTCACTTAGATTTTTCTTCATGATGACCCTGGTGGCTACATTTTGTGCCATTTGTAGTATGTTTAGTGTCTTCTTAGGTAGACCTTGTAGGATGGCGTTGCAGTAGTCAAAATGTGGCATGATGAGTGCTTGAGCCACGGTCCTGAAATCTTGGGGATCAATGATGCTCCGAGATGAATAATTTAAAATGCAGTACATCACAGCTAGGGAAATATTTGTAAGCACTTCGTGTGCGTGTGTGTGTGTGTGTGTGTGTGTGTGTGTGTGTTGTGATGAAGCTGACACCACTGAGCCTATGGAGTTAGAAAAAAACACTGATTCTGTTAAAGAATCAGACGTGTAGAGTGCAGTTAGATAGAAGTGCAGCTAGAGGGAGCAAGCAAGGATTCTCATGAGCTAAGCTGACATGCCCTAGAGTAGAGGAGGCAAAGCCTAATTCAAAGAGTAATCAAACACACCTGTTTAGAATGCCAGGAACTTTAGCTGAGGAACGCTCTTATAAGCAGTCCCCAATTAGGAGAGGAAGAGGTCCTCAGGAGGGAAGTCCTCAGGAAAGAAGTCCTCAGGAGGGAAGTCCTCAAGAAAGGAGTCCTCAGGAAAGAAGTCTTCAGAGGGGAAGTCTTCTGAAGAGAAGTATTCCAGGGAGAGGAGCAGAAAGCGTTGCTGCTGTAGAGAGGAGGAGAGCTCCTACTGATACTGAGGAGAGAGAAAGCAGAAGGCTCCAATTACAAAAGGAAAGGCAGCTGAACTAGAAGTCCTTACAGGGAAAATACAAGTTCCAGGACAGACAGTCTCATATTGGAGAGCCCCAGAGAGAGGTCTTCAGAGGAGACAGAGAAAGCAGGAGAGTGCCTTGCAGATGATACGCTGGAGATCCACAGCTCAGAGAGCCAAGGTAGAGATACAATTCCTTTCCTAGATCTGAGCCAGGTCTTAGAGAAGCCTGGAGGTCAGGGAGCCGTGGCTATAGCAAACCTAGTTGGCAGAAGGTGTGGAAACCTGTACAGAAAGTACTAGCCAAAGAGCACATTACCTGTTTGCTAGAACAAGCAGAGCAGGGCTGGCAAGTCCTGGAGAGTACCACTGATGTATTGCCAGACATACCGAAGGGAAACCCAGGTTTAGCAATTAACGTAGCACAGCCAGAGGCTATGCAATTGGAATTGTGGAACCTGAATTAGCCCAGTTTGAATGTCCTATGGACTGCACACTATGTATTGCAGGGAGTGTGGAATCCCTACCTGAACTATAAGGGCTAGGACATATTTGAAAACACTGTTTGTTTAAGCTGAAAAGAAGAAGCTTTGACTTTGATTTATTTGACCTGTTTGTTTGCTTTCAACCTGCCTGAGTAACAACTGTGAAACACGTATAACAGTTTGGACTTTGTAAATGTTTGGTGATAATCCAGAATAAGGTGAAACCTGTTTGCTTTCATTTGGAAACCTTTTGTGCTGTATGGGAATAAAACCCTTTACCTTGCCACTTATATTGGCATTCACAACTATTCATTACAAAGAGGTGAACTACTAGTCCCAGAATGCCTCTGGGCAAAAGAAGTTTCTCACTTCAAGAAAGAAAGAAATGTCCACCCTGACCTCCAAGCATGTTGCCAAAGGGAGGGGCTGTGACAGTGTGTTTTCATGCATGTAATGAATCTATTGCATGCTGATTAGCTGAAGGTGGTAAGGCATTTCGGAGGATGTAATTTTGGGGGTTGGTGACAGTTGTGGGGGAAGGTTTTAAGGTAGATTGCAGAATGGCATAGCAGTTACAGCGTGGAGTTGCTGGGGTGGGCATTTGCATAGGGGAGTTTCTGAGAGTAGAGCAGTTGCAAGGGGGATATTTTTGGTGGGTGGAATGGTTTTCAGGGTGGTGGGGTGTTAGCAACAGAGTGGAACAGTAGGGTTTTTTTCAAAGTGGAGGAGGTTTGCAGGGTGGTAAAGCAGATACTGTAGGATTTGGTAAGGTTGGCCAGTTGCAGGGGGAATTTTTGGCATAGAGCTTTTTGTGGAGTGGTGGAGCAGTTTGGGGGGTATTTCTTAGGGATGGGCAGTTTGGGGGTTGGTAAGCTAGTTGTGAGGGAGTGTTTTTAGGGGTGGGGCACTGTGTGGGTAGTTGGGGTAGTTGCAGTATGGTAGTTTTGTGGGATGAAGTAGTCTGTGTGAGTGTGTGGGGGGGGGACATTTGCATCATAGTGTTTTTTGGGAGTCAGGCATTTATCAGGGTGATGAATCAATTGTGAGGGGTATTTTTTAGGGATGGGACAGTTTGTGAGTGCGGTAACCAGTTGTGAGGGAGCATTTTGGGGGGTTGGACAGTTTGCAAGGTGGTGAGGCAGATGTAGGAGGTTGCGTTTTGGGTGGAGTTATCAATCTGCTAGGAAAGTTATGGGGTATGTTTTTGGGGATGGTGCAGTTTGCAGGGTGGTTAGTCAGTTGTGCAGGGGCATTTTTTCATGATGGCAGCATTTGGCATGTTGGTAGGGAAACTGTGAGGAAGTGCTTTTGGGGGTGGAAGCAGTGTGTAAAGTAGTGAAGAAATTGTAAGGGGAGGAGTTGGAGGAGTTGCGAGAATGGAGAATTTGCATGCAGTTGGGAGAGTGGAGAATTTGCATGCAGAAGGTGCTTGAAAGGAGCAATTTTCAAATTCACTGCATCTAAATTTCTATGCTTCAGAAGTTGGAACTCCTTCTCCCATAAAATATATTAGGCAATTTTTTCTCTTTTTTTTGGGTGGGGGGGGGGAGCTTATTTCTTTGGAGATCTGGCCCATTTTGTATTTGATGCATCTTTTTACCAGTTTTTCCCAGATACCAAGTTTCACTCCATTCCATTTTCAGAGTTATTTTGCTCCCAGATGGACAGACAGCCATTTGCAACCCCTTTTGAATAATTATTTGCAACTACTATTGGGGTGGAAAGAATAGAAAAAAAAAGAAGTTCTCTGAGATATTATATGTATTCAAGCAAGACCCTCTACCAAATTCTGTCTTCTTCCTTCTCATCACTTCTGTTGCCTGAACAGAATAGTATCATGCTATAGCAGACTACTCTCTCTTCTGTCTTTTCAGACTCAGTGAGTTTCTCCTTCACATCATAGATTCTCTGAATCTACAAAGACCTGCAAAGGCAACAGACAGAACAAAACCCTGAAATCTGAGTGTAAACAGGGTATCGAGAAGAAGATGGTGATCAATAGTGTCAAAACAGCAGATAGATCAAGAAGGATGAGATTTGAATAAAGACTCTTGTATTTGGTCAGGGCAGGTCATTGGAGACTTTGGCAAGGGCTGTCTCTGTGGAGTGCAGAGGGCAAACGCCAGATTGCAGTGGGTCCAGAGAGGAAAGGAAGTAAAGACAGCGGGGGTGAATGTAATATTTGCCCTCCAATCACCTTGAATCACCTCGTCCATTTTCCTACTTTCCTTCTCCCTCCCCCTGGTTCTTTTTGCCTTCTGTTTTAGCCTGCTATTCTCTCTCTGTCCTATCAGCTTTGGCGTTCTTTTCTAACTTTTATTTTCTGCAGTTGTCATTTTGTTATTGTACACCGCCCTGATGCTTCAGCTTGGGCGGTCAATCAAGCAATTTAATAAAGATAAAGATAAAGAAAGTTTGGATGCAAATTGGAAGAGGGAGATGGGCCGATAACTAGAAGGACAGGTAGGATCCAGTGAGGGTTTTTTGCAAAGCAGTGTGACCACAGCATGTCTAAAGACAGCAGGAACTGTTGTGGTGGAAAGTTAAAGGTTGAAGATATGACAGATTGAAGGGATGACAACAGTGAAATAGAGCTTAGTTGTCAGATGAAAATGAGATCTGAGAAGTAGGTAGTCAATTTCAGGGTCGTACCAAGCTAGACTCACTCCCTGTGTGACTTGCATATCGGGCGCGTGCCCCCCCCCCTCCTCCCTATACCTCATCCAACTGCTGCCTGCTCTTGCCCTGCTGCTGCTGCCCTCTGTTTTCTCCATGGTGGCACCAGCAACAAGGAAAGAGCAGAAAGTGGCTGGATGGAGGTGAGGGGGAGGGCGCGTGCCCGATGTGCAAGTCGCCGGCACTTTAAGCAGATTTGTCCCTCCCTGCTCTGACATTGTGTCAGAGGAGGGAGGGACTGATCTGCTTAAAGTGCCGCAAAAATGCTTAGGGGGTGCATTTCAGCTGCCTGCTGTTGCCCAGCCGCCACTGAGAGAAACAAAAGTGGCTGCCACAAGGCAACAGCAGGCAGCCGAAATGTGCCTCTTAAGCCTTTGCACCCTGAGCGGCTGCACCACTCACACAGGGCTAGGTATGGTAATGGTCAATTTGGATGAGTAGAGAAGATGTGTAGTTTCCTCCTTTGTGATTTTAGTAAAGAAAAAAAGAGTGACAGGAGTTGAAGAAGGGATCTGAGTGTGAAGAGGGGAAAAGTGGGGGATGGAGATGACCTAGTGGAGAACTCAAGGCTAATCCTATGAACCTTGTTATGGAAGTAGTCAGCCAAGTCTGGGCAGAAAGTGAAGGAGGGGTAGAGGGCAGAGGCACTTTAAGGAGAGAGTTGAGTGTTGCAAGGAGACAGCGAGGGTCAGAGGCAAGAGAGCTTGTCAGATGGATATAATACTCTAGCTTAGCAAGTGCTATGGCAGACTTGAAGGAGGTTGAAGTGTATGAAGCAGGGCCGGTACAAGGACTGGAGGTGCTCTAGGCAGGCCCTCCATCATGCCTCCCCTCACTGCCACCCCTTTCCAGGGCAGACAGTGGCACCAATTGTCACTGAAACCATGATGCAGCTCTAACCCTCTGTTTCCGGGGCTGTGCCACAGTTTTACTCTGACTAACCTGCCAGATAGGCTTTCCTAAAGCTATGAGAGTTAAAGAAAAAATTCCAGCCTCAAATTGCAATGTTACAAGATGCTCAAGGTTCTATGTTGAATGATGCTGAGAAGATCAAGAAAAGGTGGAAAGAATATACAAAGTCATTATACCATATAGATCAAGTGGACCAACAGCCGTTTCAACCTGTACCTTATGATTCAGAAGCATTGGTGATGAAAGAGGAAGTCGAAGCAGCATTGAAACTCTTATCAAAAACAAAGCACCAGGCATGGATGGCATTCCCATAGAAGTATTACAGCAATCTGATGCAGCTGTAACCATACTTACAAGGCTCTGCCAAGAAATTTGGAAGACAACATCATAGCCAACTGACTGGAAAAGATCTGTGTTTACACCAATACTAAAGAAAGGTGATCCAACTGACTGTGGAAATGATCGCACAATCGCTCTGATCCCACATGCCAGCATGATATTACTGAAGATTATTCAAGAAAGACTACAACCATACCTGGAAAAAGAGCTACCTGAAGTGCAAGCAGGGTTCAGGAAAGGGTGAGGAACGAGAGACATCATCGCGGATGTGAGATGGATCCTTGAAAAGACTAAAGAATGCCAAAAGGATATCTATTTGTGCTTTATTGACTACAGCAAGGCTTTTGACTGTGTAAACCATGAGAAACTACAGACCACACTAAGAAGCATAGGTATACCAGAACACCTGATCTGCACAATCTGTACATTGATCAAGAAGCAACAGTTTGAATGGAACAAAGAGAAACAGAATGGTTTAAAATAAGCAAAGGTGTGCAACAAGGCTGCATAATTTCCTCCTATCTGTTTAATTTATATGTAAAACAAATCATCAGAGAAGCAGGATTGTATGAAGACAACAGAGGTGTGAAGATTGGTGTAAGACTTATCAACAGCCTTCGCTATGCTGATGATACCATGTTACTGGCTGAAATTTGAAGATGATTTGAAACATTTGCTTCTCACAATCAAGGAACATAGTCTTAAAATGGGCCTGCACCTTAATGTAAAGAAGACAAAGATCATGACAATTGGCAAAATCAAAAAGTTCATCATTGAAGGAGAAGAAATTGAAATCATGGACAACTTTAACCTACTTGGATCAACTATCAATAAAGAAGCAACAGGCTGTCAAGAAATCCGACAAGGCATTGCTCTTGGCAGAATGGCTATGAAGGACCTAGACAAGATTCTCAATAGCAGAGATGTCTCTCTCCATACAAAGATTTGACTTGTTCAAGCCGCGGTATTATCAATAACATCATATGGATGTGAAAGCTGGACAGTGAAAAAGATAGACAGGAAGAAAATCGATGCCTTTGAATTATGGTGCTGGTGGCGAATATTGGGTATACCATGGACTGCCAAAAAGAACAAACCAGTCAGTACCAGAGGAGATCAAACCTAAGCTTTCTTTAGAAGCTCAGATTACAAGACTTCGACTTTCATACTTTGGAGACATCATGCGAAGAGAGAGATCATTAGGGAAAGACATCATGCTTAGCAAGATAGAAGGTCAATGCAAAAGTGGAAGGCCAGCAATGAGATGGATTGGTTCAAATAGAAGCAGCTATGGATACCAGTCTATCAACAATGAGCCGTCTGACTGAAGACCGAACACAATTTAGGACAACTATCCAGAGGGTCGCCATGAGTCGACACCGACTCGACGGCACTTAACAACAACAACAACAACCTGCTGCTTCTTTCCCCCATCCATTGCAAACTTCGGTTAATACAAAATGGAAGTCTGGGGTGGAAGCAACAGATTGGGCAGATTAAAACCAGGATGCAGCCCTGAAAATGGTTAACACAAGAACACCTTGTATATAGTTATCAAAGTTTCGTTATTGTTATTGTAATTGTACATGGTTGATACTGTTCCATGTAAACTGAATTGTACTACCCTGAACTGTTCATATTGTTCATTGTAAACCACAATTGATCTGTAGGAAATTGCGGTATAAAAATGTTAATAAAATAAATAAATAAATAAATAATAAAATAAGTGTTGCATCGCAGTTTCAAGGACAATTGCTGCTGCTGTTGGCCCCAGAGAGGGGCGCCAGCAGCATCAATGGGCAGCAGTGGATTTCTCCAGAGGGTCAGTGCTCTAGGTGACTGCCTAGTCTGCCTTATGGTAGTGCTGGCTCTGGTATGAAGTCAGCATGGGCACGGGATTTAAACAAAGCCACATAGCAGAGTGAGAACAGGAGTGTAGGTAGTGGATTTTGGAGGGCAGCTAAGGCTGAGGTACAGTATGCCTCACAGAGTGTGCAATAGGAGGAGCAATAGCATTCAAGGCAGAAGACAGTGTAATGTTATAGGAAGAGACTGCTTCATCAACAAACTCAGATGACATAGTGACCAAGAGAGATGAGAGAGCAGTAGAGAAAGCTGAAGGATCAATAACATGAATATTCCTAAGCAGGTTAGTGGAGATTGGTCAAGGCTGTGGTGGGGTGTGGCTAAGAGTGAAGGTTAGCAGATGATGATCAGATAGGGGAAGAGCTGAGGAAGAGAAGCTTGAGGATGAGCAGCTGGAGAAAAAGACAAGGTCTCTGCTGAAGACCATGCTGGTGAGTAGGGACATCAGAACATCGCTGGAGGTCCAATGAGGAGGTTAAGGCAAAGAGTTTGAGGCATAAGAGTCAGAAGGGTCATCAAGATAAAATTTGAAGTCCCCATGAATGAGGAAAGGGGAAGATGGCTCAAGAAAAAAAGGAAAGCTAGGAGTCAAAGTCAGTAAGAAAGGAAGAAGTGGACTTGTAAGGGGGGGGGGGGGGGGTCAATAAATGACAGCTACCCAGAGAGATAATAGAATAAATAAGTGGATTGCGAGGACTTCAAAAGAAGAAAAAGAGTGAAACTGAGGAGGAAGAAAGGATTTAAACCAAGCAGAAAGAGAGAGTAGCAACCCTTGACCATTAGTGGCTTGAGGAAACTATGAAAAGAAGTGTATCTTTGGGGTTTGTCCAAATGGATTCTCTCATTGCTCCACTCCTTCTAGCCCATAGAGCTATGAAAGAATCCATTTGGACAGACCCTAAAGATGCACTTTTTTTCATAAGCTCCTCAAGCCACTAACAGTCATGGGTTCCATCCATTTTGAACGCAGCATTAGCTTTGAGGGGAGTGAGTGGGGAATGATCCTGTTCAGGTCCCACTAGATCAGCAGGAATGAATAAAGGTAGGCCTGGGGAAGACTTAGTGGAATGGGGGGGGGTGTGTTGTTTCTGAATTAAGTACAGAGAGATGGAGGGTCTTAAAGGTTAGATGACTGTACTGTAGCTTGGGGGAGTGGGGCGGTAAATATATAGAGAGGGGAGTATTTGGGGAACCCCTGACTGTTTGTTAGTGTGGGGGAAGGAGATTCCCAAACTGTTGATGTTTGTTAAAAATTGTATTAATTTGGCCAGGTGTATCATGCCATGTCTTAGCAGCCTGATGCTTCCAGCCAGAAGCTTTGAGCTGACATTATTTTTCCCTTGGAATAATGCAACATGAGCTGTTCAACATAAGCTGTATTGTTCTTTTATCGTGGGAGGCACTAATCTGCAGTACCGACGTACAGCATGTTAGGTGTATGTTTACTAAACCATTTTAATGTTCCCGGCATTAGCTCCAGCGATAATGTGAAGAATGCCATAAAAGGGGTGGGCGTTCGGGTCTTAAGGTAGCAATCACGGGTTATTGTGCGATAAAGTGTGCCGCGCACATTATCACGCGATAGAGGGAGCCGTGGCACGTTAACGCGCGTTAGCCTTAATTAGGCGCGCTGACCTATAAGCACAGCACCAGAGGTGTAGCACAATGGTTAATACATTGACTGATGAAACAAGAGTCATGAGTTCAATCCCCCAGTGGGCTTAATAAATAAAGGCTATCAGAGACATTACCCTTCACTTTAAATCAGTGCTGTCTGCGGCATTTTCTTTTTTAATTTAAATTAGTGCTGCCAGTAAACACACCCTCACAGTGCCGTAACCTAAAGTGCCGCATAAGGCGCCCTATAAAGCACTCCAGAGGGCACATTATAAAGTGCACTATCCACCAAGGCACCTTATAATGTTCCCTATAGGGCGCCTTATAAGGCTCTTTATAGGGCACCTTATAGGGCGCTTTACAGGGCGTCTTATGAGGCACCTTAAGGTTACAGCGGTGTGAGGGTGTGTTTGCTGGCAGCACTAATTTAAATTTAAAAAGGTAATACCTCAGATAGCCCTATCAAATAACACCACTGTGGGATCAAACCCATGACCTCTGCTTCCACAGCAAGTGAAGTAACCAGTGGGCTACATCTCTATAACTACTAACAAACCCCTGGCTGGCTACAGAAGGACTGCAGGTCACCACACAAACTGTCTGCTGTGGTTACCAGGATAGGGTTAACCCACCCATACCCATGATGCACTGCACATGCAGATCAGCAGTCTACAGATGATCACAAAATGGGGTATGCACCCCCACAGCACCTCGGCCTGGTAGGGGGAACTGACCATGTGTGTTACTGGCACAGAGTTGCTACAGACCGTGACATTGTGTGGGTCCTGTGCTCATCCTGAGGGTGAGGTGGGGCACTCAGCACTAGGTCCACAGCACCTGACTTGGCTGAGATAGGCTATGCTGCAGATCCCCATCAGTGTCAGTGTGTGATAGGTAGTCCTTGCAAACACACCTAGGATACACTCATATCCATCTGTATTTCTCAGTCACGTCTAGCCCTTGTGGACTATGATGCACCCAGAACAGTGCATATCTTGTGTGGGTGCCATGGTCACATGATTTAAGTGAAGGGGGGTGCTTGGACCCATTGGTGGATTATGTAGCACCACCCAACCCGTCCTCTGGGGCTCAGGGTGGGGGACAGGATCTCCCACCAATAGATAAATATTCTACATCCCTGCAATGGTGGCAGTAGAAGGAACCATCAACCACTGTCCTGCTGGGGAACAGGCACCCTACAGGGCAGTCAATGCAGATCTGTACACATCCATAAGGCAATGGCAGACAGACAGTAGGCCTGGAAATGCTCAGCTGCCTCCACCACTATCTGACATTCTCCAGCAGCAAGCACAGTGAGTCTCCAGCCATACACATACTAACTGTAGACAGTCTGCTAGCTAGTCTATAGAGTATGTTCCTGGAGAAGATGTGAGCACACACAACAAACAGATAAGTCAATGATTGGGCCCCAGAACAGAGAACCCATAAATATTACTTGAGAAAAATACTGTATAACACTATGGGGGAACCTAGCCATGCCGTGGTCACTGCTCAGTCAGGGTGAGAATGACCTCCCAGAAGGACATGCTGTGGCCACCCTATCCGTGCAGGTGGTGGCCGGGCACTACAATGTCCCAGCCATTGCCCTATGCCCTGTGCAGATGCATCCTGCCCAGGCCGCCCTGTCCGGGGCCATACGCACAGTACCTTGCTCCTCATTATGCACATTGGCAAGCTAACACTGGAAACAGTGAAAGCAGTGTGGGCTGAGTAAGGTGTAGGCAGCCACAACACACTGGATAGACAGACACACACTCCCAAAACTATGCCAGCATTGTGCATATAAAGAGGCTTTTGGCAGCCCTGGCCACCACACCAGTCCTGGGCACAGTGCAGGCATGGCTATGGTACGCAATACTGTTGGGGTCACTCCCCGGGGTGGTAAACACTGTCAGAAACCAAAACTGAAACACACTCCACAGATATCAGAAAGGTTGCTATGATGCAGCTCTATCAGCAAATTGTGCTTAACTTAGGAATTGCTTTCTGCCATTAATCATAGCAACCTTTTGATATATGTGGAACGGCATTGCTAAGGTATGAAGGTGGTAGTATTGGTAGATGCTGCTGCGCGCAGGGCCCAACAGCCTGACTCTCCCTGAGGCTTTGGATAGTGGAGCCTGTGGGTGTGGGTGTTTATGCCCCTGTTGGCCGCTGCTCTAGGGCAGAGGTTCCCAACTCTGGTCCTGCTGGGCCAAACACTGTTACATAAGAACATAAGATATGCCATACTGGGTCAGACCAAGGTCCATCAAGCCCAGTATTCTGTTTCCAACAGTGGCCAAACTAGGTCATATGTACCTAGCAGTTTCCCCAAGAGACACAAGTTCCACAATGCTTGTACTGGGTCAAGCATTGATATCTTCGGTCACTTCTTAATAATGGTTTATGGACCTTTCCTCCAGGAACTTGTCCAAACCTTTTTTAAACCCAGCTACACTAACAGCCTTTACTACATCCTCCGGTAACAAATTCCAGAGTTTGATTACACGTTGAGTGAAAAAATATTTTCTTTTATTGGTCTTAAATAGTTTACCCTGTAGCTTCATTGCATGTCCCCTAGTCTTTCTATATTCTGATAACATAAACAATCGATCTATGTTTACCCGTTCCATTCCGTTCATTAATTTATAGACTTCTATCATATCTCCCCTCAGCCGTCTCTTTTCCAGTTTAAAGAGCCCTAACCTTTTTAGCCTTTCTTCATAGGAGTATCCTTCCATCCCCTTTACCATTTTGGTGGCTCTTCTCTGAACCTTTTCTAAAATCGCTATATCCTTTTTAAGATATGGCGACCAGAATTGCACACAATATTCAAGGTGCGGTCTCACCATGGAACGATATAGAGGCAAAACTGTTCAGGTTTTCATGCTGTCCCTAATGAATATGCATGAGATACATTTGCATACCATGGGCCGGCGCATACAAATGCAGCACAGGCATATTTATTGGAGATAGCATGAAACCTGAATGGTATTTGGCCCTCCAGGACTGAAGTTGGGAAACTCTGCTGTAGGTATTGCACATGTTTATGGTGTCTGTGCTCTGTAGGGTAAAATATATGCGTTTCAGGCATGTTTATGTTATCTGCAATAAAGGTCCACGGTTTAGTACTGGGTAAAATATGGGGACTGGGTTGGCAGGAGCCACAGCTAGGACTTGAACTTGTGATTTTCTGTTTACAAACACACTGGCTGTGTGTACTGCACCACACTGTTCCCACAGGGAAGGTTCATTCCCTGGGAATACCATGACTATTCGTCAGACAGACCCTGTCTGTTTGAATGCACGGCACCCACCTAAACGAGGCTAGGCCATGGTCTGCTGTGGGCAGATGCCTCTGCCACCAGCACCCCTCCGCCACCATGCTGCCATGCCATTATGCCAGTGGTGCTGGTGGTGCGCAGTCCCAGGCCATCCAGTATGCTGGTAGGCAGCTGCCTATGGTGTGGGTTCTCGGTTAGGGGTGCCTACATGGACATGCGTGCTTCCCTCCCCACACCGCCTCCCAATGTTATGTGCCTTTGGGGGTACCTGCTGGGTACTCCTGCGACACTGTGAGAAACACACTCGTGCCCATGTTGGACCCTCATCAGTTGCCGCCTGGCTGCTCTACAGTTTCAGCATTCGTATGTGCCACCTAGGCATCTGCCTAGTCCGCACTGTGCCCCAGCTGCACCACAGCATTTGCCGCCTGCTGCCCTCTGTATCCCATTTCTAGTATCTGTACAGTTGCCCTTTCCTACATGCCCACACTGCTGTTGCAGCACAGGTGCATGCCATAACAAACCTGCCCAATATAAAGGGAAAACCCTGATCACTGCTATTCCAATGTGGGATCATTCACCTTGTAGGGGGACAGAGTATAGACCCTTCCAAAGATGATATCTTCTTTCTTATGCTTTCTCAGTAGTGTTTCTTTATGTTTCTCATTAATATCACTATTGGCCAGCTTGGGATTTTAAATGTGGTTCAGGTCATTTTCTATGTTTATATGCCTTTTTGTTCCGTGCACATGTATCACTACTATCACGTTTTGGGGTTTCCATGGCTTTGCTGTACATTGCTGACTGAAATGGTTTCTCTTTCCAGCAAATGTGCCTTAACGCGAGGGCTTCACTGGCGTTAGTGTTCCGACCCAGATTTCACAGCATTAGTGTGCCTGGATCCTCTCCCCTCCCACTCTCCGCCCATTGACCCCTTCTCTCCAACCTCTGGGAAGCCTTACTCCACCCTTCAGAGCTGGATTTCACAGCGTTAGGGTGCCTTAACGCTGCAGCCACGTTATCATGCGATAAGTGACGTTATCGCGCGATAACATCACTTATCGTGCAATAATACCGCTGCTGCGACGTTAGCGCCATTTAGTAAACATACCCCTTAGTGACTCCCTCAGTAAATTAACATGGCAAAATGCCAGATTTTACCATGGCTTAGTAACTAGTTCCCTTTATCTTTTCATTGGGGTATGTTTACTAAACCGCGGTAAACGGGAATAACGTGCGTTGTACGATGTTAACGATCGTTAGCGCGTGATACCGCACGCTGTAGCGCATTAACGATCGTAAACATGCTACAGCGCGCGGTATCACTCGCTAACGCATGTGATGCTCCGCGGCGCGGTAAAACAACGCAGAAGGCAGAGAGAGGGCGGAGAGAAGGGGTCAATGGGCGGAGAGTGGGCGGGGAGAGGCTCCCATTACACTAGCGCGCTGAATTTCAGAGCTGAATTCCAACGCGAATGAAAACCTGCCGTTAAATGCACTTTAAAGGGGAGAGAAACCATTTAACTGTCAGCAATGTACAGCCTAGGCAGGGAAACCAAGAAAAGGTGATAAATGTGATACATGTGCACAGAACAAAAGGGCACAGAAACACTGAAAATGACCCCAACAAACTTATAAAAACAACAACCAAGCTGGCCAATAGTGGTATCAATGAGAAACATCAACCCCCCCCCCCCCCCGAGTAAGCTCCATTGAACAGATATTTATTTAGTTATTTATTTTATTTATTTATTTATAAATCGCGGAAGGGTCCATACCCCGTCCCCATACAAGGTGCATGCACCCACAGTGAAATAGCACTGCCCAGGGACCTCCCCACCATCGGACAGCAGTCCTATGGCGTGCACATGTCCCGCAACATCAGGGCGGGCATGTCGGAACGGGCAACCGGTCAGATACTGGAGAAGGGGATACAGAGGGCTGCAGCTGGGCCACAGTGGGGACTAGGGTGATGCCTAGCTGGCCCATAGGAATGCCGAAACAGTAGAGCAGCCAGACAGCAACTGCTGAGGGCCCAACATGTGCAAGGTGTGCTTCCCACAGTGTCACAGGGAATAGTACCCAGCAGGTACTCCCAATGGCAAGGAACAGTGGCAGGCGGTGCTGGGGGAAAGCGTGGGCAGCTATGCGGGCACCCCCACCCCAGAACACGCACCATAGGCAGCCGCCTACCTGCACACTGGATGGCCTGAGACTGCGCACCACCAGCTCCACCAGCAGAAGGGCATGTCAGCATGGTGGCTGAGGGATACTGGTGGTGGAGGGGGCAGTGGCAGCTGCCCAGAGCAGACCGTGGCCTAGCCCCCCTCACGTGGGTGCAGTGCGCTCCAACAGACAGGCCCTGGCTGACCAACAGTCATGGTACCACCAGGGAACATACCATCTCTGTAAGAACATGGTGGTGCAGTGCACAGAACCAGTGTATTCAGAAGCAGAGAATCACAGGTTCAAGGCCCAGCTGTGGTGTTTGCCAAACCAACCCTTATATTTTACCCACTACTATAACGGGCTTGCAGATGATGTAAACCGGTCTTGCAGATGATGTAAACATGCTCAAAACACCTACATTTTACCCTACAGGGCACAGACACCATAAACATGCACATTACCTAGAGCAGAGCCTCCCAAATGCAGTCCTGGAGGGCCAAACACCATTCAGGTTCCATGCTGCTTCTGATAAAGATGCCTGTGCTGCATTTCTATGCGCCACCCCCATGGTATGCAGATGTATCTCATGCATAGTCATGAGGGACAGCATGAAAACCCGAACAGTGTTTTGCACCGCAGGAATGGAGTTGGGAACCTCTGCCGTAAAGCAGCAGCCAACAGGGGCAGACACACCCGCACCCATAGGTCCCATTATCCAAAGCCTCCTGGAGAGGCAGGACCTTGGGCTCTGCATGCATCTCCCAATACTAGCACTTGCATACCTTAGTAATGCCACCCTAAACCTGGGAATATGGTACACATCTATCAAAAGGTTGCTATGATTACTGGAAGATAGCAATTCCTACGTTACGTACAATTTTCGGAGTGAGCTGCATCATAGCAACCTTTCTGATATCTGTGGAGTGTGCTACAGGTCTTGTGTCTGACAGTGTTTACCAATCTGGGGAGTGACTCCTACAGTATTGCATACCATAGCCATGCCTGCACTGTGCCCAGGACTGGTGTGGTGGCCTGGGCTGCCCAACACCTCTATAGTTGAACAATGCTGGCATAGGTGTGGGGAGTGTGTGTCTGTCCATCCAGTGTGTGGTGGCTTCCAACACCCTCCACAGCCCACACTGCTAGCACTGTTGCCAGTATTGGCCTGCCGATGTGCATAATGAGGAGCAAGGTACTGTGGGAATAGCGTGGATAGGGTGGCCTGGCCCGTCCGCATCTGCACAGGGCATAGGGCAATGGCCGGACATTGTAGTGCCAGGTACCACCTGCACGGACAGGGTGGCCATAGCATGTCCTGCTGGGAGGTCACTCTCACCCTGACTAAGCAGTGACCATGGCATGGCTAGGTTCCACCATCGTGCTACATAGCATGTTTCTTATGTGATATTTATGGGTTTCCTTTTTGGGCCCACTCACTGACTTATCTGCTTGGTGTGTATGCTGATGTTCCTGTTCTGGGTACATGCATCTTCTTCAGGACCATGCACTATGGACTAGCTGGCGGATTGTCTGCAGCTGGTATGTGTCTTGCTGGAACACCGTGCAGGGTGCAGCAGCTGGAGGCTTGCTGCTGGAGAATGTCAGATAATGGTGGGGGGCAGCTGAGCATTTCCAGACCTGCCGTCTGTCTGCTCATGCTGTACAGGTGTGTACTGCTCTGCATTGCCTGCCCTGTAGGGTGTTTGATCCCAAGTGGGACTGGGGTGATGGTCTTCTCTACTGCCACCATTGCAGGGGGTTGAAGAGTGGCTGTCACCCACCCTGAGCCCTAGAGGGTGCGTTGGGTGGTGGTAGGTAATCTCCCTGGTAACCACAGCTGAATGTGGGTGTGGGGCCATGCAGTCCTCCTGTAGCCAGCCATGTGTTTATTAGCAGCTCTGGCCCACTGATTACTTCACTGCTCACAGAGCCAGTGGGGTTCATTGATAGGGCTGTCTTAGGCATTGTCTATGTTTACTGTATATTAGTGCTGCCAGCAGAACCACTCTCAGGGTACTGTCACCGTAGGGTAGCTCAAGGAGCACCCTATAGGGCGCCTTATAAGGCGTCCTATTGAGCGCCTTATATGGTGCCCTATAGGGTGCGATTTACACCGCGCCCTATGGGGCACACATTACACTTCGCCCTATATTATATGCATTATATGCCATTTGAAAGGAATATTTAGGCGCTCCCTATAGGGTGAGCCTTACACTTCGCTTTATAGGGAGCGCCTACATATTCCTGTCGACAGGTATATAATATATACTACATAATATATAGTACCATGTCAGAGTGAACGTCACTGTTGGCACATATTTCATAGGAAGGGTACACTTTTCCTAACATATGCAAACTGTAACCCGCCTGCAGATTAAAATATTATAGTCGGCTTTCAAAGGGTCACACAGGATACCTCAGCCAGCCTTGCTCATTAGGCACACTGGGGATTCGAACCCATGACTCTTGTACCATCAGTCTGTGTGGTAACCATTGTGCTACAGCTTTGTTTCTGGTTTTGGGTGTCTGCGCGCTGTCTTATGCTTGCGCGCGCTGTAACGATCATTGCTGCACCGCGCGTAATACCGCGTGCAACGGCGCGTTATCAGATACGATGTCCCGCCCATGTCCTTTTTTGGTTTTCCTTCCACTAACGCGGCTCCTAACGCGAATTGCACTAATGCAGTTTAGTAAACATACCCCATAGTAAGCTAAAGAATTTTCTCAACCTCTGAAGATATCAATATACCTGAGACCTTGAGGTATATGATTAATACATGAAGTTATGAAATTGTCTCAGACCCAGATAGCTTATGGTACAGGCTTTTCACCATCCTACTCATTCCTTCGTTACTTTCAGAACATCTTTGCTCTGCCTTGTGGGCCAGGTTACCTGTTATTGTCTGTGCATGATGCCTGTGATTTTCTTTTTCTTTTTTTGAATCAAAAACACAGTGGCATAAGCTGTGATATGGTGAGGAGTAATGAAAGAAAGAAGCAGCAGAGGTTTAAAGGCAATTTTTCTCTCTCACTCCTGAAATAATTAATGAGCAGTCAGCAAGCAAGTGATTAGAAGATCAACAGAAGCGTGCTCAATACCCTCTGGGTTAATTATTTTCCATGCAGAAGTGAAGGTGGGGAATATACAGGCAATAGAAGGAAGAAAAGAATATAAGGCTGGACAATTTATTTACAAGGGCAATGCTACATGCATTCTACAGGGGTACATACAACATCCATGCCAGAAGCACTGGTATGCAATGCATTCAGAGACTGGCAGTCTGTACTCTCCCATCCTGTACACTGCATGCGTGCAAGCACTGAGCAAATATTGCGTACTCCAATATGGCCTGTGCAAATAATATGTACATCATTGGACCAAAAGTCGAAAGGTATTTACACCGTTTATAGCCAAGTAAACCATGTAAATGCTTTAAATGGGGATATTCGATGGCACCTACGTAGTTAGTGCTGTTGAAAATCCCCAACTATTTCCCCTATGCGCCCCGATGCTATCTGGTTAGCATCGGGATGTGTTAGGGGCATGTTACACAGTTAGTGGTCCATGGCTAAAACTAGGTCAGCTTTGGTTCACCTAGTTCTAGCCATGGACCACTAATGCTCTGCGGCATTGACCCCTTGGTGCATTACCAGCTTATATCAGAAGTGCTATCCCTTATTTTTCCAAGGGTGGAGCCAGAGTATAAGAAGATGACTGCATGAGTCAGAGGCTGTTATAAACCCAAGAAAAACTTGGAAAATTGCCAAGACGTCTGTCCTTCTAAGGGTGCCCCAGGCAGAGACAACTTTAGACATAAACGCCATAGACAACTGCCTAAGGCATCATATTTTGAAAGCACCAAATATTTGGCTAAACAGGAGTCTGATTCCACTTGCTTTAGTACTGTGCTCTATGATCTCTTAGGGAGAAACCTCCTCTTCTTTCTGTTCTCTGGTCCTGCCTATGGGTACCAATATTTCAAATCTGGTCCTGATCACTGGTAGGGAGGAGAAAAGATCTTCCCTTCCAAGGAGAGAGTCTGTAGAGTGTCAAGAGGAGGACAATTTAAAGGATGGTGAGGATCCCCCAGCTAAAGTGAGAATTAGGTGGTCTCGGATCCCTGTTTTGCCAAAAGATTTTTTGCGGACTTTCTATGAAGAGGGAGACATGGAGTTTTTTAGTTTCTTGAAATTAGAGAAAAAGAAAACTCTTAAAGGTAGAAGTGGAAAGCCTAAGGTTCCAGACAGTGAATATTTAAGGGGCTTGAGATAGATGTTCTCTGATTAGTTTATTGCTTTGGTAAGGAGTTTTCACTGATGCCTTGAATTATGCACTTCCCAGATTTTGCGTTTCCATCTCATTATATTTTGCCTCCTCTGCTCTTGTTTTATTTAAATAAATATCCCTGGTTTGGAACCATACCTGGCGTGGACAAGGATCCCTTTAGGCCAAGTCCTCCCAGAATCTGCTGGTTTCACCTCAAAAAAATCAGTTAACATCCCGCAAAGCAGGTAATTACTGTGGCATATGAAGGTGACCTCCTTGATTTTACCTCTACCTGGCATACACCTCACAAAGAGTGAAAACGAGGCTGTGATAAATAGGTTCTATATCCACAAAAGCCATCACACTACATGTTAATGTACCCAGATGCTAATACCTTCACACACAAACAACAAATCGCACCATTCAGGCACATTCTAATGACTGAAAGAGCATGGAAATGAACACATAATATGCACACTATAGTTATTACCATGGAGGCACATTCCAATATGTGTGTCCAGGCCTCTGTGCGCCAATCGTAATCGGGACGCATAGAGGTAGACCCGATTCCGATCCCGTGGGGGCTAGACATGCCCCATGGGATCAGAATCAGGTCTAGGGTCTGTACATGCAGGCCGGGACCCGATTCCGATTGGCCTGCACATACAGCCCCTTGCCCGGCTAACTCAGTCAGGTTCCTGAATGGAGCCGCGGCGCCATGGCGTCCCATTGCCATGACACTACAGCTCCATTTAAAAGCTGCGATCCCTGATCGCCAATCATACTTTCCTTTCCCCGGAGCCCGACCTCCGATCTGGCCTTCCATGGCCAGGATCAGGCTTCAGGGAATCCCCTGCACCCCTCATCTCCTTGCTGCTGCCTGGGCCTGCCATCCACTGACATCCAGGGGAACATCCATCCCTGCTATTCATGTTACAGAATGAGCCCCATAGTCTCTAAATCACATACTATTTAGCAGCTGCATACCAATACCAAAATTTTATCTCCCATTCCACTACAGCTGTTAAGTAATGATTACACATGTCATAAGAGCAAACTACCAACCAGAAGTAATCTGTAGGAGAAAATGGAAGAATGTTGGTGGATGTACACAAAATGCTCTAAATTCATTATTCTGTCATAGCTTTTTATTTACTCCTTTCATCTCCTTTTATTGTTTAGCAGTATTTCTATCTTCCTTTAGTTCCTCCAGACAGTCTTTTATCTGAGCCTACAAACTGAATAGCTGTTTGACAATGTATATGTAGGTCTTTTTTTTCTGCTTACAATACTACTGCTACTTACATGGCTAACAGGAACAAATTGCAGCACAAAAAACAGCCCCAGAAAGGGAAGTTTGCTTTATTGGTGTCTTTGAAATTGAGCACTGCCTTTGACCTGGTTGATCATCAATTACTCTTGAAGCGTTTGTTCGACCTCAGGATTAAAGATGTTGCACTCAATTGGTTCAAATCATTCCTGTCAAATTGATTCTTTGTTGTCCATTGGCAGTCTTCACAAACCCAACCAAAATCACTTGATTTTGGCATTCCATAGGGCTTCTTACTTGCACCCACTCTGGTGAATACTTTCATGTCATTGTTAGTGTATGCCAATAACATAGGGGTATGTTTATTAAACCGCGCAATTGTGCGGGGCGCACTTGAGCGTGCGCTAAGGTACCTTAGCGCATGCTAATAATGCATTTTTGTGCCCCACACATGTGCGCGCTGCACTAACGGGCCGCACAAGTGCGCGGCGCGCTGATGTGCGATAGAGGCGTGGAAAGGCATTCCGAGGGCGGAGGAAGGCTCCCGAGGGGCGGAGGGACGGGGTCAATGGGTGGAGAGTGGGAGGGGAGAGGCTCCCCGCACAGGAGCGGGGCTGAAATTCAAGCTAAAAAATACCGCGAGTGAAAACCTCGTGTTAGAGCCGATTTAAAGGGAAGAGAAACCATTTCCGCCAGCAATGTACAGCAAAACCTGGGAAACCTACAAAACGTGAGCAGTGTGATACATGTGCACAGTACAAAAGGGCAAATAAACCTCAAAAATGACCTCGAAAAATTGGGGGAAAAACATAACCAAGCTGGCCAATAGTGATATCAATGGGCAACATTAAAAAACACTCCCAGGAAAGCTCCAAAAAAAAGGAATGATTTTTGGAAGGGTCTACGCTCCGTAGACCCTTCCAAAAATCATTTCTTTTTTTTGGAGCTTTCCTGGGAGTGTTTTTTAATGTTGCCCATTGATATCACTATTGGTCAGCTTGGTTATGTTTTTTTCCCCTTTTTTCGAGGTCATTTTTGAGGTTTATTTGCCCTTTCGTCTCCATACACGGTGAATGAGCCCACAGTAAAATTGTGCAGAGCAGGGTTTCTGACTCGTTCGGCCAGGTTTCCTATCTCCAGGGACTGCACTGTCCCTGTGGCCACAGTGTGGTGCAGCGGACACAGCCAGTGCCTGCAGGATCAGAGGGTCACAGGTTCAAATCCCAGCTGGGGCTCCTGCCAACCTAGTCCCCATATTTTACCCACCACTAAACAGAGATAGTAAAGACACTCCTTTATTGCAGAGAACATAAGCATGGTTCAGACACCTATATTTTACCCTACACCGCACACACACCATAACAATGGGCATTACCTACAGCCGAGTCCCCCAAATGTAGTCCTGGAGTGCCACAACTCAATCAGGTCATATGCTTTTTCCAAGATAAGGACAGGTCAGCATGTTGGCGGAAGGGTACAGGTGGTGGAGGGGGCAGTGGCTGCTAGCCACAGCAGACAGTGGCCTAGCCCTGTGCAGGCTGGCACCATCCACTGCAACAGACAGGCTCTGTCGGATGTACAGTCATGGACTCCCCAGGGAATACAGCATATCTGTGGCAACACGGTGGTGCAGTGCACACAGACAGTATGTGCAAAAACAGAAGGTCACAGGTTCAAAGCCCATCTGGGGCTCCTGCCTATCCAGTCCACATATTTTTCCCACAACTAAACCGTGATAATAAGGACAAACCTTTATTGCTGAGAAAATACGCAAGGTTAATACGCCTATATTTTACCCCACCGAGCACAGACACCAAAAACAGGCGCATTACCTAGAGCAGAGTCTCCCAAATGCAGTCCTGGAGGGCCACACACCATTCAGGTTCCATGCTGCCTCTAATAAAGATGCCTGTGCTGCAGATCTATGCACCACCCCCATGGTATGCAGATGTAGCTCATGCATATTCATGAGGGACAGCATGAAAACCCGAACAGTGTTTGGCACACCAGGACTGGAGTTGGGAACCTCTGCCGTAAAGCAGCAGCCAACAGGGGCAGACACACCCACACCCACACCCACAGGCCCCATTGGCCAATGCCTCCTGGAGAGGCAGGACATTGGGCCCTGCGTGCATCTCCCAATACTAGCACTTGCATGCCTTAGCAATGCCACCCTACACCTGGGTATATGGTACACACCTATCAAACGTTTCCTATGATTACTGGCAGATAGCAAGTCCTACGTTAAGCACAGTTTGCTCATTGAGCTCCATCATAACAATCTTTCTGATGTCTGCGGTGTGTGCTTCAGGTCTGGTCTCTGACAGTGTTTACCACCCTGGGGAGTGACCCCCAACAGTATTGTGTAGCATATCCATGCCTGTACTGTGCCCAGGACTGGTATGGTGGGCAGGGCTGCTAAACTCCTCTATAGTAGCACAATGCTGGCATAGGTGTGGCAGTGTGTGTCTGTCTATACCAGTGGTTCTGAACCAGTCCTCCTTGAACCCCTAGGCCAGTCGGGTGTTCAGGATAGCTCTAATGAATATGCATGAGATATATATGTATTAGAGATATCCTGCCAACCTGACTGGTTTGTGGCCATCTAGGGCTGGATTTGGAGACCCCTACCTTACACCTCTGTCATTTAAGATTGTGAGTGGGCAAGGTGCAGATCTCCAAGACATCTAAAAGGTTAGATAGAATTTGCCACATGCCTCTTTGCTTCTCACCACCACCAAAATATTGTCTATTAGACAACTTTTTGGTGGTGGTGAGAATTGAGGAGGCATGTGACACATTCTGTTTACCCTTTTGATGTTTAGGACATCTGCACCTTGCCCACTCACAATCTTAAATGACAGAGGTGTAAGGCAGGGGTCTCCAAATCCAGCCCTAGAGGGCCACAAACCAGTCAGGTTGGCAGGATATCTATAATGCATATATATCTCATGCATATTCATTAGAGCTATCCTGAACACCCGACTGGCCTAGGGGTTCAAGGAGGACTGGTTCAGAACCACTGGTCTATACAGTGTGTGGTGGCTGCAAACACCTTCCACAGCCCACACTGCCAGCACTGTTGCCAGTATTGGCCTGACAATGTGCATAATGAGGAGCAAGGTACCATGGGTACAGCCCGGACAGGGTGACCTGGCCAGGATGCATCTGCACAGGGCATAGGACACTGGCTGGGACATTGTAGTGCCCGGCCACCACCTACACAGACAGGGTGACCTCAGTATGTCCTGCTGGGGGATCACTCTCACCCTGACTGTGCAGTGATGACAGCATGGCTAGGCACCCCCATAGTGCTATATAGCATTTCTCTCATGTGATATTTATGGGTTTCCTTTTGGGGGCCTAGTCACTGATTTTTCTGCTTGTTGTGTATGCTGACATCCCAGTTCTGGGTGCATGCATTTCCACTGGGAACATGTACTATGGACTAGCTAGCAGGCTGTTTGCAGCTGGTATGTGTCTTGATGGAGTGGCTTGCAGGGTGCAGCAGCTGAAGGCTTGCTGCAGGAGAATATCAGATAGTGGTGGGGTGCAGCTTAGCAAATCCAGGCCTGAAGTCTGTCTACTATTGTGTTATGGAGGTGTACAGAGCTGCATTGACTGCCCTGTAGTGTGTATGTTCCCCAGCAGGACTTGGGTTGATGGTCCCCTCTACTGCCACCAATGCAGGGAGGTAGAATGTGGATCTGTTGATGGGAGACCCTGTTTGCCACCCTTGGCCCTGGAGGAGGAAGTGGTGGTGGTGCATGTCCCACCTGGGGGGGGGGGGGGGTCCATGGGGGCTACACCTGACTGAGACAGAGATATCCAAGGTGTTTCTGCAGAAACCACCTATCTCACAGATTAACACTGCTTTGAACCTCCAGCATGGTTTCTTTCAGCCATGGAAGGTGCTGTGGACCTGGTGCTGGGTGCCTCACCGCACCCTCAGGGTGAGCACAGTACCCGCACAATGTGACGGTGTGTAGCTACTCTGTGCCAGTAAAACACACAGTCCGTAACCCCTACCAGGCCCAGGTGCTGTGGGGGTGCACATGGTCACTTCCCCGTACCAGGCCGAGGTGCTGTGGGGGTGCATTCCCCATCTTGTGTTTATCTGTGGACAGCTGATTTGCATGTGCAGTGCATCATGGGTACGGGTGGGCTAACCCTATCCTGGTGACCACAGCAGACTGTCTGTGTGGTGACGTGCACTCCCTCTGCAGCCAGCCAGGGGCTTGCTAGCAGCTATAGGGCTGTAGCCCAATGGTTACTTCACTCTTTGTGGAGCCAGAGGTCATGAGTTCAAACCCACAATGGGGTTATTTGATAGGGCTGGCCAAAGCATCATCTCTTCTTAATGTACATTTTTGCTGCCAGCAAAAACACCCTCAGCGTACTGTACCCATAAGGTGCCTCTGAGGGCGCTTTATAGGGCGCCCTATAGGGCACCTTATGGTTCCCGTCCATGTAAGGTGCACTATACATTATCCTGTGATGCAATTTATAGGGTGCCCTTTAGGGGACATTTTAGGGTGCCGTGGCAGACAGTGCACTTTATAATGTGCCCTATGGAGTGCCTTATAGGGTGCCTTATACGGCACCTTCAATTACGGCACATGAGGGCGTGTTTGCTGGCAGCAATTAATAAAATAAAAATAAAGTGATGCAGGAAACAAAACATACATTGCAAAGCTGATGCCTCATCCAGCCTTACGTATTAGGCACACTGGGGAGCAAACTCATGACCCCTGTATCAGCAGTCAGTGCCTTAACCATTGTGCTCCACTGCTGCTCCTCCTTGCATGGCAGCGCACCTACTTATGCTTTTCATTCCTTAAACTGCACAGTGCTGCCATCAAAAACAGTACTCTGACCTTGCGGTACCTCATACGGCACCCTATAAAGCGCCCTATAAGCAACATTCTAGGGTGCCTTGGTGGACAGTGCACTTTAAAATGTGCCTTATGGGGCGCCTTATGTTAACACGCTTTGAGAGTGCGTTTGCTAGTAGTGATAATTAAAATAAAAATAAAATGCCTCCTAAAGCAATCTTCCCCATAATATGTAATGCCTCAGCCAGCCTTGTTCATTGGGCAGGATTGAACCCCTGATTCCTGCACCATTGGTCAGTGTCTTAACCATTGTGCTGTGGTTCTGTTCCTGTGCTTGCACATCAGCGCGCCGACTTATGCCGCCCAATATTAAAATGCCTCCTAAAGCAATAGCACTCCGCCTTATGCCCATCAGCGCGCTGCCTTATGCTGCCCAATATTAAAATGGCTCCTAAAGTAATGCCTCAGCCAGCTGTTTTCATTGGGTACTGTGGGGGATTGAATCCTTGATTCCTGTACCATTGGTCAGTGTCTTAACCATTGTGCTGTGGCTTTGCTCGTCTGCTTGCACATCAGCGCGCCACTTATGCCTCCCGCGCATCTTTCTCATGCGCTAATGTGCGGGGCGCACATGGGCGCCATGCACCTTAGCGCATACAGTTGATAACACAACTATTCCAATTAAAACGGAAGTAAAATATCTTGGTATTACTCTAGACAGTGAGTTAAATCTCAAATCACATATTAATAAAACAATAAAGAATTCGTACTTCAGAATGCGTATCATAAGGAGACTAAAACCACTTCTTGCATATGATCTATTTCGTACTGTATGTCAAGCACTAATAACTCCTTTGCTTGATTTTTGTAATCCAATATTCCTTGGTTTAACACTGCAAGCCTTGAAACCCCTTCAATTGGCTCAGAATACTGCAGCACGAATTATTTTTGGAACCTCTATTTTTGAACACATCACACCAGTCATGAAGGATCTTCACTGGCTACCAATCCAATCACGTATCAAATATAAAACAATTATCAACATCTTTAAAATAAAGCATCACATATCAGCCAATAGTCTTTACACCCTCATTCTTCCTGACTCCAGCTCTCGACCAAGAAGAAAAGGTACATCTCACAGATTAAGTTCTTCAAGTAACTTCAAAAATACGCGCAAGGATACTACAGAGAGAGCATTCTCATTAGCTGCCCCAATATTATGGAACTCTCTTCCAGATGAGTTAAGATCATCAACTGATCTCAAAGATTTTCGAAAGCAATTAAAAACTTTGCTTTTTATTGAACATTATGGGCCTATTACGTAATTTTTGATTTACCTACCAACTGCTAAATATTTAAATAAGTGTTATTGTTATATTTTACTTAAATTTTTAAAATTTGTAATTAGCACACGTACATTGTAATGATTATTGTGCTGTATGACCATATGTTGCTATGTTTGTATTTTTCCCTCTACTCACTAGATGTTTTGTTTGTTTTGTTCTTTCACCGCCTTGATTATATGATAAGGCGATATATAAATACAGTTAAATAAATAAATAAAATAAATTTAAATCCCGTTTTTTCTTTTTCAGAAAGAAACGCCCATTTCTTATATGGCACCCGCACACTAGCGGGCCGCGCACATTAGCGGGGTTTTAGTAAACATACCCCATTGAGTTGGTATTTTGTATAAATCCACTCTCACCAGACTATTCTAATTTAAACAGTTGTCTTGGTGATATTGCAAAATAGCTCATCTCACATAAATGAAAGTGGAACCCTTTAAAATATAAGGCAGTGTAGATTATACAGATGAATGTCTCATCCAGTTTAGCTACTCAAATTGGTGATTTTCTGGTTCCCTTTAAAAAAAAGAACATTTTGGGAGTGACTTTCGATCTGGAAGTATTATTCCAGTCACATATTTCTGCTGTTACAACATTGTGTTTATTTTTGTTTTGTGGGCCCGTAACTACATAAGCATAGATCTTATCTCAGTAACTTACAATATGCATTGGTCATTTCTTGTTTAGACTATGATAATGTGTTTATAACTGGTGCCACTGCCTACTCACAGCAGGATGGTATACAATAAGTTCAAGTAATGTAAGGAGAGAGGAAAAGGAATGCCATATATGATAGGAGAGAAGATAGCATTCATAGGAGAGGGAGAAGGAAGCTTAAGCTCAGTAAACTTCATGGGGGCGTATAATTCCTTAATTTTCATACATACCATCACTCCTTTCTCCTAAAACAAGCTGCCAGATGGTCCTCTCCTCCCATGGACCTTGTCAAAACTACTTGGCTCTTCCTTGAGGATCAGCTCACCTATCCAATCTCAATCTCCCTCCTACTTGAACTCTCAGGAACACTGTCCAAGAATATATCCCCAGTCATACAGTTGACTGAGATCGCACTCCAATCCTTTGCTCACTTACATGCTCCTTCAGCTCCATTCTCAAGGAACTCCCCTATCTGTGATAATCCTAAAATCCAAATCCAGAAGCGCCTGATCGGTGCACCTGGCACTCACTGGATATATGTCCATCAGACAACTCGTTCGGGGAGATATATTTAAATCTTTCCTGAGCTCCAGAAAGACTTCAGTTTACCCGCAAAATGCTTTTTTCAATGGACCCAACTCCAGCACTGTCTGTCATTTGCAGGGCTAACCCCATCTGATTTACCAAATGAAAGTCTAATCCTTCAAACCATATGCACAATTTCGGCCTCCTCTAATGAAATTGCCGGTTTTTATGCATCTATCCATAATAAGTGGAAAAATCCACATATAGGAGTCAAACTTAATTGGGAAACCCACATTGGCCGTCTGACTAGTCATAACCAATGGGAGCTTTTTTGGAACACTCTTATGCATCCATTATGTTCAGCCTCCACTACCCAATCTTTGTTTTTCCTAGACCATCAGACCCTAATCACTCCAGTCAATCTTGCTAAATGTTCTGCCTACTCAGATAACCATTGCTGGTTTTGCTCCTCGGACATTGGGACCCTCTCTCACATTCTCTATAACTACTCCAACCTTCAGCCCTGTCAGAAGATATTTTAGTTGTCTGAAGAACTGACCCAGCGTATACTTGTATACCGATCCTTGGCACTTTCTGACAGTCTTCCACACGATGCACATCCTCTCTTCAACATTATTCCCAGTATTGCCTTGCAGACTGTTATAAGACAGTAGAAAGTGGCTAGTGGCCTAGAAGTCCATCAATGGCGGAACATGGTCTGTTTATACCAAAGATATGAAGTCTCTTTCTTTGACAATTCGGGACAACTGATCAAATGCACATGTATCTTGCAACTGCTGGATAATCACGTAGCGACTTCCACTGGAAGCTTTCTTTAAGGCTCCTGCTCTAGGAGCCCTTTTGTACAGAGCAAGAGGGGTGGGATGGGGGAAGGAAAAGGGACATCCCATTGGTGTATTGGTCAATCTATATTGTTCTTACTTTGTATATTTCATAAAACTAAATAAATATAAAAAAAAAAAAAAAGGAACTGTTGAGCTTTGTGGTTGGTATGGAAGGACAGACTGGATAGGCCATGTGGTCTTTATCTGCTGTCATGTTTCTATGTTTGGGATGACCCTGGAATTAATACAAAAAGGTTATTCAGGACCAAGAGCAAATCTACCATGCCAAAGCTCACACAAGGGCCCTACCTAGAAAAAGGCAGCACTGTAAATATTGCAGTAGGCCTAAAACATCAATAAAGTTAATAGGAAAGCTGGACAAGCCGAATTAGTACACATTCTTAAAAAGAATTCCATGCTAACAGAATACCCAGCCTTGGTCACACACACACACACACACACACACACACACACACACACACACACAGATAGCCCTTCACCAATAAGTGACCACAAAGTGAAAATAAAAAATATGTAGACAAAAATTAAACTACAACCACAGAAATCCAGATTCTGCATGCAGTGCACCACCAGAGAAACAAAAAAAATGAATTCCCCCCTGTTTTGTACAAAATACAGCAGATGTCAGGAGGGATGTAGCCAAGGCACTTGCTCTGAGCCTCCAGGCCAGTGAGGGTCTCAGACCTGTCTGAAACTGAAGAAAGGTGCAGCTTGCAAGAGGGCTTTAGGGCCTTCTCAAATTTTTGGCTTGGGCTAGGTTCCAGTCATGTCCAACACCAGTTCTGATTCCTGGCAGATGTACTTTTCAAAAACCAACATTTTCTAATCACAGAATAGAAAATTAAAATTCTTTTTTCTACCTTTTGTCGGTGTTTTTATTTTTCTAATTGTGTTGGCCCCAGTCTTTGGGTTTTGTTTTCCTCTGTCTTCTCTTAGCTCGCTTCTCATGGTCTCCTCTCCATTTGCCATTTCTTATTTATTTATTTTATTTATTTAAAAGTTTTCTATACCACCTTTCACATAATCAAAGCAGTTTACAATGAACAATGAACCATTATGATCAATTGAGGAGAGAACATGCACTTTTATGCAACATAATAGTATAGTAGATACAGTAAAAAAGTGAAATCGAGGAGTGGTTGGAAAGAAGAAAGTGAAATCTGGATAAAGAAGCAGAAAAATAAATGGAAGAAAATTGAAAGAAAAATATCAGGGATAAAAACTGATAAGGGAGGACTTGAAGACAGGAGGAGTGAGAAGAACTAATTTCTCCAAATTTATCACTGAACAATAAATATTGCACGTTAAAAAGTCCTAGACCAGGACAGTCGATGAACCCACATTAACAACACCTCACACAAGCATCTTCATGACACTGTATATAAGTTTAACGTCCTGACTATTTTAATTATGTTGTATATAAATTTATTCTGACAATCCTCATTATGCTGTCGTCAAAAACAATCACCAAAAAAACCCCCGTGGAAAATGTGATACAAACTGTATTCTTTTTGTCGGATGTTACAGGAAAGGAACATGTACAAATACTATGTCCACCATAATCCTCATTATGCTGCATAAAAGTGCATGTCCTCTCCTCAACTGATCATTTGTAATTGTTTTGATTACCTTTCTCCCACTGTCCACCTACTATGTTGCACTGTAAATACTTACTAATGTTATAATATAATGGTTCATTGTTCATTGTAAACCGCTTTGATTATGTGAAAGAGTGGCTGGAACATGACAGAGCTGTCTCAGCAGAGGCAGGGGAATGCCTTTTTGTCTGAGGGGGCCCCAAGCTTCGACCCAACTCCACCCCTAGTTTCCACTCCAATTTACGCTTAGTCATTCTTGCATATATTTTTATGCAAATCATAGAGTATAATTATTCATTCATATGGGACATTTCCAAATCAACCAATAAAACTCAAACAACAATGGATACAGAGCAGAGCATTTCACTTTATAGCTCAACACATTTCATTCAAATTCTGTTATGCCCCTTCTCCCATCCCCAGCCCTGTGTCAGGCCACTAGCCCCATCATCAATCCCCTTTTCCCACCTGATCAGCACTTTGAAATTACCTGCAAAGCAGTGGGAGATTACCTTTTCACTCTCCTAGATCTTTCTGTCCTCTTTCAGCTCTGGCCACTGGCACCTCAGCATCAGACTACTCTCCCTGCCCTCTATGCAGCATCAGAACACAACACAAATCCAATCCTGGCATGCACTCACTCATCACACACTCAATAATCTGCACATTACAATGTTCAATCTTGCTCTCATAGAATTTAAACCCAAGCCTTACAAGGACTCACTCACTATGCACCGTAAAAATTTGATTAATATGAACAGAACAGCTCTACACCAACACACAGACCTCACAAACTTGCAAACACTTACATCTCGCTGAGTTTGTGTGCACGTGTGTGTCAGAGACTGCATGTGTCGGAAACTTCATGCATATCAATGTATGTGTGCGTGACTGCATGCATGTGTTTGATGGGGGTTGCTTGGGTAGGGGTGGGGGTGTTGGGGGCTGTATGTGTGGGTAGGTAGGGGTGTATGTGTGTTGGGAAACTTCATCTCTCAGGAGAGTGCATGCGTGTGCCCATTGCATTGTTATCCTCCCTCCCCTTCAATATCCTCCCTCCTGCATTCTCATTCCTTCCCTTCCCACCAAACCTTTACTCTCTCTCCCTTCCCTGCCTCTCATGCCTTCCCTTCCACCATCTCTTCAGTTTCTCCTCAAATCCTGCCCATCTCTGTATGCTCCACCCCTTCTGATCTCCTCAACCTCTTCCTCTCTACGGTCTGCCCTCCTCTTCTGCACTAGCTGCATCTCTTTCTTCAAACTCTGGCCACTTACCCTCCTCTCTAACCCATTCCTTACCTGTATGCTCTGCCCCTTCTCTTCTTTTAAGCCACCCACTCACTTATTGCGGCCTTAAAATGCCGGCAGGTCTTTGGGACTCCCGCTGATATTTTAATGCCACAGTTTGCCACAGTGACCTTGAATCAAACTGGCGGGGGATCTTGGTCAGACCCTTCACTTCTTACCATAGTGACACTCGGCCGCAGGAGCCCAATGACTTCTTCTTGCCACCAATGGAGGATGGGGTCCCCTCTGGCGGATATGTCAATTTTTAGCCGCACATGGCGGCATCAGGTTCTTCCTGCTGAGGCAGGTGATGAAGCAGATGAAAAAATTTGGTGGGGCTAGGGCTCGTGTGCGTGCCCCATCCCCTATTCCAATGCTGATGCCCTGAGCTGCATGGCAATGGAGTGTGGGAGTGATCGGCTGATGGTCAGCAGAAAACCAGTCCTTCATTGGCCGGTTTTACTGTCCTATCAGCCACCAGACTCCAGTTTCTAAAACTGGCCGAACCAGCCTAAAGCCAGTCAGTTGGCAACTCTAGTGCTACTTAATATCCCGGTTAGCATTGGGGCTTTCTGGGAGTGATCCAGGGGTGGCATCTGGCCATAAAGAGGCAGCTGTGATATCGTGTCTCTGCCTGGTTATGGCTAAGGGACAAAAGTAAGGTGCGGGAAAGGCTGGCCTTTCTTCCACCATGGACATTAACTAGGCAGCGGCTGAATATCACCACTGCTGGTTAGCTTATTGCCAATCTAGGCAACCTGGGTATTCAGTGCCAGGGCCAGATATAACCCCAGCATTGAATATCTGGGTTTAGAGATCAGTGGTGGTGTCTTCCCATATTAGATTGGCTGAATATTGGGCCCCTACTAAATTGTGCAGTTACCTTTCTTAGAAAAAAATTGAAAAAGTGGGTGTGGAAGTGCAAGCCCTTCACCAGTTTTATACCTCAGAGCATCCCTTCAAAACACAAGTAAACATAAGGGCATATAAGTTTACCTACCTATAGGGCAGGCAGTCTTGTAAAAGAATTGTTTCACCCACAGAAATAACTTTGAAATAACTCGTTATGCAAATATATGTAATGAACTGAAAAATCTTGCAAATGAGCTCATTGCCTATGTTTCTATAGTTAAATTTGGCATGAAACATTACACAAATTGGCAATTTTTCTCTAAACTTAGCTACAGCTTAACTAAGCACAGGTGCTAGAAGAGTCTGGTGTAGGAGTCCCCATTTTATATCATTTCAGTTCTTTTAGAACTAGCCACATGTCAATTACTCCTTCTTGTGACACCTCAGAGTTATTGTGTCTACTGCAAGATTAGGGTGTGTCACTGCTGACAGCTCCAAATCATTGCTTTAAACTTAACACAGAATCTGGCCCTGATGTTGTCTTGCTTGGGAATCAGAGACCAGTTTTGCATTATTCACAGAAGGAGATCACATCTGTCTATTTGCTGTACATCATGATCGAAAGCACACACATACTGTTTTTTTGCCCCTCATTTGTGGTCAAGAGTAGGTATAGGCATGGATGCCTCACCAACCAGGGCCAGATGTGCTTGTGCCATTCTCAAATGGCACCACAACCTGCTTCTCCATTGCTCTACCCAGGCCACACCTCTACCATGCCCCATGCTACATGGATATTCTTGCACCAGGGATGTCTATATACCCAGGTTTTTAAAATGGGTCCGGAGACATCTATGTGATTTGCACATCTGAATGTACATTTTCAGATGTACAAATCATGAATACAGCTTCTAAAATAGCCCCCCTCCCCTCCCATATAAGACCATTAAAAATCATTCAGCATTATTGCTCATGTGGAAGGGCAGCAGAGTGGTTAGAACAACAACTTTATACTCAAGAGATCAGGATTCCGTTCTTACTAGCATTTATTGTGACATTGAGCATGTCACTTTACCACCCATTACCTATGGAGAGACTTTTCGGTCATACCTTGCCAAGAAAAACCAAGGGCTGCTGGCTTGCCAGAAGTTGACTTGACTGCCCTTTTATTTATTTTTTAATTGTCATCAAGTCAATGCTGACTCCTAGCAACCCAGCAGCCCCTGGGTTTTCTTAGCAAAGTATGACCAGAAGTAGATTGCCAGGCCTTTTCTTCCGAGGCAATGAAGGGTAAAATGACTTGGGATCCAAGGACACTAAGGAGCAAAGAAAAAGACCAGAGCCTCTATATTTGGAATAAACTTTATTTAATTAACCCCTATACTGACAATTTTTCAACCCTATGAACATTCATCGGGGGTATATGTATCCAACCTCCAACTAAACAGAAACAAATATAAGACACTGATTTTGGAAAAAATGCTAAATGCATCTAATAGTTGCCACAAATACCACAGGTGCACTCCCTTAGATGGCAATAATTACACACCTGCTGACTGAGACATTGACGGTGAGCTTGTGCTAATAATGACCATGCTAACTGCAATGTCCAGTCACTGCCCATACTCTGGCTCCAACCCATGCTATGGGGTTAGTGCAGGATATTTAGCTCAGACATATTTTCAGCACCTGCTGTTACCGCACATGATGTAAACCCCACATTAACCTTCAGTGCACTTTAGTAAACACACCCCTGAATGCACACTGACGAATTCACACCCGTTTACCCATTCATTTATCTAGATTTATGATCCTAGTGCTGAAATTCAGTGATAAGCTCCTAACTTTCTACCCTATCATAAATCTGCCTCTGTTGCCACCCCCTTTTTATGCATGTAAATTTAGGAATTTAGTGAAATTTTCAGTATAAATTTATGCACTCATTCCTAGTGAATTTTCAGAGAGGCCAATTTAGGAGCATAACTCTCAAAGTTAGGAACATAAATCCTTTAAATATCAGACCCTTAAATTATAAAAAAATAATCCAGGTTTGTGTCTTCCCTGACAGAAGGAGATGCTGGGCTTTGAGGCAGGAGCAGAAAAGGGAAGATGCTTTAATGGGAGGGAGGGACAGGGAGATATTGAACTGGGGGAAGATTCTGAACTGAAGGGGAAGAAAAAAAGTTATAAAGATCATGATAAGAGCTGAGGCTAGTTTTAGATAAAGAGGAGCAGGGGATTACTAGTATAGATCAGTTTTTCTGCAGCATTTGACGATATTTAGATTGGGGATATCCTAAGACTAGTGTCAGCTGCCTATAAACGAGGGTTAGATGCTCAGTGAACATTATTACTCCAACCAATAGAAAACCCTAGTGAGAATTTGTCACTGTTGGTTTGTGTACAGCCCTTTTCAGTAAAGGCTCCCATAGTAGCTTCCTTGATTCATAAGTACTGGCGAATATTGCAATCTCATGCATGTTTTGAAGAACTGCCAATAATAGCTGATTGTTAGCAGCTTTTTGGATACTTTTGGTCCGACAAAAATATATATTTTTTAGTAATTGTATGCGCTGTTTTCAGCAGGATTTTTTGTATGTCACTAGTGGAATAGTTAAGTCCTGTGTGGATCCAAATTTGTTAATACTCATTTTGAAGTGAATTTAAATGGGCTAAGATGTATGCCTGTACAGATGACCAGATGTCCAAGATTTTGAAGGATATACTAGACTTAGGACCAATGGATTCTGTGACTGATGGTGAAAAATGGTCTCAACTATTAGATCTTTATAAGAAATTGGGATGAACCCAACTACATAGTTCTTCCCTTACCCAATATGTACAATTTGGGACTTCCCCTAAGGGACTAAGAGTGTTGAAAGAACCCAAATTATATAGGGAAGATGAGAATTTCTTACAGGAATGCAATGGTATCCTAATGAAATGCATGTTGGATTTGATGTTGTTATTAGTTGAAACACTGTCTACTACTGAAACATTGGTACAGAGTTCCATATTAAAGATAGAAGAGGAATTAAAGTGGTCCTCGGAAGAGCAAGATTATATACAGCGGTTAGAAAATATCAAAGATCAAGTGCATAAATACAAAGAGAATATTCGAGCAATAAAATTTAAAAAATTTACACGTGACCAACAAAATTATGTTTTGAAATCTGTAGTTACATGGATGAATAAAGAAATGAAAAGCGAAACACCCCAGTGAAGAGTACTCTATACATCTGAAGAAACTGATTCCAGTAGAGAAGATCTGTCTATGGAATATGGTTGTGATGATTTAAACTGGCAAGGCAGAGGGAGGGGGAGAGATCAGTATTGAACCCAATTTCGAATGATGCTTCTATTGTCTGTTTGCCATCTAAAAGGATCTCTAGTGGACCATTAGATCCTCTGATAGCAGCTTTTCAGAGATTAGTTATTCGGGATGTAGATGCATTAGAAAAGACGTTTCTGCCGGCATGATTTAATATCACTAGTCGACAATATAATGAGTCATTGGAATGTTAAATAACTCTCAACTTGTCATCCATCAGGCGGACAAGGGAGGAGCAGTAGTTGTACAATCTATAACACTATATAAAACAGAAGCACTTCAGCAATTAAATGATGTTAAGTATTATCAGAAACTTGCTTTGGATCCCACAAAAGCTTAAAATAGAAGATTTGATTTTGACTGGATATGCACGAGGACATTTAACTCAGAAAGAAATGCAATTTCTTATTAATAAAAAAATGTTATGCCCTGCATTTTATACAGTCCCCAAGATTCAAAAAAATATGCTGTCTCCTCCTGGACATCCCACTGCAGCAGGGAATGGCTCCTTATTGAAACCCTTGTCAATATTTATGGACAAGTTATTGAATCCTATAGTTCGACAAGTACAGTCTTATGTGAAGGAAACAACACAGATGATAAATCTGCTATCCACAATTACTGATGTGCATGATTCTGATCTTGTGGTTACACTTGATATTAATGACTTATATACTGATGTGGACCAGAAAGAGGCTTTGGCAGTAATTTCCAATCTTGACTGGGGTAATGTTTTGCTTCCGAGGCTTCCTAAAGCTTCTGTTTTAGACATGTTACCACTGGTTCTAAGTGAAAACTATTTTTCTTTTTATAACACTTTTTATCAAGTGTTTGAGATTGCAATGGGGGCTACAGTTGCTCCCACTGTAGCAACCCTGGTATGTTGCCGTCTTTGAAGAAAACATTTTATATGTGTCTCAATGGATGCAGTATATCCGTATGTGGAAGCGGTATTCAGATGATAATGTTTGCAGCAGTAGTCTTTTGCTTTCCATCTTTCAAGGCTAGCTCTCTTTGGAGTTCAGTGAGGTCTGTGGAGTCTCCACTAGATTTCTGCTGAGTATTTTCTCACTCCTCTCATCATAGGTGCTTCTTATTGTCTGTGATCCACGACCTCATATTTATCATTCTGTTTGACCAGGTTCTTGGACTTCTCTTTATCCAGGTGAACAGTACATTCCTGCTACTCTGTCTTCAAGCAATAGCTCACTTCTTCTACTTTACTGTTCTGTTCCTTTAACACTGACCCATCCTCCTCCAATAGCTTTTATGCTTCTACTCCAATTTTTTTTTCAACTCAGCTCTGGTTGTCTTCAAGGACACTGTGCCCGTGTTCAACATAGAAACATCAACTCTGATACTGAAAGTGGTTGTCTAATGCCAGCATGGAATAAAGAAAGCAGACAGTGGCACTATGGCGGCAACTCTGGAGCTATCCCTTCCTTCCTGTCCAGGCAGTCCTCCTTTTCTCCCTTCATTTCCTGCACAGCAGCACCTCCTGCCCCACCCAGCTATACTCCTGTGCCCTAGCCTTTACCTATGAGCCCAGCTGCTTATGTGCCTTCTGACCAAGTAAGTGAGGTAGATACTGTGGGGTGCTTTGGGAGGGGAGGCATTTGCTGCTACCCCACAAAATTTGCTTCCTGAGTAAACTACCTCACTTTGCCTAATGATAGAACTGCTTCTGCTCCTAGACATCTACAGGTAAGGAACTTCACAAGCAAGGGCAAAAATATGGGTTTTATCTTTTAATTCTGCCTGCATAATACTCTGAAGTGCCAGAAAATGGCTCTTTCCTCTCTTTAGTCTGATACATCAAAGAGCCATAGCACAAACCCAGCCCCTGTGGTACCAAAGCAATTTACTCATATGCTGAATGCATTTACTCCAAAGTTGTACAACTTCCCTATGTAACCACTCCTTGCTGGTCTCCATCTGAATCATCTCTTTCCCCCTATAACCATCAATATCAGCCTTTCCTAGAGCACTGTGATACACTGCTAAAGAGTAAGCAGCTGGCCTCCGAAATCCTCTGGAACGGATATTCCCTTTTGGCATGATAGCTCTTGGGTTATTTTTACCCTGTCAATTTAAGTTGTGGTTCTTTTTGCCAGTTTTAAGGATCTCCTGGTCCCTGAATTTCTGGCAGCTTTTGAGCCAATGATACCCAAGAGTCTTTGGTTGCTTTTAATGTTCGGATCCCTTGCACCTAATACGTGAGTACTTGAGGTTTGAGTGAGGTTGGGAGTTAGTTATTTCTCAGACTCTCTATGAGAGAGAGACAGAGAGAGTCGTTGAAATAAACTGGGGAAGCTTCTGAGTTGTTTTTTAATTTGGGAATATATTATTATGTATTTTATTTTATTCTGGTTTATATTTGACTTCAGTTTTGCCTATTTTATTACAGTGTTGTAAGCTGTAAATGAGATACAGTAGAAAATGGATGTAATTGCAATATACTTGGCACTGTTTCCTGTCAAGCTCAAAGCCAAAACCTTGTGGGACTATACTCCGAGCCTCTGCTTTTAAGCAACCTCCATTCTTTTCTCTTTTCCACTGCACTTTCCAGTGACCAGCTTCCACAATATCAGAGAAAAGCCGCAAAGTCAGTATGCTTCGGTTTAGAAGCTAGACAGAAATCATATTTTAAACTTATGTGAGAAAAACGTCAAAGGAGATTAAATTCAAGTGCACTCCGTTTCAAATTCTTTGTGGAAGTGAATTTGAGGTCTGTATTGTATCTCTGGAAGAGGCAGCAACAGGAATAAGGATTAAATGTGACAACATCCATGCAAATGAAAAGAAGTTCCCAGCTTTTAGCATGTTGAAGATATGAAGAGTTGCTGGGATGCTGCAGTCAGTTAAAAAAAAAAAGGAGAAAGACCAGCTGCAGAAATTCTAGCAGCCTGCACACACAGTTCTCTTGTTTTATTCCTCTCCAACCCACATTATATAAGAACATAAGAAATGCTATATTGGGTCAGACCAAGGTCCATTAACCCCCATTATCCTTTTCCCAACAGTGGCCAATCTAGGTCAGAAGTACCTGGCAGGTTCCCAAAAAGGCACACAGGATCCATAATGCTCGTCCTGGGACAAGCAGTGGATTTCCCCAGTTCTCTTTAATAATGGTTTATGGATCTTTCCTCCAGGAACTTTCTAAACCTATTTAAACCCAGCTAAACTAACAACTTTTACTATATCCTCCGGCAATGAATTCCAGAGTTTGATTGTGCTTTAAATAAAAAAATATGTTCTCTTATTAGTCTTAAATGGGTTACATTGTAGATTCATTGTGTCCTCTAGTCTTTCTACTTTTTTGATGGTATAAACAACTGATATAAGCTTACCTATTCCATTCCATTCATTAATTTATAGACCTCTATCATATCTCCCCTCAGCCATCTCTTTTCCAAGTCAAAGAGCCCCAACCATTTAAGCCTCTACTCAGGGGTATTCTTCCATCCACCTAAATGTTTTTCCTGGATGGTGGTTTCTAAGGTGTTACCTTGCATTGTGTAACCATAGTTTGGGTTGTTCTTTCCTAGATGCATAACTTTGCACTTGTCCACATTACATTTCATCTGCCATTTGGCAATCCAATCATACAGATTTTCAAAGTCCTCTTGCAATTTTTCACAATTCTCTTGTGTTTTAACAACTTTGAATTATTTTGTGTCATCTGTAAATTTGATCACCTCACTCATTATTCCTACTTCCAGGTTATTTATGAATATGTTAAAAAGCAGGGGGCCCAGTACAGATCAATGTGGTACTCCACTATTCATCTTTTTCCATTGAGAAAATTGATCATTTAGCCCTACTCTCTGCTTTTTATCCTTTAACCAGTTCCTGATCCGCAATACTACACTGCCTCCAATCCCATGGCTCCATCTCAATTAAGCTTGCCTTTATTCATGATCTCTTTATCTCAATCTTGTAGGACTACAAAAGGGGACTGCTACTTCTGGGGAGAGATCTGCAATTGTAGGTATTTACTTCTGGGAATTTTTCTAAATTTTGGGGAAAAAATAATTCTTTAGATTAAAGCTGATTAATCTGTGAACCCAATGTAATTGTTAAATCAGTCAGGGCCTAGTAGCAGCAGGAGCTGTCAGTTTAAATTTAAAACACAGCAGAGAGCTTTCTGGTTAAATTTAGAAACCAAGATTCCCTCTATCAAAGCAAGGGCTTTGGGTCTCCCCTTGGAGATTGGTCACAGATTACCTTAGAAGCACAGGGCAGGGTACTGTGTAGCAGCCAGCTTTTAATAAGTCTTCTTTCCCTCCCTCCCTTCCTCCCCAACACCCACCCACCCCTGATCGTAGCTTTATAGGTGCTTAAACCTCTTAAAGGAAAGGAGGTGCCATATTCACTCTCAGGTGCTGTTTATTTTCATCAGCATACATTAAGGACCTGAGATTAATTAAACTTCAGGTGAACAAAGTACATTAAACGTATTAGGTATAGTTTTATTAGTATAAATATCCCTAGCAACCCTTAGTAAGTTAAAAATTAAATATCTAACCACAATCTTAAAGCAAAGATGCAGACAGCAGTACAGCAGCGAGATGGGGGCTTTCCAGTCTTTTACACTGTGTCACATGTATGATTTTCTCCCAATTGGTGAGGGGTCTTATGTGTGCACAAGGTGCAAGGAGCTCTTTGCTCTCAGGGAACGAGTCCAATCTCTGGAAGAAAGAGTAGCAGACTTGGAAGACATAAGGAAGACAGAGAGGTACATAGACGAGACCTACAGGGATATAGTCCTGATGTCCCACCTCCAGTCTGGCAGCATCCCTGTTGCCATAGAGGAGAGAGGTCACGTGACAGGAGAGCATCACCCTGATGTGGCAGGAAGTGATCCTATAGCTAGGACCTGTCCTCCAGGTGATGTAAAACCCTCTCACACTGAGGAGGTTTCTCCTGGGCCATGTGCCTATGAGGGAAGGGTTAGGACAGCTATTATAGTTGGTGATTCAATCATTAGACATGTAGATAGCTGGGTGGCTGGTGGATATGAGGATCGCCTAGTAACATGCCTTCCTGGTGCGAAGGTAGCGGACCTCACGCGCCACCTAGACAAGGTCTTAGATAGTACTGGTGAGGATTCTGCTGTCTTGGTACATGCTGGTATCATTGACATAGGAAAATGTGGTAGAGAGGTTCTGGAGGCTAAATTTAGGCTTTTAGGTAGGAAGTTGAAATCCAGAACTTCCAGGGTAGCATTCTCTGAAATGCTTCCCGTTCCACACTCAGGACTCAAAAGGCAGGCAGAGCTCCAGAGTCTCAATGCTTGGATGAGACAATGGTGCAAGGATGAGGGTTTTGGATTTGTTAGGACCTGGGAAACATTCTGGGGAAAGGAGGGGCTCTTCCGAAGGAATGGGCATCACCTTAACCGGGATGTAACCAGGCTGCTGGCATTAACCTTTAAAAAAAAGATAGAGAAGCTTTTAAACTAGATAATAGGAGAAAGCCGACAGTCGCCCAAGAGCGCATGGTTCGGAACAATGTATCCTTGGAGGATACTACCAAAAAAATGAAGTTAGGGCACATCAGCAGAGAGGTTCCAATAAAGACAAAGGTAGCCAAAATGCCCTTGAGTACAGAGCAGACAGAGCTTAAAGATTCCAAATTGTCCCTGCCTACTGATAACCAGATTAATATCAATAAAATACAGTCTCTAAAATGCTTGTATGCAAATGCTAGAAGTCTAAAAATTAAGATGGGAGAGTTATAATATATAGCACTAAATGAGAAGTTAGATATGATTGGTATCTCAGAGACATGGTGGAAGGAGGACAACCAGTGGGACACTGTGATACCTGGGTACAAACTATATCATAATGATAGAGCTGATCAAATTGGTGGAGGGGTTGCACTCTATGTTATAGAGGGCATTGAGTCACAAAGGATTAAAGTTTTGCAGGAAACAAAATTTTCTGTAGAATATCTATGGATTGAAATTCCATGTAAAAAGGGGAAGGCGATGGCAGTAGGGTTGTGCTATCAACCGCCTGGCCAGAATGAACAAATGGATGATGAAATGCTCAAAGAAATCAAGGAAGCTAAAAAAAGTTACAGAACAGCAATAATAATGTGTGATTTCAATTACCCCGGTATTGACTGGGTCAGTGTCATGGCAGGACATGCTAGGGAGATAAAGTTTCTAGATGAAATAAATGACTGCTTCTTGGAGTAGCTGGTTCATGAACCGACCAGAGGGGAAGCCATTTTGGACTTAGTCCTTAGTGGAACACCAGATCTGGTGCAAGAGATAAGCATGCTGGGGCCACTTGGCAATAGTGATCATAGCATGATCACGGTTGATTTAATTAATGAAGGAGGGATGGTAAGGAAATCCACAGTACTATCTTTTAACTTTCAAAATGGAGACTATGACAAAATGAAGAAAATGGTTAAAAAAAGCTAAAAGGAGGAGTTGCAAAGGTCAAAGACTTACATCAAGTTTGGGTGTTGTTGAAAATTACTATCTTGGAAGCCCAGACCAGCTGTATTCCACACTTTAAGAAAAGTGGAAGGAAGTCCAAAAAACTGCCAGCATGGTTTAAAGGTGAGGTCAGAGAGGCTGTTGTTGCCAAAAAAGCATCTTTCAGGAAATGGAAAAAAAGGGCCAAATGATTAAAACTGGACAAGCACAAGCTTTGGCAAGTTAAATACAAGGCATTAAGGCAGCCAAAGAGAGAATTTGAGAAGAAACTTGCTGTGGAAGCAAAAATGCGTAATAAAGGCTTTTTCAAGTACATTCATAGCAAAAAACCTATGAGAGAGTCAATTGGACCATTAGATGATAGAGGGGTAAAAGGGGTAATAAGAGGGGACAAGGCTATAGTGGAGAGAGTGAATGAATTTTTTGCTTCAGTCTTTACTAAGGAAGATGTAGGAATGTTACCCATGACTGAGGTGGTATTTAAAGGTGATACTGCAGAGGAATTGAAAAAAAATATTGATATACCAGGAAGATGTGTTACAACTATTTGATAAACTGAAGAGTAGCAAATCACCTGGACCAGATGGTATACATCCAAAAGTATTGAAAGAACTGAAATATGAGATTGCAGACCTGCCATTAGTAATCTGTGAACTATCATTAACATCATCTGTAATACCTGAAGATTGGAGGATCGCCAATGTAATGCCAATTTTTAAAAAAGGTTCCAGGGGTGATCCGGGAAACTACAGACTGGTGAGCCTAATGTCAGTACCAGGAAAAATGGTAGAAACCATTATAAAGAACAAAATTACTCATCATGTGGATAGTCATGGCTTAATGGGAGACAGCCAACATGGCTTAAGGCAAGGAAGATCTTGTCTTACTAATCTGTTATGTTATTTTGAAGGTGAATAAACAGGTAGACAAAGGTGAGTCAGTTGATATAGTGTATCTGGACTTTCAGAAAGCCTTTGACAAGGTCCCTCATCAGAGACGTTTGGCAAAACTAAGAAGTCATGGGATAGGAGGCAGTGTACTATAGTGCATCAGGAACTGGTTAAAAGATAGAAAGCAGAGGGTAGGGCTACATGGCCAATTTTTCTAATGCAAAAAGGTGAATAGTGGAGTACCCCAGGGATCTGTGCTGGGTCTGCTGCTTTTTGACATATTCATAAATGACCTGTAAAAGGGAATAATGAGTGAAGTTATCAAATTTGCAGATGACACAAAACTATTTAAAGTTGTTAAAAACCAAGAGGATTGTGGAAAATTGCAAGAGGATCTTGATAAATTGGAAGACTGCGCATCGAAATGGCAGATGAAATTTAATGTGGACAAGTGCAAAGTTATACACTTAGGAAAGAATGACCCAAACTATGGTTACACGATGCAAGGTTCCACATTGGGAGCCACCAACCAGGAAAAAGATTTAGGCGTCATCGTGGATAACATGTTGAAACCCTCCGCCCAGTGTGCAGTGGGAGCAAAGAGAGCAAATAAAATGCTAGGTATCATAAGGAAAGTAATGGAAAATAAACCAAAGCATATTATAATGGCTCTGTATCGTTCCATGGTACGACTGCACCTTGAATATTGTGTGCAATTCTGGTTGCCGTATCTTAAAAAGGATAAAGCGTTATTAGAAAAGGTACAGAGAAGAGCCACCAAAATCGTAAAGGGGATGGAAGGCAATGTTCCCTCTAATTTTCTGTAGGCTGTGTGCGCATAAAATATCAGCTGTGTGCAGCTTTTGAAGGAAGGTTAAATTTTTGTGCGCCACATAACGACACAGAGTTATATACTTTAAAATTTGACTACATGTCAGAATACAGTATGTACACCACATTGATTTTAATCAAATTAAATGAAAATAGACGATTACTAAATGAAGCAGAAAATTTCTAGTAATTACAATCACAACTTTTAAATTTTAAGACGTCTGTGTTTTCTATCAGAATCAGAACCATAATTTTTGTGCGCTCTGTTGTAAAGTATGTGCGCTCACTCGGCGAGGTGTGTGCGCGCGCACACGCGCACAGCTTAGAGGGAACAGTGATGGAAGGATACTCCTATGAAGAGAGGCTATGAAGGTTGGGGCTCTTCAAACTGGAAAATAGATGACTGAGGGGAGATATGATAGAGGTCTTTAAATTAATGAATGGAGTGGAATGGGTAAACATAGATCCATTGTTTGCGTCGTCAGAATATAAAAAGACTAGGGGACATGCAATGAAGCTACAGGGTAACCTTTTTAAGACTAATAAAAGAAAATATTTTTTCACTCAACGTGTAATGAAACTCTGGAATTTGTTATCGGAGGATGTAGTAAAAGCTGCTAGTGCAGCTGGGTTTAAAAAGGGTTGGACAAGTTCCTGGAGGAAAGGTCCATAAACCATTATTAAAATGGACCCAGGATATCACTGCTTGACCCTATATAAGCATTGAGGATCTTGTGTCTTTTATGAAGACTGCTAGGTATTTATGACCTAGATTGGCCACTGTTGGAAACAGGATACTGGGCTTAATGGACCTTGGTCTGACCCAGTATGGCATATCTTATGTTCTTATTAACTTCTGTACCTCAGTTCTTCCTTTATCTGACCATCATTTGCTAAGCTTCATTCTTCATTACCCTTTACTTCAACCTTGCCCAGTTTTCTCCAACCTCTTTAGAAATCGTCATGCTATTGACCCACTGGCTTTCTCCACTATTGTCTAGCCATCTCTTTCCTCCACTATGTCCTCTGAGTCTGTTGATGAGGCAGTAGCTTCTTATAATACTGCACTCTCCTCTGCTCTGGATGATCTTGCCTTATCCATGCTACATCCTATGAGGCATACTGCACCTCAGCCCTGGCTGTCTTCCACTACCTGCTGTCTACATTCCTGTGCCCGCTCAGCTAAGTGCATTTGGCTCAAATCCACACCCTTGCAGAATTTCAACACTTCAAATTCATGCTTGCCTCCTTCCAATCAGTCATAGCACTTGCCAAACAAGACTCACTGTCTCGCCTATGACCCTCATCATCTCTTTACAACTCTCAACTCTCTCCTCAAAGTGTTTCCACCTCTGACTCCACCTTCCCTTTCTGTCCAAACCTTGGCTAACTATTTCCATGACAAAGTCCACAAGATCACACTCCAATTCCCCACAAGGTCAGCTCCATCAACTCTTCCCACCCCCTTCACTCCTTTCTTTTCCCCTCAACCTCTGCCACCCTTTCTTCCTTTTCTATGATCTCTGAGGAGGAAACCACACACCTTCTTTCCTCCTCCAAACTCACTACCTGCTCCTCTGATCCTTTTCCCACCTATCTCCTAAGCTCCATCTCCTCTACTGTAATCCCTTTCATCTCTCATATTCTCAACCTATCGATCTCCACTGCAACTGCTCCTGCAGCTTTCAAGCATGCTGTAGTCACACCTCTCCTTAGGAAGCCCTCACTTGACCCTACTTATCCTTCTAACTATTGTCCCATTTTCCTCCTCCCCTTCATCTCTAACGTACTTGAACATGCAGTTCACTGCTTTTGCCTTGACTTTCTCTCCTCTGAAGCCCTTCTGGATCCTCTGCAATCTGGCTTTCATCCTTTACATTCTACTGAAATGGCTTTTGCCAAAGACTCCAGTGACTTGTTCCTGGCAAAATCCAAGGGCCTTTATTTGATGCTCATCCTTCTTGATCTTTCTGCTACTTTTGACCATGTTGACCACAACTTTCTCCTTGTCCTCACTTGGTTTAAGGGTTCTGTGCTATCCTAGTTCTCTTTTTATCTCTTCCATCACTTTTTCAATGTTTGTTCTAGTGGATCCTCCTCTACTGCTATCCCACTCTCAGTTGGTGCACCCCAAGGATCTGTTTTTGGTTCACTCCTTTCTCTATATATACCCAGTCCCTTGGTGTGCTCATCTCTTCCCATGGCTTTCAGTACCATCTTTACGCTGATGGCTCCCAGATCTACTTCTCTATACCTGAAATCTCTCTGGCAAACCAGGCCAGGATCTTTGCCTTCCTTTTTGACATTGTCGCTTGAATGTCTCACCACCGCTTGAAGATGAACATGGCCAAAACTGAGCTTCTTATTTATCCCCTAAACCCTCCTCTCCCCTTCCTACTTTCTCAGTCTCTGTGGATAATTCTCTACTTCTCCCTGTCTCTTCAGCTCACAATCTTGGGATTGTCTTTGACTCCCCTCTCTCCTTCTCCACACACATCTAACTTATAGGTAAAACACGCCTTTTCTTTCTCTACAACATCAACAAAATGTGCCCTTTCCTTTCTGAACACACTACTCAGACACTTATCCACTCCTTAGTCACCTCCAATCTAGACTATTGTAACCTACTCCTTGCTGGTCTCCCTCTGAATTATTTCTTTCCCCTTCAATCTGTTCAACAATCTGCTGTGTGACTAATTTTCCACTAGCCTCATCATGCTCATATTACCCCTCTTCTCAAGTCGCTTCATTGACTCTCTATCCATTCCCACATCCAGTTCAAACTTCTCCTGCTGACCTATAAATGCATTCACTCTGCAGCTCCTCACGACCTTTCCGCTCTTATCGTTCTCTACACTCATCCTCAGGAACTCCGCTCTTCCTGCAAATCGCTTCTATCTGTGCCCTACTCTTCTACTGCTAACTCCAGAATTTGCGTCTTTCACCTTGCTGCTCCTTATGCCTGGAACAAACTACCTGAGTCTGTACATAAGGCGCCTTCTCTGACTCTTTTCAAATTCAGGCTGAAAACTCACCTCTTCGCTGCTGCTTTTGGATCTTGACTCACCTGATCTCCTTTGTGTTTCCTTACCATTCTCCCTAGCTCTATTCCATGTCTACAGCTACTATGGTGTCTGTCTTGACTAGACTGTAAGCTCTGAAGAGCAGGGACCATCTTTTACATGTGTCTGTGCAGTGCTGTGAATATCTTGTAGTGCTATACAAATGTTCAGTAGCAGTAGTAGTAGTAATAGTTTTTAATTTTGCCAAGAGTATCTCATGAGGGACCTTGTCAAAGGCTTTTGGAAAATCCAAATACCACCCTGTAGAATAAATCTGCACAACTGAGACTGGGCATCCTGCCCTGCTCTATATACTGTAAAAGTCCAAGGAAGCTATTTTAGAAGCCTTATTCGTGCTTTGGACATCTGAAAATGGGCATGCAGACATCTCCAGAGGCATTTTAGAAGCTGGGTCTGTGGATGTCCAAGTCTGAATGGGAGCATGGTGGAGGCATGGTTGGGGTGTTCCCAAGAACATGGACATCACTGGAGTCATTTCTAAGGTTATACCTGCTCCAGGCATAAATAGGCATTGGGAAAATGCTTGTTTTGGCTGTAAAACATCTATACTGTGTGGAGACACCAACACTCTATCATCCCCAGTACTTTGTACAAGCACAGTGATATCAGCAGTGAGATTGAAACTCTGGCTGTTTTGGTTCTAGCCCATCACTCTAATCATTAGGCTGCTCCTGGACATCCATGATCTAGAGCACAATTCTGGGAATATTTATGTACACACCCTCACAGACGTCCATATTGGGCATGGTCACATTTGTGTAATTGTGCCCGAACTTTGACATGCCTGCTTTTTTTTCAAACATTTTGGCTTGGATGTCGCAGATTGCACTTACATGTCATTTGTAAAATGCCACTTGAAACATTTTGAGCTTGGTCTTTCCCAAAAAAGTGTGTGAGAACTCATCATGACACCGTCAAAAGAAATGTAAGAAGACCTATTAAAAAAAGAGTAGTCAATTCTCATCTGCTTGAACAGGGAAATCTTTCAAGCTTTGCTTGCACTCTCTGTCAATCTTTTAACATTGAGGACTCCATCCATCCACTATCAAACAGACATGCAACAAATGAAAAGTTGGAGACTACAGTGACTCTACCCAGAAGCAGTTCTTGTTCTAAGATAACCATAATACACTACTAGTGCTGCTGGTACTACGTATCCTTTGTATAATGCTACAAGACATTCCCGGCGCTGTACACATGCATGTAAGAGACACTCCCTATCCAATAACATTCACAATGCAAGACTGACAAATACAACAAACAGGGGATTAGGGTAGACACTAAGAGGAAATGGTTATAACATACGCAGATAGTAAACAGGAGAATAAAGATGTGTGTGTGTGGGGGGGGGGGTCAGGATGCAAAAGCAGCCTCAAAGAGGTGGGTTTTAGCTTGGGTTTGAACAGGATTAGAGATGGAGCATGACATACTGACTCAGGTAGTGTGTTCCAAGCAGGGCCGGCCCGTCCATTGAGCGAGAATGTTGTTCGCACAGGGCCCCGCGCTTCAGCGGGCCCCGCGCGAACCACATTCTCGCTCAATGGACTGCTGCAGAGGAAGCCGGGGAAGCCCGCGCGAAGCCCCGGCTCCCTCTGCACAGCCCGCCAGCGTGAAGAGCCTTTACCTTCACGCTGGCGGCTGTTTCAATGAAGCCGCGAATGCCGGGAGAGGTTAAAGGGCATACCCATACCTCTTTCTCCTTGAATAAGGAGTACTAGCTCCTATGGCAATGACTTCACCACCCTTCTGGTAACTTCCACAGGGTCCTGAGTCTGCTGGTACCGGTTCATCAGATAAACTCTGACCTCTGCTTCTCTCCTGGTACCTTTCCTCCCAATGTCTCTTTGCCACGAACTCCTGGGGTCTTGCTGCACCAGACTCCCTGTGTCTTCTTGCCAGGAACTCCTTCCTCTCGGGTCTCTTTGCCAAGACTCCTTCTCCTCCTTCTTCACTTCCCCTTTTCCACCTTTCCAGCCTTTCTTAAAAGGAACTCCCCCTTTCCTGGATTGGCTGTTGGCCGGCATCACATCACAAGCTCTGGGGTGCGGTTCTCTAGGCCCTGAAAGGTCTCTCTTGCTCCCCCTATCTGGCTCCTCGTAATGTCGCATCTGGTGCTGGAATCTTTTTTCTGAATTTAAAACCTTTTTTTCTGTTTGCATAGGCTCTGCAGTACCACAGGGAAACAGACTGGAAATGGGCTGTGATGGGGGGGAATGGACTGGAAATGGGCTGTGATGGGGGGGGGGGGGGAAACAGACTGGAAATGGGCTGTGATGTGGGTGGGGGAGAACGGACTGGAAATGGGCTGTGATGGGGGGAACGGACAAATTGGGCTGGGATGGGGGGAAACAGACTGGAAATGGGCTGTGGTGGGGGGGGAGAACAGACTGGAAATGGGCTGTGATGGGGGGAACGGACTACAATTGGGCTGTGATGGGGGAGGACTGCAAATGGGCTGTGATGGTGGGGGGGATCGGACTGCAAATGGGCTGTGATGGTGGGTGGGAATGGATGAAATGGGCTGTGTGATGGGGGGAACTTGGACTGGAAATGGGCTGATGAAGAGCTGGATTAGGACTGCAAATGGTCTGTGATGGTGGGGGGATAGGACTGGAAATGTGCTGTGATGGTGGGGACGGACGGACTGAAAATGGGCTGGGATGGGGGAAACAGACTGGAAATGGGCTGTGATGTGGGGGGGAACAGACTGGAAATGGGCTGTGATGGGGGGAATGGACAAATTGAGCTGGGATGGTGGGAAACAGACTGGAAATGGGCTGTGGTGGGGGGGAGAACAGACTGGAAATGGGCTGTGATGGGGGGAACGGACTACAATTGGGCTGTGATGGGGGGAGGACTGCAAATGGACTGTGATGGTGGGGGGAATGGATGAAATGGGCTGTGATGGGTGGGGGAACTTGGACTGGAAATGGGCTGATGAAGAGCTGGATTAGGACTGGAAATGGGCTTATGGGGGCTGGAATAGGGAGAAGTGGGCTGACGAGGGGGCTAGGATTGGAAATTAGCTGATGGGGGAGCGTGGAGGAAATGGGCTGATGAGGGACTGGAATGGAACTGGAAAAGAGCATATGGGGGCTAGGACTGGAAATGAGCTGATGAGCTAGGATAGGACTAGAAATGGGCTGATGGGGGGAACGTAGACTGCAAATGGGTGATGGGCTGGAATAGGACAGTGGAAATGGGCTGATGGGGGCTGGAATAGGACTGGAAGTGAGCTGATGGGAGTTGGAAAAGGGCTGGAAATAGGCTGATAGGGAGCTTGGAGTGGAAATGGGCTGATGGGGGGGCTGGAAAGGAACTGGAAAACAGCATATGGGAGGCTAGGACTGGAAATGGGCTGATGTGGGGGCATGGGAGACTGGGACTAGAAGGGGGCAGATGCTGGGTGGGTCTAGAACTATAAAGGAGCTGATTTTGGGGGAGGACTAGAAAGGGATGGGAAATGAGAATGGAGAGGAGAAAAGATATTTTGTGTGGGAGGGAAGAAAAGTCTACGAAGGGCCGGGTATTGGAAGAGTAAGTGTAGATTGAGAATGGAAGGGTGAAATTTGAGTGGACGATAAAGCAAAGATATGATAGAAGTCTATAAATTAATGAATGGAGTGGAACGGGTAAACGTAGATCGATTGTTTACGTTATCAGAATATAGAAAGACTAGGGGACATGCAATGAAGCTTGTGATAAGGAAGCTTATCATAGCTCAGGTAGGAGCTATAGAAAAGATGATGTTACTCTGAACAAGCAACCTGTCAGTTCTGGTAGAAGCAAGAAAACAGAGTTTTCACATAAAAGACTACCAGTCCCAGAATGCACCAGGTTTCCAGCAGCCATGAGAGGGGCTGAAGTGAGAGAATGTGTGTGCAATCAAGAGAGCTATGAGGTAATCCCTAAGCACTCATCTCAAAGGGCAGGGCCTGATTCAAGACAGCTGCGCTGTGTTAGGGAGCAGCACACATTAGGACAGAATAAGAATAGAGCTTATTCTTCAGGAAACAGTTTCAGCAACAGTTGGAAGAACAGCTTCACCAAAAGCCAGCAGAGTCCATTGGACTGGATTCAGCCAGAGGAATGGAGTGGCAGAGATAGGAATCACCTGTGGCTACCTGGAAGAGAGAAGACTGCATGTGGAAGGGACTTTCAGACCAAGGCCAGAAGGTATGTGAGAGAAGATCCAGTGTCCAGGGATCAAGATTGGAAGGCTGGACATCAGAATTGGGTTACATATTGGCCAGGCTATACAGAGAGTAATAATGATAGCAGGAGAGGCTCAGGTATGAACACTGATCCAGACCCTATCTATAACAGAGAATGGCAGCCAGGGAATAAGCATTCTCATGATAGTGCCTTAATGAAAGACTCGTCTGTGCCAATGTATGATAGTGACCATATGCTGATTGATGAAGAGGGAGATACAGCAAATGAAACTATTTATATGGACTGTTCTCTATCTAAATGCTATTGCTAGCTGTCTATGAGCAAACACATCAGCCATCACAAAGAAACCTAACTTTGTTCTTTATTTCCACTGCAAACAGCTCTTAAAGCAGGATTTGGGCTCACACAGTAGCAGCCAGCCAGCTAAAGGCTTTCAGCTGGTCCATTGCTAGTAATTAGGGCTGCACCTGATTGTGTGTGGGAGCAAGGGAGAATCACTGCTGAGATCGGCGTGGAAAATAAGCAGAAGTTAACCTAACCAGCAAAGTTTATTCTTTACTTTGTGCCTTTGTATTTGGTAATTACTTGCTAAGAAAACATTAGCTAATTGCCTGACAAGCTGAAGGTTGTTTTCTGGTTTACTTTGTGACTTTTTGTTATCCCTTTAAACACTGCAAGCAAGTAACCTCATTTATAGTGCTATCAAGCATACATGTGCTGGGTGAATTAAACCCCATCAATAAAAGAAGTATTTTATTGATCTTACCACTTGGTTTCACAACTCAAATTATTGTCATCAGCTGTGTTTGGGAGTGAATGAACTACAATACCCACAATACCTTGCAAGAATCATATGAATATATGCATCGTCAAGATTGTGTAAGTTCTCACCCTAGGCAGCCGTCTGACAAGCTACAGGGTAAACTATTTAAGACTAATAAAAGAAAATATTTTTTCACTCAACGTGTAATCAAACTCTGGAATTTGTTACCGGAGGATGTAGTAAAGGCTGTTAGTGTAGCTGGGTTTAAAAAAGGTTTGGACAAGTTCCTGGAGGAAAGGTCCATAAACCATTATTAAGAAGGGACCCAGGAAATCAATGCTTGAACCAATACAAGCATTGCGGAACCTGTGTCCCTTGGGGAAACTGCTAGGTACGTATGACCTAGATTAGCCACTGTTGGAAACAGAATACTGGGCTTGATGGACCTTGGTATGACCCAGTATGGCATATCTTATGTTCTTATGTTCAATAAGGAAAGAAATGGAGGAAAGAGCAAAAGGGGAAAGATCAGTATGTTAAAGCAGATATAGAGAAAAAATTTGGAAAAAAATCTAAAAGAGAAGAAAGGAAAATGGATAGCTCGCAGAAGACACAAAGAAACCAGAAGAAAGTGACTGGAGCAATTCCAACTGAAAAGAAAATGCACAAGCAACAAAAGGTAGAAAAATACTTTTTTATTTTGAATTTATTAACTGGAATATATCAGCTCTGGGAAATGTGCATTGTTAACATCTTTTGTGTTTTGTTTAGTAAAAGAGGAAATTAATTTATAGTTTTATTTCTCCAGTGTTGTTGTACATCCCAAGTTTGGCTTTTGGGGTTCCCAGTTTAATTATTGTCTTCCTATTTCTAAATTGTGATCTCTTGTTCTTTGGTGACAGTCTATATTCTGCATTTTAACCAAGCTGAGGTATTCTGTTCATGTAGTTTCTATTTGACCATGTCACTTGTTCTCTTTCCCGAGTAGGAGATGCATTGGTATTTTCTGAGATGTATTGGTTTAATATTTGCAGTGTTGCCTTTTGATAGGTAGGGTTTGGTGCTTTGTGAGTCCTGGCAGAGCTGTTATGATATGGTGGATTTGCTATGAGTTCTAAAAGGTCAGTGTTTATAGTACTTCCTAATGGGCCTGGCGGTTGGCACTGGAATATAGTAATGTAGAAATCTGTTAGTCTTTCTTTATCCAGACACTCATTAAGAAGCATGTTTACTAAAAATGCATGTTAACATTTTGCAAGTATTTATGCAAACGAGGCTCCCTATGCAAATGAGGCCCCGCAATTAATCTCCGCACATGGCCCCGCACCCCCCTTGGGCCGCCCCTGGTTCCAAGCATGCAGTGCAGCAAGATGGAACAAGAGAAGTCAGCAATGAAAGAGAACGGCACAGAAAAAAAGAGATTTGCCTGATGGCTAGAGTTTCTGAGGAGGGGTGTAGGGAGAGAGGAGAGATAAAGGGGAGCTGCAGAATGAATGGACTTGTAGGTTAGCAGAATAAGTTTGAACTGGATATAGAAATGGATAGGGAGCCAGTGAAGTGACTTGAGAAGAGGGGTTACATGGACGTAATGACACTGATGGAAGATTAGCCATGTGACTGAATTTTGAATGGATTAAAAAGGAGAAAGATAATTCAGAGGGAGGCCAGCGAGGAGCAGGTTGCAGTAGTCAAAGCGGAAGGTGACTAGAGAGTGGATAAGGGTCTTAGTAGTGGGTTCAGAAAGGAAGGGATGAATTTTTCTGATGTTATAGAGAAAGAAATGACAGGTCTTATCTATTTGTGGAATGTGTGCAGAGAGAGAGAGAAGAATCAAAGATGACCCCAAGGTTGTGAGTTGAGGAAACAAGGAGGATGACAGTGTTATCCACAGGAAGAGAGAAAGAAGGAAGGGGGAGGTGTTTTTTGATGAAAAGATAAGGAGTTCCACCTTGGTCATGTTCAGTTTCAGATGGCAGTAGGACATTCAGGCAGCAATGCCAGACAAGTAAGCTGAGATACCGGCCTGGATTCCTGGGGAGACTGGAGCTGCAAGGGCATACATCTGCATGGATGCCAGACTGCTATTCTGCACATAAATGACAGTAGTGCAAACACTGTATGGGCAGAATAGTATTCTAGCATATGCATGATGTATGTATATGCAGCTCCAGATGCCAATGCAATTTTTGGTGCACCAAATATAGCTGCTGTTAGCACAGCATGCTCTCGCCTGTTAGCACATGCCTTTTGCGCACAGCTCATCTGCAATCTATTTGCTTTCTGCATCAGGGATCAATGTTTTTCTTTTGCTCGTGCATTAAGAAGGTCTGCATTGAACTTTAGCGCAAAGCCTTAATGCACACCTTCTGCATTGACCCCCATGGGTGTTTAAATGTCCTACCTGCTCAGTCAACTTTCAGTAGGGACAGAGACCTCCGAAATGTTTGCTCTGTCCCTGACCTGTGCTTGTGCACTGCAGAGTTCCATGGATGTTTCTGTGTATCTTCCTGTGTTTAGGGAGTATGAGTCCTTGCCTGGCATACTGTCACAAAGATCCTGCTGCATAGACAGGGGTGGGAGTGGTGGAGAGGGGGAATGTTCATTGATGAAGGAGGGGAGGGGAAAAGCAAACGAGAGATAACGGTTTAGAGAGGAACAAGGAAGGTGATAATGAGTTGGAAAAAGATAGGTTTTTGATCAGTTTTAAAAATGCAGAGGGAAATCTTTCAACCTTTGCTTGTACTCTCTGTCAATCTTTTAATAATGAGCCCATCTCCAGCTCTTTGATGTGAGGAAGAAACACTTCCTTAATGATGCACTGCACTTTAAAAACAATCTAACAAGAGCTCTAAGATGAGGAACAAACTGCAAGCCCATTCCCCTCTTTCCGCACTGCAGACCATCATACCTGAACCTGTTAAGACTAAACTCTCTACACACAATAATATGGCAGTGATAGGGCAACAGTTTTGATTGGGTCTCAGAAACCATGGAACAGCATCTTAACAGAACTTATTATAATGGCGAGAGCGGTAGAGGAAAATATTTCTAGCAAGCCTAAGAGCAATAAATTATATATTGCCAACCTAACTGGAGAAAGAAGTACGCCTGGAATATAACAGAGTAGAAATATAGCTGCTAGGAAGAGCAAGTCTGCAAAACAACCCAGCGAAAACTTAGCAATAAATATTATAACAAAGCTGAAACTGTTCAAAACCTGTGACCAGCAAATCACAAAACTGAAATGTAAACAGCATGGTAGCAAGCCTGCAGCAAGGATCAGTGTGTCCGAGACATTACAGATTTGCATATGAGTTGTGGAGACAAGAGCATCTGAGGAAATGAGACAGCCTCAAGTTTACAACAAATGAAGCCCCAGCTTAGAGCGGGTCTGAGAAATCACCGAACCTGTAAAGCAGAGAATGTATGCTTGGCATATGTAGCACAAACAAAAAACAGTTAGGGCCCTGTTTGCTAAGCAATTTTTCAATAGACATAAAATGGGAGAAGACCTTTAGTGAACAGGGTCCCTGGCTTCAGAGTAAATGTATTTTGGATAATCACTGGCCAGTACTTTTATAACAAATAAAGGGCTTTGTTTATAAAAATACTTTTCTCTCGTCTGTGTACAATGAGGGGTAACAAGGTCGGGGTGAGTCTGAGGCACGAGAAGGAAATTCTGTAAACAAGTCCTCACCTGCTGATGGGCATCCAGGGCATCTAGACTTCATAGTGAAGGCTGGAAGTTGCCTGGGACACAGGATAGAAATACCACGGAGGGCCTGTGTCCTGCATAAAGAACTGAGGAGAACAGTATTCTGCCCAGTGGTGTAAATTCCACCCAAACAGCCTCCGCAGTATGAGGAGGACTGGGCAGGAAAGAGGCCCACATGGTGGCGACATTCACCCACATGTGGCAAACTTTTTTTTTTTTTGTAACTTAGGGGCATGTTTACTAAGCAGTCTTAACGAGCAGCCGGCGGTAGTGTGCAGGATGCCATATAAGGTACAGGGCATTCCTGTCTTAAGGTAGCATTTAGGATTATCGTGCGATAAGGTATGTTTTCATGCGATAGAGGGAGCCCTGGCACGTTAATGTGTGTTAGCCTTAATTAGGTGCACTGACCTACAAGCACAGCAACAGAGGTGTAGCACAATGGTTAATACGTTGACTGATAAAACCAGGGTCATGAGTTTGATCCCCCAGTGGGCCTGATGAGTAAGGCTGTCTAAGGCATTACCCTTTACTTTAAATCAGTTTGTGTGGTGACCTGAAGTCCTTCTGTAGCCAGCCAGGGGTTTGTTAGTAGTTGTAGCTCACTGGTAACTTCACTGCCTGTAGAGCCAGAGGTCATGGGTTTGATCCCACAGTGGGGTTATTTGATTCTGCAGCCTGAGGCATTTTCTTTTTTAATTTAAATTAGTGCTGCCAGCAAACACATCCTCACAGTGCCGTAACCTAAGGTACCACATAAGGCGCCCTATAAGGCACTCCAGAGGGCACATTATAAAGTGCACTGTCCGCCAAGGCACCTTATAATGTTCCTTATAGGGCGCCTTATAGAGCGCTTTAGAGGGCGCCTTATAGAGCGCTTTAGAGGGCGCCTTATGAGGCATCTTAAGGCTACAGCACTGTGAGGGTGATTTTGCTGGCAGCACTAATTTACATTAAAAAAGAAAATGCCTCCATCAGCCCTATCAAATAACCCCACTGTAGGATCAAACCCATGACCTCTGGCTCTACAGGCAGTGAAGTAACCAGTGGGCTACAGCTACCAACAAACCCCTGGTTGGCTACAGAAGGACTGCCTGTCACCTCACAAACTGCTGTGGTTACCAGAATAGGTTTAACCCACCCGTACCCATGATGCACTGCACATGCAAATCAGCAGTCTACAGATGATCACAAGATGGGGTATGCACCCCACAGCACCTCGGCCTGGTAGGAGGAACTGACCGTGTGCACCCCCACAGCACCTCAGCCTGGTAGGGGGTACTGACTGTGTGTGTTACTAGCACAGAGTAGCTACAGACCATCATATTGTGCGGGTACTATGCTCACCCTGAGGGTGAGGTGGGGCGCCCAGCACCAGGTCCACAGCACCTTTCACAGCTGAAAGAGGCCATGCTGCACATCCCCATCAGTGCTAGTGTGTGTGATAGCTAGTTCCTGCAGACACACCTAGGATACATCTGTGCATATTCTGTGTTAGTGCTATGGTCACATGATAGAGGTGAAGGGTGAGGTTTTTGGACCCATAGGCAGGTTATGTACCACCACCCCACTCCACCTGGCTCAGAGCGAGAAACAGGCTTTCCCACCAACAGATCCACAGTCTACCTTCCTGCAATGGTGGTAGTAGAGAGGACCATCAACCCCAGTCCTGCTGGGGAACAGACACCCTACAGGGCAGTCAATGCAGATCTGTACACATCCATAAGGCAAGGCAGGCCTGGAAATGCTCAGCTGCCCCTACCACTAGCTGACATTCTCCAGCAGCAAGCCTCCAGCCACTGCACCCTGCAAGGTGTTCCAGCCAGACACATACTAACTGCAGACCACCTGCTAGCTAGTCCATAGTGCATGTTCCTGGAGGAGATGCATGTACCTAGAACTGGGATGTCAACATACACACCAAGCAGATAAGTCAGTGATTGGGCCCTAAAAGGGAACCCATAAATATCACATGAGAGAAATACTATACAGCACTATGGGGGAACCTAGACATGCTGTAGTTACAGCTCAGTCAGGGTGAGAGTGACCTCCCAGCAGGACATGCTGTGGCCACCCTGTCCCTGCAGGTGGTTGTCGGGCACTACAATGTCCGAGCCATTGCCCTATGCCCTGTGCAGATGCATCCTGGCCAGGCCACCCTGTCCGGGCTATACCCATGGTACCTTGCTCCTCGTTATCCACATTGGCAGGCTTACACTGGCAACAGTGTGGGCTGAGGAAGGTGTTGACAGACACCACACACTGGATAGAAAAACACACGCTCCCACACCTATGCCAGCATTGTGCAAATATAGAGGATCTTGGCAGCCCTGGCCACCGCACCAGTCCTGGGCACAGTGCAGGCATGTCTATGGTACGCAATACTGTTGTGGTCACTCCCCAGGATGGTAAACACTGTCAGAAACCAGACCTGAAGCACACTCCACAGACATCAGAAAGGTTGCTATGATGCAGCTCAATCAGAAAATTGTGCTTAACTTAGGAATTGCTATCTGCCATTAATGATAGGTGTGTACCGTATTCCAAGATTTAGGGTGGCATTGCTAAGGTATGCAAGTGCTATTATTGGGAGATGTATGCAGGGCCCAACATCCTGCCTCTCCAGGAGGCTTTGGATAATGGAGCCTGTGGGTGAGGGTGTATCTGCCCCTGTTGGCCGCTGCTCTAGGGCAGAGGTTTCCAACTCCAGTCCTGGTGGGCCAAACACTGTTTGGGTTTTCATGCTGTCCCTAATGAATATGCATGAGATACATCTGCATACCATGGGGGCGGTGCATAGACATGCAGCACAGCCGTGTTTATTAGAGGCAGCATGGAACCTGAATGGTGTTTGGCCCTCCAGGACTACATATGGGAGACTCTGCTCTAGGTAATGTGCATGTTTATGGTGTCTGTGCTCTATAGGGTAAAATGTAGGCGTATTGGGCATGTTTCTGTTATCTGCAATAAAGGTTCTGTCTGTATTACCATGTTTTAGTAGTGGGTAAAACATGGGGACTGGGTTGGCAGGAAGCACAGCTGGGACTTGAACCTGTGACCTTCAGCTCCTGAACACACTGGCTGTGTTTACTGCACCACCGTGTTGCCACAGAAGCTATGCATTCCTTGGAGATACCATGACTGTTTGTCAGACAGAGCCTGTCTGTTGCAACGCACGGCACCCACCTAAACAGGGCTAGGTCATGGTCTGCTCTTGGCAGCCCGCCACTGCCCCCTCCACCACCAGTACCCCTCTGCCACCATGCAGATATACCCTTCTGCTGGTGGTGGTGGTGGTGCCCAGTCTCAGGCCATCCAGTGTGCGGGTAGGCGGCTGCCTATGGTGCAGGTTCTGGGGTAGGGGTGCCTGCATAGCTGTCCACGCTTCCCCCCAGCACCGCCTGCCAATGTTCCGTGCCATTGGTGGTACCTGCTGAGTACTATCCCCTGTGACACCGTGGGAATCACACACGTGCCCATGTTGGGCCCTCAGCAGTTGCTGTCTGGCTGCTCTACTGTTTCAGCATTCCTATGGTCCAGCTGGGCATCACCCTAGTCCGCACTGTGGCCCAGCTGCACCACAGCATGTGCCGCCTGCAGCCCTCTGTGTCCCCTTTTCAACATGTGCATGCCATAGGAAACCTGTCCAATGGAGAGGAAAACCCTGCTCAGCGCAATTTCACTGTGGGCTCATTCACCTTGTATGGGGACAGAGCATAGACCCTTCCAAAATTCATATCTTTTTTTTGGAGCTTTCTTGGGAGTGTTTTTTGATGTTTCCCATTGCTATCACTATTGCCCAGCTTGGTTATTTTTATTTTACATTTTCTTCTGTTCATTTTCACTGTTTATTTGCCCTTTTGTTCCGTGCACATGTATCACACTTATCACTTTTTGTAGGTTTCCCTGGTTTTGTTGTACATTGCTGACGGAAATGGTTTATTTTCCCTTTAAATCAGCTCTAACGCCAGGGTTTCACTGGCGTTAGTATTCAGCCTCGGATTTCACAGCGCTAGTGTGCAGGGAGCCTCTCCCCTCCCACTCTCCGCCCATTGACCCTCTCTCTCCGCCCCTGGGGAGCCTTCCTCCGCCCTCCAGGAGCCTTTCTGCACCTTCAGTGCTCGTTTGCGCCGCTGCATGCGTTAATGCGCGCTAAGGCGCCTTATCGGCTGGTAAAGCACCATTATCGTGTGATAAGGCGCCTTATCGTGCGATAACGTGACAGCAGCGCAAATAGCGCCCTTTAGTAAACATACCCCTTAAAGTTCCTTCAATATATCCAGACCAGAAAAACACAAACTACAGGCACTGCAATACACAAAGAAAAGTAAAACCTTGTAGAACCAATGTCCCAGCACTGTCCATTAGTACAATATATTCCAGCTACCCCTCCTCCCACCCCTCCCACTCTCCAAGCTCCTCTACCCCATCTGAGCAATTAAAATCTTACCCGCCCAAACAAAATGGTTCACACCAAATACAAACTTTGGCCTAGGAGATTACAGTAGCTGGGTCTGGAGTGAAGGCAGCACAGCAAGGGTTGTCAACTGGCTGGTAATCAGCTGATTTTTATATGGCCAGGCCGGCTGCCGACAGAGAGCTAAAACTGTCTGTTGAAAAACAGTTTTTTTGCTCTGGCCGCAGGACCGGGAGTGGCCAGAGCAGAAAACCAGCTTTTCATCTCTCTCTTTGTCCCCTCCCCACTCCGCAGCTTCACCCTCTCCTCCGATCCATCCACAGCTCCTGCATCTTACAGAGCCGTGGCTGCGATAGCGATAATAATTTAAAGTAAAACCAAAACCGGCGTGGAATGGAAAATAAAACAAAGGATATTATAATGCCTCTGTATCGTTCCATGGTGCGACCGCACCTTGAATATTGTGTGCAATTCTGGGCACTGTATCTTAAAAAGGATATAGCATTATTAGAAAAGGTTCAGAGAAGAGCCACCAAAATGGTAAAGGGGATGGAAGGATACTCCTATGAAGAGAGGCTAAAAAGGTTAGGGCTCTTCAACCTGGAAAAGAGACGGCTGAGGGGAGATATGATAGAGGTCTATAAATTAATGAACGGAGTGGAATGGGTAAACGTAGATCGATTGTTTAAGTCTTCAAAATATAGAAAGACTAGGGGACATGCAATGAAGCTACAGGGTAACCTATTTCAGACTAATAAGAGAAAATATTTTTTCACTCAACGTGTAATCAAACTCTGGAATTTGTTACCGGAGGTTGTAGTAAAAGCTGTTAGTGTAGTTGGGTTTAAAAAAGGTTTGGACAAGTTCTTGGAAGAAAGGTCCATAAACCATTATTAAAAGGGACCCAGGATATTACTGCTTGACCCAATACAAGCACTGAGGAACCTGTGTCTTTTGGTGAAACTACTAGGTACTTATGACCTAGATTGGCCACTGTTGGAAACAAGATACTGGGCTTGATGGATCTTGGTCTGACCCAGTATGGCATATTTTATGTTCTTATGTGGAGCCTTTCCGGCCTCTGTTATGGAACCCCTGCTGCTGTGTCATGCCCTCAAAGGGAAGTTACACTAGAAGGAGAGGGATGCAGCAGCAGGAGTTCCCTAACAAGTTGTGGTTTTATTTTAAATTATTATCGCTATCGAAGCCACGGCTCTGTTAATGGAAGCAGGAGGAACTATTCCTCTGCCTCGCCACCCTAGCAGTAATCCCTTTCTCAAACCAACTTCAGCCTTAGCCCTAATAGCATAACAGAATTCAAGCAATGCAGTTCTCAATTGGACAAAAAGCTTTATTAATCACAATGTGCCACAAAACAAAGAAAGCAGGCGGGAACCCCATAGAGTCACCCGAGCTGATGAACTGTATTTGCCACAATTTTCTTGTTGTCAATGAGGGGGCACTATAGGCAGGGCCCGCCATGCCAGACAAAGCTAGATCTGTCCTTGTGCCCCTCGCCTTGCCTTTTGATCTCAAGAGGCCTCTCCTGCTGAGCCTGCCGCCATTCAGGGGAACTCATCGCGACATCCCACCTTGGTGTCAGCTGGGGCACCCTACCCCTGGCCAGGATTATCTGTCTGTCTGCAAATTCGGCTTGGCTAACTGCCTCAGATTTAGACTAATGACGAGTTGCGATACATGGGAAGGGGAATATTTGACACAGCAAGGCGGGGAATCCCTGCAGAACAAGCAGCCTGCTAGATTGGGAAGGTGGGTTGGGTTTGCAGTCGAACCAAAAAGGGGAAACTGCAAGGCTGTTGCTTCTATTTTATTCGGCTGTGCTCCCCCCAGGCTGCAACGTCACTTCCTCATGCTGCCACGTCCCATCACAGGGATGTCTGGGCAGTTCAAGGGGCAGCACAGCCCCAGATGCAGTGGCTCGAGATGGGTCCACCGCTCCATTAAGCATTCCCTCTGGTCCTCACATTGCCTCCGGCCCTTTCATTAACGGGGTCCAGGGTTAATCCTCTGCCTCATCCCCCTACCAGTAATCCCTTTCACAAACCAACTTCAGCCTTAGCACTAATAGCAATCAGAATTCATACAATGCAGTTCTCAATTGGGCAAAAGGCCACAGCTTTATTAATCACAGTGTGACCCAAAAAAAACAAAGAAAGCAGGCAGGGGCCACATAGAGTTACCCGAGCCAATGAACTGTATTTGCCACAATTTTCTTGCCATTGATGAGAGGGCCCTCATGTCCCTCACCTTACCTTGTGATCTCGAGAGACCACTCCTGCCGAGTTGGCTGATATTTGGGGGGAACTTGCTTGGGCATCCCGCCTTGGTGTCAGCTGGGATGTCCTGCCCCCAACCAGGATTATCTGTTGGTTTGAAAATTTGGCTTGGGTAAATGTCTTGGGCTCAGAAAGCCATGGTTGACCGGGTCCCCCACTCTGGGGTCCCCGCCCCAGCACCTCTGGTCGTCTAAGTCACATGCTGGATGCTAGTATAGTTCCCAAAGTCTCTTGAAGTAGCCCAGAATTGAGGGTTGTACCCAGTTGTGGCAGATTGTATGCCACCTACTGGCTCGCAATATGCTCAGCTTGACCTGCCGGTTGATCTGCCTGAGCTCTCTGTTCCAATGTCGGGTGCCAGCCGCCTAAGGCAAGGCATTACATTCGACCAAACCAGAAGGGTGTTGGATATATGGCAGGCCAACCAGAAGAGGTCTGTATTGCATTTATTAGGCTGCCTCCCTGTTAAGGTGCCGAGATCGTTACCTCCCAGGTGTCTTATGATAGCATCAGGGCATGCATGAGTCCTCAGCAGCCCCTCCAGGATGGGGTGGAATTTCTACACTGTATCTCCAGGTATCTAAGCCAGTGGAGATGAACGTTGTGCTTGCTGAGACCCGGGAAAAGGCCCAGCAGCCAAGTGGATGCCTTTTCAGCTGTCCAGCAAATGTAGCAGTGACCAATCAGCTAAGCCATGATCAAGCAAAGAATGGAAGGGAGTTATTGCTTCTACCATGTTGTCAGTGGGGAGCAATGCATCCAAAAAGTGCCAATTTGCCTCCCCTCCTGTGGGTGAATATAAGGAGTATATGCACAGGAGTGCCAACATCTCAAAGCTTTGATGAAATGGGCAGGCAGCCCACTTTTTTTTTCTTGTCTTTGCATCACTGTTGACACTGCCATGATTAGACTTGGGTACTGAAGAGTGCAGCCCACAGCCAAACAGTTGCAGTGGTGTTCCTGTAGACAGTCACAAATGGAAATTGTGACAATGGAGTACTGATGTGGAAGATCTGTCTGTGGCGCTCTCATTCCAGCCATATTTCCAGGGAATTGCAGATGTTGGCTAACAGGTAAGTTGAAAATCGCATTCCTCCTTGCAAGTTATCGATTGGCCCTTGAACCATTTATCTATTTATTCTTTCACACCGAGGCAGCCATCTGTTCACCTATTCTGCATGCGAGATCGAATGCCAGGGTGACCATCATCCAGGACAGACCCATTGTAGTTGGAGAAACATGTGGAAGCCAATGCCACCCACAGATGGTCGAGTATCCCGTGGATCACAGACCTTCTCTGGTCCGGTTATCATGGGGTACTTCATCCATTATCTTGTCACAGTTCCCAGTAAAGCAAGAACTAATGGATGGGTTACACCCCACTACCCTAGCAAAGAAGGAGAAGCTGGCAATGTGGGCCTGCACTGGGACTGGGACATGCCCTGTGCCCTGGTCACCATGATGTAGGCCATCAGTGGACTGTGGTCTCGTGGTCCCCACTGCCACCTCTGGTTGGACAGGAAGGAGACAATGCTCGCATCTCCATGAAGGTAAGTGGCCCATGTGGAAGGAGCCCACCGCCTGTTGAACCAGCTGCCAATCCACACCTACATGAAGTCCCCAATTGCTTTTGGCAGTCTTGCTGGTTGTTCAGTGTGGCAGCCTTTGTGGTTGTTCACCAGTTTCCAGAGCTATCGTCTGAAAGAATCACATTGAAAAAGGTGAAAGGGGGATCAGCCATGCTATTGCTTAAGCCTGGGATGTACCATGCTTGCACCATGATATTGAGCAGCAAGCAACTCAACCCAAACTTCCTTGGCAGCTCTGCCCCACCACACTTTGTACAGAGTGGCTGTAGACCACAGTGACTACTCCTGGTTGTCTCCCAGATGCTGACCTTGCAATTGCACAGGGAGTCACCCCACACCTGTATTGCAACCTGTAAGGGGTACAACACAAGCAGCATGATGTCCATTGTGAGGCCTGCAGTCACCCAATGCTCAGTCCAGTGGGGCACTGCACCAGGTACCTTGGAAGTATGCACCAAACCCGGAGGCACCTGCCATATCCTAGAGGACATCCCAGTTAGGGTTGCTGAGGGCTCTGCTGCCATATACTTACCCTGCTGCCGGTGTTGGGGAGCTGCAACCATAGGTCTAGGTCATGTTACAAGCTCCTGTTGAGCCAGATCCAGTGAGGTAGCCCTAAAACCTGGATATTGTGATGCCGAGGCACCTCAAGCATGGTCCCCGTTTGCAATTATTACCCAATAGGTATAATTTCAAGGGAAGAATGGGAGACCGGACCATCCTGAGGATGATCTAGCATCACCCAGGTCGGCAGGAATTTTTTTTGTTGTTGTTTTGTCCCAGAGATCCATTACCTTGTCCTCTGGAGAATTCAGTGATGCCATCCTTGGTATTGATACCTGTACCCAGGAAGGACAGCAGCCTTTTGCCTCCCCTGGTCCACTTACCAAATCCCGGCACACCGAACTCTGGTGTGACTGCTTGGAAGTTAAAAAAAAATTGCACAGGAGTTTGAACACACATAGTACATAAATAGGACCTGAGCACTCAGGTTGCATAAATACCAAGTTGAGCAGAGAGTTGGGCAGCGATTTAAACACTGATCTCTGCCAAGCCATCCCATGACACAATGCACTGAATTCTAGCATGTGAACAGGCATATGGGTCTTCCAAAATGTGGGGCTTCCCAGAGCCCTGCAGTATGGAGTGAGGCACTGCACAGTAGAAGCAGATGTGTTGCTACCTGCAGTCACAAAAGAAACACACACCTATGCTGAATTACCCGTGTATGTTGTTTTTGGCCATGGCCAGTTATTCCATGGGATGTCCACCTCTTCCAGACGCAGACCATATTTACATGTGTCCAATGCAGTCATATTCCAACATCAGCTTCACCCCAAGCCATGTGCAGCCCCCATCGTCATCCTATTGTGGAAGTGCTCATCGGAAGGCACCTGAGTACTGGCCTTGTATTTGAACTTAGCTGGAACACCCTGAATGCTGTCTCCTATTTCACGTTCCAGCCAAATGTTCACTCATATGCGATGGTTATACCGCAGGTGTCAAGCCATGAGCATGAAGTGCTAAACAGCATGCATCCATAGAGATAGCTGAAGCTGAGCTCTTATTTATGCGCCGTGCCAGTGTTTTAAGAACCAAAAATCCACCTAGACCTACTCAGATCTCAGCCTGATTACTAGGGATAACATCATGACCCACAACATTGTATGGCAGCCAATAGCTAACAGGACTGCAAGGGCCCGATTTTAATTTAGGCAGGCTATGTGCTACATTAGCTTCCTTAACCCAGATTTTCATTTCCGTGGTGATGGAAATGAAAATCCGGTCACACGCACAGGCCATCAGCCGCTGAGGCTAAGTGGGTAGCAGCAAATTTTGATGCTGCCCATTTAGCCTCAGCGCCTTAAAGATAGGCAAGGGTTTTCCTTGCCTATCTTTAAGGCACAGAGCACTACGTGGGCAGCACTGAAAATCGCTGCTACCTGCTTAGTGCCATTCCCCACCTCTGCTCTATCCTGGAATGCCCCAAACACATCCCGATGTTAAGTGGATAGCATCTGGGCACATTAGGGACTTAACTGAGATTTTCCAAAGGCACTACTCATGTAGGTGCCTTTGGAAAATCCCAGTTAAGACATTTACATGGGTAGCATGGGCTGTTACCCATGTAAGTGCCTTCAAAAATCGGGCCCCCAATATCTCAAAGGATAGGGTATGTCATACTGAGCCAACTCCTATATCAATATCACAGTATAGGATCCACTAGCAGAGGAGGGGCAGACAGAGAAACCAAACTTACAGAACCCACCCCAGCCAGATGGCTGACATAGGATCGCAGCAGCCAGACACAAACTAGGCATAGCTTGCCTCCACCAAGCTGCAATGCTGTCCGCAAACTGGATGTGTAGGTGCCGCAACCCTAATACACTCTACTGCAGCAGAAGCCAGCCCTGTGTCACCTGGCTGAGACCAAGCACATGGGAATACACATGGCAATGTGGAAATCTAGCGGCAGGGAAAAGGGGAAAGCTGAACTCATCTCTCCCATCTGCAAGGGTTTGCTAATTCCTTACTATCATTTAGTTGGCATGAATTGTAAATGGTTTGAGTACTGCCTAAATCCCTTTCTACATTCCGCATCTTACTCCCACAGCACTTGCCTGCAAATGCTGTGCAGCTGCTGCAGTAAGGCAGCACAATTCGACCACAGAATCGGGCCCTTAAGACGTATACGCCAGTGGTAGAGTTAAATTAAGGACTGCCAGAACTGGATTGATCTGCATTAAAAGATGCAGCAGTGGCTTTATATGACTCCTTGCCTTCCCAGAACCTTCCTGCACCAGAGGGGTACTTGCAGGAGGGCAAACTTTCCATAAATCGGCTTCATCTCAGACCTGGTTTGGTTGGCTAGATTTGAACCCATGCCTCCCAGGGAGACTGCAACCTGAATGCAGCACCTTAGACTACTTGGCCAAATATTAACTGGACTGCTCCTTATTTTTTTATTTTTTTAGCTGCAGCTGTGGGAACACATTTTTCTGCCAATGTTGCGGGAGGCAAGCTAGCCATGTGTGAGGTAAGCTTTGGAGGGCAAACCTCAATTGGCTCTGATTTTCTGCTTGCCATGTGCATCATCATTGTCCCCTTATGCGTCTGTCCCTTGGCCCCGGGTAGCATGAAATCAACGATTTATGGTTTGGGCTGCCTGGTGCCTTGGCTGTCACATGTGCAATCCTGGGAGTTCTCAAAGCAGAAAAATGTGTTCCCACAGCTGCAGCTAAAAATAAATTAATAAATAAGGAGCAGTTCAGTAGGAGAGCCGTAGAGAGAGTTGAGGAAAGACGCAGCTACTCTGACTCTCTGCTGCACCTGCCTATTCAAGGGCGTATGCTCCGCTCGGCCCGAGGGCACAGATAAGGGTAGCAAGCCGCAAGAGAGTTGCGGGAAAATGATAGTTCATGAATCATGTGAAGAGGGAGAAGACCCTCAAATACAAAAAAAAAAAAAAATGCAGAGACCAAGAAAATGTAACGGAAAGATGCATAAACATTTTTCATCATATTGGCAGCCACAGGCCTAATTGAGAGGAATTTCTAATCACATCTTGGTTAGTTGCCTATGAACTCCAGACAGAAGCTCGGTTGTACAATGCAAGTATTACGGCAAACATTAGCAATACATCCGAGACCGAGTTTCTACTGCACATACCCTTGCTTAGGAGTGAGGTTCACTGCTGTCAGGGTATGCGCAAAACTTACCTATTTGGAGAAATCACCGGGGAGAAAGAAAAGGAGTCTGCACTGCTCTCACTTGCAGAACTGTGCATGGTCCAGAGCAGGCTACGTCCTCAAGAGTTCAAAGCTGCTGCAGCCACAAGGCATAGCTCAAAAATCATAGTAACATAGTATGTGATGGCAGATAAAGACTAGTATGGTCCATCTAGTCTGCCCAGCAAGGTGGCAAGAGTAGGTGCACCTGCCGCTCCATGCAGGTCACCCCTCCCCATGCCTTTGTTTAGGGGTGTACCCACCGCTCTGTGTAGGTCACCCCTATTTGTTGAGATATAAGAGATAGTTATGTTTATTTTGACTTTATCCTGTTGCTATAAAGAGATCCACTGTGTCTGTCCCATGCCATTTTGAATTCTGTCACTGTATTTGCCCCCACCACTTCCATCAGGAGGGCATTCCAAGCATCCACCACCCTTTCAGTGAAGAAGTATTTCCTGACATTGCCTTTCAGTTTGCCCCCTTGCAGCTTCATGTTATGCCCTCTAGTTTTACAGCTTCCCCATCTTTGGAAGAGGTTTGTTTGTTCATTAATACTCTAGGGTGGCCGGCCCAGGTGGGGGCAGCAGCAGCACACATGACTGGCCATGCGCCCCCCCCCCCCTCCAACCCCAGCTATTGCCAATTCCGTCTCAAGAGCGGGAGGCGGGCAGTGGCAGTATTTCTGAAAGCCGCTACTTTTTGCTGCCATTTTTAGAAATACTGTCGCTTCCTGCCTCTCCCTCCCAGGATGGAATCGGTGATGGCTGCAGTCGCTGGGGGAGGGGGGGGGGGGGCGCAGTGCAGTGTGACTGGCGTTTCTGCCTAGGATGGCAGAAACCCTTTGGCCGGCCCTGACTACATGCAGCATCTGGCTTTCTGAGGTTTTCATTTAGTTATTATCTATATATTTCTCTTTTCTTTTTGTGCTCATTTATTGATGAAGGCCTATCTGTATTGTGTATGTGTGCGTGTATAACCAATGCTGGGTATTCTGTTAGTATGGAATTTCTGTTTAAGAATGTGTAGCAATCTTGCTTGTTCAGTTTGCACATTGCCCTCTCTGCAATTATTTTTTTGGGGTAGGGGTGGGACAGGGGTGGGACAAGGGTGGGAGGGGGGGATTAGGGCAAGGACAGAGCAGGGGTGGGCATGGACGGAGCATGGCTAGCCACAGGTGGCAAGTTTTTCTCTTTCAAAAAGTTGGCAACCCTAAGCGCAGAAAACAAATTAAAGTAAGTTTGCTGTGTGTGGGGCAGCACATCTTGGGGGGGGCACTGCATAGGGGTGTGCTGCCACCACCGCAACTATGGGTGTTCCTCAGCCAAATTTTGCTTGGGGGTTGCTTGCTAGAACTTGTGCCTTTACAGATATAAAGGAGAAAACCAGAGGAACCAGGAGTAAAAAATGAGGTTCGTGACTCTCATGGTATGCGCAAAACTAACCCATTTGGAGAAACTGCCCCAAGAAGAAGCTAAAGAGCTGGCTACACCCATAGTCAATGAAGATAAAAGATTAATGCTAGAACATTTTTTTCATAGAATATTTTGTTTACAGTATTACTGTTGGGTGTGGCCTTTTTGCTTTGAAGAAATGACAGCAAAAACTTGTCAGATCATATATTCAGAAGGATTTATACTGTGGAGGGCAATTTTACAAAGTTGAGTTAGAATTTCGTGCATTTTCATGCATATATTTCACACCTATGGCTGGTTTAAATGTCGGCACTTACATTTTCCCAGAACACATGTAAATTAAAGTATTTTATGATTTACGCATATAAATTTGCACTCCATCCATGCTCCACCCTGTAGATGCCCACAGTGCAAGTAACGGAGATTGGCTTGACACATGTACTTACAGAATCGCAACCTTGTATGCACACATGTGCCCATTTATGTGTTTAAACCACTAAAATATCATGATTTATGTTCTTTGATGCTACAGAACTTTAGGTGGTTCCTTAGAGGCTATAACTAAATATATTTCTTGCAGCATACCCCCAAACTATATAGTACTGATATTCAGCCACGTGGTTAAGATATACACAGGCAAAACATTTTTAAATTTCTTTTTAGTTTGCTGGCCTTTTCCCCCAAATTTTGGACATTTTTTGGGGATTTGTTTCACACATTTGTTTTAATCAAATCTTTTTAATGTGCATTAATTGATTTAACACACATTAATTTGTTGGTTAACATGCATTAACTATATTTAGTGCCCACTAAATTTTTTTAAGGTACACTAATAAATCAAATACACATCTCTACTACTGGAGGATGTTACTAATATGTGGATTGATCCCCCAAAGATCCACTGAGGATGGGTGCACAGCCTTCCCCCAAAGGCACCCCTCCAACCCAGCAAAAATCCCCACCCCTCTAAATGCACCCCTCTTGAAGCCCTCTCTGGGTCCTACAGAGGGTTTTCCTAGTGTCTAATGAGTGGGGCAGGATCAGTCCCCAGTCACTTCTTCTCCATTGAGTACCAGATTCAAAATGGCACCGGTTGACTCCTGGTAGTAGTCTTGCAGTACTTCTACTAAGAAGTCAAGCTGTATAGCAGCGCTGACTATGCATATTTTTTAAAATTCCATAACTGGCATTTAAAAAATTAAGCTCATCTCTACCACTGAAAATTAACCTGTTTTTTATTTAGAAACTGGTCTTGACAGTGGGTTTTCTAGTGTGCTTGAGGGAATTTACGAATTGGTGCAACCAGAAGAGGAAAAAAGCATCCCACAGAAGGTAGAACTGGGATCTGTATTCTTTGAAACCGGAATGCTGGAGATTAGAATGGAAGTGGTGGCACTCACGCTTGTTGAATGATCGTGCAGCCTGGAAATTTAGAGCTACGGTTTATAAGACCTCAGTTAGCCAGGTGAAGTGTGATCATTTTGAGAACTTAATTCAGGCAGCTTGGAACCAACCCAGAGAATTATTTTCTGTGGTAAAAAGATTAGCATGCCAACCTGCTGTGAATTATAGTTGAGTGAGGGATTTGCTAGTTGTTTTCATGATAAAAGTTCTTCTACAGAGGTGTGCACTTCCTTGTGGGGGGGTTGCATGGGGGGGGGGTCATATTCTTTTGAAGTATAGGTTATTCTGGAACCCAACTGGACAGCATTTGTTGAGGTGACCCCTAAGGAGGTGGAGATGTTGGGAGGGGGTGCATGCATTCAGTGGGGTGATTGTTGGACCCATGCCCTGTGTCTTGGATTCAGTTTGGATAGAAAATGGCCTCTGAGAGGCTAGCTTGGATTGTGAATGAGTCCTTGACATTCCCACTGTATCGAAGAAGGCTGTGTTGACTCCTGTTTTAAAAAGTGGCGGTGACTTGGCTAGTTATGGCAGTTACTGCCCCATTTCTTATTTACCTTACTTGGGTTTTGATGGGCCAGGAAGACTATTTGCTATTTGGGAGTCCAGGTGGGAGCCAATTGGAAAGAACTTTATAAGTTTAACCATGAATGCTTGTGGGTGGCAGTGCATGGTGATTTGAAGAGGTGGGAAAGAGCTACGCTGTTGAGGATGGGCCGGATAGCATCGGTCAAAATGTACATCTTGTTAAGACTCTTATTTCTCTTTATGGCATTACCAATAGCTATTTCGGATGAGATCTTGCATACGTGACAAAAATGGATATTTGACTTCATCTGGAGATGACAGCCCCCAAACATGGTGAAGGCAATGCAGATATGAACCCGTTGGGAAGGGGGGGCTAGGCATACCTGATCTCAAAGGCTATTATATGAATGCAATGTGAGTGGAGTGATTGATTGGGAAAGAGCTGACCGGGGAAAGCAGTGGGTGATGATTGAGCAAGAATTGGGTGGCCCCATACCGCTGGAAAAACCTCTGTGGCTTGGCTGACGAAAGGCAGGGGTAGAATGTATATCTTTATATGTGCAATCTACCCTGCAAGTATGGGATCGATTCCGGGAGCCTTTGTGCAGGAAAAAAAGGGCTATATTGGACTACACCTCTGTGATATAATGTTAACTTTCAGCCTGGTTTATTTTATGGAGTTTATAAAGAATGGCAGCAGAAGGGACTAGATAGGGTAGTGCAGAGGGTGGATGAGACAGGGAAGACAAGGAGTTTAGCAGATTTGAGGCAACAGTTCCCAGTGTGGGATGGGCAGGAATTTTATTATACCCAAGTGTGTCCCTCTCTGCAGTTTGGTCAGATGAAAAGGGTCCACTCAGGACAATGTCAGGAGTTTGAGATTGTACAACTTGGGAGGGAACCAGGGGATTAATGTCCATCCTGTATAAGATCCTGCTGCTTATTGTGAGGGTGGAACCCTAATTCTGTAAGAGATGGGAAGGGGATCTGGGTATTGAATTAGGACAGAAGCAATGGTTACAAATATATGACCATACCTGGAAAATATTAGTGGCGAGTCCGCTGGTGGAACACGCCTATAAGGTTATATATAGGATGTACTGGGTCCCAGTCAAGATGCATAATATGGGGTTGTTCATGGGGAAGCTGTGTTGGTGGGGATGTGGGAAGGCTGCACTGGTGCGACCACAGCATTTCTAAAAGTTAGTACAAGCATTTCCTGTTTCTCGCAGGAAGTAGGAAATGCCTGTACTAACTTTAGAAACGCCATGGTCCCGGGGGGCGGAGTCTGATGTCCAGCGGGTAGGACGCTTTGCGTTGAAGCTTCCTATACAAATTTACTATTTCGCTCCGAGCTGACCGGGGCACCTCGGGGGGGATGGCGGCCCATAAACCAGCGCGCTTGGACTTCGGGTCTCCTTCTTCTTCTCACGGAAAACGCTCCAAAACAGAGGTGTCCTCCCCACAGAAGATGGTTCCATTTCGTGAAAACCCCGAAATGCACCTGGAGATTTTGGAGGAAATACGCGGCGTGAAGGAATTGGTGCAGTCCAATGGAGAAGCGCTTCGAGCCATGCGAGAAGACTTTGGAGTGCTCCAGGACCGACTTGAAAGTCTTTCATTACGGCAGGACAACATGGCGGGGGTCCTCGACTCGCACGAGGTGCGCTTGGGCAAACTGGACAAGGCTGAGCGCCAGATACAGAATCTTCAAAAGGAGTTAGAAGATAGCAATAATCGAGCCCGTCGCAACAATGTGAGGCTCCTCGGAATGCCGGAGGGGGTGGAAGCAGGAGATATAAGAGAATTCTTGCTCAAAACTCTTCCCTCCTTGCTGAAGATCACTTTTCACAGAGAACTGGAAATCGATCGAGCACACCGTGTTCCTGCCCACATGGCGCTCAACCGCACGACCCCCCGGCCTATTATCTTTAGCTTGCTACGATATCAACAAGTGGAACAAATTTTACATGCTGCCCGAGCGAATCATCATTTGGAATTTGAAGGTCGTAAGGTCTCCTTCTTTCCTGATTTGGCAAAGCCTACCGTTGACCGTCGGAAGAAACTCCTTGCTTTTCGCCCTCGACTTCAACAGCTACAGGCTCGCTTTGGCCTGTTGTATCCAGCGAAGCTCCGAGTGACTCTCCACAACCAAACCAGGACGTTCGAAGATCCTGATCTACTATCAACATTTTTAGACTCCAAAGAAGCAGAGCAGATGCGCTGATCCCAAATCTTGGACTCTTATCTGCCGGCTCTATCCGCCATTTTGAAGGGCCCGATGCGGCGGTCATAGCCAAGCACAGAAATAGCCTGGACTTTCTTTCTTTCTCTATATGACTTTTGTTTTTTGGTCTCCTATCCCTTCATGATGTGTGCCTCGGTCGGATTCGGAGCACGCACAGTCCTACAGGTTATGTGTTTTTTCAATTTCGGCCTTCTCTGGGGTTTCTCCCCGCAGACACATGGTCGCCAGTAATTTTGGGGTTTTGCTTCTCCTCTACCGTACTGCGGTTTTCTTTGTTAATGTGGGGCGCTTCATTGTATTATATTAGCTTATTTTTCCTATGTCATGTGTACAGCCAGATACAGTCAGTTTGAGGGACATAGTGAAATTATGTGTGCTATCATGCTCAGAATTTTTAACTTTTTTGAATGGCCTTATGTAAAATCTTATCATTCACCGTCAAAGGCATTAATGGTCCACTCAAAGGAAAGAAAATCCTTAGCTATCTTAGCCATGAGCATGTTGATTTAGTGTTTCTTCAGGAAACGCATTTAAACTCTGCTGAAACACTAAAACTCAATGCTAAGCCTCACATGGTAGCTGCCTATTCTCCCACCGTTTCCAAATGGTACGGGATAGCCATTCTGGTTAGGAAGTCTTTACACGCTACTGTACCTGATATTAGCGCTGACAAGGAGGGTAGATGGGCCCGTGTACACCTTGAGGTTGGAGATAGTGAATTCACGTGTATTTGCATTATGCCCCGAATGTGGACAACCCTGCTTACTATGCAAGTATTGCGCAGTTGGCCTAGGCCTCTGCCAATGCTCCATTAATACTTGGTGGCGATTTTACTCAAGTGTTCCCTCAATCTTTTCTTCTCAAACAAGGTGCTCGTTGGTTGGAAGATCCAGTACCGAGTAGACCTGTGTGGCTAGATATAGAAGCGGACCTTTGCAAACCGACTCCTCTTACCTTTCTCCCTGGTATGACTCTCCCATCAGACTCCCACTATCCACCAATGCTTTTAGACACTTTAGGTGCCTTTAATACTCTTATGCAATCTTTAGACTCCCGACTCTGGTCAGTGCAACTTCAGCATCGCCTTCGGAGCACTAGAGGACTCCCGCCATCGGCATTCTCTACATAAGGTTGCTTGGAGACTTTCCGATCTCTCGGTAGTTCACCGGGTGTAGCATCCACTTTTACTAAACCTTATGTAATGCTATAACTAGAGATACCCCTATAGCGCAGAAAGTATGGGAGAGAGAATTGCATGTGACTTTGACCTCGGAGCAATGGAGCCTTATCTGGAGTAGAGGGACACGGGTTCCCGACCCGCCTCACTCACTCAGACCCTCTTCTTTCTAGCCCACCGGTGTTTTTACACTCCTCACAGATTAGACAAATGGAACACTACTCAGGGCAATGGTTGCTGGACATGTCCTGCGGCCATTGGTTCCTTGCCTCATGTTATGCATGAATATCCCGCACTACAGTATTACTGGCGTCGGGTCTGGGGTCGTATTTAGTCTATCTCGCACTCTCAGGAGCCCCTTTCTTGGAGGATAGTGGGACTTCGCCCAGTTGCGGGGATCCCCTCTCTCCCAAAAATGGCTTATCTCCTTTCGAACTTTATGCTTGGCATTGCTATTTCCCTAATTAAGTAATACTGGAAAATTAGCTCCCATCTGAGCCCCAATGAATGGTGGAATCATGCTTGTCTTTACAGTAAATATGAACAAATACCTCGTCTGTTCGCTTCCTCCGTTCAGACTCCTTCTCATTGGTCTCAATGGAAGATGCTCAATGACTATGTACATTTTGTTAAATGCTCTCATCTGACTGTCTAACTTTGTATATATCTCTGTCCCATGATCATGCTGTATTGTAGATACTCTTTTGATCGTTTGATGTATAATCACTGTTAATTGGAAGCGCTCACATGCTGATATAATCGGGTAGAGAAGAAGCATCGGGGTGGGGGGTAATGGGTTTACTTTTCCTTATTGTATACTTGTTTTGTCTCTTTTGGTGTGTTGTTTCTTTTGTTTGTTGCAAAATGAAAATAAAAGTTAAAAAAAAAAAAGAAACGCCATGGTCCCACAGCTTTTAAAGCAGCACAGCTGCGGGAGCAAAGGAGAATGCTCCCCTGGCTGTGCTCAGCCGCTTTAAAGGATGAATCAGTGAAGGAGGCTTCGGACACCCTTAAAGGCTGTATGTACACCCTGAGTCAGCCCCTTACTGGCTCACCCATTAAAGAGGCAACAAGGGCAAAGGGAAGCTCAGACCTTGCGTGGGACAGGCTGCCACGATTACGGTGCCCCTTATCACCAGCACCCCCTGCCATGCTTATCCAGCTTACCAGATAGTGCCAGCCCTGGTTAGTGTTATCATAATTAGGATTAACTTTAAAGTGGATGCTATACAGAGAGTCAAAGCTAGGTGGAGTGATGGGAATGAACAAGGAAGTAAAGAAAGGGATTATTAGGGGAAGCTTGAGGAGCCAGGCAGTTTGTGATGAGTACTAGAATTAGCAGTAAAAGTTACTGTTTGGCTAAATCGTATCCACACTATGAATCACCAATGCTGATGACAACATGCTGCGCAAAGTGATCTGAGTCTGAACTAGTGAAGATGCTAAAATTCAACCCTCCTGAGACTTTTTGCTTCAGTAGAGTAGAAGATTAGTCACCTGACTGGAAACAACCTGATCGATATTCAGCTGCTACGGTCATCTCATTTTTCAAATGCTGGCCATGATAGCTAAAAAAATTCAGATATTCCGAGCCAGTATCCAAATTCTAGCCAGTGCTAATTATCCATATAGTGAGGTCAGTGCCAGTGCTATCCAGATAAAGTTAGATTCGCTTTTTTTTATTGTACTAACCAGTGGCGTACCAAGGGCTGGGCAGTGGTTGCGGCCTGCCTCAGGTGCACCCCCTTCTGGTCCCACAAAGGCACTGCGGCAACTTACGATTACACTGGTTTGCCATGGTGCCTCAAGCTCCAGGAGCCAGTCACTCCTCTCTTTGGTTGGAGTCTCACTATTCATGAGACTTGCCCTGGAGCATGAGGCACTGTGGCAAACCAGCATAATCGTGCCTCCACGGAGCCAGTCAGGATTAGGAAGGTGCATCACAGTGCAGAACACTGCGTCATGTGTGGGAAGCACCAGCAGCATGGGTTGGTGCCCACTGGTAAGGCAGTTATCCAGGTAACAGCTGCTGTTATGGAGATAAACGCCTTTGAATATTCCCCCAAGCACCTACAAGATTGCCACACAGCTGAGAATCACAGGAAGTCCAAGTCAGCTTCTTGATTTATTCACTAGGTGCTGATTTTGAGCACCTTCACGACTCATTCCCCAGCACTGCAGAAACAGATAAAAATCACCATGATGTTGTAAAGAAGAGATATGAGAAATATTTCATTCTAAAAAACACCATTATCCGTGTACATATGTGTTACTATCAATGAACACAAAGACAAGAGGAGATAAGAGAGGCCTACTTGCAATCTCTGTATGAAAATTCAGATACTTGTGAATTTGAGGATCATCTTAATTGTCAGTGGCTTACATTACATTCCAGGATCTTGTATTTGGCTCTTCATAAATTGCCAAAATAGTGGGTTTCAACCTAAACAAATATTTTATTTTATGTTGTCAACTGTATTTTTGTTTATTGGCATTCTCTGTTTTATTGAAATGTTTATGCTGTTATTATGTTGGAGATTGCTCTGTCTGGTTTGAGACATGTAATGTAATCCAAAGGGACTGACAGGTAATTGAGGTTTTGGATAAAGACTTATCCCAGAAGCTGCAAATGCAAGCAGATCTGATGCTGGAAAAAGCACAACTGATAACTAGAGATAGTTAGAGATGATGAAAAAAACAGATGTTAAAGCAAGGAACTACCAAAACCCTGGGATAAGTTAAAAAGAAAACACTCTCCTGGCAAGCTAAAAATCAGCAGGAGAGCGCACATCACAACAGTAGAAAACTCCCAGTCGGCAGTGTTACAGATGTGGGAAGGATCAGCACAAGGAATGTCAACCCTGACAAGCAAGGAATAACCGTGCTGGAAGTGCAAGAAACTTGGGGGTCTCATCACTAGGGTGTTCTAATTCACCATCAACACATGTTATTTTAGCGTAGGTCCTATGTTATTCAAAGGGACCTAGGGACCCTTTTACTAAAGTGCGGTAGGATTTTGCACAGACTACTTGTTTAGCACTAAAGCTATGCACAGTACTGTAAGTGCAACAGTCATGCGTTGTCAGCGGCACGTCTAGCATGTTCCAAGCACTTACTCGCACTGAACCATATCCTAACGCACAGCAGCGGCATTCTCAATTAATGCACGTGCACTTAACACCACCCACTGAAGTGTTATTAAGTGCCCCACGCTAACTGCTACATTCACTATGTACCTACCCCTGCACTAACTGTAATGTGTTCTCCATGCCCACTCTCTGCCCCTAATTCAACCACTTCTCACACCATCGCACAATTTTCCATTACCAAAGGAATTATCACATGGTAATTGTCATGCCTGCATGGAAACAGTTACTGCAGCACTACACTAACAGTTCGTGGAATATTTCTCACTGGATCCTGATGTTATGAATGATGAGCTGGACACCTTCATACTTTAGATGGAATGTGGCTTGCTGCATTTTCACAGTGAGCTTGATGTACTCAATCAACCCAGGGTTTATTCTGTACATTTCAAGGCAATTTATTATCCAAGAGTACAGGATGCTACTAAAGGCTTTCTTCTATAGCCAATCCGTGCTATAAGGAGATTCCAGCCATGATGGCTTTATTCAATATTAGCCGGTCCTTGGTTCTATATATTCCCATGTTATTGCTCTTCTACCCTCTTGACATGATGTTATTGGAATCGATATGATAGTATATTCTGCCTGCATCTTTTGCAGTGAACAGCTTATTGATTGTACAGTAGGTAAGCAAGTTAGTGATCTGTAATTTTTGGGAATGCTAGTTAGCGCTCCTTTTGGAAGAAGAGGTATTCTTTCTATTATGAGCCATTGTGGTATTAAATCTGGCTGCTTGATCACTAGATTTTTGCAGTTTGCCAGGACTTAGTGAAATGATAAGTATTTGAGCCAAATATTGGTCACTCCATCTGGACCAAGACTGTTCCACTATGGGGCATTTTTAAACCTGATTTACAAGTTTTGTTGTTACTTTAGGCCATTCCATAAGTTTGATGCCTGTCTTTTCTAAATTTCCCAGTATGCAGGGTAACCAATTTGCTGTTTCTCAATTGTTCTTTAAAGGGTTCCTGTATAGCTTTTTCCAGAATGTGCTTGTTTCAGCTGTAGTTGGTGCTGTTTTTACCATACTAATGCTCTTTTCAATTCTCTGTAGAACTGCTTTGGATTCTCTCTAAATAGTTTATTTTGATATCTTTCTTTTTGTGTTTTGATGATATCTTTGCTGTTTTTGTGCTTCGCTGCTAGTTTTAGGGGTATGTTTACTAAACCGTCTTAACGTAGCAGCGGCGATGTTATCGCGCGATAACATCTCTGGCGGCGGTGAAGTGCCAGAGGGAGGAGAAAGGCACCCCAGAGGGTGGAGTAAGGCTCCCCCGGAGCAGAGAGAAAGGGTCAATGGGTGGAGAGTGGGCGGGGAGTGGATCCATGCACACTAACGCCGTGAAATAAAGCTCTGAAAATTTGCACCAGTGAAAACCTCGCGCTAGACACATTTTCAGGAAAGAGAAACCATTTCAGTCAGCAATGTACAGCAAAGGCAGGGAAGCCCAGAAAAGTGATAGTAGTGATACATGTGCAGGAACCAAAAAGGCAATTAAACATATAAAATGACCAGAACCACATCTGAAATCCCAATAACCAAGCTGGCCAATAGTGATATTAATGATAAACATAAAGCAACTCTACTGACAAAGCGTAAAAAGGAAGATATCATGTTTGGAAGGGTCAATGCTCTGTCCTGCTACAAAGTGAATGATCCCACATTGAAATAGCGGTGATCAGGGTTTTTGTCGTTTATATTGGGCAGGTTTGTTAGGGCGTGCACATGTGCAGCAACAGCAGAGTGGCCACGTAGGAACGGGCAACTGTACTGATGCTGTAAATGAGATACAGAGGGTTGCAGGCGGCACATGCTGGGGCACAGTGCGGACTAGGCAGATGCCTAGATGGCACATAGGAATGCCGAAACCGTAAAGCAGCAAGACAGCAACTGATGATGGACCAACATGGGCATGAGTGTGTGTCCCACAGTGTCACAGGGGATATTACCCAGCAGGTACCCCCAAGGGCACATAACATTGGCAGGCGGTGCCGGGGGGAAGCGCGCATGTCCATGTAGGCATCCCTACCCGAGAACCCACATCATAGGCAGCTTCCTACCAGAACACTGGATGGCCTGGGACTGGGCACCACCAGCACCAACAGCATAAGGGCATGTCAGCATGGTGGCAGCGGGGTGCTGGTGGCAGAGGGGGCAGTGGCATCTGCCCACAGCAGACTACGGCCAAGCCCCATTTAGGTGGGTGCCATGCACTGCAACAGACAAGGTCTATCTGATGAACAGTCATGGTATCCCCAGGGAATGATCTGCCCCTGTAATAGCAATTTGTTGCAGTACACACAGCCAGTGTGTCCAGGGGCAGAAGGTCACAAGTTCACGTCCCAGCTGTGGCTCCTGCCAACCTTGTCCCCATATTTTACCCAGTACTAAAATGTGGTAATAAAGATGGAACCTTTATTGCAGATAAATTAAACATGCCTGAAACGCCTATATTTTACCCTACAGAGCACAGACACCATAAGCATGTGCGACCCCTAGAGCAGAGTTTGCCAACTGCAGTCCTAGAGGGCCAAACACCATTCAGGTTTCATGCTGTCCCTAATAAATATGCCTGTGCTGCATTTGTATGAATTGCCCCCGTTATATGCAAATGTATTTCATGCATATTCATTAGGGACAGCACGAAAACCTGAACAGCGTTTGGCCCACCAGGACCGGAGTTGGGAACCTCTGCCCTAGAGCAGCGGCCAACAGGGGCAGAAACACCCACACCCAAAGGCTCCACTATCCAAAGCCTCATATAGAGTTAGGCTGCTGGGCCCTGCGCGGAGCAGCATCTCCCAATACTGGCACCTGCATACCTTAGCAATGCCGTCCTAAACTTGGGAACACGTTACACATATATCAAAAGGTTGATATGATTAATGTCAGCTAACAAATCCTAAGTTAAACACGATTTGTTGATAGAGATTCATCATAGCAACCTTTCTGATATCTGTGGCATGTGTTTCAGTTATTGCTTCTGACAGTGTTTACCACCCCGGGGAGTGACCCCAACAGTATTGCATACCATAGCAATGCCCGCACTGTGCCCAGGACTGGTGTGGCAGCCAGGGCTGCCACAAACCTCCATATTTGCACAATGCTGGCATAGGTGTGGGAGTGTGTGTATGTCTATCCAGTGTGTTGTGGCTGCCTACACCTTACTGCAGGGGTCCCCAAACCTGTCCTGGAGGGCCGCAATCCTGGCAGGTTTTTGGGATAGCCCTAATGAATATGCATGAGATATATATGCATTAGAGATATTCTCCCAACCTGACTGGTTTGTGGCCCTCCAGTACTGGATTAGGAGACCCTTGCCTTACACATCTGTCATTTAAGATTGTGAGTGGGCAAGGTACAGATGTCCTAGACATCAAAAGGGTAGACAGAATTTGTCACAGTGCTCCTCGATTCTCACCACCACCAAAATGTTGTCTGTTGGTGGGAGATCCTGTCCCCCCACCCTGAGCCACAGAGGGTGGGGTGGGATGGGTGGTGCTGCATAATCTACTTTTAGATCCAAACACCCCCTTCACCTATAACATGTGACCATGGCACCCACACAGGAGATGCACTATTCTGGGTGCATCGTAGTCTACAAGTGCTAGACATGACTGGGAAATGCAGATGGACACAGGTGTATCCTAGGTGTGTCTGCAAGGGCTACCTATGACACACTAGCTCTGATGGGGACCTGCAGCATAGCCTATCTCAGTTGAGCTAGGTACTGCAGACCTGGTGCTGGGTGCCCCACCTCACCTTCAGGATGAGCACAGGACCTGCACAATGTGATGGTCTGTAGCTACTCTGTGCCAGTAACACACATGGTCAGTTCCCCCTACCAGGCCTCGGTGCTGTGGGGGTGCATACCCCATTATGTGATCAGCTGTAGACTGCTGATCTGCATGTGCAGTGCATCATGGGTACGGGTGGGTTTACCCTATCCTGGTAACCACAGCAGACAGTTTGTGTGGTGACCTGCAATCTTTCTGTAGCCAGCCAGCAGTGTGGTAGCAGCTATAGAGATGTAGCCCACTGGTTACTGCAGTGACAGTGGAGGTGGAGGTCATGAGTTTGATCCTGCCATGGTGTAATTTAAAAAGGCTGTCTGAGGCATTTTCTTTTCATTTAAATCAGTGCTTTCAGCAGAAACACCCTCACAGTGCTGTAGCCTAAGGTGCCTCATAGGCACCCTATAAGTCGCCCTGTACAGCACCCCATAGGGCACATTATAGGGTGCCTTGGCAGACAGGGCCCTTTATAATATGACCTATGGGGCTCCTTATAGGGCGCCTTATGAGGCACCTTAGGTTACGGCACTGTGAGGGTATTTTTGCTGGCAGCACTGATTTAAATTAAAAGAAAATGCCTCAAACACCCTTTTTAGATTACACCACTGCAGGATCAAACCCATGGCCTCTGCCTCCACAGTCATTGCAGTAACCAGTGGGCTACATTGTTATAGTGTCTAGTACTGCGCTGGTATGTACTTAGGGTTAACGGGCATTAACGTGCCATGGCGCACACTATCGCGCGATACAGATTCTGGCTACCTTAGGACTGGAACGCCCGCTCTTATATGGCATTCTTCACATTATCGCTGCAACTAGCGCCGGTAACATTAGGACAGTTTAGTAAACATACCCCTTAGTTTTTGTTGGAGCTTATGAACTTAAGGTCATTTTCTGTCAATGCAGCATGTTTCACTTTGATGTTTTGTATATTTCTCATTACCATTGATAATCTTAATCCTTTTAGATATCCTTCTATGAGAGACACCTCTGCACACAGTGATTTTATTTTTCCTCCAATGTGTTTTCTTCAGGACAATTTCTCCAAAGGGTTAGTTTTAAGCATATCATGAACCTCACTTCTAAGCCAGGGTATGAGGGTATGATTTCAGTCTCTCAAATTTACTGCTAATGCTCAGTGTAGTGCTTGCATCATGCCAAAGAGAGCTTCATTCTGAAGTTTGTAAAATGTAACATGTTTGAGTAATTTATCAAGGTGTGCTTGGAAATTCTTAATCAAGCCTGTGGCACCCAACACGATGGAAATAACTTAGTATCCTTCTGCCACATTTTCATGGTCTCTTATTACGTTTCTTGGTACTTGAGGATCTTCTCAGTGAGGGTTTATTCATCTCCTTTTCTTCTTGCCGTCAGTTTTCATTAGTAGGATCCTCCACACAACCTTTCAATTCTCCATATTTCTCCTAGGCTCATTTTCCCAAAGGTTTTTCATTACAGCTATGTTGTAATATTTCCAGTGAATGAAACATGCCACCTTATTATATAGAATTTTTCTCACATTAGAACTTTGCAGACAGCTATAAGATGAATATACTCTTTCTAGCTCTTCCTTATAAATAGTTTTCAGCATTCCCTTTAGTTAACTTTCATGCCCCTTTCCACCCAACAGAGAATTTTAACATTAAAATGAGCAATACTAATAATCACCCCAACGATACTCTCCATAATGAACAAAGAACCATAATGGATATAAGAGAGTGGCAGGACAGCTGATCATACAAACCATCGGAAGTGAGAGTGCCATGAACAGACCAAGGCACCACAAGTGGAGCAGACCAAAATAAACAATCCCTAAGAAAGAGAATTGTAATTTCCATATTAGGAGGTGGTGAGACAGTAACATTTTACCATACAAAGGCCTTGTATCTGATCTTACTGTAAGCCCCGCCTACCCTCACTCTAGGGCGACATAGCATAGGCTTCCCCTTGTGTAGGAGTTCTCATGGTAGCTGGGGAGATGGTGTTACTATCCAACCCATTTTGGGTGTGGTGAGGGGTACAATAACATTAAGTCCAGACTGGACTACCCACAGTCACACAGTCTGGAAAATAAATCAAAACTAAAGGGGAAAAGACAAAGGAAAATTTCAGATGATGTGAAATACCGGATTTACCAGGGAAATAATTTTAAGTATGCTAACTGAAATACAGGGATTTCCTGACTCTGGTACTGAGTAGTAAGAAAATCACAATGTTTAATTAAATTACAACTGATAAACAAATAAAACAAGGTTTGTCTTTTCTTTACAAGTCTCAGTTTCTTGTTACGGATATTCTATAACCCTGTCCTTAAATACTATTTGAACTCAAATAAACATGTGTGTGCACAAGTGTACCAGTATGTATTCTCTCTCTCTCTCTCTCTCTCTCTCTCTCTCTCGTTGGGGCCCAATTGTAGAATTCCTTCTCTCTCTCTTCCTCCCTCTCACTTGAAAACTGCTGAAGTGCTTGTTGGTGAATCAGTCTCTGAGATGTCTCAGCTTTTCCCTCTCTCTAGATGTCTTTGGCTTCTCAAGAAAATAAATAGTGCTGAATTCCCTAATTGACCCTATCTTACTTCCAATATAATTTTTTTCCCTAACAAAAATCGAAAAAACTTCACACACTTCAGCAAGCTTGCTTTTCTTCTTCCAAAACCTCTGTACTTCATCCCTACTTCACACACCCAAATACTTTCCATTGCACCTCTCACAACAGCGTTAGTTCTCATCACATTCCACACTTCCACACCACTGAGAAATCACTTGCTCTTAGCACTCACCTGTTTCTCAGTTTTTAGAGGGCTTTACACTTACTCTCCACTGCTATTTCACTTTAGGGTCTCTCAACTAAACTCACTTCTATTCTTCCCTTCAAATGAGATCTTTATCTGTTTCTATGTTATTCTTATACCAACCCTTCAGGCTCCCTGTACCCCTTTTCTACCTTAGTTCACTAAAATGAACCTTCCCCCCAACCCCAAAAATCCACTTGTAAACTTTTTTTTACATACCCACCTTCCTTCTTTACTTTCTCTTCTTCTCCACCTAACCTTTCTTTTCCTCAAGCTTCTCTAATACCCTTTCTATCTCAATCTCAACCAACAGTCAAAAATACTCACAAATAGCTTTCTTCATTTAAACTCTCATTCTTCCTTATCCATACACTCAAAACATTCAACTTTTACTCTCAGTTTCAGGCAAAATCATTCAAAACAGGGCCCTGTCATCCACCCTGCCACAAATTCACTCTCTTCCGTTTTCATTCTCCAACTGACTTTCAGCATCGCAGTACCAGTGTTCCAGACCCTCTGCAGAAACACTCTTTCTCTTGCTGGTGTCATCAAAAAGTTTCCCATCTGTAAAAATAAAAACCTTATTTCTCTTTTTTCCCCCAAATCACCCATTCTCCTATTCTATTTGAGCCATACTAGGATTTTTCATGCTGTTCTCTTAAGAGCACAAGCACAAGATATCTGTTCTTTTTCATTTTTAACCACCTGATTACATTGGGTTTTCTGCATATATCATACCTATCGTACTCTCCCCTCCCCATCAATGAAATGGGGAGAGGAGAGTACATAGAGGTGATGAGACAGTAACACATTGCAGTTCAAAGGCTTTATATCTGATAATGCGTGAGAAAACCAATGTCTCTATTCAGTCCTTTTTCATCAGTCCAAAACTGTTTGATCAGTCTACTTTCAAAAGTTTTCCTTTCTTGTGTATTTCTGAAATTTCCTCTGAGTGATCCATCTCCCTGAGACAGAGATCTCTTAGACATTTGTGATGCTTTTTTGAAATTTAAATCTATTTAAATTTATACCTCAGACACATCATCTGTAACTCTCTCTTTTGCCTTTAATCTCTCTCTTTGAGGCAGTCCACCCTTGATATCTCTAATGTACCATAGGCATCGGAGGATGAAAGTGACTTCTCCAGTTTCCCAGATTATCAGCCTACAGATCTAACTACTAGGCTGTACCATTCAAAGCATATATTTGCACAGGTACTATATTCTTGTTGCTAAGTACGGTTGGGTTTATGTGGATTCATGGTGATCCTGTGGATAATTGTCCTAAACTGTGTCCAGTCTTCAGTCAGACAGCTCATTATTGACAGAGTGGCATCCATAATTGTTATTGTATCGATCCATCGCATTGCTGGCCTTCCTGTTTTGCACTGACCTTCAACCTTGCCAAACAAGATGCTCTTCTTTAATTGTCTCTCTATTCGCCTAATAAGAAAGTATTTTAGAAGCTCTGTTCATGATTTGGACATCTAAAAATAAACATTCAGATGTGAAAATCACAGAGACATCCCCGGACCCATTTTAGAAACCAAATTTATAGATGTCCCTGGAGCGAGCATGTCCATTGAGCACTGGGGTGGGGAGAAGGTGTGGCCTGGGTTGAACAACGGAGATGTATCTCATGGTGTGATTTCAGAATGGCACAAACATATTTGGCCCTGGTTGTTGAGGCGTCTATGACAGTACCTGCTCCTGATCATGAATAAGGTGCAAAAAAGTGCTCATTTCATGGCTGCAATAATTTTAGGGGGAAGATCATAATGTGCTTTCATTGCCACAGTTAATATTTCCTGGCTGAAGAAACTTGCGAATAAATACTTACTCTAAACATATTACTGGGCCATATTACTGCTATTTATCTGAGTATATGAAATGACTGGCTGTGAAATGCAAGTCTCATAACATAGTTGCCTCACTTCTGCAATACGCTTACATCCAGGGCTGGCAAAATGTCCGTGGAAGTTATTCCACCTCCGAGGTGGAATAACTTCCCTGGACGTGTTTTTTTTTTTTGCTGACGGGGCACGGATGGGGCAAGGGGTGCTGAAGGACATTCTCCGCAGCCTGACCCTGGCCTTAGGAGGCCAAATCGGGAGTCGGGCTGTGGGGAATTAACTTTATTCTCCAGCAGCTGGCATCGCGGCTCTACAATGGAGCTGCAGTGCTATGGCAACATGACGCCATGGTGCCGCAGCTCCATTGAAGAGCCTTGACTGAGTTAGCTGGGTGCAGTCCTACATGTATAGGCCAGACAGAATCGTAGTCCTGGCCTGCACATGCAGGACTGTTTGTGATTCTGATCCCCATGGGGTTAGATGTGCCCCGCAGGATCAGAATCGCGATCCCCTCTGTGAGTCTGGTTCAGATCGGATGCACAGAGGGGATCTATGTCTGGCACAGAATCAGGCCCTTTCTGGTACATCCAAGTACCTGCTTCTGAGGCTGTGCTATTCAGGGAGATACATATTTCTGAAATTGCCCACACCCGTACATGTACCTCGTATCCTGCCTTACAATCTGCTTGGGGTCCATCTCCATAACTGGATACTGGAAGGTTAATTTTTCAGGGTGGAGATGGAGCGATTTGAGAAGATGCTCATACATGCCTCCCTTCACTGTTGCCATTCCCATGGATTTTTGGGCATTCTGCTCTGGACATTCCTGATTCTTCCTGGATGCCCCTTCTAAAATCCTGCTTCATGTATCCAAAGTATGAAAGTTGAAATCTTGTCATTTGAGCTTCTAAGGAAAGCTTAGGTTTGATTTTCTGTAGTACCAATTGATTTGTTCTTTGGGCATTCCATTGGCTACAGAATATTCACCAGCACTATAATTCAAAGGCATCAATTTTCTTCCCATCTTTCATCTTCACTGTTCAACTTTCACATCTACAGTACAGTATATGATGTTATGGAAAATACTATGACTTGGACAAGACACATCTTTGTACGCAGACATACATCTCTATACTTGAAAATCTTGTCTAGGTCCTTCATAACCATTCTGCCAAAAGCAATGCATCATCAGATTCCTTGACTGTTTGTCATTTCATTAGTGATTAAATCAGGTTAAATTTGTCTATTGCTATTTCCTCTGCATCAGGGATGAAACTGATTTTTCTAGTTGTTAGAATCTTTGATTCTTCATTTTAAAGTGCAGGCCCATTTTAAGATTATGTTCCCTGATCTTTATAAGCAAATGTTTCAAATCATCTTCACTTTCAGCTAGCAATGCAGCATCATCAGCATAGCAAGGCTGTTTATGAGTCTTCCACCAATCGTCGCACCTTGGTTGTTTTCATACAGTCTTGCTTCTCTGATGATTTATTCTGCATAGAAAGTGAACAGGTATGGGGAAATTATGCAACCTTGTCATACAGCTTTATCTTTGTTATGTCTGAACTGTTGCTTCTTGATCAATGTACATGAGAAATATCAGGTATTTTGATATACCCATGCTTCTTAATGTGTCCCAGAGTTTTCCATGATTTATGCAAAGACCATCCTGTAGTCCACAAAACACCTGTAGATATCCGTTTGGTATTCTTTTGTCTTTTCAAGAAGCCATCTTACATCCACAATGATGTCTCTTGTTTCTCGTCCTTTCCTGAGCCCTGCTTGCACGTTAGGCAATATAATCTTGCTGGTGTGCATGATCAGAGTAATTGTGCGATAATTTCCATAGTCAGATCACCTTTTTCAATATTGATAAGAACATAGATCTTTTCCAGTCAATTGGCCATGAGATGGTCTTCCAAATTTCCTGGCTGAGCCTTTAAGTATTGCAACGGCAGCATCTGATTGCTGTAATACTTCAGTGGAAATACCTTCAGTGCCTGTTGCTTTGTTCTTTTGATAATGTTTTCAGTGCTGCTTCAGCTGCTTCTTTCATCACCAATGGCTCCTGATTATAAAGTACAGATTAAAACAGCTGTTGATCTACCTGATCTTTATGGTATAATGATTCAGTGTATTTCTTTTACTTTTACTTGATTTTCTTATCATTATTCAACCTGGATCCTCGAGCATCTTATCACATTCCAATTTGAAGATGGAATTTTCTCTTTTAACTCTCATAGCTTTAGAAAGTGGAGGAGTAGCCTAGTATTAGAGCAACAGCCGAACCACCAGGAGATGAGTTCAATGCCCACTGGCACTCTTTGTGACCTGAGGCAAGTCACTTTACTCTCCCTTGTCTTGGAAGAAAAGGCATGGCAATCTACCTCCAGTCATATCTTGCCAAGAAAACCCAGGGGCTGCTGAGTTAGCATTGACATGAAGGCTGGCCATAGTAGGCCCACCCTACCAACAGAATCATCAGTGGGGAGTGTTGGCACAGTCAGGGCTTATACCTGGGACAGCAGAAACACTTGGACAGTCCCTGTGTAGCTGGGGTGTTCCCATGGACCAGGACATCTTATGTCACCTCTAACTTTAAACAGCTCTGAGGCACATATGGTGATGAACAAGCATCTGAAAAGTGCTTGTTTAGGCTGAAAAACATCCAGAGAGGAAAGCACTCTATCATCCCCAGTACTTAGCACCAGATCAACTATAGCTTCAGTGGGACTTAAGCGCTAGTTGCCCTGTTCCTAACTCAGTACTCTGACCATTATGCTATCCTAGATGTCTAAGTTCTTAAGCATGGTTCTGGAGATGTCTAAGTAGATGCTCTTGTAGACGTCTCTATTGGGTACGTCCAGGTTTGTGAAATCACGTTGGCACCTGGACGTACCTGCATTTTTTCAGATATTCTAACTTAGACATCCCAGATTGCATATGGACCGATCCCCTAAAATCCTCCCCACTATCTTTGTTGTAAATTACATTGTGAAGCCTAGTGACCAAGAACATAGAAACATAAGATATTCCATACTGGGTCAGATCAAAGATCCATCAAGCCCAGTATCCTGTTTCCAGACAAGTACTTGTGACCAATCCAGGTCACAAGTACATGTCTGGTTCCCAGAAGGTAGACCAAGCCTTATAGCTTTCTTAATGGTTGCTATGTATGATGACACCTAGTCACTGAACCATGTAGGTTGCTAATGGTTGCTAAGTGTAGTGTTGGTGAAGCATGGTGATACCTGTTGTCTTAGGATGATGGCATCCTTTGGTTAAACTCTAAAATCCATCCTTTGTAAACTGTTGACATATCATGTGGAGTAGCATTTTAGAAGGGATGTTTGATTTTGGAAGGTCCAGTGAGGATTGCCTGGTAAGATGCCTGCCTGGTGTGAAGGTAGTAGACCTCACACACCACATAGACAAGGTTTTAGATAATACTACAAAGTCTCAAAGCATGGATGAAATAGTGGTGCAAAGAAGAAGGTTTTGGATTTGTTAGGAACTGGGCAACATTCTAGGGAAAGGAGGGGCTCCTCCGAAGGATTGGGTTCCACCTTAATCAGGATGGAGCCAGGCTGCTGGCATTAATATTTAAAAAGGAGATAGTACAGCTTTTAAACTAGATAATAGGGGAAAGCTGACAGTCGCTCAAGAGTGCATGGTTCAGAAGAATGTATCCTTAAAGGATACTAGCAAAAGAGAGAAGTTAGAACATCCTAACAGAGAGGCTCCAATAAAGATAAAAGTAACCCAGATGCCCTTGAATACAGAGCTGAAAGATTTCAAATTACCCCTATCAATTGATAACTAGATTAATATAAATGAAATACAACCTCTAAAATGCCTTAGCAAAATACTAAAGGGTATGTTTACTAAACTGCGGTAACGTTACAGACCGTGCATTAGGTAACGTTAACGATCGTTAGATAACGTTAATGCACGGTATGTAACGTTAGCGTGCGTTAACATTACCTAACGAGCGTTAGCGTTCCCGGATGCGGTAAACACCGCAGAGGGTGGAGAAAGGGCGGAGAGAAGGGGTCAATGGGCGGGGAGTGGGTGGGGAGAGGCTCCCTGCACACTAACACGCTAAACTGAAGGGCTGAATCCTACCACGAATGAAAACCTGCCGTTGGATGCACATTTGCAGGAGAGAGAAACCATTTAAGGGGCATGTTTACTAAACTGCGTTAACATTACATAATGCGCGTTATGTAATGTTAACGATCGTTACGTGACATTAACGCGTGTTCTGAGACGTTAATGATCGTTAACGACTCAGAACGCGCATTAACCGCACGTAACGATCGTAAAGCTCCGCGGCGCGGTAAAACACCGCAGAAGGTGGAGAGAGGGTGGAGAGAAGGGGTCAATGGGCGGAGAGTGGGCGGTGAGAGGCTCCAGGCACACTAACGCGCTGATCTGAAGAGCTGAATCCTAACGCGATTGAAAACCTGCCGTTAAATTCACATTTCAGGGGAGAGAAACCATTTCAGTGTCAGCAATGTACAGCATAGGCAGGGAAATCTAAAAAAAGTGAGAAGTGTGATACATGTGCACAGAACAAAAGGGCACATAAACATTGAAAATGACCTCAACAAACTGTGGAAAACCATAACCAAGCTGGCCAATAGTGTTATGAATGTGAAACAGCCAAAAATAGCACTGAGAAAGCCTCAGAAAAAGATATTAACTGTGGAAGGGTGTATGCTCTGTCACCATAGAAGGTGAATGATGCCACAGTGAAATAGCACAAATCAGGGCTCCCCCCCTGTTAATAAACAGGTCCCCCATGGCGTGAACATGTTCAGCAACAGCAGAGTGGGCATGTCAGAAAGGGCAACTGGGCAGAGGCTGGAAAAGGGGATACAGAGGGCTGCAGGCGGCATATGCTGTGGTGCAGCTTGGGCACAGTGTGGACCAGGCAGATGCTCAGTTTGGCCCATAGGAATGCATAAACAGTAGAGCCAGACTGCAACTGATGAGGGTCCAACAGGGGCATGTGTGCCCCCCACAGTGTCACAGGGGACAGTACCCAGCAGCCACCCCAACGGGCACAGAACAGTGGTAGGCGGTGCTGGGGGGAAGTGGGGGCATCCATCCAGGCACCCCTACCCCACCACCCATACCATAGGCAGCTGCCTACATGCACACTGGATGGCCTGTGACTGCTCACCACCAGCACGACCAGCAGAAGGGCATGTCAGCATGGTGGCGGAGGGGTACTGGTGGTTGAGGGGGAGGGGGAAGTGACACCTGACCATAGCATACCACGGCCCAGACCCATGTAGGTGGGTGCCATGCACTGCAACAGACAGGCTCAGTAGGACAAACAGTCATGGCACCCCCAGGGAATGATCAATCCCTGTGGTACCAGTGTGGTGCAGCAAGCACAGCCAGTGCATTCTGGAGCTGAAGGTCACAGGTTCAATCCTGAGCTGTGGTCCCTGCCAACTCTGTCCCCATACATTTTACCAGTAAGATGCCGCGGGTAGAAAGATGCAACCATGTATTGCTGATAGAATAAACATGCGTGGAACACCAACATTTTTCCGCACTGAGCACAGACACCACATACAGGCGCATTACCGAGAGCCGAGTCTGCCAAATGTAGCCCGGGAGGGCCACAAATCATGCAGGCGTCATGCTGATTCCAATAGAAGGACATGGTAGCATGGTGGCGGAGGGCATACAGATGGTGGAGGGGGCAGTGGCACCTGGCTGCAGCAGACCATGGCCTAGCTGGGTCAAGGTGGGTGCAATGCACTGTAACAGACAGGCTCAGTAGGACAAACAGTCATGGCACCCTCAGGGAATGATCCAACCATGTGGCACCAGTGTGGTGCAGTAAGCACAGCCAGTGCATTCTGGAGCTGAAGGTCACAGGTTCAATCCTGAGCTGTGGTCCCTGCCAACTCTGTCCCCATACATTTTACCAGTAAGAAGCCACAGGTGGAAAGATGCAACCATGTATTGCTGATAGAATAAACATGCTTGGAGCACCTACATTTTACTGTACAGAGCAGAGACACCACAAACAGGCGCATTACCGAGAGCAGAGTCTCCCAAAGGCTGTCATGGAGGTCCAAATCACATTCAGGTTCCAAGCTGACTGCAATAAAGATGCATGAGCTGTATGCCGATTCGCCGCCCCCATGGTATGCAGATGTATCGCATGCATATTCATCAGGAACAGCATGAAAACTCGAACATGGTGCGGTCCACCAGGACCGGAGATGGGAACCTCTCTCCAAAAGTATTGATCCACAGGGGCGGAAACACCCTCAACCATAGGCCCCATTAGCCACAACGGCCTGGAGAGGCAGGATGGTGGGCCCTGTGTGCATCAATCAATAGTAGTACCTGCATACCCTAGCAATGACACCCAAAACCAGGGAATACGGTACACAGATAGCAAAAGGTTGCTATGATAACTGCCACATAGCAATCCCCAATGTTAGCACAAGCGGCCCATTGTGATGCACCATACCAACCTCTGTGATGTCTGGGGAGTGTGTGTCACGTCTGGAACCTGACATTGCCCACCACCTTAGGAAGAGACCCCAACAGTACAGCATACCATAGCCATGCCTGCATGGTGCCCAGGACTGGTGCAGTGTCCCGGCCTGCTAAAAGCCCACATTGGTGCACTATACGTGCATGGGTGTGGGGGTATGCGTCAGTCTATCCAGTGTGTTCCATCTGCCAACATCCCCTTCAGCACACACCGCTAGCAATGTTGCTAGTATTGGCCTTGCCAATGTGCATAATGAGGAGCAAGGTACTGTGGGTATAGCCAGAGAGGGCGGCCTGGTCTGGATGCACCTGCACAGGGCCCATGGCAATGGTTGGGATATTGTAGGGCCTGCCCACCACCTTCAGGTACAGGGCAGCCACGGCATGTTCTGATGTGTGGTCATACTCACCCTGACTGTGCAGTGACCACGGCATGGCTGGGTTCCCCCATAGTATGACATAGTGTCCCTCTGAAGGGAGATAAATGGGCGCTGTTCCTTGAAGCCCTATCACTGACCCATCTGCTTGGTGGGTGTGCACATGTCACCTCCAGGGACATGCACTATGGACTAGCAAGCAGGCTGTCTGCAGTCAGTACATGTGTGTGGCTGGAGCACCTTGCAGAGTGCAGCAGCTGTTGACGCACCTTGCTTGCTGCTGGAGGATGTCAGTTAGTGGTGTGGGCCAGCTGCGCAGAACGAGGTCTACAGTCTGTCTGTCATTGCCCCATGTACTGAGGCAGACAGGTCAGCATAGACTGCCCTTGTGGGGGGGCAACTCCCTGGCATGACTGGGGTGAATGGTCCCCTCTACCTGTGTAGGGGGGCTAAAATCTGAGCCAAAAAAGGGAGGTTTGGGTGTTGCTATGTAAATCGCCTATGGGCAAAACCCCCCCTTGGATTTGATATCATGTGACCATGGCACCCACACAGTGTATGAACTATTCCGGGTGCATCACAGTCCACACAGGCAAGACGTGAGGAAGAGATGGACACAGGCAAATGCTGAGGGTATTTGTAGGGGGGCCACCCATCACACAGAGGCACTGATGGGGACCTGTAGCATAGCCCATCACAGAAATGCCATGTGCAGCAGAAATGGTGCAGGGCACTCCACCTCATCCTCAGGGTGAGCACAGGACCCGTCCACTGTGATGGACGGTAGCCACTCTGTGGCAGTAACACACACGGTCAGAACCCCCACCAGGCTGAGGTGCTATGGGGTGCACATGGTCAGGACACACAACCAGGCCGAGGTGCTGGGTGGGTGCATCTCGCAACACGGGACCCTCTGTAGACTGCAGATCTGCATGTGCAGTGCATCATGGGAGTAGCTGGTCCAATCCAACCCTCGCACCCACAGCAGACAGTTTGAGTGGTGACCTGCAGTCCCTCTGTAGCCAGCCAGGCATGTAGCAGCAGCTATAGAGAGGTAGGCCACTGGCAAATGTACTGGCTGCGCAGACAGAGGTTAGGGGTTTGAACCTACTGTGGTTATATGTGTTAGGGCTGTCTGAGGCTATTCCTTTTGTAGCAGCGGAGTGTATACGACCAATTAATACCAGGAGTCCCGTACAGAATCCAAGCCAATTGATTGTGCACATGGCCCAGACAGAAACGAGTCCAAAAGTGGCTGAGCAAGCTTGAACTGGTGTAAAACCCTCATATGCAGTTGCGAATAGTCAAGTACACACAAGCTCCCCATTGGTGCCAATGCCCTCCCCCCCCCCTTTATCCAATCAGGGTCTCTCTCTGGGCCTCTATCTCTATTCCCCCCCCTCAATCCAGCTGGTCAATAAGCACATTAAAAGTAATAGATACATCTCCACAGCGAGGACATCTCTAGGCAAAGGAATGTGCAAGTATCCTAATGTAAAATGTCTGAAGCTGACTGGTCTGTATGGAATCATGCAGACTCTGCAACAAGCAGACATCTCAAACAGGAAATTCTGAGTCCCCTCAGCAATACTGAACGAAAGGGGGATTAAAAGCAAGGTCCCACATACGGCTCTTATAGGCCATAGCCTATCACACGTTGAGTTGGTAGCATCAATCTGAACTATAAAGCACCCTCAAGCTCTGATAATCACAAGTGCCCATACTCATAGCGACGCACGTACCTATGTGTGTGGCGACACACGTACCTATGCACGTACCCAGGCACGTGGCGAGGCACGTACCCACGCACGTACCTATGCACGTGGCGACGCACGTACCTACGCACGTACCTACGCAGCACAAAACATTCTAGAGGAGATGGCTGCCATGTCGAGGAAGCCTGCTTTCACCATGGCAGATCTGTATTTGCTCACAGAGCTATTCTGCCTCCGCCAGCATCGCCTCTTCCCCGGCTCATCCCGGAGGCAGAACCTGGCCAGAGTAATGAGGGCCTGGGAGCGCCTCACCATGAAGTATAATAGAGGTTGTGATAAGGAAGCTTATCATAGTTCAGGAAGGAGCTATAATAGAGGTGAAGTGACTCTGAACAAGCAACCTGTCTGTTCTGGTAGAAATAATAAAACAGAATGTTTCCATAAAAGACTACCAGTCCCAGAATGCACCAGGTTTCCAACAGTCATTAGAAGAGCTGAAGTGGGGAAACGTGTGTTCAATCAGGAGGGCTATGAGGTAATCCCCAAGCACTCATCTCCAAGGGCAGGGCTTGATTCAGCACAGCTGCGCTGTGCTAGGGTGGAGCATTCATCTAAGCAGGATAAAAGAAAAGCTTATTCTACAGAGAAACACTTTGGAAGAAAGAAGAGAAAAGCATTTGGGAGGTCTAAAGGAGTCCATAGCAGTACGTATACTGGGAGGCATTCCAGAGGCAAGCATACACCACTGGACTGGGGAAAGCCAGAGGAGTGGGGCTGCAGAGCCAGGAATCCCCGGACGGCACCTGTGAGGGAGACAGCTGCACTTGGAAGGGACCCTAAGACCAGTGCCAGAAGGTATGTGAAGAGAGATCCAGTGTCCAGGGATCTTGATTGGAAGGCTGGACATAAGAACTGGACTACATAATGGCCAGGATATTTAGAGAGGAACTCTAACAGCAATGGAAGCTCAGGTATGAACACTGATCTAAGCCCTAGCTCTTCACTGGGAAGACAGCAGGGAAACAAGTATTGTCCTGAGAGTGTTCCATTGAGAAATTCCTCTGTGCCAATCCATGATAGTGAACCTATGATAATTGAAGAAGGGGAAGATGTTATAAATGGGGACTTTGAGTACATGGATTGCTCTCTGTCTAAACTTCTGTGGTAATATGCTGTTACAAAATACAACAACCATCACAAAGAAATATAAACTTGTTCTTTAATCTACTCAGAAAGGCTTCTGAGTAGGATTTGAGCCATGTAATAGAAAGTAAACCAGCCAAGAGGGTTTCAGCTGGTAATGGTTAGCAATTGAGCCTAATTGCCTGTGAGCTCTGGAGGGACACTTCTGAGTGTGTGTGAAGATACAGGAAGATATCCCTGAAAAAGAACAGGATATCCTGTGGGGGTTTTTCTACTTTGTGGGTTTTGTTGGTTCTTTGAAGCACTGCTAAGAAGATATTAGCAGCAGCCTACAGAAGAGACCTTTCTGTTTCCATCAAGGTCTTTATGCTTTGATTTGATTGCTTAACATGTTCAGCTGTTGTTTTTTCCTTATTTGTTTTCTAAGTATAATACTGAAAGCAAGTATTCCTTTTTATGTGCTACCAAGTATATCTGTGTTGGGAGAAATAACCCCATAAATAAAATATCTTCTTTGCTTTACATTCGAGCAAGCACAACTAATTTATTGTGAACGGCTGAGTCTGGTATGAATGGACTACATTTCCCACAATCCTTTGCAAGTCATATTAATATTTGCCTTTGCCAAGACTGTGGACATTCTCACCCAGCGCCCCCGTTGACAAGGTTCTGACTACCCACGTGAGGTAAGTACATGGGGACAGGAACCCCAACCTAGGATGTGAAGGAGAACAACTGGTAACCTAAGCATCCATCAGCCACACACTGCCAGGGAATGTCATGTGTTGGTGTGTCAAGCTGGGAGGAACATCAACCACCCCCCAATAACAACTGTAACCACCCTGCTCCCCGGGGGTAGCTGTGACCACCACAGAGATGGAGTACACAGTACAATGTAATGGTATATGGTTCTGTTGCAGCTTCAGTGATGTGCCCAATCCACACACCACCACATGTCCCTCACAGAGGCCAAGAGACACACAGGGGTATGTCCCTGCCCCTGTCTGTGATCACAAGGCTCAACTATATCCCCAGGATGCAGCAGGCTTCACCTCAGGGCTCTATCCCCCATCCTGGTGCTATGGTGACTGCCCCTGTCAATGAACACAAGGCCCAACTATATCCCCAGGATGCAGCAGGCCTCACCTCAGGGCTCTATCCCCCATCCTGGTGCTATGGTGACTGCCCCTTTCTGTGATCACAAGGCTCAACTATATCCCCAGGATGCAGCAGGCCTCACCTCAGGGCTCTATCCCCCATCCTGGTGCTATGGTGACTGCCCCTGTCTGTGATCACAAGGCCCAACTATATCCCCAGGATGCAGCAGGCCTCACCTCTGGGCTCTATCCCCCATCCTGGTGCTATGGTGACTGCCCCCGTGTAGGAGTACAAGGCTCAACTATATCCCCAGGATGCAGCACGCCTCACCTCAGGGCTCTATCCCCCATCCTGGTGCTATGGAAACTGCCCCTGTCAATGAACATAAGGCCCAACTATATCCCCAGGATGCAGCAGGCCTCACCTCGGGGCTCTATCCCCCATCCTGGTGCTATGGTGACTGCCCCTGTCTGTGATCACAAGGCTCAACTATATCCCCAGGATGCAGCAGGCCTCACCTCAGGGCTCTATCCCCCATCCTGGTGCTATGGTGACTGCCCCTGTCTGTGATCACAACGCTCAACTATATCCCCAGGATGTAGCAGGCCTCACCTCTGGGCTCTATCCCCCATCCTGGTGCTGTGGTGACTGCCCCTGTCAATGAACACAAGGCCCAACTATATCCCCAGGATGCAGCAGGCCTTACCTCAGGGATCTATCCCCCATCCTGGTGCTATTGTGACTGCCCCTGTCTGTGATCACAAGGCCCAACTATATCCCCAGGATGCAGCAGGCCTCACCTCAGGGCTCTATCCCCCATCCTGGTGCTATGGTGACTGCCCCCGTGTAGGAGTACAAGGCTCAACTATATCCCCAGGATGCAGCAGGCCTCACCTCAGGGCTCTATCCCCCATCCTGGTGCTATGGTGACTGCCCCTGTCTGTGATCACAAGGCCCAACTATATCCCCAGGATGCAGCAGGCCTCACCTCTGGGCTCTATCCCCCATCCTGGTGCTATAGTGACTGCCCCCGTGTAGGAGTACAAGGCTCAACTATATCCCCAGGATGCAGCACGCCTCACCTCATGGCTCTATCCCCCATCCTGGTGCTATGGTGACTGCCCCTGTCTGTGATCACAAGGCTCAACTATATCCCCAGGATGCAGCAGGCCTCACCTCAGGGCTCTATCCCCCATCCTGGTGCTATGGTGACTGCCCCTGTCTGTGATCACAAGGCTCAACTATATCCCCAGGATGCAGCAGGCCTCACCTCTGGGCTCAATCCCCCATCCTGGTGCTGTGGTGACTGCCCCTGTCAATGAACACAAGGCCCAACTATATCCCCAGGATGCAGCAGGCCTCACCTCAGGGCTCTATCCCCCATCCTGGTGCTATGGTGACTGCCCCTGTCTGTGATCACAAGGCCCAACTATATCCCCAGGATGCAGCAGTCCTCACCTCAGGGCTCTATCCCCCATCCTGGTGCTATGGTGACTGCCCCTGTCTGTGATCACAAGGCTCAACTATATCCCCCGGATGCTGCAGGAAGCACTGCAGAGGCCCACCTTTCATCCCCGTAGTGGCTGATGGGCACTGGCAGATGTGTGGAGGTGGACTACAATGGTGTGCTGTGTCTGTGTCGCAGGGCCCCACACACAGGGTACAAGCCAGACATGCATTGGCTCAGTGCACACATAGGGGGTGGCCCTGGCAACAGCATGGGGCATGAATGTATCACACAATAGGGGCGGTCACCTGTTGCACATAGGGATATATATGTGTCGCATCAGAGGCCCCTAAAGGGTTTCTGTCCGCTAATGTCAATGTGTGTTGTCAATTCAATAGGTGCTATGAACCTAGGGTACACCCCTAGGGCCTTATGTTCATAAGGTGGAGGATCTCCGTAAGAAGGCGCGGGAGTTAAGGGCACGGTACCCTCACTATGTAGCCCGTGTACAGCAGGAGCGGATGGCCCAACGGGACGGTGAGTGATGTGACATGGCCCTGTGGGGCAATGGCTGGCAGAACCACAGGATGTATTTGACTGCCATGGCTGATGTGTGACCATGGAGATGACACGTGTTCCCCTCTCCCACAGCGGATGCATGTGCTGCCATGGAGCCTGTGGGGCCGGAGTTGCCGGATGCAGCAGTGGGGCCGGAGGAGGCGCATGGCGACGTCGGGCAGGAGGAGGAGAATGCCCCAGTGCCCATGTTGGCGGACAACGGCGGGGGTGCCGATGAAGAGGGTGCTGCAGCTGACACCAAGGGGGAGGAGGGGAGCAGGGAGGAGGAGGGGGAGGTGGGAGCGGGGGAGATGGAGGTGGTGGGGGTGGGTGGAGCGGGGGAGGAGTGGGAGGTGGGGGTGGGGGAGGCGGCGGAAGAGGCGGGAGGGCAGGGAGTGGGGGGATGGGTGCGGGCAGAGGGGGAGGGGAGGGGCTCTGGGGTGGGGGGCCAGGGGCCGGAGGGGGAAGTGGTGGGTGGGGTAGGGGTGGGGGTGGAGCAGGTGGGGGATGGGGTGGGGGCGGGAATGGGGTTGGAGGCTGTGGCATGTCCCCATCGGCATGCCACCACAGGGCAATGGGGGCACCAGCTACCTGCCCCATGATGCTGGCAATGCATTCCCCCTGGATGTGGGCCTGCCACACATAGTCGCTGACAGGCGCACTGTGCATGCAGCCACACAGACAAGGGGAGATCTGTGTCTGTGCGGCTGCATGTGTGGGCTGCATGTGGCAGCAGCTGTGCGTCCCCAGGCGCACGCCCAGAGGTAGCACGCTCTCATCATGGGGCAGGTACTGGCGACCCTCACCGTGGTGGCTGACCGGCTGCGCGTGATGGAGGAGCTTGTCTCCGGTGGCGCACCTGGCCAGCCACCATGTGACAGGAGTCCCCGGGGTGTGTAATGCGTGGATACGCATGGCACACCCACCCTGTGACGGCCCATGCTATGGCCTGCCACAACCACCAGGGACAAGTATGAGTGGGCCCCACAAATGTCGGCATGGGCATCCATGTGCATACTGTGTATTGTAAATAAAGTTATACATATGTTGATGATAACTACGGTGGACAGATGACCCTCATTGCTATGTGTCAGTATTGAGTGAATGACACATGTGAGCACCCACATGCGTGTCTGTGTGCACTACAATGGGAGGTTGCAGGGTACTGTACCCATGTCAGGGGTGGGGTGATATTCTGGGCATCACATGGGGTAGTGCCACACATGGACAAACCCACACACATGACACAGTGGGTATGGGGCAGCTGTGGTGGACCATGCAAGGGTATGTGCAGCAGTGGCGATGGGCACAGACAAGGGTGGACGCTGACATGGACAAAGCAGGGGGTCTAATGGACACAGGGGTGGGCAGTGCACATGACTAGGGGTGGACCGAGTGGCCATGGCCGCAGTGGGACAGGGGATGGGTAGCGTATACGGGGCAAGGGGTGGGGAAGATCTCCACAGGTGTGGCGGGACATGCACATATGGTGAGGGTGCCAGGATGTACCTGGGTCCTGGGGTGAGTGTGTTGGTGTGGTGGCATACAGCGTGGAAAGCTATGCAGAATCCACAGTGCACCTATCACAGTCCTGTAGACCATTAGCCCTATGTGGCGGGGGTACTGTGGCCCTGAAATGCAGTATGCATCTGTCCATGTCAATCAGTAGTGTCCAGGCATCCCAGGGTATGGGCTGTCAGGGTGGGGGAACCTCCATGTCACACAGTGCAATGAGTTATGCATGGTGGTGTATCTGGTACCAGCAGTGGCCACAGGTGTGATACCAGGTTCGGGCAGGGAGACATAGCAACAGCACAACATAGACATATGATGACAGGGAACGACCACTTGCCCTATCTAGTCTGTCCGTCCCGAAGAACTACAACTGTCCCCTCTCCACCTTTTAGCGATCCTCTGTGTCTGCCCCATGCTTCAGTGACGTCGGGTACTGTCCGCATCCCCCCCACCTCAACAGGGGTACTATTCCACTGATCCACTACCCCCTCCGTAATGAAAAAGCCACGCAAAGCACACCTGAAGCTACATCTCAACACCCTCACCCCATGTCCCCACTCAGCGGAACCTGCTCTCAATGGAATTAGGCTCCCTCCTGAACATGTATGCCACGGAGGTATGTAAACATCCCAACCATGTCACCTCCATCCCGCTTGTCTTATAAGGAGAGCATCTTACGCTCCATCAGTCTGTGCCATATGCCGTATAATGGAGACCACGAATCATTTTAGTTGCCACCCTCTGCACCGACCCCATCCTGGTCACATCCTTTTGAGGGTGGGGGCTACGGAATTGAACACAATACACCAAATGGGGCCTCAACAAAGGCCTATAGGGAGGCATGCTCACCCCCTTGTTACAGTTGGTCATCCCTCTCTGTATGCACCCACGCATCCCCCTAGCCATTGCCGTTGCCATCTCTACCTGTTCAGCTACCCTGAGATCAGCAGACACAACCACACCTATGCCCCGCTCTACGTCCGTGGACAAACGTACCCGACCCCCCATACAGTATTGCTCCTTTGGATTGCTGCAGCCCAAATGCATGACCTCACATCTGTCAAGATGATACCCCAGCTGCACAATCGTAGCCCATTCCTCACGCTTAGCTAGATCCCACCTATTGTTATTGACCCCTCCCTGGGTACCCAACCTATTGCGAGGTGTGTTATCAGCTGCACAGAGGCAGGCCATACCTGAACGCCCTTGCGCTATAACATCAACACAGATGTTACATATAAGCAGAGCAGGAACAGCTCCCTTGGGTACCCCACTGACAACATCCTACCCCTCAGGGCGAACACCATGTACATGTACCCTCTGTCACCCCCCACCCAATCAATCTCTAACCCAAGCAGAAGCGTTAGGGTACACCCCTAGGGTGCCCAGTCTGTGTTTATGTCGCCTGTGAGGAACATTGTCAAGGGTGGTATGGACATCCACATACACCACATCTAGGGCTCTCCCTCGTTCCGACCCCCTGGTCACCCAGTCAAGGATGGCACTCACATGTGCCTGACAGGACCTGCCTCTGGTGTATCCATGCTACCTCCATTCCTGTAATCTGCTGGACCCAAGACTCCTCAATATATGCTCCCCCAGCAGCGTGGCCAATAATGTACTCAGTACCACAGTTAAACTAATTGGCCTGTAGTCTCCAACCACGTCCTTACGTCCGCCTCTGTGTAACAGCACCACATGAGCCTCTCTCCAGTCCTGTGGCACCACACCCGACTATAACGAGGCAGTGACACGCTCAGTCAGTGGAGCTGCTGGAACGTCCCTGGGGCCCCTTAGTATTCACGGGTGTATCCCATCCGGTCCCATCGCTTCGTGTATGTTAGACTGAGATAGTATCACACGTACAGAGTCATCTGGGGATTGCTCAGAATGACCTTTGCTCCTGTCCCAATTCGTGGGTGTGGGCTGAGGTCCTGCCCCGGTTCGCCATCTGTGAACACAGAACAAACATATTCATTAGGCTATACTGCTGTACCCTCATCAGTTCCAACATATTCCTCCCCTGCATCCCTGTGTCTGACAATACCACTCTTGCCCCTCCCTCCTCACTAATATATCTGGATAATGTCGTCCCCCCCTCCTCATGCATTGGCTATTTCCCAATTCCTTGATCACTGCGCCCTCTTTGCTACTGTGCTAGCTGCCCCAGGTGTCCCCAAATACTAACATGTGGACAGGTCAGACAGCATGCACATGTCAACAGATGTAGTGGCAGGGACACCTAACAGAGGCAAGAGGGAGGGCAGAGTGACACGCAACCCACCCCTGTAAGGGGTCCCCTCTCTCCGGGGCAGGGTAGGAGTGACACAAACACTGCCAGGGATCAGACGTCTCCCACTGGGCCCATATTGCAGGGTCCCCCTGGTGGGGTGAAGGGGGAGGTCACAGAGGCCAGGGCCTCTTAGGCAGGGAATGCAACGGGTACACAGGTGCAAGAAGGCAGGCCGGGTGCCATCACCTGGGTGTGGAGGGGTGGGAGCTGGAACCCTGGATGTAGGAACGGAGGCCATTATATGGACAGAAAGGCCAAGGTGGGAGCCAAGCCATGGGCAGGGGCAGCAGCAGGGGGATTGGGGAAGCAGGACGCCAGCATGCTCAAAGCCGAAGCACAACTGCAGGCTGGAGGGGTTTGACTGATGCAGGGGAGAGCAAAGGCACGGGGCGCCCGGGAGGGGAGACTGCGTAGTGGGATCTAGGACGTGTACAGGAGGTTTGGCAGCCAGGCACAGGGGGGTAAACAGGTCAACCTAGGGGAATGGGAGCTGGGGAGAGTATGAAGGACAGAGAGCCTGCACCTATGCAGCTGCGTGAGGCTGAGGTACATTTGACAGGCAATGTCACCACAATGGACTGTTCCATGGGCAAAGCCTATCAGCCTGCGGAACAGGGATGACACAGGCTATACCTGAGAGGGGGTGTACCAGGGAGGGGAACCCATAGTTCCCAGGTCGGGTGGCCCTAAGGCCCCATGTTGCTGGGGGGAGGGTTATAGGGACCTGGGTGTACAACCTGATTCTGAGATGGGCTGTCAAGCACCTGCTGCAAGAATGGGGACACTGGGGTGGGGATGTAGCCTTTGTCACGGAGCTGTACCCTACCCTGCATTGTGTCTGTGGTGTAGAGTTATCTGAAGCTGAAGGGCGGCAGTGCTAATATGGCCACTGAATGTACGTCTGGGTTTCTGCTTCGGCCAGCACCGCTACCAGGAGAGTGACCTATCCCTGCTGCTGCAGACCTGTGTACCCTGCAATATGGGGAGTCATTACACAGACATTGCTGGCTATCTGACAGGCTCCGAGGGATATCCTGTTCACCAGACACTGTCACAAATATGTATGTCTGTCTGTGGTGAAACCGCATCATTGGGTATCATACATATCTGTCAGCTGCCTCATCCCTCGGAGCTCGCCTACACACTTATTGTGTGATGCACACATACAGCCAAGCACTGCCTACGTCCCCCAGACGGCCCAACCATGGGATATTTGTGGAAGGCTCGGAGACGAGGGCAGCAGAGGGTTCCCATAGGGTCACACACCCCTCCAAGCCAGGGGCGAGGGGTGCCGGTGTGGCAATGTACAGGGTCCGATGTACATCCAATGTGCTGTGGGGGGCACTGCACGGGGATGTATCCGTGGCCACCCCAACGTGCCCCCAGCTTCTGCTGTTGGGAACAGGTGGGGTGGAGGGGGTGGGGGTCAGGGTGGAGGGGGGACCATGCGCACTGGTTTGGCTGGGGGCAGTGGGGTGGTGTGTGCCTGCATGTGGCTGTGCCATGGCAGGTGGGGCAACCCTTGCTGGCCACAGCATGGGTTTGTGGGGACACAGGCTGGCTGCATACGTGGCACGGGGTTGGCTGCTGGGATGGACACGGGTAGGGCTGTGTGTAACATGGCCCCCCCACATGCAACACAGGACACATGACATCAGTTCATCTGCATTTGCAACCATTTATTTGGCACGCCCTCAGACATGCCTTGTGCGGCCCCTCCCACCCCGTGGTGCTGGTGGCATGCCCGGCGCAGCTGCTGCTGCTGCTTCCTCTGCTGGTGGTGGTGGAGGTGGTAGTGGTGGTGACCCCTGCAGTCCTGTTGGGGCCCCCCTGCCTGCCACTAGGAGCTCCAGGCTTGCAGCTATGGCACGTGCTGAGGTCGCCAGGTCATCCAGCCGTGCTGTCATCCTTGACATTGCATGTTGCATGCGGCGTGTCTCATGCCTTTGCCTCCGCGGCTCATGGGTGACCACACGCAGTACATGCTGTACACCTGGGGGGGCAGGATGTACACTGTGAGACAGGGAACCATCTGCCAGCTGTACATAGGCATCCACACACCAACATGGTTGGCCACTCACCCTCGGCATCCCTCTGTGCCACCTGGGAGTTGCCCCACATCTCCCCAATGACCCCTGTGATGGTGGACATTGCCTCCTGCCTCTCCCGATGTGGGTCAGCTGCAGACACCTCCAGTGGCGTGCCAGCCTCTGCCTGCCGTCGGCCCAGCCCGCTGTCCTCCTCCAGGGGTGGGGCTTGACCCCTTGCTCCCACTGTTGTGGCCCCCATTGGCGGCACCTCTGGCACAGCATCTGCAATGCACCCTGGCCCAGGGTCAGTGTGTTCATCCACCTCCTCTGCCACCTCCATGGAGTAGATATCACCTGTAGGGCAAAATGATACATAGGTTAGGTAGGGCATGGCTGACTGTCCGCCCCGCCACACCCTGTGTAGGTGTCACCCCCTGGATCTCTGTCAGCCATGTACTGCCCCTCCGCTTCCCTTAGCCCACACCTGCACACATGTGTGTATGGTCCCCCACCAGTACAGCTCACTCAGACCTACCGGCACTTGGGTGCGCCGTGTCCAGTGCAGGGGGCAAGGCATGTATGTAGATGGGCCCGAGCCGGTCTGCCAGACGCTTCTCGAGCTCCATCAGCTTGGCCATCTGTACTGGGCCCCCTCCAGTGCCCTGTGCTGAATGTCGCTCCCTGTCCAGCTCCATCCTGATGTTACGTTTTATGTCACAATACCTCTTCCTGAGGCTTTCAGTATCACGGTGGGGTCCCCCTGCTTCCGCCACCGCTGCCTGGACCTCAGCCCATGCCCTGTTGCATGTGGCACTGGTTGTGGTTGCGCTCTGCTGACCAAACAGCACCTCGAAGTGTTCAAGGATGCTGGCCAGGAGTAGGTCATTTTCCTCCTGGCTAAACCTCACCGCCCTTTTTCTGGCCTCCTCTGCCACAGGAGTCCTACGGCGCTTCTTCCCTGGTGCAACAGTGAGCTGTTGGCCGGGGTGGTGTGGAGCTCCAGATGGCCCTGGCCTTTTGTTATCCCCCTTGCCAGCAGGTATGGGCACTGGTGGCTGTGCACTGTGTCCCTCTGCAGCCCCCTGGTTTCCTCCATCGCTATCCGCCATGCTGTGTTTGGGTATGTGTGCTGAGGTGTTATGCGTTGCACACCCGCCATTTTTGTATCTGTAATGTGGGCATGGTTCTACGAGTGTAATGCCATGCATTACGGCATGTGTTACGCCTCCGCACGCATTCACATGTCATTGAGCTGGCATATCCTACGTGCATTACTATAGACGGAACACAGCATTGTGCCCATTTCCTCCTAGGATCCTCCAATATCGGCAAGTTTGGTGTGCACTGCACCATATATGCACCCATTAGCTTCCATCGTGAGTCCTACTGCATGCACGCACGTTGATCGTGCAGTCATTGTTTGGTGTGTGCGTGCGTGTTCCCACGCGCATACGGGGATCCTGCAATGTGTTGCAAACATTACATCACACGTACGCGCCACGCTATGTCAACATGCGTGGGTACACGTCGTGCGTTCCAGTCGCGCCTAGTTCTCTGGGTGAGGTGCGAGATGTCGGACGCCGTATATTTGCACCGTGCTGTGTCAGGGAGACACGCCACCCCTTCCCCCGCTGGCATCCAATGTGTGTGGTCACATACATCCATGTAGTTGGGTCATTGTGGTGATGCGCGTTCTCACACACTCTACATCACTCCTGTTGCTCAGTGCATTGTGGGGATGCGCATTCCCACGTGCGTTGCGTCATCCCAGGCTCATCAGGTGTGTATTGTTGTTCTTAATGTTGACCCTGCCCCACACCCTATTTCCCATCAACCTGTCCTCCATTGCATGTCTATCAAGGCTCAAACTGTGAATGCAGGTTGTGCGGTGGTTGCGCTGCTAGAGCAGGCTGGGCTACACGTTCCAGAGGAGGGAGATGATGTACCTGGGGCTGCGGCACTGGACATGGGTGCTATCCTGCTGCAACTCCGGCCTGCAGCTGTGGGGGGTCCACAGGTGGATGGTGGAGGACACCGACACCATAGGCATGCTGAGGCATGACCCCACCTGCAACACCTCTACAGGCCCAGGCCCATGCTCCAGGACATGAGAGAGGACCAGGTAATCTCCCTCTACCGGCTGGACACAGGGGCCATTAGGGAGTTCTACGAGGTTCTCAGACCTGACCTTGAGCCCCGGACTGCCCGGTCCCATGCTATACCGGGATTGGCCAAGCTCCTGGCTGCCCTACATTTCTTTACCTCTGGCTGTTTCCAATCCTCAGTGGCCGCAGTGGGTGGGATGAGTAGACCAACATTCTCTCGCTGTCTCCACCAGGTACTGCATGCCATGGTCAGCCGGGTTGGGAATTACATTGCAATCCCAACAGCAGGCAACATTGGGGGGCCCTGGGACAGGCATTCCAGTGGATTGCAGGGATACCACATGTGATGGGAGCTATAGATTGCACACATGTTGCCCTGGTCCCGCCACACGACAGGGAGGTTGTGTACCGCAACCGCAAACACTTCCATTCCCTGAATGTGCAGGTTGTTTGTGATGCAAGTATGCGTATTCTGAATGTGGTTCCACGGTTCCCAGGGTCAGCCCATGACTCCTATATCCTGCCGCACTCGGTACTGTTCGGCCAGATTGAGGCCGGACAATATGAGGACTACATCCTGCTGGGTGGGTATTTACGTGCGCCTACCGTATATGGTTGATGGGACCCCATTGTCACCTGTGTCCTCTGCATGCTGTACATTGCGCTGGTGTTTTGGGGTGCTGCCTATTTGTGGCACTTCACACATGTGGTGTGTCCCTTCTGTGGCTGCATGCGATACCTCTGGCTTGCCCATGCCTTCCACACCTGGCCTCAGGAGTACTGCACGGGCAGTTGTACATAGGTATGCCTATGGGGTGTGTCCCTCTCCCATCACATGTGGCACATGTTTGTGCGGGTCCCATCCAGGGGGGGCGGTAGGGGCACAGACCCATGCACATGATGTACAGTGTGTATGGGGCCTCCTCTCTTTTGGCCATGTAGGGGGCGACACATGTTCTGAGCTGTGGTTGCACCTGCTACCACCCATGTCTGCTACCTGTCTGCCCACTCTATCTTGTCTCCACTGCCCCTCTCACCTGGACCCTCGGGGGTGTGTTCCGTTGACCTCTGCTCTGTGTGCACTGTATCATGACTGTCAGATACTTGCACAACTGCACATCTCTGCCCCTCCCAGTTTGCTGTGCCGCTGTCAGCCAAGTGCCATCACAGCAGCCACTGCTGCTATCTGGGCACAGGTTTGGGACGTGTGTTTGGACATGGTAACATGGATGGGTATTGCCCCCATTAGCATTCCATGGAGCTCTGGGTCTACCAGCAGCAGACTCTGGTGCACTGCCATCATGTGCAATGATGTGACATCATATGTTTGTGTCCATGCTTATCTGCTGTCCAGTCGAACATTGCTACGTCATTGATTCTGTGGGTCCCTCATCTCACATGTGACTGTACAACGTTTCTTTTTGCAGGTGATGCAGGATATGGGTGTCGTGCCTGGTTGCTGACCCCTGTGCCTCTCCCTCGGTCAGGTGCAGAGATGCAGTACAATGAGGCCCATGCCTCCAGCCGCTCAGTCATTGAGCGTCCCTTTGGCGTTCTAAAGAGTCGCTTCAGGTGTCTGGATAGGACCGGCGGTGCCTTACAGTACAGACCCCTGACTGTGGCACAGATCATTATTGCCTGTTGCATCCTCCACAACATTGCTCTCAGGCACAATGTCCCAGTCGAAATTAATGAGGATCTGGAGGCGGATCCTGTGTGCCCTCCTGCACAGGGCCGTGGTGACACATGTGCGGGGATGGCAGCCAGGCAACATCTGATCGAGGAGCTCTTCTCCTGTAAGTTCTGCATGTGTGGGGATGTGCTTCTGGGTTGCCATGTGTGAGCTGCTCTGTGTGTTTCACGGCACTGTCATGACATGTCTCTATATGTCTCATGTGTTTTGGCTCCACAGGATAGGCTGCTGAGTTTGGGCCTCCCCAAGATGGGCTGCCAGTACTGCCCAATGCTGTGCTGCATGTAGGGACTGAGTGTACATCAATGCAACATGCAGATGACTGGGGTGGGTGGACATACAGGTAGATGTACTGTGGTGGCAGCACTGCATGACACATATATGTGTTACCCTCTCCACTGCTCCTCTGGTGTTGCACATGTCTTTGGCCTACCACTCCATCCACCATATGTTCCGTTTGGCACACATGTGTCCATTGCCTGTGCACATCTTCGGCGTCTACATACTGCACCTACTGCACGTTACCAGGCTGTGTGTATCTCTGGACTCAGGGCATTGTATTGTTTGAGTGCATGCACAGACTTCACTGCCATTGCGGCATTAGACAACTTCAGTGCACCCATGCATGGACTGGGATGGTTGTCTTCACTGGTCCCTGGTTGTCCACAGTGCAGCTATCTGCAGCTTGCAGCATGCGTACCTTGTCTCACGGTGTATGTATCTGTGTCTTTGGGACGTGTCTGCCTGACGCTACCTTCTGCTCCCCTCTGCCTTTGTCTGTTTCAGGGATGTGTCTGGCCACCTGTCTAGTGATGTTCACCCGTCTCTCTATGCCCTTCTGCTTATGCCCTTCTGCTTATGCCCTTCTGTACATTGTGTGCATGTATCATATGTTGTTCCCTGACTTGTCTCATGTTTGATGTAGGACACTGCATGTCAACGTTTTGTCTCCACGCAACGCAACATTCCTCGGACATGCTACACTGACAGCTGACCGTGCAGACGTGGTGATGGATGCAGTTCCTGGACATCTGCAGCCTCCACTGGGGCCCCTTGTGCCCTTGCCTGACTCGGAGTTTCCCCATCAGACCACTGCTGTACCTTTCAGGTAGGTTCCACCTTCGATCATCTGGGACATACACCACATGCAGATGCTGCACTTGGCCTGTTAGTATCAACATGCCTTTCTGTGGTATCTCTTTCCACCACCACTGCAGGACATGCTGTGAACCTCTGGGATGCCTGTGTGACATGGGCATTTACATGACCATGTTGAGATGGTGTCCTGTTCTGCAGGGCCATCTCCTGCTGTGGTCCATGTGCACTGTGCAGTGTGTTGTGGCCATGTCATGTTGTGATATCTACGCATTCATGATGCACATATTGTGATATCACTGTCTCCTTTGTATATGACAGATCTATTATGGTCTTCTTTTACAGGGTTAGTATCTGACAAACTAATGTATCAGAGCCTCTGTATGGTGCTCACGACAGTATACAGTGTATCTTCTGCTGACTCAAATTAGCGATGAACGCAGAAACGTCTTTTGAGAGCTAAGCACTGGTTTCATATTATTACAAAATGTTTGAAGCATTACACTCTAAAATAGCTTTAAAGTCTGGAAGGGGGTGGTTGCCTCAAATCAGGGTCGTTGATGTGAAAAGGCGCTTGTCCATTTGACAGAGACAAAGGTCAATGGTAGCCTATCATTGCTGAAACCTTGCGACCACTCTGATTTACATATGAAGAATTGTCAGTGGAAAATGACAATTTGAGTCAGCAGAGGGTACACTGTATACTTTAGTGAGCACCATACAGAGGTTTTGAAACATTAGACTGTCTTCATTCTGACCTGATGGTGGGGGTTGGTTGTGTCATTCCCTTACCTTATTTCTACCCCTTTTCACACAGGACATAGACAACATACTTGACACATCTACTACATCTGGAGACCCCATCAGTCATATTTGTTTGGACACGGCACCTCTGTGATACTGTCCCTGGGTGTTGTTGCCACTGGGAGATGGACCTCTGCGAGTTGGACACAGGCCTTTGTTGGAACTCATTGTTGGCCTGCTACTTCGACTGTCACTGGGGGGACTGACACACCGTCAATGCCATAAACTGTATGGGTGTTTCGTTGATTGCAGCTGGGGGGAACACCTTTGCATTGTTGTGGAACATTGGTACATCACTGGTGACTTTGCATGGTCCCTGTTGGCTTTGCATGCTTCATCCTGTGTCTGTGGGATGTTGGGGATGATGACTTCTGTACATACGCTGGGGGTGCACTCACAGCATACGTTTTATCATGAAGACGAGGGCAGAGTGTAGGGCTGTCAGTAGGGGTGTGCTGCACTGGAGGTGGATGCCTGCTTGGGCACGATGTTTTCAGGGGTGGTTGTGCAGGGAGCTGGGGGATGAGGGGTGGTGGGTCACCACGGGGTCCCTGCATCTGGATCCCTGCACAGGGGGTCTGTCATGGGTTTGGTAAGGGGTTGGGGGGCGCTTTTCTGTGACAAGACAGGGGGGTGGTGCACCCATGACTAGCATGGCACATGGTTGGATGCAGGGGGCAGGCTACTGCGGTATCAATGGGATGCAATTGGACAATGCGTGGCCGTACTGGCGGTGTGTTGATGGTGGGTGGGGTGGGTGTCACTGGTGTTGTAGGGGAGGGGGCGGGTGCTAGCTACAACCTGGCTGTGTTACGTGGAGTGGGGTGGGGTCCATTGTTGGCACGGATTGCAACCTGGGGACAATGTGCGAGTTACAGAGTTATCCACAGACACCGGCAATGGTGGGTGGGGCAGGGATGTGTAACGATAATGAATGGAAGGTACAGTCGTGGCCATGTCCACTTTCTGGCTTTGGTGAGCCATCCGGGCAACACTGTCATCATGACAGGCGTCACTCGTGGTTTGTTTAGCCAGGGAGGGACCAGGTGTGTGTAGATGGCTCTGTGGGCCATCAGTATCTACCTGGTACAGCCAGCCATGGGTGCTGATAGCAACACTGGGGGACTGTATATGGCGGTAAGCACGGGTATCCATGCATGGTCAGTTGCGTACGACACCCGGGTGCATGCCTGTGGGTGCGGGGGTAGGTGGTGTTGGGGCTTTTCTGGGCCTCCCCTAACTTTCCTTGGGGATTGCCTATGTTTTGTTTTGGCTGTTTGTGTTCGACCCCAACATACATCTACAGGACTTTGGTTTATGTGTTACTGACACCATGGGCGCATAGGATTTGTTTTATTGAGGTTTTGCCAGGTCTGTCACAACACGCTTTGCTTTGGTAAGGTATAGATTTCATTTGCAATCCATGGTATGACATACGAAGCACCTGGCTTAGGCATACTCAGTGCTGGCGATGGCGGACAGCTTCACCCCACTGGGATTGGCTATGTCTATGCATCATGAAATCCTCTCCCTGTTTATCTCCACATCTTTCTATTTGATTTCTTTCATTCTTCTTCTGCATTATTGTTGATATACATTTTGATTCCCGATAGGTCACACTGTAGCATCCTGTCTCCACTTTTGGCTGTTAAATCCTGTTCTCACACACTGTGTGCTGACCTGCGATTTATGTTTCCTGCAAATAAACTGTGGATAATGATGTATGTCATCTTTGGGTATGTTTTCCTTTGTTCATTCTAGAGGCCCATGTTAGCCATGTGATAGCCTTTCATTGGCTGTATGGTATTCTGAGATACTCATTGTGTACGCTCTCTGGGACAGGGTCGGGGCTCGTTTCATTGCTCAATCTTTGCTGGATTTTCATTTTGAGTGTGATGAAGTCAGTGCGAGCTGCCCCTTGGGCCTTAGTTGTAGACGTTAACACAAGCGGCATTCACCATGTACTGACTGTAACTGTGGGGACTCATTTTTATCCCCACAGTGTGAAGGTGTTGCTGATGTGTATCATGTCTGGGTATGGTTACATCACATATTTTATTCCCACTACATTCATCCCTGACACGCGTACCACACCTGCACAGTGGGGATGTTGGCCTACTGGTTCAGACACAGTACCTCTGACCAGGGGTCCATGGGTTTGATCCCACAGTGGGGTTATTTGTTAGGGCTGTCTGTGGCATTCTCTTTTTTAAATTTAAATTGGTGCTGCCAGCAACAACACCCTCACAGTGCTGTCTCCTTATGGTGCTTCATCAGGAGCCCTATATAGCACCCTACAAAGGGCCCTATAGGGTGGCCCATAGGGGACATTATAGGGTGCCTTGGCAGACAGTGCACTTTATAATGTGACCTCTGGAGTGGCTTATGGGTGCCTTGTGCGGCACCTTAGGTTACGGACCTGTGAGGGTATATTTGCTGGCAGCACTATTTGAGATTACTGAACAAAATGCCTTCGATAGCACTGATTTAAGGTACAGGGTAACGTCTCAGCCAGCTTTACTCATTAGACCCACAGAGGGTTTGAACTCATGAACCCTACACCATTAGTCAGTGTATTAACCATTGTGCTATAGCTATGGCTACCTTACTAGGCACCTTTTCATGCACCTTATGGGGCACCCTGTTGGGCTACTGTCTGTAGCTACTCTGTGGCAGTGACACACACGGTCAGTTCCCCCTACCTGGTCAGGGTGCTGTGGGGGTGTATACCCCATCTGGTGTTCATCTATAGACTGCTGATCTGCATGTGCAGTATGCCATGGGTATGGGTGCAGGTGCATTGACCCAGATCCTGGCCACCACAGCAGACAGTTTGTGTGGTGACCTGACGTCTTTCAGGAACCAGCCAGGGATTTGCTAGTGGCACTAGTGATATGGCCTACTACTTACTTCACTGCCTGTGGAGCCAGAGGTCATGGGTTTGAACCCACAGTGGTGTTCTTTGGTGGGGCTGTCTGAGGCATTTTCATTTTTTACTTTACATTGGAGCTGCCAGCAACACCACCCTCACAGTGCTGTCTCCTTATGGTACCTCATCGGGCACCCTATAACATGCCCTATGAGGCACCCTGTACTGCGCCCTGTGGGGTGCCCCATGGGAGACATTATAGGGTGCCTTGGCGGACAGTGCACATTATACTGTAGCCTCTGGTGTGCCTTGTAGGGTGCCTTATGCGACACCTTAGGTTATGGCCCTGTGAGGGTGTGTTTGTTGGCAGCACTAATTAAAATTAGGAAACAAACTGCTTCAGACAACACTGCTTTAGTGTAAAAGGTGATGTCTCAGCCAGCTTTTATCATTATACCCACAGGGGGATTGAATTCACAACCCCTGCACCATCAGTCAGCGTATTAACCATTGTGCTAGAGCTCTTGACACCTTTCTAAACACCTTATCAACTGCCTTATGGGCGCCGTACAGGGCGCCTTGCGTGGCACTCTGCACGGTGTTTTTTACCCATCGTTCAGCTATAGCGCCTGGTAATGCGTGTTATCAGTAACGATGTACCGCCCATGTCCTTATTTGGGATTTCTGTCTCTACTGCGGATCCTAACGCAAATCACACTAACGCAGTTTAGTAAACATACCCCTAAGTGTCAGCAATGCACAGCATAGTCAGGGAGCCCAATAAAAAGTGATAGTAGTGCTCTATTTTCAGCAACAGCATAGTGCCCAAGTATGAAAGGCCACTATGGCGATGGTGCAAATGAGGCATAGGGGGCTGCAGGTGGGACATGTAGCGGGGGCAGCTGTGGCACAGGGTAGACTAGGCTGGCGCCTAGGTGGCACATAGGAACATAGAAACCGGAAATCAGCATGACAGCAGCTGACAAAGGCCAAACAAAATCCACCTACATCTACCTGCTTCACCTGAGTTAACAGTTGCCAGGGCACTGACCTAACATCCCCCAGTCAACCCTCCCCCAAGTGGAAGGGACATACTATTGGTAGGTGGTGATGGGGGGGATGTGAGGATGCTCATGTATGCCTCCTGCCCCAGACCCCACTCCCTAGGCGACCACCTACCCACACAGTGGATGGCCTGGGACTGCGCACTACCAGCACCGACAGCATATGGTCATGTCAGCATGGGGGGGGGGGTGGCCGTGCTGGAGGGGGAAGTGGCACCTGACTGCAGTGGACCTAGTCCATGACCTGTACCAGTACATGGTGTGCAGTGCAACATAAAAGGTCTGGCTGAGGAAAAGTACAGATAGCCCCAGGGACTACAATTCATGTGTGGTGCAGTATACCCAGCCAGGGTGTCCAGAAACAGAGGGTCACAGGTTCAAGTCCCAGCTGTGGTTCCTGCAGAGCCTGTCCTCATATTTTACCCTACAATGCAGATACAACAGCAACATGTGCAAAGCCCAAAGCAGCGGTGAACAGGGGTACAAACACCCACTCACACAGGCTCCACAATCCAAAGATGCATGGAGAGTCAGGCTGTTGGCCCCGGCATTGAGCTGCAGTTATCACCAGAGCACTACTACTTCCTCCTGCACAATTTAGCAATGTCGGCACTGTGATCAGGATCAGTGTGGCGGGCAAGGTTGCCAACCACCCCTACTGTATCTTTGCACAATGCTGCAATAGGAGTGTGTGTGTATGTGTATATGATCTATCCATTGTTCTGTGGCTGCCCATCCCTCTCTGGGCCCAAAATGTCCCACTGTTACCACTGTTAGCCTGAATATGTGCATAATGAGGAGCAAAGTGTTGTGGGTATGGCCCGGACAGGGCGGATTGGCCAGGATACATCTTCACAGGGTGGGGGGCAATGGCTGGGACACTGTAGTGCCCAACCATCGCTTGCATGGACAGGGTGGCCACAGCATGTCAAGCTGGGAGGGCACTCACTCTAACCGAGCAGTGACCATGGCATGTCTAGGTTCCCACATAGCGCTCCACGCTATCTGCCTCTAGTGATACTTTTGTGATCCCAGTGCTGAGCCCCTAATTGCTGAGATGCCTGCATGTTGCACATAATTTCTCTGTGAGCATGCACAATGGGCTGGTTAGTGGACTGTCTGCAGTTAGACTGTGCATGGATGGAACGCCCATAAGGTGCTGTCTGCTGGTGACAGGCAGACAGTGGTGTGAGGCAGTTCGGGTTTTCCAGAACTAACCCCAACATTACTGCTGGTCTGCCACTGCCCCAGCCACAAGTATGGCTCTGGCCCACCAACCCTGGAGGGCTGCCTTATACCAACAGAACAAATATTGCTTCAAGGGGACTGGGGCACCTGTCCCTTACCTTACAAAAAGGGTGATGTGAGCCCCTTTGGGGTATTAGTGTTTACCACTTCAACCTATAAAAGCACTGCTGCACAAACCTCATGCAAGTCTGGAAACCCCTCTGCCCTGATAACAGGTGCCCATGTCAGCCAGACCCTCACATGAGATACACACTAAGCTGGGTGGTTTCTGATCCCAGAGGGCCACATGCGACTGCAGGATACAGATGGACACCAAACTACCTTCAGTTACACTGCAAGGAACACCTGTCACACAGAGGCGGTGATGGGGATGTACAGCAGGACCTATCTCTAGTACCCCATGTACTGCGGACCTAGTGCTGGGCACCCATCCTATCCCTCAGGGGGAACACAGAATCTGCACAATGGCATGGTCTGTAGCTACACTGTGTCATTATCACGCGCTGTCAGTTCATCTTTCCAAGCTGAGGTACCGGAGAGGTGCAGACCCCATTTGCTGATCAGCTGTAGACAGCTATTCAGCATGTGCATTGCATCATGGGTACTGGTGGGGTTAGCCTATCCTGGCACTCAGAGCAGACAGTTTGTGCAGTGACCTTCAGTCCATCTGTACCCAGCCATTGCTGTGACATACACCACAGAGGTATAGCTTACTGGTTAATACAATGCCATTTTCAGCAGTGTTCATGGGTTCAATTCCTCATTGTTTCTTCCTCTCATGCCTGTCCTACTCAAGTAGTGTGCATGCCTATAACAGTCATATTTTTTCAGATTTGTGCTGCCAGCCCATAGTACCCTCGCCACAATTTCCAACATTCCCTCGGTCCGTCTATCTGCGTCTGTCAGCTGTGTAGAGTCCTGTCTGCCTGTGCAGGCTGTCACCCTATATCCTGCACTGCTACCCTTTCCTGCATTGCACCTCTTCATGCTTGCCTCACCTGTGCCTGGTCTGCATGGCACCACCACTCCTCTGTCCACCCATCATTGTAACTATCCTGCCACCTCCACCTCCACTGGGGGACACGTATTCCCAACGTCTGCCACCGACTGTCTTTCCAGTACTTTACATTGCCAACACCCTGTGCGGTGGTACAGTTGCCCCCACCATGTTTGTCATCAGTACTGGCAGCCACATGGGATGCCCGCAGATATGGCAGGTCCAACGGCTCCCAGCTCTCCCTCCTTCACTCACCTGTTCATTGCCTTTCCTCGGTGCTCTATCTAGTGTTAGGGCTACATCTGTCTCTGTTCCTCACAGGTCATGCTTGTCATCCTGAGACACCTTGCAGCCTTTAGTGAACTTTAACCTAGGGCACCGTAACCTTGTTAAGCCACCTTAACCTATGGTTCCATAGCCCAGGGTGCCTTCTATGGTGCCTTGTCCAGGGGTGCCTAATACGGCACTTAGCCTAAGGAACCCTATAGGGCACCTTATGAGGCACCTTACAAGGCACCTTACAGGGCACCTTACAAGGCACCTTACAAGGCACCTTATAAGGCATTACCACAGTTTAGTAAACATACCCTTAGGTGTCTAAAAAATAAGATAGGAGAGTTAGAATATATAGCTCTAAATGAGAGGTTAGATATGTTTGGTATCTCAGAAACCTGGTGGAAGGAGGACAACCAATGGGACACTGTGATAGCTGGGTACAAACTATATCGTAATGATAGAGTAGATCAAATTGGTGGAGGTGTTGCACTCTGTTAGAGAGGGCATTGAGATGGAGGCTGGCCGAGGGGAGGCTAGATGGCGGCAGGAAGTGGAGCCAGTGCAGCAGCTCTGTAGTGATCGGGTACTAAGCCTGCCTGTGTGATCTCCGTGCTCATTCTGCGATGGGGCAGAGGAAAAGGAACAGGCCGACCTATCCTTGGGTGTGGCATCGTGTCCCACTGCTGGCCATAAGACCTTGGATCTTTGCAGGTTTGTTGCTGCTGGCCCTGGAGCGGAGGTTGTCTCGGCATTGCTGGGCTCATCGGGGGTGTTTCTGTCCCCAGAGCAGCGGGCCCCCCCATCTTACTCAGATGCTTATCATCACCCGATGCAGTGCTTCCCCCTGGCTTACCGAAGAGTATGCTGGTGCAGGGAAGTGAAGAGGGCTCTTTGGTGTTTCCAGCTTTGTCCTCCGGTTCCCTGCTGCAGTCGGCTGGGGCTCCTGCAGTTGGTTTAACTTTTCCCGTGGCTGAGCAACAGCTGGTGGAGACTGGAGGAGTGCATCTCACAGATATATGGAGTCTTGTTAAACCCACTGTTATCACTTTGGATACGCTATGGGATGCCATAGCGTCTTTGACTTCTTCCTTAGCTGCTGTTCTGTGAATACTGAACTTTCAAGTTTGAAAATGAATATTTCTGAGGTGTCCCAGGTCCAGGAGCAGCAGGCAGGTTCTATTTTTCAACTTAAAGAAGACTTCGGTCACCTTCAGGAGGCTCATGTGGCCCTAATTAAGGACAGGACTTTATTGGCCAGGAAGATGGAACATCTGGAAGATCAAGCCTGGAGGAATAACCTACAGTTTTTGAACTTTCCGAAATCTCCTGTCTTGTCTCGCCTGGAAATGGTGAGGAAATACTTCTTTGAAGTGCTTAAGAGCCCACAGGAGCATTTGCCTCCCTGACTAGGGTTCAGTACCTGTCCTTGGGTGTTGGTGATCTCGCCAGAGGACCAGGCCTGTCGAAGGGGTCCTTAAGGTCTGGGAACTTAACTGGGTTTCTGGAAAGTTTCCTGGAAATGATTACTGAAAGAACTATCCTGCTTGTTACTCTTGCATTAGAATTGGATAAGACTTTGATTCTTCGTTCTTAATTTAGGAATTTCAGGGAGCAATTCTTGGGCTCTCAGGTTCACATTTTTCCTGACTTGTCTAGGGCTACCCTGGTCTGGAGGAAGGAGTTCATGGCCTACCGGTCCAGGACCTCCTCCTTGGGGGCCTCTTTTTTGTTAAAATTTCCTTCTTGTTGTTATATTTCTTATCAAGGTAAAATTTGTCTTTTCTTTAAGCCCAAGCAACTCCTGGAATTCCTTATTGCTAAGGAAGATACTGAAGTCGCTGTGACTTCCCGTAAGGCTGATGTATGTTTCTACCTGCCTTTAGTTTAGAGTTTTTCTTATTCATGGCAAGGACTTGATTAGGTTTGTAATTGGGGATCTTGCTTTAGTTAGTTTTCTTGGAGCCTCCTCATCTTTATTTTTTTATGTGTGGCCTTATATTATGGTATATATTTTTCCTATAAGATATTCTTGATTGTTTTTCTATTCCATGTTTTTCTTTGGTTTATTCATGTGAATGCTTGGGTGTTCATTTATAAATGCAAATAAAAATAAAATATATAAAAAAAAGAGAGGGCATTGAGTCACACAGAATTGAAGTTTTGTAGGAAACAAAATATGCTGTAGAATTTCTATGGATAGAAATTCCACATAAAAAGAGGAAGGCAATGGCAGTGGGGGTGTACTACTGACTGCTTGGCCATAATGAACAGATGGATGATGAAAGGCTGAAATAAATCAGGGAAGCTAACAAAAGCTACAACACAGTAATAATAATGGGTGATTTCAATTACCTGGGTATCGACTGGGTCAGTGTCACAGCAGAACATGTTAGGTAGATAAGGTTTTTAGATGAAATAAATGCCTGCTTCTTGGACGAACTGATTCATGAACCAACAAGAGGGGAAACTATTTTGGACCTAGTTCCTAGTGGCAAGCAGGATCTGGTGCAAGATGTAAAGGTGCTGGGGCCACTTGGCAATAGTGATCATAACATGATCTCATTTGATTTAATAAATAAAAGAAGGACAGCAAGGAAATCCACCATACTGCCTTTTAACTTTCAAAAGGGAGACTATGATAAAATGAGGAATCTAGTTAAGAAAAGGCTAAAAGTAGCAGCCGCAAAGGTTAAAGATTTGCATAAAGCATGGGCATTGTTTAAAAGTACTATCTTGGAAGCCCAGAAAAGATATATTCCACGTTGTAAGAAAGGTGGAAGGAAGGCCAAAGAACTGCCCATTTGGTTTAACACTAGAAGCCCCAAAGTGCATCAATTGACGCAAATGCATCTTCGAAGTTGTATACCAGCGCCACTGCTAGAACCATGTCAGTCATGTTCCATGACTTTGTTAGCAAGGTCAAGATGTTCAAATATGGGCATCGAAAATTAATGACAACTGCACCACCTAGCGGGAAAATGAATTTATACCTAGAAGCCCCAAAGCACGTCAATTGACGCACTCAGTTGTCTTGGATGCGTCAATTGACGTACTTTGCGGCTTCTAGGTATAAATTCATGTTCCCACTAGGTGGCACATCTCAATCACTGTTTACAGTTTTACTCAAACATTATAAACAATAAACACATGATGACATCATGTAATGATGTCACATACTGCACGTATTTAACAAATAAGTAACCGCATTAATTCACATCTGCATTTCATGCTAAACGCAGATGTCATGATAATGCATCAATTGACGCACTTTGGGGTTTCTAGGTAAAATTCCTTTTGGGGCTTCTAGTATTAAAGCATCTTTCAAGAAATGGAAAAAGGAGCCAAATGATGAAAATGGGAAAAAATATAAGCATTGGCAAGTTAGATGCAAAGCATTGATAAGGCAGGCAAAGAGAGAATTTGAAAATTAGCTAGCCATGGAAGCAAAAATGTATAATAAAAGCTTTCTCAAGTACATTTGTAGCATAAAACCTGCGAGAGAGACAGATGGACCATTGGATGATAGAGGGGTAAAAGGGGAGCTAAGTGAGGACACTTAGCACCCCTAGCGCCCCATAACAGATAGACTGAATTAATTTTTTGCTTTGCTCTTTCCTGAAGAAGATGTAGGGAATTTACTCATGCATGAAAAAGTATATAAAGGTGATGTATTAGAAACATTTAAAGAAAAATTGATAAACCGGGAAGCTGTATTACAACAATTGCCTTGTCAATGCCTTGCATCTAACTTGATAAATTGAAGAGTAGTAAATCACCTGGACCAGATGGTATACATCCGAGGGTATTGAAAGAACTGAGATTGCAGACCTACAATTAGTAATCTGTGAACTATCATTAAAATCATCTGTAGAACCTAAAGAGTGGAGAAATGATAATTACACTTACCTGGTAACTGTAGTTCCTTGAGTGACAACAGTTCAGTCCTCTACCTCTGGGTTGTCAATCTCCTCCTGCAGCTTGGAGACTGGTATGTCAGAATCATGACATCACTGGATATATCCTGCCGGACACTCCCATCAGTCCCAGTGTGAACTATTTAACAAAGCAGACTCAAAGGAGCAACAAATAAGTAGCTACAATCATAATAATTTAAACAGAACCATTGCCTTAACTAATAAAACCTTTCTTACACTCTTCCCCACTAAGCTATGAAACAGCGGAAGAAAATAGTGCCAGGAAAACAATGCGTAATTAAACTTACCAATAATTCCTGTGATTGCGCCACCGACCTGTTACCCTCCAACACACCCGAGTGGGATTGAGGACTGAACTGTCGTCACTCAAGGAACTACAATTACCAGGTAAGTGTAAGTATCATTTCCTTATCGTTCCTCCAGTTCAGTCCTCTACCTCTGGGATGTACCAGAGCAGTAATCAGTGGGAGGGACCCTTCAAGCCAGCATGTAATACCGCCGATTCGAAACGGGCATTACTCGCTGCCGCCACGTCCAGACGGTAATGCTTACTGAAAGTATGCAAGGACGACCACGTCACCGCCCTACAAATGTCTCCTGGTGGAACCAAGCCGTGTTCCACCCAAGAAGATGCTTGCCTCTAGTAGAATGAGCTCACAACCCCACCGGTACCACTCGACCTTGAAGGAGATAGGCGGAAACAATCACCTCCCGAATCCATCTTGCAATGGAAGCCTTCGCCACCGCTTCCCCTTTGCGCACTCCTCCGAACAACACGAACAACTGATCTGACTTGCAAAATAGCTTCGTCACCTGCAAATACTGCCTCAATGCCCTCTTCACATCCAAACGGCGCAAACTATAATCGGGGTCGCCGCCTTCTAGCGCATGTAACACTGGCAAGGAGACCGTCTGATTCAAATTTATTTTATTTATTTATTTATTTTACATCTTTTCTATACCGCCACTTCCAGCGATCAGTGGCGGTTTACAGGTAAACAAAGTTTAATAATAGCATGCTATTATTTTACATGGAACAGGTTCAGAACTATTTTACATAGAACAGGATTAGAACTATTTTTACAATAGAACAGGTTTTAGAACAGTGAACAGTATAACAGAGGAACTATTATATTATGTAGAATGGATTTAGAGAAATAACATTCAACTATTAAAATTACAACTCAATAATACAATGAGGAAAACAATGGAACAATGGAAGGGCGAAACTACTTTAGGGAGAAAGGATGGAACTGGCTGCAGTACCACCTTTTCTCTAGAAAATGACAAAAATGGCTCCCTGCACGACAAGGCCTGTAACTCCGAGATACGCCTGGCCGAACAGATGGCCACCAGAAATAGTCTTCAACGTCAAGTCCTTTACCAAAGCCCGGTGCAGCGGCTCAAAGGGAGGTTTGGATAATGCTGCCAACACCAAATTGAGACCCCAAGGCGGAACCAACACTCTACATGACGGGCACAACTTAGCCACCGCCTTGAGAAAGCGCAACACATCCGCATGCGCGCCTAGACCAACTCCCTGAATCTTGCCACGATAACATGAGAGAGCTGCCAGCTGCACTCACAAGGTACTAGCAGCAAGGCCTTTATCAAAACCGTCCTGCAAAAAGCTCAAAATCAACGGGATGGACACCGTCGCCGCCCAAAGTTGTCAGCGTGAACACCAATCCTCAAATATACGCCAGATCCTAACATACACCAGAGAGGTGGACCGTTTCCTAGCTTTAAGCAACGTAGCCACGACCGCCGGCGAATAGCCTCTCTTCCTCAATCTGGCCCTTTCAAGGGCCATACCATAAGCGAGAATCGATCCACATGTGGCATGAAGAGAGGCCCCTGTAACAATAGGTCCGCCCTGGTCGGTAACCGCAGGGCTCCCCGTCCAGGAGCCGCACTAGGTCTGCGTACCACGGGCGCCTTGGCCAATCGGGTGCCACCAGTAGCACCCTCCCGGGGTGAGCCTTGATTCGCTGAATCACCCGGCCAATTAACGCCCATGGAGGAAATACATACAGAAGGCCGGAGGACAGCCATTGATGCAACTGCGCATCTATGCCTTCCGACATCCTTTCGCGCCTTCTACTGAAGAAATGGCTGACCTTTGCGGACTGGAAGGTCGCCATTAGATCCATTATGGCACTCCCCCAACGGCAAACTATTTGAGCAAAGATGTCCGGATGCAGCTCCCACTCCCCCGTATCCACTCGGACCCTGCTGAGAAAATTGGCCATCACATTGTCCTTCCTGGCGATGTGCGCCGCTGAAATCGCCAACAGCCAACTCTCTACCCAGGCAAACAACAAGCCCGCCTTTTCCTCCATGGCCGCACTCCCCATGCCGCCCTGGCGATTGACATAGGCGACTGCCTCCGAGTTGTCGGATAACACTCGGACTGCTCGACCTGTCACCAATGTCTCGAACGCTTACAGAGCCCTGAAAATCGCTCGGAGCTCCAGACGATTGATCGACCAAGAACTCTCCAGCAGAGATCACACCCCCTGCGCAAACCTGCTCTCGCAGTGGGCTCCCCAGCCCCCGAGACTGGCGTCCGTCAACAACGGAAGCCACTCCGGCTGCTCCAACGGCCTCCCTGCCGCTAAGGACATGGGAAGCAACCACCACCGCAGAGACTGTCTGACTTTGAAGGGACATGGCAGCCGCTTGCCCAAAGAATCCATCTGGTGTGACCAACGATGAAGAAGAGACCTCTGCAGCGGTCGCATATGGACTTTGGCCCACAGAACCGTCTCCAGTGTCGCCACCATGGTCCCCAGCACGCGGAGGTAATCCCATGCCGAGGGTGCCGGGGTGGCCCGGAAAGAACGCACCAGCTGCCTGAGGCTTCAAGCTCGCTTCTCTGGTAAAAACACCCTGCCATTCTTTGTGTCGAACCGGACCCCCAGGTACTCCAGGTTCTGAGACAATTCTAAACTGCTTTTGGCTGGGTTGACCACCCAACCTAGACTCTGGAGAAACCGCACTACTTTGTTTGTCACCTGAACACTCTCTTCCTCGGACTTCGCATGAATTAGTCAATCGTCGAGATACAGATGTACCAATATTCCTTCTCTGCGCAACGACGACGTCACCACCACCATGATTTTGGTGAAAGTTTGCAGCACGGTTGCTAATCCGAAGGGCAATGCTTGAAACTGGTAGTGTCCCCAAGGAAAGGTGAACCGTAGAAACCTTTGATGAGTTGACTGAATGGGAATATGCAAGTATGCTTCGGTGAGGTCTAGCGATGTCAAGTACTCCCCTTGCCGCACTGCCACAATGACGGACCGCAAAGTCTCCATCCGGAAATGCGGCACTCGTAGACAATGATTTACGCCCTTGTGATCCAAAATGGGCCGCAGTGCATCGCCCTTCTTTGGCCCCATGAAATAAATGGAGTATCGACCCATGCCGTATTCGACCTCTGGCACTTCTACGGCCGCTCGCATTTGCATGAGCCGCCGCAAAGTAGTGCGAATCGCCACAGTCTTCTTTAGACCCCTGCAAGGAGACATGATGAACGAATCCCATATGGGCCGCGAAAACTCCAGTGAGTATCCCTGATGAACTATCTCCAACAACCATTGGTTGGACGTGATTTGGGTCCAAGCAGGCAGAAACTCTCGAAGCCTCCTGCCAGTCGCCGTTTCGTCCACCTGGACCTGCCTCACCTCATTGTGGTTTTCGTGTCGCTGAAGCAGAGCCAGCGGAGAAACCTCTATTTGCTCCTCAAAAGCCCCGAAAGCCTTGGCCCCGCGAGGAAGCCCGTCCTCTCTGGAAGCCTCCGAAACGCGACACGCGAAACCTGCGGAAATCCCGAAACTGCCCACGAAAGCCCAGCCCGGCCTTCCCCTGTTTCGGCTTATCTTCTGGCAGTCTGACACTTTTGGTATCTCCGAGATCCTTCACCAATTTCTCCAGGTCTTCTCCAAAGAGCAATTGCCCCTTAAAGGGCAACTTACCCAGGCGGGACTTAGACGAACTATAGCTATCAGCAGCCCAATTTCGCAACCACACCGACCTGCGGGCTGCCACTACGGACACCGTACTATTAGTGAGAGCTCTGATCAAATCATAATGGACATCCGCTAGATACACCGTCCCGGAATCCAGGCCGCCGAGCTTTCTGAGCTCCTCCTGGTCCAGGTGAGGTGAAAGGCGCAGCCGCTGAACCCAACGCAGGCATGCCTGTGCTACCCAAGTGCCACAAATGGACGCTTGCAAGGATAACGCATCCGCCTCAAATACCTGCTTTAGCAAACTCTCGACCTTACGGTCCTGTGCATCCTTCAATGCCGCCCCGCCTTCCACCGGAATAGTGGTCTTTTTTGTCACTGCTGCCACCGCAGCATCCACCCGGGGCAACCTAAACCTCTCCTTATCCTTGTCGGCCAGAGGATAAAGCCTATTCATGGTACGCATTCCTCTGAGCCCTGCCTCCAGCTTGTCCCATTCGTCTTGGATCATTCTGTTGACCACTCTGTGTACCGGAAACACCACCTGCGTTTGCCTTACTGCTTGAATAACCAGATCCTCCACCTCCTCTTCACTAATGGATGGAGTCGCTAAATTCAACATTTGCAAAGACTCAGTGATTAGCGCTGTGAGCTCCTCTCTCTGAAAGACTCGTATGATCTTGGCTTGATCCTCAGGCTCCGGGATCTCTCCTTCCTCCAGATCTTCCGACTCCTCTTCATGCTCCCAGTCAGGAACATCAACTTCCCTCCAGTCATTCTCCGTGGCCGACAGGGCTTGCGTTCGAGTTCTCTTAGGCGCCGAGGGCCCCATCATTCTCCCCTCAGCTACGTCCACCTGCTGAGAAAGGGCCGGTAGAGGCCACGGTCCTGGCAACTTGCCCTGCTGCTGCAAGCAAAAGGCCTGGTGCATCAGTAAGATGAAATCCAGGCAAAACTCTCCAAGATCTGAGGTCCTCGCGCTGACAGGGGCCCTGACGGTCCCGCTGCCTCTCCCAATGCGGACCCCTGCCCGGCACACTGCGACGACTCAAGTACCGGCCCCCCCGACGCCCCTTGTGCCTCCGGGGGCCCTTTGGTATCTATTTGTTATTCTACGGTGGAAGAAAGAGCTGCACAATCGCGGCAAATCTCGGAATCGGCCACCGTGCCTCTCCGGGTGCCGCACACCACACAATGTGGCCGCGCTGCCATCAGACTCACAAAGATATAGTCCCCTTGATCTTCCCGCAGTTCTGAGGCTTGGAGCAAAGAACCTCAGAAGAACTATTCTATTCTTTTTATTCTTTTTTTTTAAATATTTGAATGTCAAAAGAAGCCCATAAAATTAAAGCCTTGCACACTTTAAATTCGGAGCCTATTCTCCTGCCAAATGAACCTGCTCAGTGCGCGGAGGAACCCCCTCCCTCAGGAATTCACTCAGCACCGCAATTAAAAGAAACCAAATAAAACAAAAGAAATAAACCAAACTATTAAATAAAATCGCTTTGAGGAGAGCACTCTAAACGCACAAAAACCAAATAAAAGTAAGCTTTTTCTTTTGCCTTTTTGTTACTGCTGCTCTGGACACATGCTCCCCCCGCTGCCCGGCAGCCACGCGGCTCTCTCGTACTGCTGCAAAATGGCCACCTGAGCAGATAAGGCGGTATAGAAATCCAATTAAATAAACAAATAAATAAATAAAACACACCGGCGAGGAACGCTAGTGCCCGGCCTGGCTGCCACTGCCGAGACAGACTGTACCAGCTCACTCCCCCGGTCAGATCTGCACCTCTGGAGGCTGTCTCCCGTGCCACACAGCACTCTGAAGAGCCCCAAGAGTGCCGCTGGCAAACTACTCACTGTGCTCACAGTTGTTTTCAGCGTTCTCCAGCTGGTCCACCACAGTAGCGTCTCTGCTAGCTCTGTGGTCCCGGCGGAGTGAAATGGCCCGAGAGGGAGCTCTCCCCCGACAAGTCAGGGAGGAGAGGGACCCCGGAGACAGAAGGATGCTATGGCCTGAGGCAAAAGCAACTGCTAGGCAGGGAGCAGTAAAGAAAGGTCTGATCCCTCGTTATACCCTTTTCTTTTCTTTTTTTTTTTTAAAGTGCAGTGTCCAAAAAGAAAGATAAAGCAAAATCCCAAGAAAGCAAACCAAAACTAATCTACTCTACAACACTATGCTCCTTATCCATTCCTCTAGTGAGCCCAACTAGGCTCACGATGTCCTCCTGCTGCCTGGAGACTGGTCACACTGGGACTGATGGGAGTGTCCGGCAGGATATATGCAGTGATGTCATGATTCTGACATACCAGTCTCCAAGCTGCAGGAGGAGATTGACAACCCAGAGGTAGAGGACTGAACTGGAGGAACGATAAGGAATGGCCAATGTAACACCACTAGACAAGGACAACCCAGCAGCCTACAGACCCATCTCAAGTATACCCCTACTGGCAAAGATTATAGAAAAAGTGGTACAGCACCAAATCCAGGACCACATTGATGCACATGCCCCACTGGACATCCACCAACACGGTTTCCGCCCAAACCATGGAGTCGAAACACTCCTGTTACACCTCTTCAACGACATAATCCAAATCATATACAACCTCAAGAGAGGAGCACTTATGATACTTAGGGGCATGTTTACTAAACTCCGAAATTGTGCGGGGCCCCGTTAGTGTGCCTGTGCCATATAAGGAGTGGGCGGTTCAGGCAGAAAAAAGAAAAAAAAACGGGAGAAAGCGACCGTACTTGTGCGCATCGCGCAACTGTGCGGGGTCCGTGTTAGCGCGTGGGAAGGCTAAGCGTCGCGCTGCTGGACACACAAGCAAACAGAGCCATAGTACAACGGTGAAGACACTGAGCAATGGTGCAGCGGCCATGGGTTCGAACCCCCACTGGGCGCAATGAACAAGGCTGGCTGAGGCAGTACCTATTATGGGGAGGATTGTTTTAGGAGGGAGCCTAATTTTGTGCAGCAGAAGGCGGCGCGCCGATGTGCAAGTACAGGAACAGAGCCACAGCACAATGGTTTTGATACTGACCAATGGTGCAGGGGCCATGGGTTCAATCCCCCAAGGTGCCCAATGAAGAAGGCTCACAGAGGCATTATGTATTATGGGGATGAGTGCTGTAGGGGGCAGGTTAATATTTTTTATCTCAGTTAACACTACTAGCAAACGCACTCACAAAGCGTGTTAACATAAGGCGGCCCATAAGGCACATGTTAACGTTCACTGTCCGGCAAGGCACCCTAGAATGTCCCCTATAGGGCCCCATATATGTTGCGGTACAGGGTAATGTATAGTGCACCTTATATGGACGGCAACCATAAGGTGCCCTATAGGGCGCCCTATAAAGCACCCTCAGAGGCAACTTATGGGTACAGTACGCTGAGGGTGTTGTTGCTGGCAACAACATATGTACATGACAGTTAAAAAAAACATTGGACAACCCTCTAAAAGAACCCCACTGTGGGTTTGAACCCATGACCTCTGGCTTCACAGGCAGTGACATAACCATTGGGCTACAGCTGCCAGCAAGCCCCTGGCCGGCTGCAGAGAGCCGTCACGTCACCACACAGACAGTCTTCTGTGGGAACCAGGATAGGGTTAGGCCACCCATACCCATGATGCACTGCACATGCAAATAAGCTGACCACAGATGAACACAAGATGGGGAATGCACCCCAACAGCTCCCCGACCTGGTAGGGGGAGGTGTCCGTGTGCACCCACACAGCACCTCGGCCTGGTAGGGGGGTACTGACCGGGTGTGTTACTGGCACAGAGTAGCTACACACCGTCACATCGTGCGGGTACAGTGCTGACCCTGAGGGTGCGGTGATGCGCCCAGGACCAGGTCCACAACACCTGCCATGGCTGACAGAGGCCATGCCAGAGCTCCAAAGCAGTAGTAGTCTGGGAGATAGGTAGTTCCTGCAGAAACACCCTGGATTACTCTGTCTGTGTCAGTCAGGGGAACCCCTTATGGACCCCTAGGTGGGCTATGTACCACCATTCCTCCCCCCCCCCCCCCCCTAGGCTGTGTGTGAAAAACAGGATCCCCTATCAACAGATCCACATTCTACCACCCTGCAATGGTGGCAGTAGAATGGACCATCAACCCCTGTCCTGCTGGGGAACAGACACCCTACAGGGCATCCAAAGCAGCCCTATACACATCCATAACACAATATCAGACAGACATTAGGCCAGGATATGCTAAGCTGCACCCCACCACTATCTGATATTCTCCTGCAGCAGGCCTTCAGCCGCTGCATGGCGCTCCATCAAGACATATACCAGCTGAGAACAGTCTGCTAGTTAGTCCTGGTGGAAATGCATGCACCCAGAACTGGGATGGCAGCGCACACAAGCAGATAAGTCAGTGACTGGGCCCCACAAGGAAACCCATACATATCACATGAGAGAAATACTATGTAGCACTATGGGGGTGCCTAGCCATGCTGGCATCACAGCACAGTCAGGGTGGAGTGTGCCCCCAGCAGCACATACAGAGGTCACCCTGTCTGTGTAGGTGGTGTCCGGCCACTACAATGTCCCTGCCAGTGCCCTATGCCCTGTGCAGATGCATCCTGGCCAGCACACCCTGTCTGAGCTATACCCATGGTACTTTGCTGCTCATTATGCACATTGTCAGGCCAATACTGGCAGCAGTGCTGGCAGTGTGGGCTGTGGAAGGTGTTTGCAGCCAACACACACTGTATAGATAGACACACACTCCCACACGTATGCCAGCATTGTGCCACTATAGAGGGGTTTATCAGCCTTGCCCACCACACCAGTCATGGGCACAGTACAGGTATGGATATGCTATGCAGTACTGTTGTGGGTCACTCCCCAGGGTGGTAAACACTGTCAGAGACCAGACCTGAAGCACGCACCGCAGACATCAGACAGCTTTTTATGTTGGAGATCAAAGAGCCAAATGTGCTTTAAGTAGGACAGTCTACCTGCCAGTACACATAGCAAACGTTTGAGAGCTGTCCACCGCAAACCCAGGTGTAGGGTGGCATTGCTAAGGTATGCAGGTGCTAGTATTGGGAGATGCACGCAGGGCCCAATGTCCTGCCTCTCCAGGAGGCATTGGCCAATGGGGCCTGGGGGTGTGGGCATGTTCGCCTCTGTTGGATGTTGCTTTACGGCAGAGTTTCCCAACTCCAGTCCTGGGTTGCCTACCACTGTTCGGGTTTCCCTGCTGTCCCTCATGAGTATGCATGAGCTACATCTACATGCCATGGGGGTGGTGCATAGATATGCAGCACAGGCATTTGTATTAGCGGCAGCAAGGAGCCTGAATGGTGTGTGGTCCTCCAGGACTGCATTTGGGAGACTCTGCTCTAGGCAATGCCCCTGTTCATGGTGTCTGTGATCGGTGTGCGAAAAGATAGGCGTAATACCAATGCGTATGTCCCCAGCAATCCTGGTTTGTCCGTACTATCACGGTTTAGTTGTGTTAAAAATATGTGGACAGGATTGGCAGTAGCCCCATCTGGGCTTTGAACTTGTGACCTTCTATTGTTGCATACACTGTCTGTGTGCACTGCACCACTGTGTTGCCACAGATTGACTGGATTCTGTGGGAAGTCCATGACTGTACATCCGACAGGGCCTGTCTGTTGCAGTGGACAGTGCCAGCCTGCACATGGATAGGCCACTGTCTTCGGTGGCTAGCAGCCACTGCCCCCCCCCCCCCACCACCTGTCCCCTTACGCCAACATGCTGGCATGTCCTTATCTTGGTAAAAGCATATAGCCTGATTGAGTTGTGGCACTCCCGGACTGCATTTGGGGGACTTGGCTGTAGGTAATGCCCATTGTCATGTTGTGTGAGCGGTGTAGGGTAAAATATGGGTGTTTGCACCATGCTTCTGTACTCTGCAATATAGGGGTGTCGTTAATATCTCTGTTTAGTGGTGGGTAAAATGTGGGAACTGGGCTGGTAGGTGCCATAGCTGGGATTTGAACCTGTGACTCTCTGGTCTTATAGGTACTGGCTCTGTCTGCAGCACCACACTATAGCCACAGAGACAGTGCAGTCCCTGGAGATAGGAAACCTGATCAAAAGAGTAGGGAGCCCTGCTCTGCACATTTTTACTGTGGGCTCATTCACCGTGTCTGGCGACAAAAGTGCAAATAAAACCCGCAAATTGCCGCGGAAAATGGGGAAAAAATATAACCAAGCTGGCCAACAGTGATATTAATGGGCACACATAAAAAGACACACCCAGGAGAGCTCCACAGAAAGGAAATGATTTTTGGAAGGGTCTCCGCTCCGTAGACCCTTCCAACATTCATTTCTTTTTTTTGTAGATTTCCTGGGTGTGTTTTTTATTTTTGCCCATTGCTAGCACTATTGCCCAGCTGAATTATGATTTTTAAACATTTTCTTGGTGGTCATTTTGGGTTTTATTTGCACTTTTGTTCTGTGCACATGTATCACACTGCTCACGTTTTGTGGGTTTCCCCGGTTTTGCTGTACATTGCTGACAGAAATGGATTCTCTTCCCTTTAAATGCCCTCTACCGAGAGTGTTTCACTCGCGGTATTTTTGCTTTGAAATTCGGCCCCGATAATGTGCGGGGAGCCTCTCCCCTCCCCTTCCCCGCCCATTAACCCCGTCTCTCCGCCCCTCGGGAGCCTTCCTCCGCCCTCCGTTAGCCTTTCCACTCATTTATCGGACATTTGCGGGCCCGTACTCGTGCGGGGCCCGTTAGTGTGTTGTGCACCTGTGCGGGGGTTCATCGCACGTGTGCGGGGTGCTTAAGAGCACTTAAGTGCTCCTTTTAGTGTGCTATTGTGCGGCGCGCAATTGTGCGGTTTTTAGTAAACATGCCCCTAAGACATCTCATCAGTGTTCGACACAGTGGACCACAGAATCCTGCTAGCAAGACTACAGAGAATTGGACTACACAGCACCACCCTGAAGTGGTTCAACTCATACCTAACGGACAGACAGTTCCAGGTCAAGATTGGCCCCAACACCTCCCGACCCTTAAAAATCAAGCAAGGCATCCCACAAGGCTCTGCTCTATCAGCACTTTTATTCAACCTCTACATTCAACCAATCTGCAATATCATGAAGGAACACAAAATACAATACACAATCTATGCCGAAGACATCATGATATATACACCAGTCAACCTCGACAATCCGGACTACTCCATGATAACAGACTGTCTCAAACACATGTCCTTCTGGTTTCAGGACAACAACCTGACCATAAACTACAATAAGATGGAGTCACTACTCATCACCCGAAACACCAGCTACATTCCTCCTCCCTCCATCAAGGTCAACAGCATAACAATACCCATAAAACCGGAAGTGAAATACCTTGGAGTAACTCTTGACAAAGAACTAAACCTACAGTCCCACATAAGCAGAACCACTAAAAATGTATACCTCAAGATGAAACTAATCAGATGCCTCAAACCCCTCCTCACTCAAGAACATTTCCGCACAGTCTGTCAAGCTCTAATAACTCCCATCTTAGACTTTTGCAACCCAATCTACCTTGGCCTAACCAAGCAGACTCTCAGGCCACTGAAAATGGCGCAAAACACAGCAGCATGCATAATATCCGGCTCTTCAAGACAAGACCACATCACCCCCATCCTAAAAGTCCTCCACTGGCTCCCAATCAGCTACCACATCAGGTACAAGACAGTCCTAAACATATTCAAAATCAAACACCGGACTTCAGCACTCAGCCTACAACCACTCATACAACCAGACACCAGCACAAGACCAAGGAGGAGAGGCACCTCTGACACCATCAACACACCAAAAGTCTTCACAAAGGCTTGTAAGTACACCACAAGTAGAGCTCTATCAATGGCAGCACCTGCAATATGGAACGCCCTCCCTGATGAACTACGATCGACAGAAGATATTAAGGAATTTCGAAAACAACTCAAGACAACGCTCTTCATGGTGTAATAGTAATAGTGCCCGACAGCCCTTGGACTAATACCGGCCCCCCACCCTTTATCACTCATATACATAACAATGCAATGTAGCTCTTTCTGTAAATAGCGCACCCTTTATCACTCCTGTTCATAACAATGTAATGTAGCTCATGCTGTAAATAGCCCACAACGAATCAACGCTAACTTACACACACACACATACACTGTATAACATTGCATGATAACACAAATGTCAATATAATTTGATTGGTTGCTGTGTACACCACCTTGATTAAAGGAGAAGGTGGGATATAAGTCCTGTTAAATAAATAAAATAAATTTAAAAAGGGTTCCGGGGTGATCCGGGAAACTACAGACCAGTGAGTATGATGTCAGTACCAGGCAAAATGGTAGAAACCATTATAAAGAATAAAATTGCTGATCGTGTATATAGTCATAGTTTAATAGGAGAAAGCCAAAATGGATTTAGCCAAGGAAAGTCTTGTCTTATTTGTTATATTTTTTTGAAGGTGTGAATAAACAGGTAGGCAAAAGTGAACCAGTTGATATAAGGGTATTTTTACTAAATGGTGGTAAGGTGGCGATAAAGGTGTTATCGAGTATTAACAGCATCAAAAAAGGCTCTGGGCAGTTAGGGGCGTTCTGGCGGTAAGGGTGCAATTGGCCACGTAATGTGTGCTAACAGGACATTGGACGTTAGGGTGTGAAGCATGCATCTTAATGACCAAAAATGGCTGTAACGTTATTGCTGGATAAGGGAGCCCCAGCAAAATCCAATGTAAAGATGATGAATGGAAGGGTAGGTGGGATCATGCTGGACATCATAGATGGTAATGGGGATGGACGGATACCCTTATGAGGAGAGGCTAAAAAGGTTAGGGCTCTTCAACCTGGAGAAGAGACGACTGAGGGGAGATATGATAGAGGGCTATAAATTAAAGACTGAGTGGAACGAGTAAATGTAGATCAATTATTTATTTATTTATTTATTTAACAGTTATTTATATACCGCTCTTTCCCATGTTTCAAGTGCGGTTTACATGTAACAGTAGGTTAATTGGTATGAGATATACCAGGACATTTTACATAGAACAGATAATTATAAATTACAAGGAAAATTGTAACATTACAAGTATAACATATTAGAACATATATACATTGCTAGTTAAATTATTAATCATCATGTAAATGAGTGTGTAGTATGGTTAAATTAGTGTATTAGTGTCGTTTATTTTTGAAAATAGGGTATATAATATTAAAAATAAATGTTAGCCTGTATCCCTTTGAGAATTCTGTTTTGGGAGTGTATTATAGTGTAATGTAAATAAGTGAGTTTTTAATTTTTTTTTAAATTCTTTTATGTCAGACAGTAGGCGAATGTTGTCAGGTAAATTGTTCCAGAGTATTGGAGCAGAGTGTGAGAAAGCTCTCTTATTGGTTTGTTTTCTGGCTTTTGTAAAATCTTTTGGTATTGTTAAAGTATTTATGTTTCTGCTCCTTTGAGATCGTTTATCAATGTCAATGTTAATCAGTGTATTTAGTGCAGATGGTGCAAGTTTATTTATAAGTTTAAATGTAGTGACAAGAATTTTATATTTGATTCGGGAGTAAATTGGTAGCCAATGAAGTTCAGCTAAAATTGGTGTAATATGTTCAAGTGGGCTTATATTCATAATCGTTCTAGCAGCTAAGTTCTGAGTTATTTGTATCTTTTTAATATTTTGTTTCGAAATACCATTAAGTATTGTATTTGCAAAATCGAAATGTGGGGTAATAATAGCATGAATTATGTTAATAAAATCTTGTAGAAGAATCAAAGGTCTTAGTTGTTTTAGTGTTTTGAGTTTGTAATGTATATTTTTAGTTAAATATTTTATATGTGAATCCATATTTAGATTATTGTCAAGTATCACACCTAAATATTTTACTTCTTTTTTTATATTAATTTCATGAGTATCTAGTGTAATCGTGTTTGGGGGTATATATGTTTGATTTTTAGTGATAAATAAAATATCTGTTTTAGTAAAGTTGATAAGTAGATTTTGTTCTTTGAGCCACTCAGTTAGTTCATTAAAACATTCTGTTATTTTTTGGAGAGGTGGGTGTGGGATTTCAAATGGGAGGTAGAACATTATATCATCGGCGTAAATATGATAAAAGACATTGTGGCGTTTAAAGATGTTACAAACTGGTTGTAAGTAAATGTTAAATAATAGTGCAGATAAAGCAGATCCCTGCGGAAGACCTTGAGTTTGTTTGAAGGTGTTAGATATTTGGGTGTGGATTCTTACATTTTGGGTTCTGTTTGATAGATAGGATTTGAACCAATTATAAACAGTAGATGTTATACCAATTTTTTGAAGTCTGTTTAACATTGTTAAGTGATCAACACTGTCAAAGGCAGCTGATATGTCAAGGAAAACAAGAATAAAGGCTTGTTTAGTATTATCAATACCTCTTAATATTGTGTCATAAAGGATCGTTAGTAAGGTTTCTACTCCATGGAAGGGTCTAAAGCCATATTGATGTTCATCAAGAATGTTTAATGTGTCAATAAAATCTTGTAGTTGAATTTGTACAATTTTTTCAATAAGTTTAGCCATAAAAGGAATACTTGATATAGGTCTGTAAGATTTTGGGGATAGTTTATCTAATGTGTTATTTTTAAGTATAGGACGTATTTGAACATGTTTGAGGGATGGTGGTAAATAGCCTTTTTGCAAGGATAGATTCACTAAAGGTAGAATGAAAGAAGAGAGTATTGGGAATTGTTTATGCCATCAAGATGTAGAACAACTAGGGCAGCGTTTTTCAACCACTGTGCCGCGGCACACTAGTGTGCCGTGAGATATTGTCTGGTGTGCCGTGGGAAAAATTCCAATTTCATCCGTAACATGTGGCCTCGGCTCACAAATTAGGGTTGCCAACCGGCCGGTTTTCAGCCGGCCTGGCCGGTTTTTCCATGGCCAGGCCAGCTGCCAGCACAGTTGTAAAACCGGCCATTGAAAAGCCGGTTTTTTGCTCTGGCCGCAAGATCAGGAGCGGCCAGAGCAAAAAAACGGCTTTTGTGCCGAAGACCGCGGCGCGAACGCGATCGCGATTCCCTATAGCAGTGCAGCCGCTGGTTCTGCTTTGTACAGAGCAGTGGCTGCACTACACTTACATTGAAAAGTAAAGAAAAACTGTGCCAGGAGCCCTCCGATCATGCAGAGCCCGAGGAAGTGATGTCATGGGGGCGGGCTCCTCACAGGCTGTCTTTCCTTTTCAAATTAACTTTAGCTGCAATAAAGTTAATTTGAAAAGGAAAGACAGCCTGTGAGGAGCCCGCCCCCATGAGATCACTTCCTCGGGCTCTGCGATGACCGGAGGGCTCCTGACACAGTTTCTCTTTACTTTTCAATGTAAGTGTAGTGCAGCCGCTGCTCTGTACAAAGCAGAAGCAGCGGCTTGGGCAGAGGGGGGGGGGGGTGTGTGTGAGTGAACCAGCAAGGGGGGGGGGAGTGTGAGTGAACCAGCAAGGGGGGGGGGAGTGTGAGTGAACCAGCAGTGGAGGGGGGGGTGGTGTGAGTGAACCAGCAAGGGGGGGGGGCGATGGTGTGAGTGAACCAGCAGGGGAGGGGGGTAAGTGAGTGAGTGACCCAGCAGGAGGGGTGAGTAAGTGACAGGGGGGTGGGTGAGTGAACCAGCAGTGGAGGGGGGGGGTGGTGTGAGTGAACCAGCAGGGGAGGGGGGTTGGTGTGAACCAGCAGGGGAGGGGGGTTGGTGTGAGTGTTTGATTCCTATTCAAGAGAATTACTTTATATATAGTCAATATAGGCACAGAGGTAAATTTTTTTAACATTTTCTAATGGTGGTGTGCCTCGTGATTTTTTTCATGAAAAAAGTGTGCCTTTGCACAAAAAAGGTTGAAAAACACTGAACTAGGGGACATACACTGAAACTACAGTGTAACCCATTGCAGACTAATTAGAAAAATATTTTTACAGTCAATGTATCATCACATTCTGGAATTCATTACCGGAGAATGTAGTAAAAGCTGTTAGTATAGCAGGGTTTCCCTGGGGAAAGGTCCATAAACCATTATTAAAGAGGACCTGTGAAATCCACCGCTTGCCCCAGTACAGGCATTGTGGAATCTGTGTATCTTTTGGGGAAACTGCTAGGTACTTGTGACCTAGATTGGCCACTGTTGGACACAGGATACTGGGCTTGATAGACCTTGGTCTGACCATGAATGGTATAACTTATGATCTTTACCATGTTCTCTGTAAACCGCCCCTGATCTCTGGAAGGGGCGGTATAGAAAAGCGCACAATTAAATAAATAAATAAATCGTATGTTCTTATGTGCCACATGGGCAGCTACCTGGTCCACCTTGTGCTTCAGAACTCCCCACTACATGACACACGTGCCACCTTCTTTGCCCCATTTGTACCATCAACCTAGTGCCCTTTCATACTTTCACACTATGTTGTTGCTGCTAATGGAGCACTACTATCAATGTCTGGGGCTAACTTGTGTGTGGATCACATTGCAGACAGAGAAATAAGCTCTCTCTCCTTCAAATACACCCTTTCCGCAAGGTTTTACTTGGCATTAGGGTTCCCAGCGTTAAAGGGCTTTTAAACACATTGCGCAACTGGCATTAAGGGAGCACACATCGTTGACGCCCACTCTCCACCCTGTTAATGCTCAATCTCCGCCTACTGTGCCCTTAACGGTGCTGGAGCATTTAATGCTCAGTAATGCGTTGTTTTTTTTGCAGTGTTAAGGGTGCAAGTGTGCAGATAACGGGCATTAATAGCACACATGCTCCCTTACCATCATTTAGTAAACATACCCGAGTGTATCTGGATTTTCAGAAAGTCTTTGACAGGTCCCCCATAAGAGACTCTTGGAGAAATTAAAAAGTCATGGGATTCGAGGCAGTGTAGTGTTGTGGATCAGGAAATGGTTAAAAGATAGAAAGCACAGAGTAGGGCTAAATGGCCAATTTTCTCAATGGAGAAAAGTAAATGGAGTACTGCAGGGATCTGTGCTGGGCCCACAGCTTTTAAAGATCTTCATAAATGGCCTGGAAATGGGCATAATGAGTGAGGTGATCCAATTTGCAGGTGACACAAAATTATTCAAAGTTGTTAAAACACAAGAGGATTGTGAAAAATTGCAAGAGAACTTTGATAAATTGGAAGACTTGATAAATTGGAAGCCAAATGGCATATGAAATTTAATGTGGACAAGTGCAAAGTTATGCGCCAAGGAAAGAACAGCCCAAACTATGCTGCAAGGTTCCACATTAGGAACCATCATCCAGGAAAAAGATTCACGCATCATTGTGGATAATATATTGAAACCCTCCACCCAATTTGCAGTGGCGGCCAAGAAAGCAAATAGAATTCTAGGAATCATAAGGAAAGAAATGGAGAATAAAACAAAGGATATTATATTGCCTCTATATTGTTCCATGGTTCGACCGCATCTTAAATATTGTGTGCAATTCTAGTTTCCATATCTTATAGTGGAATTAGAAAAGATACAGAGAAAAAAACCCAAAATGGTAAAGGGGATGGAAGGATACCCCTATGAGGAAAGGCTTAAAGATTAGGGCTCTTCAACTTGGAAAAGAGGCCCACATGAAGCAAGAAATGTGAGGAGTCCCACTGTATCCCTGATTACATCACTTGCCTGAGGGAACTGTACACATTTTAGCCTATGGGTATTACAAAGTATGATAGGGATTCAGGCAACTGAACCTTTCCCCAAGCAGCACTAACAATGACTCACAACGCCTGCCTACGGAGAGCAAAGCTGCATGCATTCAACAGCCCAAAAGATTCTCAGAAATACGTATGATTTGTTAAGCAACATCATCATATACCCCACTGCATAAAACGTTGCAGAGGTGAGACATGAAAGAGATCTATAAATTAATGAATGGAGTGGAACAGGTTAACATAAATCAGGTGTTTATGACATCAAAAAGTAGAAAGACTAGGGGACATGCAATGAAGCTACAATGTAACCCATTTAAGACTAATAAGAGAAAATATTTTTTTCACTCAACGCGTAATGAAACTCTGGACTTTGTTACCGGAGGATGTAGTAAAAGCGGTTAGTATAGCTGGGTTTAAAAAAGTTCCTGAGGAAAGGCCCATAAACAATTATTTATTTTATTTAACATTTCTTATATATCACCTTTGATGATATCAATGTGGTTTACATTGAACAGGGCATTATAACTTGAAGATAGCTGTTTTACAGGGAACATGGGCAATGGAGGGTTAAGTGGTTTGCCCAAGATCACACTGAGCACTTGTGGGACTAGAAACTCCAGTCTTTCTGGCCTGATGTTGCTGTTTTCTAGTAGGATTTGAACCCCTGACCTTCTGGGTGGGTGGAGGTAACTTGCCCCAACCACTAGGCCATTCCTAGGATTGGGGAAATTGCTGCTTACCCCAGGATGAACATTATGGAATGTATGCGCCTTTTTGAAACCTACCAAGTACTTGTGACCTACATTGGCTACTGTTGGAAACAGGATACTGTTCTTGATGGACCATGGTTTGACCCAATAAGGCATTTCTTATGTTCTTATGTTCAAAAATATGGGGGTGGCAGCAGTGAGAGGAGGCACCTAGAAGTGCCTTCTGAAATTGATGTTTCTTCTCCAAAAAATGAATGTTCCCATAACTGGTTCTGGAGTAGGGTTGCCAACTGGCTCCAGATGCGCCCGACAGACTTGATCCAGTCCTGGGTTTACCCCATTGCATGCAGTGACTTGTAGTTTTCCATTTCTTATGGAGTGCAATGGAGAAATCAGAACTACATATCCCTGCATGCAATGGGGTAAACCCAGGACTGGATTGACCCTGTCGGGCGCATCTGGAGCCAGTTGGCAACCCTATTCTGGAGGCGGGCCCATACAGATTGCAAGGCCAGATATGTTCATAATTGTAGACCATTTAAGAAATATTGATGACCCCAAGAGGTAGAATGATGAGTAGAATCATTAAGGCCCATTTGATCGAGCATAAGTCTTGATTGTCCAGTCAATTCCTATTGACACCTCTTGTTCAAACACATTCATGGCATGATATGCAGTGGTTTATCATTGATCCATTGTCTCCTTCAGTGTCAGGCAACAGAGATCTGTTCTTAGCACATTTAGAACGCTGGATTTTCAGATTGAATAGTTTGCAACCGCATGGTCTTAATGAAAGAACTGAATGGTTTTCTGTGTTGTGATGACCTCATCATGCTTAATACATTTGATTCTGCAGGTTTATATAAAGACCAAGAAGTGTGGGAGTGAGTCTCACAGAACCACCATTACTCTCCAGTCCCACTGTACTGTTCTCCTGAAGCAGCCATTAGAAATTGCATTGGTGTTACTAAGTTTATGCAGAGCTCCTTATTTTGATTGAGCTAGGTAGTTTTTTATATGCATTTAAAAACTAAAAAATATACGAACTTAGTTTGATAAGGACCAATGAAAGAGACTGAATGGGGATAGTTCTGTACCCATAGCCTTGCATACTGCTAAGTAAGGCAGGGACACCCCAACTGAGGTCCTTATCAATTTGCCTATTTTTATAAATATACACATGAAAAAAAGCTTTTTGGTATTTGTGCAGTGACGTTCTTTACATTGAAGTAATTACTTGTAAGATTCAAATAGTGGTATCTCTTTCTGCGATGGACATGTGAGTGAGCACCGCCTTTGGAGTTCAGTTTTATTAGTGTCAGCATTTGATGAAGCAGAGTCATTCTGCACCGAGAGGCGCTGGAGCCATAGTCCATTTACTTTACATTTCAGGCCCACATGAAGCAAGAAATGTGAGGAGTCCCACTGTATCCCTGATTACATCACTTGCCTGAGGGAACTGTACACATTTTAGCCTATGGGTATTACAAAGTATGATAGGGATTCAGGCAACTGAACCTTACCCCAAGCAGCACTAACAATGACTCACAACGCCTGCCTACAGAGAGCAAAGCTGCATGCATTCAACAGCCCAAAAGATTCTCAGAAATACATATGATTTGTTAAGCAACATCATCATATACCCCACTACATAAAATGTTGCAGAGTACCCTGCCCCCTAAAGGGCTCTAGTGCAGGTGGGTAGTCATTCAATGCCACATATGCAGTTTTTGCGGCAGCAAGTTCAGAACACTATGTACTGAAAATTCTGTTTACTGAAAGAAACCATAAAGAATATATTCTTTTTTTTTTGTTTGTTATGCTGCTTGTTTTTTTTTGATGTGAAAAGTCTTTATGTAAGAACACACAAAAGAAAACAAGCAAACCCTGGTCTAGTTTATAGGGAGCAGATTAAAGGGTAGAATGTAATAAGTACATTGTATCAGCAGGTGGTCAGGGAAGAAGAATGTAATGTAAAGAAATTGCTCTGTTCTAAGAGGAAAACATGTATTTAACCTAAAGGGTCTGTTTCCTTTAGATGGGAAATTTCACTGCATTTTTAGCACCTTCCTGACAATGCAGCATCCCTAATGCACTCTGTTAACAAACACAGATGAAAACAATAAATATCTCAGCTGCCTGGATACTGTAATTGTTGCTTATTTCCTCCATAAATTTTCCACACTTTTCTAAGCAATGTGTAGTAGGCGAGATCGTCAATCTTCTTGCATATTTTATGCAGTTCCCCAGCAGCTTAGATCTCTAAAGTGTATGGTAATGCCTTTGGGGTTTTTTTTTTCCCCTGGTTGACTTTTTTTAAAAATTGAGCAATACTCATAAATTCCTGGGCAGTTTAGTTTAAAAAAAAAAATTCCCACATGATTTTTGATGATTAGTGAAGCATTACCCAGGGTTTCAGCTTCACTGATATAATTACTCAATTTAGGAAATTATAATTTTTAACTTAGACATTTGCTAAGAAAAAAAAAAGATACTAAGAGGCATGTTTACTAAAGTGTACTGAAGATGGGCACCTTAGCATGCGATAAGTGCAAAATATTAGTGTGGGAGGAGTGTTTGACCTGTGCTAACTGTGGGCATTCCTGGCACATTCCCATGCAGTTAGCATGGTGCAGATGACCTTGCCGTGTGATACTGGAAGCAATGTTCCCTCTAATTTTCTGTGGGCTGTGTGCGCATAAAATATCAGCTGTGTGCAGCTTTTGAAAGAAGGTTAAATTTTTGTGCGCCACATAACGACACTCGGAGTTATCTACTTTAAAATTTGACTACACGTCAGAATACAGTATGTACACCACATTGATTTCAATCAAATTAAATGAAAATAGACGATTACTAAATGAAGCGGGAAATTTCTAGTAATTACAATCATAACTTTTAACTTTTAAGACGTCTGTGTTGTTTTCTATCAGAATCAGAGCCGTAATTTTTGTGCGCTCTGTTGTAAAGTATGTGCGCTCGCTCGGCGAGGTGTGTGCGCGCGCACACGCGCCCAGCTTAGAGGGAACAGTGACTGGAAGCCACACTTAACCCGTGCTAACTACAGTAATCATGATTAGCATGCACTAGTGATGCCATGCTAATCACCATACACAGTCAATGCCCACTTTCTGCCACAAATCCACCCAGTCTCCACCCCATCACGTGCTAAGTGGTTGGCAAGGGAATTTTACTGCACTAGCATTTTTAACATCTAGTAATATTTACCATGGTCATAGGCTAACCGACTACTGTGGGTTTTAACATGTGGTATTCGTTAACCACACTTTAACCACACTTTTAGCATGTGGTATACGTTAACTACACTTTAGTAAACATGTCCCTTTATTATATATATATATTTAATGAAAGTGAAGTTGGCAAGAAATATATCTCCAATTGTCTACAAAATTGTTTCATATTGCTATATACCAACATTAAGCTGCTGATGCATTAAAACTCATAGTAGGAAAAGGTTTAAGCATGTACTCTGTAAAATGTTAACATGCATGCTAAAACAGGACTTGGCATGCTATGCAATAAATTTTACCAAGGGCACATCAAGAGGCCCTTTTACTAAATGCCACTAACCAGTTAATGGGCACTGTAGTGAGCGGTGACTGGCCACAGTGAACACTAACACACAGGCATGCCAAACTATTGGCTGCTAAAATGTTAACTTGCATGCTAATATGGACAGTGGGTGGGTTAGAGATGGAATGTGGGCATGATGAACACATTAACGTACGAGTGCAGTTAACATGGCACATAGCATGGATTCACCCAATGGCTACTATTCTTAGTGATCACCAGACTTGATTATTGCAATGTCATACTGGCAGGCCTTCCCCAGTACCAGCTAAAATGCCTACAATTCCTTCAGAATACAGCCGCCTGCATTGCCACCTATGCTAGCCATCTGGAACTTCACTGGCTCCCACTCCGTTTCAGAATTCACTATAAATTTCTAAAACAGGTTCACAAGGTCCTCAACACTTCTACACCCCCCAACCCCCCAATATCTGCCTGATCTTATCCATCTTCACACTTCCTATCATCGGTTTCGATCCATACATGTAAAGCCTGTTCATACCACCACCCTCGCAAGCCCGTCTGGAACTCACTCTAAACTCTGCTTTCTTTTTTCTTGGTCCTGCCCTTTGGAACTCCCTACCTTCCACACTTCACCTGGAGTCATCATACCAAAGGTTCAAGACACAACTGAAGATTCATCTGTTCCACTTGGCTTTTGACCTCTCATACCTGGCCCCACACTGACCCCCCTGCTGCTTCTCACCCTCTTAGCTCTCCTGACATGACTGCCTCTTCTCTGACCTGTCAATAAATGGCGTTCCTTTCTACCTCCTATTTTTCTGACTCTGCAGCAGTTATTCTTGTTGTATACTGCCCTGATACTACTGTCTGGGTGGTATATCAAATGAAAGAATCAAGATAAAGATAAACAGGCCGATGCAGAAAGCAAGCGCTAGACCCTTGCTGTAGTGATCTTTTACGTTCCTGACGACACACACTTTTAACGTGCGATGCAGGAAGGATAGGGTATGCAAATGACCTCTGCATTAACCGTGCACATGCAAATGAGTCAATGCAGCATTAAACTGGGAGAGCAAACCAAACACATGTGCACAAGAGGTCTGTGCTAGTTTGGCTTGCTCTCCTAGCACCACATGGCTAATTTGCATGCATTTTGATGGCATCGGAGACAATACTGTTGGGGGGCGGCTGTGCCTCCAGGGATTCTTGTTTTGTCGGGCACTGGGCCCCAACAGTGTTTTGATGGCATCAGAGGCTTTTCCAGATGCCTGATCATCTGAGGAGATGATGATCTAGGCATCGGGGAAAGCATCCATTGCCATCAGAAACCTCTAACGTCTACTCAGACCCTGCAATAAAAATTTTGATGCTATGGCTGGTTGCAAAATCCTCTATGCCTGTCTCTGCATCAGCATAGCCATGATTTGCATACGAGACCAATTGATTATAATACATTTAAATAATTAAACATTCATTTAAATAGATTTAAATATGCATGGTGCTAGCTGGGCGCTAGTTTTTCTGTTGGCATTTATGTCTGTTTTCTGCATTTAAAGGATCATAAAATGTGCTTAAACATGGTGTTAGGGGCTTGTAAAGCCCGTGCTAGCTTTCTGCATTGGCCCAAAAGATAGCTTTTAGGTGCACCCATGTTATTCTGCCGCTTATAACAGTACCCAGTCATGTGTTAGCTGCCGGGACCATATCAATCACACCTCCAACAGCTAACGTGAAGGATTTGCATTTAATGTGTGTTGGTAATGCTTATTAAGTGCCAAACTTAGCAGTATTTATTAAAAAGACCCCTAAATCTTACTTTCAATAACATCATCATGGGATTAGCATGGATATTAGCACCAAAAAAATGTAAGATTCACACTGATACAAAATCCCCTCTGCTAACTGGCCTGAAGTAAAAGAGCCATTTAGTGTCAGAGGGGAGGGGGTTCAATCCCCCCATGTCCAGATCAAGATCAGAACCCTTCCCCTGCACCAACACCCCTTCTCCCATATCGTAATGCACCCCTTTCTCAAACACACCCAAACACCCTCTCCTAGACCATTATCAATTTCCCCTCTGACCCCAAGATTACTGGATCACCACAGCTCCTCTAGAACATCATGAACCCTCCAACCCAAACCACTGTAGTGCACCGGCACATCATGAAATTGCCGCCATGTTTGTTGTTCCAAATGAGGAAGTGCATGTGAGAAAGCTCTTCAGGTGTAATGCTATACTCGCTGATGCAGCTAGAGAGAGACACTGACAGCAGTGGAGTGCATGTTGCATGTGTATCTTAGAATGGACTTAAATGCGCCATCAGGGCCTGTGCGAGGAGATGAAGTGCCCTAAGCACCCCCCTGCTCCAGCTCCCACTCCCTCCCTGGTCTCCATTGCTGCTGTTTGATTTCCACCCCCTCTGACACCTGATGCCAAATTTCTTTTTGCAGGATGGCATAAGTGGCTTCCGCCCACATAAAAAAAAGAAGCTGGCATTGGGCATCAGAGGAGGCAGAAGCCAAACAGACTCTCAGAGCCAAATTTATAAGGTAAATGCTGTGGGGATGCTTTAGGCTCTTGCTGTCTCTGCAGGTCGTGGAGAGGGGGAGCAACAGGCCGCCCTTGGACCATGATGCTCTAGGCAGCTGCCTAATTCACCTGATGGTCACACCAGCTCTGTGCACTGGATAAGCATATTTACTCTGTCTGAAATTGCAATAGGCATATTATGCATGATTTTTTATGACCCATGATGTTAAGAAGGTAAGAAGCTGTTGCTACGACTGGATACTGCCTGAGATCTTTTTCCTTCTATTTCAGTTTTATGTTTACTGCAGTTTGGTTGTGCTGAATGAAGATTTGGATATGCACCATTGAATAGATAGAAGGAATTTCTATTTGGTATTAGTGCCTTTTTGCTATAAACAAGCCCTTGGTAAAATGAATGAGAAGCGAGCATACTTTTTACCATGCACATATTAAAGCCTTCTTTGCATATAGTATTTTCATTTACACGCAAAAGCTGCCAGTTCTAGTCTGTTCCTGGTAATATCTCTTCAGACTGTTTAATGTATACAATAAAACCTGTACATTGCACACTGTTTTTGGAACACACAAAAGGCATAATTAACTTTATTACCTAGGCCCCAATGAAATGTAACCCCACACTTTCTGGGGGCACTTTTCGAAAGCAAGGGAGACAACTTGATACCAATTGTTAGTCCTGATTCCGCCCTCTAATTCCTGACATGAATTCTTCAACAGGAGGAACTGAATTTAACTCTTCACGCACATGATGGTGTTTCAAAACAAAGTCATTGCTGAAAATTTTTCAACATAGATCAGACTGCAAGTGAAACAACTTCTATATTAGATTTCAAAGTACAGAACTGCAGAAGTCATGGGTCGACACATTAAGCCAGGACAATTGCTGTTGACATCATTAAAATTAGCCAGATTGGTGCATTTTCCAAGAAGGGTGCAGAAAGAAGATGTGGATGTCTGTCCTTCCCTGAAACAATGTAATTATTAATGGTTCACCAGGAAGTGCCATAAGTCTGAGAATTCTCTGATCAATGACTTCCTTGTTCCAGGGGCCCTGAAGAGGGTACTCTGGTTTTCAGTTGCTGGACCAGGGATGGCGTAACTCAGGGATTGTCTAGTGATGAGGGTCCCTGTCTCAGGGGGGCTCAAGGCAAAGGCTCCAAAGTACTGAGCTAGGGGTGGCCTATCTCAGGGTGCCCTGGCTCAAGGTGCCTGACTCAGAGCAGCAGGGCCCTGGTTTAGAGAATTCCATGCCAGGAGGTCCCTGAACAAAAGAGTCACCATAGTTAAAAGGGAAGTCATTAGCCATTTTTCTTTTTTTTTTTTTACATTTTTCTTTCATTTTAGTTTGAAATCTTTATCTTTATCTTTATTCGGCATTTGATATACCACCCTAGACTTGAGGGCATCAGAGCGGTTTACAATTTCAAAAGGCTGTATCAGAAAAGGAAAGAAACACCATAAATTAGACAGGACAGCTAATGTAGACAAGGACAGCAGGCACAGACAGAGGCAGGAAGTCCATTAGGAACCAGAGGGTGGGAGGTCAAAAGCAAGTTGAAATAAGTGAGTTTGAAGCAGGGATTTGAACTGAGAGAATGAGAGTTCAGAGTGCAGGGTGGATGGTAAGGAGTTCCATAGGGCAGGGCCCAAGAAGAAAAAGGCAGAGTGTCATGTCTGTTCCAGGTGTGCCCCTGAGAAACCAAGGGGAGTGCTAGAAACAGAGGAAATTGTACTTTGTTCCTTTTTGCATATAATTAGTGTAACCCCTTGCCTATGTGTAGCCCTTGAAGCAGGGGCGGCCCAAGGGGGGTGCGGGGCCATGTGCGGAGACTGGGTGTGGGGCCTCATTTGCATAAGGGGCCTCATTTGCATTAATATTTGCATAATGTTACCATACACTAACTTTTAGTAAACATGCCTCTTAATGAGTATATGGATAAAGAAAGACTAAAAGACTTCTACATTGCTATAATCCAGTACCAACCGCCAGGCACATTAGGAACTACTACATACACTGCCCATTTAGAACCCATAGCAAACCCGCCATATCCTAACAGCACTACGAGGACTCACAAAGCACCATACCCTACCTATCAAAAGGCAATACTGCAAATATTAAACCAATACATTTCAGAGAATAACAAGACATGACCTACTGGGGAAAGAGAACAAGTGGCAATGTCAAATAGGAATTACATAAATAGAATACCTCCGCTCAGTTACACATGCAGAACATAGACCATCACCAAACAAGGAATCACAATTTAGAAACAGGAAGACAATAATTAAACTGGGAACCCCAAAAGCCAAACTTGGAATGTACAACACTGTAGAAATGAAACCATAAATTAATTTCCTCTTGTACTAAACAAAGCGTAGACGTTAATGATGCACATTTCCCAGAGCTGACATATTCCAGTTAATAAATTCAAAATAAAGAGATATTTTTCTACCTTTTGTGCATTTTTTTTCAGTGGCAATTGCTCCAGCCACTTTCTTCTGGTTTCTTCGTGTCTTCTGCTAACTCTCCATCGTCTGCTGTCCATTTGTCCTTTCTTCTCTCTTCTAGTTTTTTTTTCCATTCTCTCTCTACATCTGCTTTAACATACTAATCTTTCTCCTTTTGCTCTTTCCTCATTCCTATTTCATCCACTCAAATTTTACCCCTCCATCCTCAATCCCCACTTACTCTCCCAATATCCGGCCATTTGTAGATTTGTCTTCCCTCCCACACAAAATATTTTTTCCCTCTCCATTTCACTCTCCCAGCTCCATCCCATTCTAATCCTCCCCCAACATCAGTTCCCTTCTAGTTCCAGCCCCACCCAGCATCCGCTCCCTTCTAGTCCCTGCATCAGCCCATTTCCAGTCCTAGCCCCCCATCAGCCCATTTCCAATCCTATCCCAGCCCCCCCCCCCCATGAGCCTACTTCCAATTCTAGCCCCTCCATGAGTCCATTTCAATTCAAGCCCCCAACACAGCCCATTTCCAATCTTAGCACCCCCCAACAGCCCATTTCCAGTCCTATCCTAGCCCCTCCATCAGCCCATTTCCTGTCCTAGCCCCCCCCCCACTCAGCCCATTTCCAGCCCTAGCTCCCTCCCCTCACAGCCCATTTCCCTTCCAAGCCCCCTCCCCATCACCTATTTGCAGTTCAAGCCCCCTTCCACTCAGCCCATTTCCAGTCCTAGCAACCCCCCAGCCCATTACCAGTCCTTGCCCCCCCCCATAGCCAATTACCAGTCCTAAGCCCCCCATCAGCCCACTTCCAGTCCTAACCCCCCCATCAGCCCACTTCCAGTCTTAGCCCCCCCATAGCCCATTACCAGTCCTAACCCCCCATCAGCACACTTCCAGTCCTAACCCCCCCATCATCACACTTGTTGTCTTATCCCCCCTATAGCCCATTTCCAGTCCTAACCCCCCCATAGCCCATTACCAGTCCTAACACCCCCATCAGCCCACTTGTAGTCTTAGCCCCCCCATAGCCCATTACCAGTCCTAACCCCCCCATCAGCCCACTTGTAGTCTTAGCCCCCCCATAGCCCATTACCAGTCCTAACCCCCTCCACCCCATCAGCCCAGCTAGGTTAAAAAAAACGCAAACCGGCTGCTGCTGCCGCTGCCGCCGCCGCCATGGCAGCAGCAGAATCGACCATCCCGCGGGGCCCCTCTGCCCTGCAGAGTCCTCCATGCGGCCTCAGCTCCCTCAGCACGGGCTTTTCAGAGCCGTGCGAAGGGAGAGGTTCCCTTTCTCGCGGCTCTGTTAATCCCGACGTGGGGCTGATGGGAAATCCCATCAGCCCTGCGGCAGAATTAACAGAGTCGCAAGAGGAGAAGCTCTCTCTTTGAGCGGCTCTGACAGCCGACGCTGAGACTGCATGTAGAACTCTGCAGGGCAGGGGGGGCCCTGCGGGATGGTCGATTCTGCCGCTGCCACGGCGGCAGCGGCAGCAGCAGCCGGTTTGCTTTTTTTAACCTAGCTGGGCTGATGCAAGATGTTTTTTGCGTGGGGCCCCCTGAAACGTGGGGCCCTGTGCAAAAAACATTCTTGCTCAATGGACGGACCGGCCCTGCCTTGCAGCATCCCCACGCGCTGCTTGGCAGACAGTCATTGCAATCATCCAAGAGCAGTCTTTCAATCTCTATTCTTGGAAAAAATTAGTGGGTTCTTTGAATGGAACCAGTATACATGGGGAGGCCTATGGCACTTTAAACACTCACTCCTCTTCTCAAAATAACTGAGTCCAGGCCAGAAAGTCTGACCTGAACCATAGGGTTTACTTAGAGAACTCGAGAGTCACTGATAACAATAGCAAACATACAAATGGCAGAAATAACAAAGCAGAACTATATTGTATTACAAGCATGTTAACTCTTTTTTCCTTTCTCTCAAAATATGTTATAAGCAGACAAATTCTCCCCTCTCACTCTCTTTACTCCTGTCTCCTTACTAGGTGCTAGAAGACCATTCTAAGCAACTTCACTCCTTTATTTTTCTCTCTTAGTTAGCCAAAGGCAACGCTTCCCTCCTGCACAATATACTTCCACAATATACCCTGAAGCCGGTGGCTGCTGTAGAGGCAGGTTCCTTCTTCTGCTCTGCTGGTGGTCCTGGCTCTGAGGTTACTGGGCTGCTGGACGTTCTTCTGGTTTCTTCTCTCCATCCTCTCTGTAGTGGCTGGCTCCCAATAAAAGCTCTGTAGTTGCTTTTACATTCAAAGATTGAATCACTTGAGAACTCCATACGAATATGTAATTTAAGATTTTTGAATTTTCCCTGTACTTCTCTATTATCTCCTAAAATTCTTTTTGATAAGTATGTAAAGGAAATACTTGCTTTATCTGATGTTTTTGAAGTGTCTCAGATCTATTATATTTCCTCGGCCACTAAAAAGCTCAACCCCACAGATGGTGAATTAGACGAAATTGTCCCTAATGTGATGAATCTCACTGATTTTCTCGAAGATTCCCTAGATACTATTAGCACTCGGTCCACCTTGCTAGTCACCTTGCCTTCTGTTATGGTTAAACAACGAATTTTAAAGGCTTTCTTTAAGGTGAAGTCAGCGTTATTCTGTGGACAAAAAGTAAATGTCTTTCCAGATGTGTCACGTAGCACCCAGATGTGGCGCAGACGGTTTCTATCCTTGAAGTCGCGTGTTATTGAGCTGGGTGCTACTTTTTTCCTAAAATTCCCTTGTAAGTGCCTAATTACATATGAAGGCGCTTCTTATGTTTTCCTTGAGATTTCACACTTGGAAAGATTTTTGCTTGACAGGCAGGGTTCAGCTGGGTCTCGTAGCATAGTTGTTTCCTCCTAATAAGTGGTCAAAGGATTGACTTGGTTTCTATATTTGTTTGTTTCCCTGATTTAATCAGTGGTTAGCTCCCGTGATGTGGACTGTTATTCTGGTGTATTTGTATTACCTTTGCTTATTTGTATTGACTTTAGTTACAATTTTGTTATCACCAGTACTATGTCCTGTTCTTATTTGGTTATTGTATATGACTAAAAGACCTTAATAAAAAAAAAAAAAAATTTTAAAAAAAGCTCTGTAGTTATTTTTTAATTTTTCACAGGCAAGACTGCTCACCTCCTGAGCCAATGAGGGTGCTGGCAGGTTTTACAGTCACCAAGGAATTTGGGTGTATGCTTGAGCCCAAAGCATCTTCTACTTGTAGCTTCTGGCCCTATGGCTCCCTCTAGATGAGCTGAAGGGATGGTATAGCCAAGATCCCTCAGCCCCTAGAGGCAGACTCCTACATCCTCATGATGCAGTGGCTGGTGGTGCCAAATCTGTCTTTGGGAATGGTTTAGATATTGGTTGGATTTTTCCCTCCCAGAAGAGTTTCCTCCCAGGATTGTCCATGACACATACTTTCAGAATGGTGTCTGGCTAAACTCCAAGTGTAAGTGTTCATTTATGCATGTTAGCTACTAGAATACTATGATTTATGCACATAAACACGCGTAGAAATCCTGCTGTACCGTACAGAATTGTGCTGTTTAATGTACAGGATGTTTCTTGGAATGTATTGTTAAAACTTTAATAAATATAAAGGGCCCGATATTCAAAGGCATTTACATGGCAAAAAGGCCTGGCAATCTACTTTCAGTGATACCTTGCCAAGAAAACCCAGGAGCTGCTGGGTCACCAGGAGTCAGCATTGACAGGATGGCACTTTAAAAAAAAAGTGTAAATGCTGCTTATAAGGATTTTCAGCGGCACTAACATGGTTATTGCTGCTGAATATTCCCAATTTAAGCCTCTACACACCCCAATTTTAACCGTGTAGCATCGGGGCCTGATGTGGCTTGCTGTGGCAGAGCAGAGTTGGCACCCATCGCTAAGTGGGCAGCAGGGATATTGAGCCACTGTCCAGTTAGTTGCCATGCGCAAAGGCACAGCAAAAGCTGGCCTATCTTTATGCATGGGAGCTAACCGGGCAGCAGCTCAATATCGCTGCTGCCCGATTAGCTTCTGCAGTGGCGGAGGCTGTGCGGCAAACTTGGATATTTAATGTAGTGACCGGATGTGGCCCTGGCACTGAATATCTGGGTTATCTCTTCAGCGCCGGTGTCTAGCTACTATAATCGCGCTAGCTACCGGTGCTGAATATTGGGCCCAAAATATTTAAAAACGACTTCTTTTTGGAGCCACTACTGAAAAGGTGTGAGCTAAATCCAAAAGAATGTCCTAGAGCGCTGACATGGACATTCCCACCAGATTGAGAATTTGAAGAGAATGACTGTGTTCACACAGCTACAAAGTCATGTATAGCTACCGTATCACAGATAGAACTCTTCCTAGTTGGTTTCTTAGCTAAAATCTTCCATGGCCATTTTTCTTGCAAATGGCCATGGTTGTCATTCTTTTCAGCGTGGTCAGTGATACAGATGCATTTTTTGGCACGAAAGGGACAATGCTGTTAATATAATTCCTAGAAATCATAACAATATATGGTCTCTTTATAATCCTACTACAAATGTAAACTCTTAGCTTCACAGTGAGTTTGTCATAGCCTTTTGTTTAGTATTTCTAAAGATGGACAGAGTTCTCACATGCATTGCTTTGGATGGGATTAAAATTTTGACTTTTCTGAAGGCTGTGATCCAGTTCGGTGCAGTTTGTTTTGCTAGAAGGCAGAATACAGTATTCAGTGCAACCAATCAATTGATCAAATCGATACAGGAAATCACAGACCGAGCTGAACTAGTAGGGGGCCCAGATGAGGTCACTCAATTTAAGAAGCACATTTCTTTGCTGTTTGGCTTTTTGAAGGTGTTTTTTATCCAGAGGGCGAGCTTAAAGCAAGGCTGGGAGAAGGCAAGCTGGACGCTAATATGGGGCATATGAAGTCAGGGTAAAAAGTTGTGAACATCTGCTGCTTAGCTCACAATAAATTGCTAACTGTTGAAAGAACATGATTGCTTTTTGTTCCCTATGTGTTCTAGGTGCAGGCTTAAACTGTTCAGGTGCGTACTGATCACTCTTGAACTTCCACTAGAACCTTAGAAGAAATTAAATTGTTTTGGGGTCTATGAGGGAGCAGATATAAAGGAGAAAAACAATTTTTTAAAAATTGTAGGGCTGCATTGTTGTTTCAGGACTACAAATTGGCATTCCAAATCCAGCTTTTAGAAGGACCAAAAAATCCTCAGGTCCAGGGAATAATCAAAAAAAGAACGATCTTGGCAATTTGATCAGTAACAACATGCAGGACCAGCAACTTAAAGCAACAAGAGACAATCAAACATGAAGATGTTTCCATGGATGCAGTGCGGTTTATATTTCTTCACTATAGTTCATAGTCCAAGGGAAGTGATGAAAGAGAGAGAAGAGGAATGCGACCTACCAGGACAAATGTGAGGTAGAAGACACAGAAACAGAGAGAAAACGAGACAAAGATAGCTGGGTCAGGGCAGAGCCCATGATCAAGAAAAGGAAGAAAAAGGACAAAGGAGAGAAACATTAAAGAATGTCAGAATGATTTTAGGAAGTTCACACAAAGACAGACACATGTGATGCAGTCATTGCTACAAGCTTTAAGGTTACATTCCAGCTTCGAAAAGTCACTTGACTGTTCATTTCACTACTAATCATAGATACACAGGCATGAAAAAGAACTTCACTCAAATGAAAACGGATCAAGGATGTCATGGAGAGCCACTCCAAGGTAAAGATTACTATGAGGAAAGCATGCTATATGCTTGCATGAAAAGAACACATTAGAAAAGAATAGGGATTCAGGAAAATAAGACATTGATTGCATATGTTTGATGGTTCCTAATTTGACCAAAAAAACTCCAAAATAAATGTGATATTGTATAAGGTGAAATGTTATATACCAATTAATGTCCTTTCCTTGAGTCCTGATAGACCAATCCAGACAAGTTAGTTGTGTTCACTACAAGCAGATTGATGGAGATAAAGAACTAATGAAAAGCCCATGATTCATTGACATCTCTCCCAGGCCTTTATTCACCTCAACTACCAGAGGTCCCTTCAGTATTTATCCCAAAGCATATGAGAGAAATATGACAAGCCTCACACATCCTCAACTTTGAGCAATAATGAGTAATAATAGAGAACTATGTACAGGAAAGCATAAACATAAGGCTGTCAGTAGATGAGGAACCTGCAGAACCAAGTATAAAAATCATAGCAGATCTAAGGATACCACAGCAGGTCTGTTCTAGCAGGTCTCAAGGAAAGAACATTAACTGGTACGTAAAATGTCACCTTCCATATCATCATGCTAGACCAGTCCAGACAAGTGGGATGTACCAAAGCTACATATCCATTGGGCGGGAAAAAGACACAGCAGCAGGCAAAACCCTTGAGCCAAGGCCATGTTCACCCTCGTGTGGACATCCAAGTGGTAATGCTTGACAAAAGTGGAAGTGATGCCCACATTGCTGCCCCACAAATGTCTGCAGGGGTTGCCGAGCTCTGCTCCGTCCATGAAGATTCCTGCACACAGATAGAATGGGTGTGCAAACCCTCCAGAACCATCTGGTTCTGTTAACGGATATGTCAAGGTAAAGGCCTCCTTAATCCAGCGCCCCAAAGTTGACTTAGTCACGTGTCACCCTTGTACGAGACAGCAAACAGCAGAAAAAGATGGTCAAACTTATGAAAGGAATTTGTAACCTCCAATTACCAGAGAAGCACTCTCCAGACATCCAAAAGGCAAAGATACTTATCCTTCCCTCGACACTGCTCCTTAGAGAAGGAGGACAGGCAGACCATCTGGTTAATATAAAGGGAGAAAGCACCTTAAGTAAAAAGGAAGGCACAGGCTGAATGGAAAAGACATCCTTTGAAAGGGACAGAGAAGGTTCTCAGCAAGACAGAGCCTACAGCTCAGAATTCCACCTTACAGAACAATCGCAACCATCTCGAGTGTCAAATCCTTCAAAGTAGCATGCTTCAATTGTTCAAAGGGTGCCATCATCAGGGTCCATAGCACTAGACACAGAACCCAGGAAGGGATCACAGACCAGAGGGAAGGTGCTGATGTGAACCTTCTGGAAAAAGCGTGAGAATTCCAGGTTCAAGGCTAGAGACTTACCACCCACCGGACCTCAGACACAAGCCAAAACTGCTACCTGGACTTTCAGGAAGCTAAGAGAAAAGGCCTTTCTCCAGTCCATCCTGCAGAAGGAAAACAGAGATGGCACCTTGGCCACTTCAGGAGTCAACTGCCAAGCACCACACCATTGCTCAAAGAGGCATCAGATCCACCTGTATACCAGCTTGGTAGACCTCCTCTGGGATCTGAGCAGAATGGAGACCACCACTGGAGAGTGGCTCTCATGCACTAGCTGTCTCCTTTCAAGAGTCAAGGCATAAATGAAAAGGGAACTGGGACCTATAGAATGATCGGTCCCTGTGGCAATAGGCCCTGAGATAGAGGCAACTGAAGAAGAGGCACTTGCAGGAGACACATCAGGTCTCTGAACCACAGTCTCCTGAGCCAGTTCGACAGTTCCAGTATAATCCTGCATGGGTGGAATTCTATACATCAAATCACATGCCCCACCAGGGTCCATGGAGGAAACACATACAGCAGGCATTGACTTGGCCAAGGCTGGGTCAGGGCGTCGCCATCCTCAGACCCCATTTCCATGTGACAACTGAAGAAATGGCAAATCTTAGCAATAGAGAGGGTTACCATCATATTAATCTTGGGCTTCCCTAGCAGTGCAGAATGAACTGGAATACCTCCTGACTCAACACTCTCACTTTCCAGGATCCAGAGAGTGATGGCTGAGGAAGTTTGCTTCCACATTGTCCACCCTGGCAAGGTGCTGAGCCAACAAAGCTAGGAGGATCTTCTCTGCCCAAGCAAACAGGAGAGTCATCTCCAGATATACCCTGGCACTTCTCATGCTGCCTTGCTGATTGACATAAGCTACTGCCTTGGTGTTGTCTGCAAACAATCAAACCATCCAGTCCTCCTCCAAGGACCAGAAATGCAGAAAGGCCAACCTGATGACTCTTGCCTTGAGGCGGCTGATGAACCATATTGCTTCCCTCTGGTTCCAACAGCCCTAGGCCATATGGTCTTGACGATAGAATCTCCAGTCTGAGAGACTGGCATCCATCACCATCAGGATCAAGGAGAAATCGTCCAGTGACATGCTCTTCCTCAGATGACAGGGCTGCAGCCACCACTGCAGGCTGGTCTTCACCATCATTTGGAGTGGGAGCCTGCACTCAAATTCCTGAGAACTCGAGGACCACAGAGTCAACAAGGATTGCTGGAGAAGCCGCATGTGAGCATATGCCCATGGCACCATCTTTATGTTTGCCATCATCAATTCAAGGAGCTGAAGACAATTCCAGAATCTAGGAGTTTGCTGCACACAGAACAGCACCAAGCAACCCAAGTCTTTTGACTTTCTGCTCTGGCAGGAAAAACTGCCCCTTTGAGAGTCAAAAATTGTTCCCAGGAACTCCAGAGACTGGGAATGCAACAACTGGCTCTTTCCCCAATTGATCACCCAGCAGAGGCTTTCCAAAAAGGACACTACTTGGGATGCCACTCGAGATGCCTCTGAAAAGGGAACAGTCGTCTAGATATCGATGGCCACACAACCCTTGGTGCAACAGCACTGCAGCTGCCACCAGCATGACTTTGCAGAACATCCTTGGGATGGTGGACAGTCCAAAAAGGAGTATGGTGAACTAATAATGAGAGCCAAGAATGGCAAAATGCAGATACTTTTGCTGGTCAGCCAGGATCAGGATATGAAAATTTGCCTCCGCCAGTTCCAGAGAAGCCAAGAATTCTCCTTGGTGCATTGTTTGAATCACAGAGTGCAAGGTTTCCATCCAGAAGTGCAGGGTGTACAAGTGTTCGTTGACCCCCCCCCCCTCCCCTTGAGGACCAGAATGGGCCAGAAGAAACTGTTCTTTTTTTTTTTGGACTTCATCAAATAGATGGAGTGTCTGCCCTTGCCCTGCTCATTCAAAGTGAGATATTTTCAGTGCTGATCTAGAGAAAGCCACCAACCATCTACCCAAACTACTTAGCAAACCTCATAGCAAGTCATACCTGAGAAGGTTAGAGAAGGAGAAAGAAGAGCAAACATGATAGTCAAGAGGCAGAAAAGGTTCCAGGTGTCAGCCATGCCTGCTCCTTTGTTGTGCTCCTTCAGTACATGCCACAATGCATACACTATTATAATATGGGCTTTAAGGGGTTGATTTTATAAGGAGTCTCATGAAGATATTAACAGAAGAAAGTCAACTATTTTCATAGACTTATGCATGTGAATGGGCGTTTATGTGCATACTTTAGATAGTCACAATTCTGTAAGTATGCACGTTAAGTCTGATCACGCATACTATCAGTGTGGGTGTGCACAGGCACAGAGTTTGAGTGGGGCATAGGTGGAGTGCAAATTTATACATGTAAAATACATAATATTTTAACTTACTTGCATTCTTGAAAGATCTAGGTGAAGCATTTCCACCTGCCATAGAGCAGGCATACGTGCTCGTGCCTGGTTTGCGCTTGTTATTATATCATTTTGCCCTTATTTTGTAGAGTACAGTATGCGCTTACTGCAAATATGCACATTCTAATGCAGGTTAACTCCACGGGAGTTTACAAAATTACCATCCACAATTGGCACTGATGTAGGAAAAAAGCAGTGGCCCAGTGTCAATGAAAGAGCGATTGGTAAGAACAACAGTGAGAATAATTCCCTCAGCCCTTAGTGTATACCTCTGGCCAAAACAAGCACTTTTGAAAAATCTATCCATGTCTCAGAGCATCTGTAAATCTTGACAAGGACATTTTTGGCCGACCCAGATCACACACAAGCCATGTCCCACCACACCCCCTTGGAATGTCTACATGGCATGGATCTCATGTGTAAATAGCAGCTTCTAAAATTACATTTACATCTGTATTCCTATTTTGACGGGTAAAGGCTGGTGTTTTCATATGGAGAAAGCTTCTAAAATGTATTGTATTGTACTCTACTGTATTGTAATAAACATTGGACCTGATATTCAAATGGATATCTACATTTAGCAGCTCCCACTAAATATATATTCCACTATCTCTGGATGTTCAAAGGCATTATTAGAACAGTGCTGACAAAAATATCTCTGACTCTCTCAGATCTGTGTGGCTAGTGGCTGGGCAGAGTTAGAGCAGAATGAGACAGAATGACTAGCTCATAGCAGCAATATTCTGCAACTATCTTTATAGTTATTGAACTATTATATGTAACCAATGTATTACTCTTGTTCAATATAAACCACATTTGATCCCTGTAAAAAAGCGGTATATAAATGCAAATAAATAAAATAAAATATAGCTATTGTGCGCCAATTTAGACCTGCACAAAAGGGGTTCTAAATTCATGTAGCCTGGGTTCAAGTACCAACTGCTCTGGTACAGTAGGATGGAACAATTGTAGTCATGGCCTTAACCAGAGCAGTGGCACAAGACTCAGATATAATTAAAAAGATTAAACTAATCTCATCCTTCCTGATTACAAGGAAGGAGAAAAATAAGCTAAATGAAATTTATTTATTTATTTGACATTTTTTATATCCCGCCTTTCAGTTTTATCAAAGCGGTTTACAATAAAACATAACAATGGTTTACATAGAATGGTACAGCAACAACTATTTACAATTAACAATTGTCAGTTCTCTTATGTGGTACAACAATAATCTTGCAACATTTCTATAACTATTTACAGAAACTTTAGTACTTTGTTTAGCATGGTTACTTGTTGTTGGGGCTGCTGGTCAGAGATTTTGGGGTATGCTTACTAAAACCCCGGTAATGTGCGGGCCGCGGTAGTGTGCGGGTGCCATATAAGGAGTGGGCGTTTCAAGCAGAAAAAAGCAAAACCGGGAATAATCATTAGCGCATGAGAAAGCTGCACAGGAAGCATAAGTGCCGCGCTGATGCATAAGCACAAGAACAGAGCCACAGTACAATGGTTAAGACACTGACCAATGATGAAAGGATCAGGGGTTCAATCCCCTGCTGTGCCCAATGAAGAAGGCTGCCTGAGGCATTACTTTAGGAGGCATATTAAAGCGCTATTGCTTTAGGAGGCATTTTAGTTTTCATTTTAATTACCACTACTAGCAAACACACTCTCAAAGCGTGTTAACATAAGACGCCCCATAAGGCACATTTTAAAGTGCACTGTCTGCCAAGGCACCCTAGAATGTTGCTTATAGGGTGCTTTATAGGGTGCAGTATGAGGTACCGCAAGGTCACAGCAATGTTTTTGATGGCAGCACTGTGCAGTTTAAGGAATGAAAAGCATAAGTAGGTGCGCGGACATTCAAGAAGGAGCAGCAGTGGAGTGCAATGGTTAAGACACTGACCAATGATACAGGAGTCATGGGTTCAATCCCCCACTGTGCCTAATGAAGAAGGCTGGCTGGGGCATTACTTGTTATACATAATATTGCTGTAGGAGGCATTTTATTTTTATTTTCATTAGTGCTGCCAGCAAACACACCCTCATAGTATGGTAACATAAGGTGCTGCATAAGGCGCCTCATAGGGTACCCCAGAGGGCACATTATAAAGTGCACTGTCTGCCACGGCACCCTAAAATGTCCCCTATAGGGCACCTTATAAGTTGCTCCACAGGATAACGTATAGTGCACCTTATATGGATGGTAACCATAAGGTAACCTATAGGGCGCCCTATAAAGCGTCCTCTGAGGCACCTTATGGGTACAGTACGATGAGGGTGTTTTTGCTGGCAGCAATAATGTACATTAAAAAGAGATAATGCTTTGAGCAGCCCTATCAAATAACCCCACTGTGGGTTTGAACCCACAACCATGGGCTCTACAGGCAATGAAGTAACCATTGTGCTACAGCTCCATAGCTGCTAGCAAGCCCCCTGGCTGGCTGCAGAGGGAGTGCACGTCACCACACAGACAGTCTGCTGTGGTCACCAGGATAGGGTTAGCCCACCCGTACCCATGATGCACTGCACATGCAAATCAGCTGTCCACAGATAAACATAAGATGGGGTATGCACCCCCACAGCACCTCGGCCTGGTAGGGGGAACTGACCATGTGCACCCCCACAGCACCTCGGCCTGGTAGGGGGTACTGACCGTGTGTTTTACTGGCACAGAGTAGCTACACACCGTCACATTGTGCGGGTACTGTGCTCACCCTGAGGGTGCGGTGAGGCGCCCAGCACCAGGTCCATAGCACCTGCTATTGCTGAAAGAGGCCATGCTGGAGGTCCAAAGCAGTATTAATGTGTGAGATAGGTAGTTTCTGCAGCGACACTTTGGCTATATCTATCTGTCTGTCTCAGTCAGGTGTAGCCCCCATGGACCCCTAGGAGGATCATGTACCACCACCACCCCCCTCCTCCTCCCCCAGGGCTGAGGGTGGCAAACAGGGTCTCCCATCAACAGATGCACATTCTTCCTCCCTGCAATGGTGGCAGTAGAGAGGACCATCAACCCCAGTCCTGCTAGGGAACAGACACCCTGCAGGGCAGTCAATGCAGCCCTGTACACATCCATAACACAATAGAAGACAGACATTAGGCCTGGATATGCTAAGCTGCACCCCACCACTATCTGATATTCTCCTGCAGCAAGCCTTCAGCCACTGCAACCTGCAAGGCGCTCCATCAAGACACATACCAGCTGCAAACAGTCTGCTAGCTAGAAGGGTAATTGTACAATTGTAAATTTTTATGTATAAATGTAAATATGTATAACGAAGTCCCCCATGACACTAACCCTGTGTGCTGTGACCTACCCTCAGATCTATATAATTACTGTCCCCTCCCTGTCCTGATTGACATCCCCAAAAGAAGAATCGAACCGCTGCTGATCACTGGAAGCAGCGGTATATAAGTGTGTATTAAATAAATAAATAGTGCATGTTCCTGGTGGAAATACATGCACCCAGACCAGGAATGTCAGCATACACAACAAGCAGATAAATCAGTGACTGGGCCCCAAAAGGAAACCCATAAATATCACATGACAGAAATACTATATAGCACTATGGGGGTGCCTAGCCATGCTGTCATCACTGCACAGTCAGGGTGAGAGTGATCTCCCAGCAGGACATACTGTGGTCACCCTGTCTGTGTAGGTGGTGGCCGGGCACTAAAATGTCCCAGCCAGTGCCCTATGCCCTGTGCAGATGCATCCTGGCCAGGCCACCCTGTCTGGGCTATACCACTTTTAAATTAATTAATAATATTGCCCCATCATACTTAACTACTCTTCTTAACAGCCCAATCGAAAATAGGATGAGACGGAGAAAAAACCTTAACACACTAGCAGTCCCAGATCTAATAAAGAAAACAAAACACTCAACTAGTAACAGTGCCTTTTCGTTTGTTGCTCCAATATTGTGGAACAACCTTCCAGACCAATTAAGAGAAACTAAAGATCTACTAACGTTCAGAAAAGATCTAAAAACCCATCTATTCAGCAAACACTACAACAATGAAGAAACATTTGTAGTTTCCCAACCACCATAATCAATTTTATTTACCCTTCCAAATGTATATCTACAACATGAACAACGTCATCCTCAAACGAAAATTAACTTAATAATGTTTCTTCCCACCTATAAATAAAAATCAAAGCAACCCTTGATACCTGTTATACAGTTTAAATGTATTATACAGTTTAATTGTATTATAGTTCAATAATTGTTCCTGTTATATTGTAATACATTTTTGTTACACAATTTTAATGTAATATAGTTTAGTAGTTTAATAATGTTTCTGTTATATTGTAATTCTCTAATCTGTTCCATACAATTCATGTTATAATGTAATATAGTTTATGATGTTCTATGTATCTGTTTTGACTTTTTGTTGTAATGTAAACCGCTGCTGATCCTTGGAAGCAGCGGTATATAAAAGCTGTTCAAATAAATAAATAAATAAATAAATAAATACCCATGGTACCTTGCTGCTCATTATGCACATTGGCAGGCCAATACTGGCAACAGTGCTGGCAGTGTGGGCTGTGGAAGGTGTTTGCAGCCATCACACACTGTATAGACAGACACACACTCCCACACCTATGCCAGCATTGTGCTACTATAGAGGAGTTTAGCAGCCCTGCCCACCACACCAGTCCTGGGCACAGTACAGGCATGGATATGCTATGCAATACTGTTGGGGGTCACTCCCCACGGTGGTAAACACTGTCAGAGACCAGACCTGAAGCACACACCGCAGACATCAGAAAGATTGTTATGATGGAGCTCAATGAGCAAACTGTGCTTAACGTAGGACTTGCTATCTGCCAGTAATCATAGGAAACGTTTGATAGGTGTGTACCGTATACCCAGGTGTAGGGTGGCATTGCTAAGGTATGCAAGTGCTAGTATTGGGAGATGCATGCAGGGCCCAATGTCCTGCCTCTCCAGGAGGCATTAGCCAATGGGGCCTGTGGGTGTGGGTGTGGGTGTGTCTGCCCCTGTTGGCTGCTGCTTTACGGCAGAGGTTCCCAACTCCAGTCCTGGTGTGCCAAACACTGTTCAGGTTTTCATGCTGTCCCTCATGAATATGCATGAGATACATCTGCATACCATGGGGGTGGTGCATAGATATGCAGCACAGGCATCTTTATTAGAGGCAGCATGGAACCTGAATGGTGTGGGGCCCTCCAGGACTGCATTTGGGAGACTCTGCTCTAGGTAATGTGCCTGTTTATGGTGTCTGTGCTCGGTGGGGTAAAATATAGGCGTATTAACCATGCGTATGTTCTCAGCAATAAAGGTTTGTCCTTACTATCACGGTTTAGTTGTTGAAAAAATATGTGGACTGGATTGGCAGGAGCCCCAGCTGGGCTTTGAACCTGTGATCTTCTATTCTTGCACACACTGTCTGTGTGCACTGCACCACCGTGTTGCCACAGATATGCTGCGTTCCCTGTGGAATCCATGACTGTACATCCGACAGGGCCTGTTTGTTGCAGTGCACGGCACCCACCTGGACAGGGCTAGGCCATGGTCTGCTGTGGCCACCAGCTGCTGCCACCTCCACCACCAGTACCGCTCCATCCTTAGATTGGAGACAGCATAAACCCTGAAGGATTTGTGGCCCTCCAGGACTGCATTTGGGGTCATCTGCTCTAGGTAATGTGCATGTTTCTGGTGTCTGTGCTCTGTAGGGTAAAATAGAGGTGTTTGAGCCATGCTTATGTTCTCTGCAATACAGGTTCGTCTTTACTATCACGATATAGTTGTGGGTAAAATATGGGGACTGGATTGGCATGAGCCCCAACTGGGGCTTGAACCTGTGACCTTCTGTCTCCAAACACACTGCTTGTGTGCACTGCACCACCGTGTTGCCAAAGAGACAGTGCAGTCCCTGATGATAGCATGACTGTTTGTCCGGCAGGGCCTGTCTGCTGCATTGCATTGCACCCACCTACACAGGGCTAGGCCATAGTCTGCTCTGGGCAGCTGCCATTGCCCCCCTCCACCTCCAGTACCCCTGTGCCACCATGCTGACATGCCCTTCTGCTGGTGGTGCTGGTGGTACGCAGTCTCAGGCCATCCTGTGTGTGGGTAGGCGGCTGCCTATGGTGCAGGTTATGGGGTAGGTGTGCCTGCATATCTGTCCGCACGTCCCCCAATCACCGCCTGCCAATGTTCCGTGCCCTTGGGGGTACCTGCTGGGTACTATCCCCTGTGACACTGTGCTAAACACTCTCGTGCCCATGTTGGCCACTCATCAGTTGCTGTCTGGCTGCTGTTCAGTTTCAGCATTCCTAGGTGCCATCTGGGCATCTGCCTAGTCCGCACTGTGCCCCAGCTGCACCACAGCATGTGCCGCCTGCAGCCCTCTGTATCCCCTTTCCCAGCATCTGTCCAATTACCCATTCCGACCTGCCCGCCCTGCTGTTGTGGAAATGTGCATGCCATAGGTAACCTGTCCAGTGGAGAGGGAAACCCTGATCAGTGCTATTTCACTGTGGGATCATTCACCTTGTATGGGGACGGAGCGTAGACCCTTCTAAAATTCATATATTTTTTTAGGGGCTTTTTTGGGAGTGTTTTTTGATGTTCCCCATTACTATCACTATTGCCCAGCTTGATTATAATTTTTTTATATTTTGTTTGGGTCATTTTTACTGTTTATTTGCCCTTTTGTTCCGTGCACATGTATCACACTGCTCACTTTTTGTAGGTTTCCCTGGTTATGCTATACATTGCTGACAGAAATGGTTTCTCTTCCCTTTAAATCGGCTCTACCGCTACTTTAAGACTGACACGCCCACTACCGTATATGGCATCCTGCACACTAATGCCGGCTGCATGTTAAGACTGCTTAGTAAACATACCCCAATGTTAGAAATGATATACTGACCATCTTCATATCTCAAAAAAGAGTGTGGTTTGCCACATTTTCATAGTGAACTAAGGGGTGTGTTTACTAAACCGTCTTAATGTGTGCCAGGCATGGTATCCCCAGGGAATGCACTGTCTCTGTGGCAACACAGTGGTGCAGTGCACACAGCCAGTGTGTTCAGGCACAGAAGGTCACAGGTTCATGTCCCAGCTGTGGTTCCTGCCAAGCCAGTCCCCACATTTTATCCACTACTAAAATGTGGTAACACAGACAGAACCTTTATTGCACCCACACACATCCATCATGGCAGTAATACTGAATATGCACTATTCTGGGGGCATCATAGTCCATAAGGGCTGGACCTGCTTTTTAACTACAGATGGATACTAATATATCTTAGGTATGTCTGCAAAACCTAATGCACATGCACACTCTCTGATGGGTACCTACAACATAGCCTGTTTCAGGCATGGAAGGTGCTGCAGACCTGGTGCTGGCCGCCCCACCTCACCCTCAGGGTGAGCACAATACACACACAATGTGACAGTCTGTAGCTACTCTGTGCCACTAACACACACTGTCGGCACCCCCTACCAGGCTGATGTGCTGTGAGGGTGAACTCGGTCAGTTCCACCTACCAGGATGAGGTGCTGTGGGGAGCATACCCTATCTTGTGATAATCTGTAGACTGCTGATTTGCATGTGCTGTGCATCATGGGTACGGGTGGGTTGACCCTATCCTGGTAACCACAGCAGAATGTTTGTGTAGTGACGTGCAGTCCTTCTGTAGCCAGCCAAGGGGCTGTTAGCCACTGTAGAGCTGTAGCCCACTGGTTATTTCACTGCCTGTAGAGCCAAAGGTCATGGGTTCAAACCCACAGTGGGGTTATTTGATAGGGCTGTCCAAGTCATTGTCTATTTTTAATGTACATTAGTGCTGCCAGCAAAAAACACCCTCACAGTATTGTAACCATAAGGCGCCCTATAAAGCACCTTATAAGGTGTCCTATATGGGACATTATAGGGTGCCTTGGTGGACAGTGCTCTTTATAATGTGCCCTATGGAGTGCCTTATAGGGTGCCTTATGCGGCACCTTAGGTTACGCCACCGTGAGGGTGTGTTTGCTGGCAGCACTAATTAAAGTAAAAGTAAAATGCCTCAAAAAGCACTACTTAAACATAAAGGGTAATGCTTCAGCCAGCCTTATTCATTAGGCACACTGGGAGATCAAACTCACAACCTCCTGTACTATCAGTCAGTGTATTGACCATTGTGCTACACCTCTGTTTCTGTAGTTGCATGTCTGCGCGCCTACTTAAGACTACCACGCGTTAACATGCTTAACGGCTTCTCGCACGATAATGTGCGCAGTGCACGTTATTGCGCGATAATCCCGTTTTGCTACGTTAAGACCGAAACGCCCACTCCTTTTATGGCAGCCTGCACACTAGCGCCGGACACACGTTAAGACTGCTTAGTAAACATACCCCTTAATGTACTCTATCACACTAGGATTTATTTTATAAATTTCAAGGCAATGTATCATCCAAGAGTGTGGGATACTGTCAAAAGCTTTCTTATATCCACGCTATATTGAGATAAACTGCTTTTCACAAGCACTGGCCATGATGGCCTTATTCATCATTAACTGTTCTTTGGTTCCATATGCTCCTCTCTTATTGCCCTTTTGCTCTATTGCCATGATGGTATTGAGCTTGATGTGATCATATATTCTGTCTGCATCTATCACAGTGAACAGTTTATAGATTATAGGTAAAGAGAAATATTCTTCTTGCAGTAAGCCATTGTGGTGTTAAGTCTGGCTGCTCGAACAATTGATTTTTGGAGTTTGCCCGGGCTTGGTGGAATGATGTTAACTATTTGAGTCAAAAATTGGTTGCTCTATCTGGGACAGTACTTTTCCAGTTTGGGGCTCATTTTAACCTGCTTTCTGGCTCTTTCTTTGAATACTACAGGCCATTCCATAGGTTTGATGTTTGTTTTTTCTAAATGGTTCTGTATGCTGGGTAACTATTCTGCTTTGTGATTGTGCTGTACAGGGTCCTCATATAACTTCCTTCAGAAGGTTTTAGTTTTGGCTTTGGTTGGAGGCACTTTTATCATATTAATGTTCTTCCTTAGTTCCCTGTAGAATTGTTTTGGGTTCCCTCTAAATTGTTTATTTTGATATCTTTCTTTCCTGTTTTCTTTATATCTTCGAAGTTTTTGAACTTCTGCCTCTATTTTCAATTTATTGTTGAAACATATAAATTTCAGGTCTTCTTCTGTTAATGCAGCATGCTTCAGCTTGATGTAGTGGATCCTCCTTAATATCTTTGATGATCTTAATCCTTTTAGATATCCATCTATCAGGGATACCTCTGCACGCAATGATTGTATTTTTCTTTGGATGTGCTTTTTCCAAGGAGGAACTGTTAATGTTCTTTTTTTCTTCTGGCCCTATACTTTAGTTGGTAGCATTCTTGCAGCAATAATTTTAGCTGCGCAATATTGTATTTGATTAATTTCAGTGATGTCAATAAATGGTTCCTTTATACCGGATATGGCCTTGTTCATCTTAATTATCATACTTCTAGCTTTAGGTGTTAAATTTAGCTTGGGTAATCTTTCCCTTTTAAATTTAGCTTGGGTAATCTTTCCCTTGCTTGGAACCCAACATATTCATCTCTTTCCATATGGACTAGGAGTTCTATCTTGAATTCCTCCACTTCTGAGTCTTTCTCCTCCCGTTCTTCTTCCTCCTTTGGTTCCTTCTCTTCAATTAATTTGTTGACTCTTCCTTTATTCAGCTCAGTCTCCTGCATTTCCAAATCTCTCATCTCCATCTCCCCCTCAACCTCCCTTTTTTCTGATACTCTCGCCTAGGTCCCCTCCTCCCTGTATAACTTTGTCCACGGAATCCCTTAGTTGCTTCCAGATGTTATCATTCACATACTTCTTTACTTTGATCTTTTAAATTAAAGATCTTAAATTTGCATCTGTTGCTCTTTGCAGTTTTTCTAATGGCAATTTTCCTCTTTCTTCCAGCTTTTGGTGGATTCTGTTTTTATACCCTCTTGATTTAAATATAGGGTTAGTAGCATAAAAATAGCAGTATATTATCTCCTCTTTATCGGCAGAATTTCACTTAACTGTAGTTAATTCTCTTAACTTTTTCATGAATTTTTGTGGTTTATCACCTGCCACAGTGGGTCCGTAAACAGGCTTACCATGGCCTTTATCTGTGGCAGGGATGTTATCTACATCTGTAGCACTCGCACTATTGCATCTGCACTTGCGCCATTCGCTCTAGTGCATAAGCTACGGGTGGAGACCTTTTTATCCTGGGCGACATGCGGCCAGTATGGGCCCGATTCTGTCTTGGACATCCTGGCCCTCTGTGCACCTGGTCAGAACCGGATGCAGAGAGTTAAACGGTATTCTGATCCCATGGGGCACATCTAGCCCCGTGGGATCGGAATTGCATCCAGGCCTGTATGTGCAGGCCGGGACGCCGATTCCAGTCAGCCTGCGCGTACAGGCCTTGCCCGGCTAACTCAGTCAGGGCTCCTGAATGGAGCTGCAGCACCATGGTGTCCGGTTGCCATGGCACCGCAGCTCCATTTAGGAGCTGCGATCCCTGGCTGCTTGACAAGAATCTCCATTCCCTGCAGCCCAACCCTCCCAATTTGGCCTCCCAAGGCCAGAGTCGGGCTGTGGGGAATCTCATCTGCCCCCTCCCGCCTTTGCTGCACCCCAGGCCTGCCGTCCCCTGACAACTAGGGGAACTTATTCCACCTCTGAGGCAGCCGGCCCAGGATGTACAGGGCCAACATTGGAATTGGCCACTGCCCGCCCTAACTCCACCCCCACAATGTCCCTTTTCTGCCCCATCTAACCTCCCTGTACAATATGCAGGGAAGTTAGTTGGGGTCAGTAGATGGGCTGAATAGCGGGGATGGATGGAATGACCCCATATATATTTTTCGTCTTCCTTCCTACCATACTTCAATTGTAGTATCACCTTGCTGAGATTTGGTATAGATGTTAAACTACGGGGTCACCACATGAAAGTAGTCAGCAAGACTTGAAGAGGGAACTTTATTCCCTCCTCCTAAGAGGCGCATATCAACAATTGTTGCACACCTCTTTGACCCGTTTGATTCCTCACTCTGTGAGGAAAGATGTAGAATCAAACATTTGGATCAAACTGATGAAGAGGTATAACCAATCCAGTTACTTATATAAGAATCTAAGATTTGAATACTGGGTCAGACCAACTGTCCATCAAGCCCAGTATCCTGTTTCCAACAGTGGCCAATCCAAGTCACAATATGTGGCAGGAACCCAAAAGGTAGATGGATTCCATGCTGCTTGGACTTTTCCTACAGGAGCTTATCCAAAGCTGTATGAAATACATGAACATTAACAGCTTTTACTGCATCTTCTGGCAACAATTACAGAGTTTAATTACATGTTTAGTGAAAAAGGTTTTTCTTCAATTATTCCTAAATGTACTATTTAGTAGCTGCATTGTATGTCCCCTGGTCTTTGTACTTTCTGAAAGAGTAAACAACCAATTCATGTTTGCTTGTTCCACTTCACTCATTATTTTATAGACCTCAGGCTCGATATTCAGTGGTAGCAGCTAGAGCTGCTAAAGGTACTAGCCGCCTCTGCTAAACATTAGGGGCCCAATATTCATTTGTGACGGCTATACACCTCTATGGTGCATAGCCGTTGCTGCCAAACCTTAACCCTGGATATTCAATGCCAGGGTCATATGCGGCCTCACAGTCATAGATGCTGCAGATGTTAACTGGGCAGTGGTGATATTACATCGCTACCCCATTAGCTCCCACAAGTAAATATAGGCCAGCTTTTGCTACACCTATCTTTTCTCACAGGTCACTAACCGAATAGCAGTGCAATATCACCGCTGCCCAGTTAGCAACTGGTGCCGCCTCCGCTCCAGCCCCGAATGCTCCCAACACGCCCCGATGCTAAGTGGTTAGTATCGGTGTGTGTAGTATGTTAATTGGGGATATTTAGTGGCACTAACCATGTTTGTGCCACTGAATATCCCTCTAAGCGGCATTTACATGGTTCACAGGTCTATAAACCATCTAAATGCCTTTGAATATCGGGCCATATCCGAGTCTCATCATTCATTATTTGGGTTGCCTGGATTGCCATGAGGTTAATCAGACAGCAGTGATATTCAGTTGCTGTCTGATTAGCTTCATCAGTGAAAGTATGGCCAGCCCTTACTGCGCCTGAATTTAGCGGCTTAGCGATAACCCGGCAGTGGTTGAATATCACCGCTGCCTGGTTATTGCCAGGTGCTGCCCCTGGACTGCCTCCGGAAGGTCCCAGTGCTGGCCAGTTAGCATGGGAGTGTCCAACGGTGGCGCCCACAGATATTCAGCGGCACCAACTGTATTAGTTCCATATGGATTAACATGGTTAGCAGTTATGCCAGGCATGTTAATCCCTTTCAGTATCGGGCTCCTGGATTATATCTTCCCTCAGCCATCTCCAGAAGAGCCCCAGCCTTTTAAACCTTTCCTCATAGGGGTATCCTTCCATTCCCTTTATCATTTTGGTCACCTTTCTTTCTGTTTTTTCTAATTCTGCTATATCTTTTTTTTTAGATGCAGCAATCAAAACTACACACAATATTCAAGAAAGAGCTGCACCATGGAGCAATACAGAGGCATTATAATATCCTTTATTTTATTTTCTATTCCTTTCATTATAATTCCTAGAATTCAATGAGCTTTCTTGGCTGCTGCTGAGCCCTGAGTAAAGGTTTTCAACCTATATCCATGATGATGCCTAAGTCCTTTTACTAGGTGGTGATTCCTAATATGGGAACTTGCATCGTGTAACCAAAGTTTGGGTTGTCCTTTCCTAAGTGCATAACTTTGCACTTGTCCACATTAAATTTCATCTGCCATTTGGTTGCCAAGTCTCCCAGTTTCTTGAGGTCCTCTTACAATTTTTCACAATCCTCTTGAGATTTAGCAATATTGAATTATGTTGTATTATCTGCAAATTTGATTACACCACTTATTGTTACCATTTCCAGGTCATTTATAAATACGTTAAAAAGCAGCAGGCCCAGTAGGACACTCCACTATTCACATTTTCCATTGCAAAAAATGATCTTTTAGCACTACTATGTTTTTTTTTAACCTTTTCCCATTCCAATATGGCACTGTCTCCTATCCCATGACTTTTTAATTTCCTTAAGAGTCTTTCATGAGGAATCTTGTCAAAGCTCTTACCATATTAGATATCTTTCAGACGAACAAACTTTTGAAAATATTTATTCTATTATTTTTACACTTTTTCCATAATCATTTTCTTACCAAACCATTTACTTGTTAGGATTTTCATGGTCAGAGAAGCTGTTAAAAGTCGACAGGTCTATTAAAGTATTTTAAACTCTTAAGCTACTGAAAAGCTTGGCAACCACCAGAATTCTGCCCGACCAAAATGTAGATGCCTAGAGATAGACCTGATTCCGCTGCAATGGGGCCCGGATGTACTAGCAAAGGTGGAATCAGGAAGATGCATATTCGGGCGCTCCCCGTATGCAGAGCAGATCGATGTATAGGGACCTGCCCAACCCCACACCAGGACTTCACTGCTGGAACAAAGAAGCAGTGATGTCCTCACACCAGGGCAATGAGCCATCCACAGAACAGCTCGGAATGCCATGCCACACTTCAGCTCCTGCAGACCACTGTCCAAATTGCACCGGCAGCCCCCATAGCCAGGATCATGGCTGCAGGGGCACAATGAGGCAACAGACATGGTATGCAGAGGTCTGCCATGTGCTAGGGGAGAGGATATCAGGACTTATTCCACCGTTGGGGTGGAATGAGCCAGATGTGCTGCTTGGTGCTGGTGAATGTATAAAGACATATCCTGGATAGGCCATGCACATTTTGACAGCTGGCCACTCCCCCTATTCCACCCCTCACCACCCCTGTATGTGCAGGTAGCACTGGCATTGCAATCGGAGTAAGGAGCCGAACGCAGTTTGGATGTCCAGCCCGGGCTTCCAACCCCATTATTCATGGCTCAGGATGCTCCCCATAGTAAATGAAGCAGAATGATAAAATCTTTCTTATTAAGCATCAGACTTAGGAAAACAGAAGAAAAAAGTGAAAGGACACACTTTTTAATTTTGCCAAAGGAACCAGAAATGTTAAGGCTGTATCTCTGGTTGGGGTGCAGGAGAATGGCTCTGATTCTGGATTAATGGGACAGCAGCACAGAAACCCAAAGTAATGTGTATATACTGAGATGGTAACTGGATATATCCAGGTTAGAAGGGATACTGTCTACAGCAGTCCAGAACTCACCAGGTGACACCTCCAGCAGTGGCATCAACGCAGACCAAGTACATTTCTCATTGAGAATCTAAAATTGTTCCCTGCTGCCCTAGGCTGTGTACTGGCACACTAAAACTTATCATTTAGGTAGCTGTATAAAGGTAGCGCACGGTCTGGGGAAATTGGAGAGGCTGCACTAAGCAATATGTAAAGCATAATTAGCGGAAGGTAGTGACCCTTGTCAGACCCGAGCTGTCAGGAAAGGTGCAGGAAAACCTGTAAAGCCTGACAAGCTGTAACCTAACAAGAGCAGTATGTTGGTGTGATGATCTGCTTCCTTCAGGCTGGCACCTGCATGAAGATGATATGTTTTTCTTACAGGCTCTCGAAAATGACAGTATTACTATTCCAGCAGTGCTCTGCTCTGCTCTGCTTCAGCACATTACAAGACACCTCGTACATGCAGCTAACCCACAAACATTTGCCTCACCAATCCAGATTGTGCCACCACTAATTAAATATCTCATCCCCTTTCTGTTATCATTCTGGAGAGGCTGTTGTGGTCTTGTCTACAGCAGGTCTGCAAAAGGAAGACACTGATGTTGTGGAGATGGGACATAGGGAAAGCAGGTGAGTTTTGCTAAATCAGGATGCATAATTTTTTATGGATTTGAGGGTCGCACACTCAGGACCCACACCACTTCAGCAGTGCCATAAATTCAAATGAGGGGACTCCAAGGAAAATTTGCTAAGGGCACCCTATGAGGATGATTATAACAGTGGTGGCCTCATGAAGGAGGGAGAGATACCTTTTCACTGTTGCCCCCCCCCCCCCCCCGAAAATGTTAAAAGATAGAACGGGCAGTAGGGAACATTATGGAGTATGTTTACTAAACTCCGGTAATGTTACCCATGGTAAGTTCCCCGGTAATGTTATGGATGCCCATATAAAGGAGTGAATCTATATCAAAAAAAGAACTCTCCAAGGGCTAACTTGAACCAAAAATAGAAAGGAACTACCCTCAAAAAACAAAAATGTGTGCATGAGATAAATAAAAAAACAAAACCAAAAACAACCAAAAACCACCTCTTTAACTACAAAAGAAAGCCTATTTCTAAAGGAGGAAAAAGACCTCAGCAATCTCCAATGTAAAAACAAAAGGAGCCGAGTCTGTCAGGACAACGAAACAACATCAATGTCCAAAACCAGACTACTAATTACATCAGCGGTCTAAAAAAAACCTCCAAGTCTTCAGTCACAGGCTGCAAGTGGAAAGAATTGCACCCCACTAAAAACTTTTATGAAAATTCCAAAAAAATCATGGAGCATTTCGTATAATATCACGTTTCCACATGAGCTAAGAGTTTATTAGTGCCTACGGTCGTTTCTGAGGCTAATGTTGTGACATTTAAGTATCACTGAATCTGATAGCTTTTTTGGTGAAAAATTGAATGAGGTATTTTTTTGCTTTAAAAAAACCTCCAGCCAACCAAAATAATAAACGCTAGGCTGGCTTCCAACAGACTTCAAGTTCAAGTAGGCTTTCAACATAGACTCAGTCCTTGGTGCAAACAATCAACTCAGTCCTTGGTGCAGACAACAAAAAACAAAAACAAAACTCCAAGCACTTATCTGCTGACGATGAACAGAAGTGGCAGGAAGCCCCAACACCAGATGTTTCTCCTCAGCGGCTTCTTCAGGAAGCTGAATTCACTCTCCACTCTCTGTAGGGTGACTCCATAACTCGCCGAAAGGTCCAAGTGGCAGAAAATTGTACCTAAGCTGAAAACAAAACGCTCTTTTTATACCAAGGGCTCGAATCTGAGGGATGTCCTTTGTCCATCGGCATTTTCTAGTATTTCGTCTGCACCCTCAGTACTTGGGGGGCATCACAGTTGTGGTCATTGTTCCGTCTGTTCGGTGATGGAATCCTGTGACAGTTTTCAATATCGGCGCCGCTTTGTTCGGCTGTATTATTCTACGTCCTGTGATAGTTCCAATGTCATTTATTTCCTTCGTTGCCCTTGTGGCCTTGGATATGTGGGGAAGACTAGCCAAGCTCTACGGGTTCGCTTAATTGAGCACCGTAGTCGCCTTTGCCATCAGGTTGAGGGCGCTACTTTGGTCAACCATTTTCAGTCTTTGGGGCATGTTTTTGAGGATTTGCGGTGCGTGGTCATCACACAATTTACTCCTTCTATATATGGTGGTGATCTGCAGAAGCGATTATCTCGCATGGAACAGCGTTGGATTTTTTCTTTGTAGACCATTGTTCCTGATGGTTTAAATGATTCCATCGAATGGAAAAGCTGTTTGTGACTTTTTTAGTCAGGGATGGTGGGTTTTTTTGGGTATTTTGGTTTTTCCTTTTTTTCTTTTTACCTGTTTTGCTGTTTTTTGATTTTTCTGCTCTAGGGTTTGTGGCACCAGACTGTCATTTTTAGAGCTGGCCCTTGTCTGATTGGTTCTGACGTCATGCCTTTGTCATTCTTTTTCTATATTTTTGCGAAAGCGCATGCGCTGGCGTCTTGGGGAGGTGAGCCGTGTTATGTGCTCATTTCGGCAGCGTTTTGCATTCTGGTTGCGCCACCCTTTTTCCCTTATTGACTTTTTCTTTTCCAGCTTACAGGGTATGTTGCTTATTTTTTGCTTCTTTGTACCTCGTTTTTTGCTTTTTTGTGAGGGTTTACTCCTGTTTTTTGAGCTTGCATGAGATTTGTTTTTTCTTTGTTTTTTCTTCGTTTTCACTTTTTGATTTTTGGTTTTGTTTTCAGCTTCGGTGCAATTTTCTGCGACTTGGACCTTTCGGCGAGTTATGGAGTCACCCTACAGAGAGTGGAGAGTGAATTCAGCTCCCTGAAGAAGCCGCTGAGGCGAAACATCTGGTGTTGGGGCTTCCTGCCACTTCTGTTCATCGTCAGCAGATAAGTGCTTGGAGTTTTGTTTTTGTTTTTTGTTGTCTGCACCAAGGACTGAGTTGATTGTTTGCACCAAGGACTGAGTCTATGTTGAAAGCCTACTTGAACTTGAAGTCTGTTGGAAGCCAGCCTAGCGTTTATTATTTTGGTTGGCTGGAGGTTTTTTTAGACCGCTGATGTAATTAGTAGTCTGGTTTTGGACATTGACGTTGTTTCGTTGTCCTGACAGACTCGGCTCCTTTTGTTTTTACATTGGAGATTGCTGAGGTCTTTTTCCTCCTTTAGAAATAGGCTTTCTTTTGTAGTTAAAGAGGTGGTTTTTGGTTGTTTTTGTTTTTGTTTTTTTATTTATCTCATGCACACATTTTTGTTTTTTGAGGGTAGTTCCTTTCTATTTTTGGTTCATATAAAGGAGTGGTCAGTGCATTGTTAAAGCAAGCCATGTCAGGTAACGCGGGTTACAAGGCGCTTAACACACGGTATAGTGCACGGTACAGTGCGCCATGGACCCACTGCTCGTGAACACCACAGCCGATGGAAAGCAGCAGCACGTCTGAGGGGGATGCAATCTAAGGCACGCTAACAATAGAAAACGCGCTGAGGGATGCACAGACATAGTGCCACATGAGAAACAGCCATAGTTGTAAGGCCATAGACCACAGGCAGCTGATATTGCAGTCTGTAATGGGGAGGTGAGCCACAGTTAACACATGCACACACACCATGAAATGGTGTGCAGTGAACCCAGCATGCAGAGGAGTAAACAGCAGTAATGAAAAGGGCGCCAGGGGTTGGTCTGAAGGACCAGCTGTGTGGATGATGTGTGCATAAGGGCAAAATGGGCAGGGAATCCAAAAAGGAGTAAGAGGGAATTGAACTGCTACACTGAAGAGCCCAAAACCAGCTCACTCACACCAATACCAAACCACTGAGCCACCTGCCCACCCAGACAGCCCAGAGAAAGGGAACATATGTAGCAGCTAGCATGTGACGGATAGGCTGCATGGAGGGGACACTGCAGTGTACAGTGAAGAGAAGGAAGGGTGTGTGGAGAAGGGACAAAGCTGGAGCCATCTTATGGTAAGGGGAGCAGAACAAACAAAAAGGAACCTGTGGGACCCAAACCCACAACCTATGTTGGCTCCGCGTATGTCTGCAACCACTATCCCAAACAACCATAACAAGCACAATGCAAATATGTTCCACCAAGTGGCTGTCGTGTCTGCTAGATTATCATGCAATAGTGCATCCTACATGCATTACATCGTATGCGGGTTGCATCCTACGCGCATTGCGGAGAACGTGTGTAGCAGGACGTCTGATGCTCAGTGCGCACAATAATGTGCGTGACGTTATAGAGCTTTCTACGTGCCTTATGAGACATGTGTAGGCACCTAAGCATATGTTGTCAGATTATGGAATGTAACAAAACACATCCCAAACAGCCATCACACATGTAAGATGTAACATGCATATGCCACAATACTGCACACTACCTTTCCATTGTCCTTTCCCTGTGCACTCACCAGTTCTAGGACTACAGCTATACCCCAGCGCCCACCCATGGTCTGACATTCACCAACAACAGGTACAGTCAGACTGTACCTACTGCACCACTCGAGATGTCACGGTCATGCACAAACTAACCACGGACACTCCGCTAGCCAGTCTATCCCGCATGCTCACAATGAAACTATGCGCCCCCTGAACAAAAGGCACACATACATCACTTAAGACAAGCACTATGTAGTACTATGTGGAACCTAGCCATGCCATGGTCACTGTTAGGTCAGTGTGAGCGTGCCCTAACAGCATGATGTACTGTGGCCACCTTGTCCATGCAGGTGGTGGTTGGGCACTAAAATGTCTCAGCCATTGCCCTACATCCTGCCCTGTCCACCCTGCCCGGGCCATGCCCTCAATACCTTGCTCCTCATTATGCACATTTGCAGGCTAACATTGGTAGCAGTGAGACATTGTAGGCCCAGTGAGGTGTAGGCAGCCACAAAACAATGGATAGACATGCACACACACACACACACTCCTATTGCAGCATTGTGCAAAGATAGGGGTGGTTGGCAAACCTGCCCGCCACACTGGTCGTGATCACAGTGCCGACATTGCTAAACTTTGCAGGAGGTAGTAGTAGTGCTCTGGTGATAACTGCAGCTCCTTGCTGGGGCCAACAGCCTGCCAAGGCACCTTATAATGTGCCCTATAGGGCGCCTTATGAGGCACCTTAGATTATGGCACTGTGAGGGTGTTTTTGCTGGCAGCACTGATTTAAATTAAAAGGAAATCCCTCAGACAGCCTTATTAAATAACACCACTGCAGGATCAAATGCATGACCTCTATCTCCACAGTCATTGTAGTAACCAGGGGACTACATCTCTATAGCTTCTAACACAGCGCTGGCATGGACTTAAGGTTAATGTGCTTTAACGAGCCAAGGCGCCCTCTATCGCGCGATACAGATTCATTGCTACCTTGTCGCCAGAACGCCCACTACCTTATATGGCATTCCTCACATTAACGCTGCAAATAGCGCCGGTAACATTAGGACGGTTTAGTAAACATACTCCTTTGTAATGCATTGTTTGGATTTGTGGTGGACGGTGGAAATCCTGGTTTCTGTGTTCCAGGGAAGTTACACATAAATACGCAAATTCTTGTCATAGCACATACTGTACACATGCATATAGCATTGTACACACATATACTGGCATAGAAACACCAAAAGAATCTTATAAAATTGCCCTCAGATTCATGTACCTTCTGTGACCAGCTGTACATTATTAACATTGGTTCTGCGTCATGAATATACTTCAATTGTTTTAAGAAATACAATTTCAGCAATATATGCGAAAATAATTGCACTATGCGGTTGAATAGGCTTCGTATGCGGGTGTCATTGGTCTGAGATGTGCTTTCTGGATTCAGGAAACCACATGATTGAAGGAAGTTACAGTAATGCACGACTCTGTTTCAAGAGTCCACAGAGAGAAATAACCTTTAGAAAGATGACAGTTTTCATCTGTAATCCTTGGTGAAGACCTTACCTATTAGCCAGTTTCTCCAATTGAAAGAGGGTATACTCTTATAATGCTTTTGAAAAGACAAACCAGAGTGATAAGTACACATGTTTTTGGACAAGGAGTACCCTGTTTCTTGTGTTCTGAAAGTATTTTATGCATTCCTATCTCCAGTCTTCAGGTTCAAGTCAGTTTATAGCAATAAAATCAGCAAATAAATAAAATCCCAACATACAATATGATTTGCATAAAACATACAAAACATAATTAATACAACATACATGAAGGTAATCGTAAACATGTATAAATCAAAATTAATAGAACATATAGTAAAATATTCAAGTATAAGCACATGAATTAAGAAAGGACAAAAGGATTATAAACATATGGACAAACACCTGGGGCCCTTTATGCCAATAAATTCTGCATTAGAACATCAGAAATAAAGATGACAGATTGACTTACATTTTATGTTATTCAAATTTGGCACCCTAACTTTTGGAGATCTTTAAGAAACATTGAATAGTGCTATAGATTTGCAGTATCTTCCTAGATATAGCATTGATTTTCTAGAAGAAGAAAAAAAAACACAGCAGGGAAAACTGGGAATCCAAAGAGCAGTTTTGATAAAATGTATTCCTTATTGGTCCTCTAGTTTAGTCCTCCACCTCTGGGTTGTGCACCTCCTCCTGCATCATGGAGTCTGGGCAAGTTAAAGTCGTGACATCACTGGATGTAGTCTGCTGATCACTCCCCTCAGCCCCAGTGTGTCCAGTCTCCATGCAGCAGGAGGACTTAGTGAGCCTAGGTGCTGGGCTCACTTGAGAAACACATAAGGAGCTCTAGAGTAGCGTAGATTAATTTGGGGGGGGGGGGGGGGTTCTTCCTTTCCCTAAGATTCTCCTTTAAATTTCACAGGTAATGGGCTGGGGGGGGGGGAGTGGCTAGGACTGGAAATGGGCTGATTGGGGGTTAGAACTGGAAATGGGCTGATGGGGGTTAGACCTGGAAATGGGCTGATCGGGAGGGGGACTAAGACTGGTAATGGGCTGATTGGTGGGGTTAGGCATGGAAATGGGCTGATTAGGGGGGCTAGGATAGGAAATGGGCTGATTGGGGGGCTAGGACTGAAAATGGACTTATTGGGGGAAGTACAACTTATGTGGGGGGGTATGAGTTAATAGGCAGATGGGGGGCTAGCACTGGAAATGAGTTAGGACTGGTAATGGGCTGACTGGGTGGCTAGAACTGGAGTGGGCTGATAAGGGGGATGGGACTGGAAATGAGCTGGGACAGGAAATGGGCTAATGGGGGAGGGGAGGAGAGTGCTGCTGGCCCTGGAAGAAAACTAGGGGCTAGGGCTAGAAATGGGCTGATACGGGGGGATGGTAGAATAGGACTGGAAGGGAGCAGATACTGAGAGGGTCTGCCAGGGGAAGGAGGGGGCAGGAAGGGAGCTTACACCTGGGATGTACTGAAGGGGGACTGGAAGGGAGCTGACATTTGGGGATGGGAGTGGTAGGTGGCTAGGTAATGGGGAGGAGGCTGAAAGGGAGCTGATTGGGGGGTGGCACTGAGAGTGGATTTGAGCTGATACCTGGGATAGTATTTGAACTAGAAGGGGCTGGACAGTGGCGAAGGAGGGGGACTGGAAAGGAATGGGCACCAGTGGCAATCGTGGGAATGCAAGGTGGTTGACATTGGAAGGTACTGGGAGGGGAGGACTGGAAAGGGGACTGATACTGGGGAGGGTTACTGGAACTGGATATGGGCTGATGGAAGGAAGTGAAGAAAACAAAAGAAGAGATAAGAAATGGCAGATGGACCATGGACCATAGACCACAAAAAGAGAGCTAAGAGTGACAGGAAAGCAGAATCCTCAGATCGGGACCAGATGCCTTATAAGGTGTCCTATAGGGGACATTGTAGGGTGCCTTGGTGGACAGTGCACTTTATAATGTGCCCTCTGGAGTGCCTTATAGGGTGCCTTATGCGGCACCTTAGGTTACACCACTGTGAGGGTGTGTTTGCTGACAGCACTAATTAAAATAAAACTACAATGCCTCAAAAAGCACTACTTAAACATGCAGGGAGATGCCTCAGCCAGCCTTGTTCATTAGGCACACTGTATTAACATGTATTAACATATTAATACATATTATCAGTCAGTGTATTAACCATTGTGCTAGACCTCTGTTCCTGTGCTTGCATGTCTGTGTGCCTACTTAAGATTACCGCGCGTTAACGTGCTTAGCGGCGATAATGTGCGCAGCACGCATTATCGCGCCATAATCCTGGTTTGCTACATTTAGACCGGAACGCCTACTCCTTTTATGGCATCCTGCACACTATCGCCGGGCGCACGTTAAGACTGCTTAGTAAACATACCCCTTAGTTTTATAAACTGTGCTGTTGGTTCTGCTGTCTTTTACTTCCTTGGTGTGCAAACAGGACCATACCTAGCCTTGTGCAAGCAGTGCAGCCGCACAGGGCGCAAAGGCTTGGGCAGCGCATTTCGGCTGTCTGCTGTCGCCCTGCCGCCACTGGCAGGACAATAGCAGGCAGCCAAAATGCACCCCCAAGCCTTTTTGCAGCACTTTAAGCAGGTCTGGTCCCTCCCTCCTCCGACGTGATGTCAGAGCAGGGAGGGACAGATCTGCTTAAAGTGCCGGTGCCTCTCAGATCGGGCACATGCCCCCCTTCCCCTACCCATATCTCCATCCAGCGCTGCGTGCACTTTCCCTGCTGCCGGCACCACCGTGAACAAAAGAGAGGGCTGTGGCAGCAGCAGGGAAAGAGCAGGCAGCGCTAGATGGAGGTATGTGGGGGAGAGTGGGGCATGCACACGAGCTGAAAGTCACACAGTGCGCGATTGCAGCTCGATACGGCCCTGTGTGTAAACATCTTGCATTTCCTCCATATAATCTAAATGGCTTTTTGGTTTGGTTCAGTCTCTGATTGGATTTCTGAAAAAGCCCTGCCCCCCTCTAAGGTGGGGAGAGGGCGCCATCTCATTCTTTGTCTCATTCAGCAGATGGCCTTGAGCCGCCCATGACCTGGCTGGGTTATGGGAGGACAGTAGACATGGATTTATTTTATTTATTTATTTACATTCTCTTATATACCATGCTATTCTGCATCAGTGCGGTTTACATTGAACAAACTGAAATTACATTGAACAGGGCATTATAACTTGGAGATAACTATTTTACAGGGAACATGGGCTATGGAGGGTTAAGTGGCTTGCCCAAGACCACAAGGAGCACCTGTGGGACTAGAAACCCCAGTCCTTCCGGCCCAAGGTTGCTGTCCTCTTTAGTGGGATTTGAACCCCTGACCTTCCAGCCTGAAGTACCTTGCCCCAACCACTAGGCCACTCCTCCACTCCAGCACAGTAGCACAGTGTAGCTAGTGCATGGTAATTACTGCATGTGAATTGTTAATTTTGCAGTTAGCGCAGGTGCACTTATTGCCACCTCAACAGGAGGCATTAATAAGTGCATCCAAGCTAATTGTGAATGAACACAATCCACCTATACCTACCTGGTTCACCCTAGCCCATAGTTGCTAGGGCACTGACCTGACATCCCCCAGCCATCCCATCCCCAGGGACATAATATTGGTAGGCAGTGATGGGGAGGATGTGAGGATGTCCATGTATGCCCCCCCTACCCCGGGATCCACTCCCTAGGCAGGCGCCTACCTACACAGTGGATGGCCTGGGACTGCGCACTACCAGCACCGACAGCAAATGGCCATGTCAGCTTGGCAGGGGGGGTGTGCCCGTGCTGGAGGGCGAAGTGCCACCTCATTGCAGTGGACCTAGGCCATGCCCTGCATAAGTATGTGGTGTGCAGTGCAACATACAAAGTCTGGCTGAGGAAAAGTACAGGTAGCCCCAGGGACTAGTGTGCATCTGTGGCAACAGTGTGGTGCAGTACACCCAGCCAGTGTGTCCAGAAGCAGAGGGTCACAGGTTCAAGCCCCAGCTGTGGTTCCTGCAGAGCATGTCCCTATGTTTTATCCTACAATGCAGATACAACAGCAACATGTGCAAAGCCCAAAGCAGCAGCGAACAGGGGTACAAACACTCACCCACACAGGCTCCACAATCCAAAGATGCATGGAGAGTCAGGCTTTTGGCCCCAGCATTGAGCTGAAGTTATCACCAGAGCACTACTACTACCCCCTGCACAGTTTAGCAATGTCAGCACTGTGATCAGGACCAGTGTGGCGGGCAGGGTTGCCAACCACCCCTATCCTTGTACAATGCTGCAATAGGAGTGAGCGTGTGTCTATGTCTATCCATTGTTCTGTGGCTGCCCACCCTTCACTGGGCCCAAAATGTCCCACTGTTACCAGCGTTAGCCTGAACAGGTGCATAATGAAGAGCAAGGTAATTTGGGTATGGCCCGGACAGGGCAGATTGGCCAGGATTCATCTTCACAGGGTGTGGAGCAATGGCTGGGACACTGTAGTGCCTGACCACCACCTGCATGGACAGGGTGGCCACAGCATGGCATGCTGGGAGGGCACTCACTCTGACCGAGCAGTGACCATGGCAGGTCTAGGTTCCCACATAGCGCTCTACAGTATTTGCCTCCAGTGATCTCTTTGTGTTTGCCAGTGCTGGGGTCCCCATCACTGAAATGACTACTTGCTGCACATAGTTCTTTTGTGAGCATACACTATGGACTGGCTGGTGGACTGTCTGCAGTTAGACTGTGCATGGTCAGAACACCTATAAGGTACAGTCTAATTGTGCTCTCTGCTGGTGACTGGCAGACAGTGGTGGGAGGCAGTTGGGGTTTTCCAGACATAACCCCAGCATTGCTGCTGGTCTGCCACTGCCCCAGTCATAGGTATGGCTCTGGCCCACCAACCCTGGAGGGCTGTCTCATACAAAACAGGAAGGAGGTTGCTTCCCTAGGTTGGGGGCACCTGTTCTTTACCTACAAAAAGGGTGATGTGGGCCCTTTGGGGTATGTAGTATATACCACTGTGACCTATAAAGGCACTGCTACACACACCTCATGCAATTCTAGGAACTCCTCTGCCCTGATAACAACTGCCCATGTCAGCCAGACCCTAACACAGGGTGCACACCAATCTGGCTGGTGTCTGGTCCCACATGTGACTGCAGGATACAGATGGACACCAAATTACCTTCAACTGCACTGCAAGGAACACCTGTCACACACTAGTAGCAATGGGGATGTACAGCAGAACCTATCTCTAGCACCACATGTACTGCGGACCTAGTGGTGGGCACCCATCCTATCCCTCAGGGTGAACACAGAACCTGCACAATGGCATGGTCTGTAGCTACTCTTTGCCAGTATCACACACTGTCAGTTTGTCTTTCCAAGCTGAGGTACCGGAGAGATGCAGACCCCATTTGGTGATCAGCTGTAGACTGCTATTCAGCATGTGCATTGCATCATGGGTACTGGTGGGGTTACCCTATCCTGGCACTCAGAGCAGACAGTTTCTGTGGTGACCTGCAGTCCTTCTGTACCCAGACATTGCTGTGACATACACCATGGAGGTATAGCCTACTGGTTAATACAATGCCATTCTTAGCAGTGTTCATGGGTTCAGTTTCTCATTGTTCCCTCCTCTCAGGCCTGTCCTACTCAAATAGTGTGCATGCTTGTAGAGGTCATATTTTTGCAGATCTGTGCTTCAAGCCCATAATACCCTCGCCAAAATTGCCAACATTCCCTCGGTCTGTCTATCTGCGTCTGTCAGATGTGTAGAGTCCTGTCTACCAGTACAGGCTGCCACCCCATGTCATGCACTGCTACCCTTTCCTGCATTGCACCTCTTCATGCGTACCTCGCCTGTGCCTGATCTGCATGGCACCACCACTTCTCTGTCCACCCATCTTTGTAACTATCCTGCCACCTCTGCCTCCACTGGGGGACACGTATTCCCATCGTTTGCCACCAACTGTTTTTCCGGTACTTTACATTGCCAACACCCTGTGCTGTGGTACAGCTGCCCCACCATGTTTGTCATCAGTACTGGAAGGCACATGGGATGCCCGCAGATATGGCAGGTCCAGCGGCTCCCACCTCTCTCTCCTTCACTCACCTGTTCATTGCCTTTCCTGAGTGCTCTATCTAGTGTTAGGGCTACATCTGTCTCTGTTCCGCACAGGTCATGCATGTTATCCTGAGGCACCTTGCAGTCCCTTGGGCACACTAACCTAGTCCACCATAACCTTGTTAGGCCACCTTAACCTATGGTTCCATAGCCCAGGGTGCCTTCTGCGGTGCCTTGTCCAAGAGTGCCTAATATGGCGCTTAGCCTAGGAGGCCCTATAGGGCGCCTTATGAGGCACCTTACAGGGCACCTTACTAGGCATCTTATAAGGCACCTTACATGGCACCTTACTGGGCTCCTTACAAGGCACCTTACAAGGTGCCTTATAAGGCGCCTTGTGACGCTCTTTAGTCTAAGGCACCTTGTAATGCGCATTAGCTGCTACAGCTTGCTGTAACGATGCAACACCCACGCCTTTATATGGACATCTCTACCTTTACTGTGGAACCTAACGTGAATGACATTACCACAGTTTAGTAAACATACCCCATAGACTGTCACCAAACAAAGAACAAGGGATCACAATTTAGAAATAGGAAGACAATAACTAAACTGGGAACCCCAAATGCCAGACTTGGAATGTACAATAACATTGGAGAAATCAAAGTATAAATTAATTTCCTCTTGTACTAAACAAAACACAGACATTAACAATGCACATTTCCCAGAGCTGACATAACCCAATTAATAAATTTAAAATAAAAAAGTATTTTTCTAACTTTTGTTGTTTGTGCATTTGATTTTTCAATTGCAATTGCTCCAGTCATTTTCTTCTGGTTTCTTCAAGTCTTCTGCTAATTCTCCATAGTCTGCTGTCCATTTGTCCTTTCTTCTCTCTTCTACTTTTTTTCCATTTTCTCTCTACTTCTGCTTTAACATACTGATCTTTATCCTTTAGCTCTTTCCTCCATTTCTTTCTTTATTCCCTTTTCATCCACTCAAATTTTACCCCTCCATCCTAAGTCCCCACTACTCTCCCAATACTCGGCCAATCGTAGATTTTTCTTCCCTCCCATACAAAATATTTTTCCCCCTCTCCATCCTCACTCCCCTAGCCCCATCTCATCCTAGTTTTCCCCCAACATCAGCTCCTTTCTAGTTCCAGCCCTACCCAGCATCCGCTCCCTTCTATTCCCATTCTCCCATCCCCTCGCATCAGCCCATTTCCAGTCATAGCCCCCATCAGCCCATTTCCAATCCTAGCCCACCATCAGCCCTTTCCAGTCCTATCTTAGCACCCCATCAGCCCATTTCCAGTCCTAGCTTCCCCCCACTCAGCCCATTTCCAGTCCAAGCCCCTCTCACCATCAGCTATTTCCAGTCCTAGCTCCTCCCCACTCAGCACATTTCCAGTCCTAGCTCCCCCCCCCCCACTCAGCCTATCTCCAGTCCAAGCTCAATCCCCACTCTGCCATTTTCCAGTCCAAGCCCCCCTCCTCATCAACTATTTCCAGTCTTAACGCCCCCCCCCCCCCCGAAAAGCCCCGTGGCTGTCCAACAGGCTTTAGAAGGAGCCGGAGAGGCCTGGCTCACCTCTGACAGCTGCCAAAGTGAAGAGAGCCTTTTTTTCTTGACTTCAGCAGTTTTATTTTCAGTTTATTTGCATTTGATATACCGCCCTTTATTACATCAGGGCAGTTCACAGTCACAATAATCAAAGAGTGTCACAAAGGCCAGAAGAAAGAAAGGAACTACAAAATGAACAGGAAAGAGGAAGTAGCAGACAGCAGACAGACAAGATATAGAGAAGAGAGTGTAGACAAACATGAATAAACCAGGTCAGTTTTGAGAGGCTGGGAGGTTGTATGGAGTGGTAAATAGGTGGGTCTTCAGCTGGGATTTGAAAGTGGAGTAATTTGATTCTAATCAGCAGCTGTATTGTAGTATAGGCTGATGGCGTGCCGGAGGTTAAAGGGAACTTCCTGTTTCTTGGCACTTAGCACGCCAGGAGCCTATACTACAATACAGCTGCCGAAGTGAAGAAATAGGCGCTCTTCACTTTGGAGACTGTCAGAGATGAGCAGTGGCCTCTCCGACTTCCTCTAAAGCCGCCCTGCTTGTCAGTGCCAAATGCAAGATGTTGTTAGCGCGGGACCAATGCAGAGCGGGGCCCTGTGTGAACAACATTCTCGCACAATGGATGGGCCGGCCCTGCTGAGGAAAAGCAATCAGACCCTTACTATAGTACTAGTGATGTTACTGAGTAGTCAGTGCCAAGTGGTTACCCCTGAGTCTGATTATGCCCCCCTCCTCTACACCTGCTCCCAGTAGAAGCGTAGTGAATCCATGAGCCTCTTCTTATCCAGCTTCACCAATTTCAGGTTCAACTATCCAGGATTCTCTTCCTCAGATTCAGATTTAGGATCCTCTGCCCAGTTTCCTCTGCCCAGGATCCTCTGGATTCTCTTCGACTTCAATGCAGTTTATTCGCACTCCCTGCCTCTTAAAACCCAAAAAGGGAAAAGCCCTGTTCTAAAGTTGAGGCTTTTTCAGTCTTTTTAGGAATAAAATTCAGACTGAATGCAGTAAATTCACTGTTCCTACTCTAACCAAAATAAAAGATAAATTAAAGTACCAATCTAGAATTCTTTCATACGTTCATTCACTCACACTCTGGCCAGACTCTTTCACTCAGTTCTCACTTTATCAATTCAATTCCTTTTGAGAAACTAATTTACATCTTTAAGAAATCTGTCAACAGAAAAGAGCAGTCACACAAGAATCCAGGTTTTAAAACCTAAAGCTGCTCTCAGTCCCTGTCAGCATTTTAAGCTGTCAGTGATTCAACAATCTATGGCACTGCTCAGCCACAACATAAACACGCTTTGAAACCTCTTTTTTTTTCTCAAGGAAATCTTCTTTTGGCTTCAGGTCCAATGATCTCCAAAGCTCAGAGGATTCAGGGTTATCAGAATTCCCTCTAGAACTAAGGTATTACAGAGGGTTCTTTCCTTAGAGATCTCAGTCTCTAACTTCTCAAACCAGTTTCACAAATTTATCTTATAAAATGTTTACAGGCTTACCACCAAAACTCTTCTCTACCAGGGCTACCAATCCATTTCCACAGAATCTTCAATTAAAACTATCACCAGACACCAGCTTTCAGTTTCCTCCTTTACAAGAAAATCTCGCCAATCAATCAAAAAAAAATTCTTAAAACTGTTCCTGTGTCAGTTTCTGTCCTTAGAAGCAACTATCTCAGTTATGCTTAATTAGAGCTCAATTGGAACTCTCCTGAGTGTTTCCAACCTCCCTCTTTTTCCCAATTTTCTCTCAAGCCAAAGTTAATCTCAATCCTTTTATCATCAAGTTCTCTCTCATTCACTCCATACCTCATCTACACCTACTCTCTCTTTCCTTCTCCTGCCCCAACTGCCAGATTCAAGTTCTTCTCACTCACATTCTATGACCAACTATTTAATGCTCTTCCACTGCCAGAATCACAAATAGTTCACCAACCATAAAAATTAAAAACATAACTATATCACTAGTATATCGACCGCCAGAATACAACATAGATAAAATTTACAATTTAATTGAATTACTAGCATCATCCTCAGATACAAATCCTGTAATACTTATGGGAGACTTTAATCTTCCTTCAACACCTAACAATCACTCTAATCAATTCTTAGAAATGATACATAATTTGGACTTTCACCAAATAATAACTGAACAAACACACAATAAAGGAAAAACTCTTGACATGGTCTTCTTACCAAACTCTCTACACAACCTATATAACTCTGAATCCCTCTCAAACATTCCAGTCCCCTGGTCTGACCACTATCTTCTAAAATTCAATATAACCATTACCTACAACAATCAAACTAAAAGACCACAATGTCCTCAAACTAATAGATTCAGAAAATTTAATGAGGAAAAATTTCTAGATCAAATAATACCACAACTAACACAAACACCCACAAATCTTGAAGAATCTATCAAAAACTGGAACAATATAATCTCTAAAGCAGCTGAAAGTAATCCAAACCAATCACACCAAAATATAAACAATAAAATTGAAAAAAGACATGCTCCATGGTTTAATATATCTATCAAAACATTAAAAAGACAACTAAGAAAAGATGAAAGGAAATGGAGACAATCAAAATCATTAATAAATCATGAGAAGTACACTAATACACTACAAATTTATAAACAAACAATAAACAACTCCAAACAAAATTATTATTCTAATATAATCTCAAGAGCCACTAATCGCCCAAGAGAACTATTCTGTATAGTACAAAAACTAACAAACAAAACACTAAATTCTGATGAAATATCAATTGATATCTCCCCACAAGAATTAGCTCAATACTATATCAATAAAACAAAGCTACAAATAACACCATTACATATTACTCAACCACAAATTCAAACACAAACAAAGCAAACTACATTTGATAACTGGACTAATTTCAACTTAATATCAAAATCTACTCTCAAACTACAATAACTAACATTAATACAACAACCTCATACCTTGATCCATGCCCAGTTGATTGGATAAAGAAGACTTTCTCAATACTCTCTTCTTTCATTCTACCCTTAGTGAACCTATCCTTACAAAAAGGCTACTTACCACCATCTCTCAAACACGTTCAAATACGACCTATACTTAAAAATAACACATTAGATAAATTATCCCCAAAATCATACAGGCCCATATCAAGTATTCCTTTTATGGCCAAACTTATTGAAAAAATTGTACAAATTCAACTACAAGACTTTATTGACACATTAAACCTCCTTGATGAACACCAATATGGCTTTAGACCCTTCCATGGAGTAGAAACCTTGCTAACGATCCTTTATGACACAATATTAAGAGGTATTGATAATCCTAAACAAGCCTTTATTCTTGTTTTCCTTGACATATCAGCTGCATTTGACAGTGTTAATCACTTAATAATGTTAAACAGGCTTCAACAAATTGGAATTACATCTACTGTTTATAATTGGTTCAAATCCTATCTATCAAACCGAACTCAAACAGTAAGAATCCATACCCAAATTTCTAACACCTTCAAGCAAACTCAGGGTCTTCCGCAGGGCTCTGCATTATCTGCGCTATTATTTAATATTTACTTACAACCAGTTTGTAACATCTTTAAACGTCACAATGTTTATTATCATATCTACGCTGATGATATAATGTTCTACCTCCCATTTGAAATCCCACACCCACCTCTTCAAAAAATAACAGAATGTTTTAATGAACTAACTGAATGGCTCAAAGAACAAAATCTACTTATCAACTTTACTAAAACTGATATATTATTCATCACTAAAAATCAAACATACATACCCCCAAACACGATCACACTAGATACTCATGAAATAAATACAAAAAAAGAAATAAAATATTTAGGTGTGATACTTGACAATAATCTAAATATGGATTCACATATAAAATATCTAACTAAAAAAATACATTTCAAACTCAAAACTCTAAAACAATTAAGACCATTGATTCATCTACAAGACTTTATTAATATAATTCATGCTATCATCACCCCACATTTTGATTTTGCAAACACAATACTTAATGGCATTTCAAAACAAAATATTAAAAAGATACAAATAACTCAGAACATAGCTGCTAGGATGATTATGAATATAAGCCCACTTGAACATGTTACACCAATTTTGGCTGAACTTCATTGGCTACCTATTTACTCCCGAATCAAATATAAAATTCTTGTCACTACATTTAAACTTATAAATAATCTTGCACCATCGGCACTCAATACACTGATTAATATAGACATCGATAAACGATCTCAAAGAAGCAGAAACTTAAATACCTTAACAATACCAAAAGATTTCACAAAAGCCAGAAAACAAACAAATAAGAGAGCTTTCTCACACTCTGCTCCAATTCTTTGGAACAATCTACCTGACAACATTCGCCTGCTGTCTGATATAAAAGAATTTAGAAAAAAATTAAAAACTCACTTATTCATATTACACTACAATACACCCTCAGAACAGAATACTCAAATAGATACAGGCTAACATTTATACATTATTATTACATACTCTATTTTCAAAATAAATGTCACTAATACACTATTTACCATACCACACTCTCATTCACATGATGATTATAGATTTAAACTAACAATGTATATATCTTCTAATATGTTATATCTGTAATGTTACAACATTCCTTGTAAATTATAATTATCTGTTCTATGTAAACTGACTTGGTATATTACATACCAATTAACATACTGTTCCATGTAAACCGCACTTGATACTAGGGAAAGAGCGGTATATAAATAACTGTTAAATAAATAACACTATTCACAGGAATCCTAAAAACCTAAAATTTCATTCTAAAAACATTTTTCCTTACCAGAGAAGATAATTACAACATTTTCTATATTGTTGCTTTAAATAACTGAGGCAGTTGAAAGAAAAATCACTTTACTGCATCAGTCTCTGTTCTTTCCTGCCTGAAATACAGCTCTCCAGGGAGATCCCTGCACCTCCCTCATTACACTTAATGCTTTCCTATACAGCCAGGACTTGTTGCACAATAAAACCTTACTTTTAATTATTAATAAAGGCTTTTTAAAGCCTAAAAGCCCTAGATTATACTCATTTATTTGATTCTATTCCTCTGATGCCATTTTTGGATCCCGGGGGTTCAAAGCCCCCTCCACCCCCCCCCCCCCCCCCCTTGGGGAAAATACTGTACTTTTTCAGCCCATTCAAAAACATTCAAAAATAATAAAAAAAAAAAAACATTCAACAATGAAACCAAATACATATTTGGGATTAGCAACCTTCCTGGACCTTAACCAGACCTCCAAAATCTTTGATTTCATTTTTATTTTCACTGATTTTTCAGGTTTTCTTCCGTGAGGTTACTGCCCCTTTAAGGACAGCCCTCTTCCTAACTGACTCTCCAGGAGGCCCACAGCCTGTCCAACGTTTTGACGACTCAAGCATGACCCTAGTACTATATCTGGGCCTTTTGGTCCAGCATTCAAAACTTCAGGACCCCCCCTGACAGCCCCCCTATTTATTTGGACCCACCTGGTGACTCCAGCCTTTATTTCTGGGCTCACTGAGCCCAATTCCAAGGCCTCCCTTCTCTTTAAGTAGTGTAGGCCTCTTTGGCCCCACTACTGCACTCTCCGACCCCGCCCTAGCATTAAGGACAGCTATGGACCGTGCAGCTGCTCCAGTGCCTGCAAACAGCCTCCCCTCCTCTGATATTGGAGAGAGCCGTGGCCTCTGTGGCTCTCCCTGATGCTCCCAGGCACTCGTCTCTCGACAATAAATTGCAGCTGGCACACTCCTCTTGCCCCACAGAGCTTTGAGACGGGCCCTGGAGCAGGCCACAGGAGCATGGCCTACCTGGGCCTAGGCTCATGCCCATGCCCCTGACTCTCCCAGCTTTTTTTTTTTTTTTAATTTAAAAAAAAAAAAAAACATTCACCAGCAATTTGGCTGCTCTGCAGCCCAACTCAAAAAAAACAACGGACTTGCACAGAACAGCCTCCGGATCCCCACTATCTGGTACTATCTGACTAGTACCACTGAATATTGTGGTCAGCACCCTTATCTGGACAGCTCCTGTTGGCCGTCTAGCTAAGGGTCCTTAACAAAAAACATCTAACCCAGATGAGGATCAAATTGCTATCCATTCACAGATATTAGCAAATCACTACATGGATAAACTTAAGTCCGCAATTAATGATGACATTTTCTTTAAAACCATTGACACACAATCCAACAACTTCAATGTTACTAGCCAAAACAAATGGACATCATTTCACCTAATAGACCTAAAACACCTCAAAATATAATCACTCCTTGTGGTCTTGGGCAAGCCACTTAACCCTCCATAGCCCATGTTCCCTGTAAGTATTAGTGTATGTGTCTCATATCCCCGCGTGTTAAATGTATCCCCCAATTGTGTCGTGACCGCTTTGATTGAAAGGATAAAGCGGTATACAAAAACTGTCTAAATAAAAAATAAATAAATAAATAAATCACAAACATCAATATGACCACCTCGCCTACTGATCCCTTTCCGGTCAGATGGCTGAAAGCAACTAAAGATGAGTTGTCACCAACTATCTTAGATATGGTAAACCACTCATTAAATCAAGGACTTGTGCCCACTGCCCTAAAACAAGCTATAATCCGCCCAATACTAAAGTCAACAGCTGCTGACAAAGACCATCCTAACTCTTACAGACCGTTTTTAGCGGAGGTTATTAAAAGGTTGTACAGCTCCAACTGCAAGACTTTATTGACCTAAATGCACCCCTTGATGAACAACAACATGGGTTTAGACCTCAGCATAGTGCAGAGACATTCATGCTAAATTTTTTGAATAGACTCATATGGGGCTTGAACAGCAGCAAACAGGCATTTATCTTGATATTCCTAGATACTGCCTCAGCTTTCGATAGCATTAGTCATAAACTGCTCATTACAAGACTCCAACAAATCGGTCTACAAAGTGTGGTTATCAAATGGTTCATGTCTTACTTAACCAACTGCACTCAAAAGGTACAGAATGATCAATTAGCTTCTACAATCTTTAAGCAAGAACAAGGCAAGGCAAGGCTCCTCCCATTCTGCCCTCCTATTTAATCTTTATATTCAATCTATTTGCAATATCTTCAAAAAGCACAAGGCAAACTACCTTGTCTATGTTGATGATATAATGATGTATCATCCCATAGACACCTCAAACCCTACTTGTTCACAGATCCTTAACTGCCTAGATGATGTAATTGATTGGCTAAATACAAACAACCTAAAAATTAACATGAAAAAAACGTAAGTCCTCTATGGGGTATGTTTACTAAACTGCGGTAAACGTATATAACGCGCGTTATGTAACGTTAACGATAGTTAGCACGTCATAACGCGCGTTATGTAACGTTAACAATAGCACGTCATAACGCGCGTTATGATGCGCTAATGATTGTAATGCTCCACGGCGCAGTAAAACACCGCAGAAGGTGGAGCGAGGGCGGAGAGAAGGGGTCAATGGGCGGAGAGTGGGCGGGGAGAGGCTCCCCTCACACTAACGCGTGAATTTCAGGGCTGAATTCCAACGCGATTGAAAACCTGCCGTTAAAGGCACATTACAGGGGAGAGAAACCATTTCAGTGTCAGCAATGTACAGCCCAGGCAGGGAAACAAAAAACAGTGATAAGTGTGATACATGTGCACAGAACAAAAGGTCACAGAAACACTTAAAATGACCCCAACAGACTGGAAAAAAACAATAACCAAGCTGGCCAATAGTGGTATCAATGAGAAACATCAACCCCTCCCCCCCCCCCGAGTAAGCTCCATAGAACAGATATAAATCGTGGAAGGGTCTATACGCCGTCCCCATACAAGGTGAATGAGCCCACAGTGACATACCGCTGCTCAGGGTTTTCCCCACCATCGGACAGATGCACATGTCCCACAACATCAGGGCAGGCATGTCGGAACGGCAACTGGACGGATGCCGGAGAAGGGGATACAGAGGGCCGCAGGCAGCACATGCTGTGGTGGAGCTGGGCCACAGTGCGGACTAGGGTGATGCCTAGGTGGCCCATACGAATGCTGAAACAGCGGAGCAGCCAGACAGCAACTGCTGAAGGTCCAACATGGGCACGAGTGGGTTTCCCAAAGTGTCACAGGGGATAGTACCCAACAGCTACTCCCAAGGGCACGGAACATTGGCAGGCGGGGCTGGGGGGGAGCATGGACGTCTATGCAGGCACCCCTACCCCAGAACCCGCACCATAGGCAGCCGCCTACCTGCACACTGGATGGCCTGAGACTGCGCACCACCAGCTCCACCAGCAGAAGGGCATGTCAGCATGGTGGCTGAGGGATACTGGTGGTGGAGGGGGCAGTGGCAGCTGCCCAGAGCAGACCGTGGCCTAGCCCTGTGTAGGTGGGTGCCATGCACTGCAACGGACAGGCCCTGTATGACCAACAATCATGGTATCACCAGGGAATGCACCATCTCTGTGATAACATGGTGGTGCAGTGCACAAAACCAGTGTATTCAGAAGCAGAAAGTCACAGTTTCAAGTCCCAGCTGTGGTTTCCACCAACCCAGTCCTCATATTTTACCCACTACTATAACGTGCTAATACAGACAGAACCTTTCTTGCAGATGACGTAAACATGCCCAAAACACCTACATTTTACCCTACATAGCACAGACACCATAAACATGCACATTACCTAGAGCAGAGCCTCCCAAATGCAGTCCTGGAGGGCCAAACACCATTCCGGTTCCATGCTGCCTCTGATAAAGATGCCTGTGCTGCATTTCTATGCGCCACCCCCATGGTATGCAGATGTATCTCATGCATATTCATGAGGGACAGCATGAAAACCCGAACAGTGTTTTGCACCGCAGGACTGGAGTTGGGAACCTCTGCCGTAAAGCAGCAGCCAACAGGGGCAGACACACCCACACCCACAGGCCCCATTATCCAAAGCCTCCTGGAGAGGCAGGACTTTGGGCTCTGCGTGCATCTCCCAATACTAGCACTTGCATACCTTAGTAATGCCACCCTAAACCTGGGAATACGGTACACAGCTATCAAAAGGTTGCTATGATTACTGGCAGATAGCAATTCCTAGGTTAAGTACAATTTTCGGAGTGAGCTGCATCATAGCAACCTTTCTGATGTCTGTGGAGTGTGCTACAGGTCTTGTGTCTGACAGTGTTTACCAATCTGGGGGGTGACTCCTACAGTATTGCGTACCATAGCCATGCCTGCACTGTGCCCAGGATTGGTGTGGTGGCCTGGGCTTCCCAACACTTCTATAGTTGCACAATGCTGGCATAGGTGTGGGGAGTGTGTGTTTGTCTATCCAGTGTGTGGTGGCTGCCAACACCCTCCACAGCCCACACTGCTAGCACTGTTGCCAGTATTGGCCTGTCAATGTGTATAATGAGGAGCAAGGTACTGTGGGAATAGCCTGGATAGGGTGGCTTGGCCTGGCCGCATCTGCATAGGGCATAGGGCAATGTCCGGACATTGTAGTGCCCGGTACCACCTGCACGGACAGGGTGGCCATAGCATGTCCTGCTGGGAGGTCACTCTCACCCTGACTGAGCAGTGACCATGGCATGGCTAGGTTCCCCCATAGAGCTATATAGTATTTCTCTTATGTGATTTTTATGGGTTTCCTTTTGGGGCCCAATCACTGACTTATCTGCTTGGTGTGTATGCTGATATCCTCGTTCTGGGTACATGCATCTCCTCCAGGACCATGCACTATGGACTAGCTGGCGGACTGTCTGCAGCTAGTATGTGTCTTGCTGGAACACCGTGCAGGGTGCAGCGGCCTAAAGGATGTCAGATAATGGTGGGGGGCAGCTGAGCATTTCCAGACCTGCTGTCTGTCTGCTATTGCATTATGGATGTGTACTGCTCTGCATTGCCTGCCCTGTAGGGTGTTTGATCCCTAGCAGGACTGGGGTGATGGTCCCCTCTACTGCCACCATTGCAGGGGGGTAAAAAGTGGATCTGTGGGCGGGAGAACCTGTCCCCCATCCTGAGCCCCAGAGGGTGGGTTGGGTGGTGGTATGTAATCTCCCTGGTAACCACATCAGAATGTGGGTGTGGTGCCGTTCAGTCCTGCTGTAGCCAGCCAGGTGTTTGTTAGCAGCTCTAGCCCACTGGTTACTTCACTGCCCATGGAGCCAGAGGTCATGGGTTCACAACCCACAGTGGGGTTCATCGATAGGGCTGTCTTAGGCATTGTCTATTTTTATTATATATTAGTGCTGCCAGCAGAACCACCCTCAGGGTACTGTCACCTTAGGGTGGCTCATAGGGCGCCCTATGAAGCGCCTTATAAGGTGCCTTATATGGTGTTCTATGGGGGACATTATAGAGTGCCTTGGCAGACAGCGCACTTATGTGCCCTATGGAGTGCCTTCTAGGGTGCCTTATGTGGCACCTTAGGTTACGCCACTGTGAGGGTGTGTTTGCTGGCAGCACTATTACAGTACAACTAAACTTCCTCACAGCCCAATACTTAACCCTTTCCAGGCCAAGCCCAAAACTTTTGGGATCCAAACTTCTGCCTAAATATTCCTATCAAATGGTATATAATACATGACCATGGCAGAGGGAACGTCACTATTGGGACATATTGAATAAGATGGGTACAATTTTCCTGACATATGCAAACATTAACCCGTCTGCAGACTGTGGATTAAATATCATAGTAGGCTTTCAAAGGGTTACACATGACGCCTCAGCCAGCCTTATTCATTAGGCACACTGGGGAATTGAACCCATGACCCTTGTGCCATCAGTCTGTGTAGTAACCATTGTGCTACAGCTCTGTTTCTGTAGTTGGGTGTCTGCATGCCTTCTTACGCTTAACGCGCCCTGTAACGATCGGTGCTGCGCGGCGCATTATAACGCGCGTTATCACTAACGATGTACCGCCCATGTCCTTTTTTGGCATTTCTTCCACTAACGCGGCTCCTAACGCGAATCACACTAATGCAGTTTAGTAAACATACCCCTATGTTTCTCGAAACACAAACTTTATCCTACCAACCAAAATCCAAATACAAGGAGCGGAGATTGAGGTCAAAAAAGAGGTTAAATACCTGGGTATCATCCTAGACCAGACACTAAGGGGTATGTTTACTAAACAGCGCTAATGTTGCAGGGCGACATTATCACACGATAAGTAACGTTATCACGTGATAATGTAACATTACCGCATGATAATGTAACATTACCGCACGATAACGTTACTTATCGCACGATAATGTCTCCGGCGGTGTTAAGGCGCACAGAGGGTGGAGTAAGTCGTTCCAGAGGGGGGAGAGAAGGGGTAAATGGGTGGAGAGTGGGTGGGGAGAGGCTCCAGGCACACTAATGCTGTGAAATCAGGGTCTGAAAATTAATGCCAGTGAAAACCTCGCGTTAGAGGCACATTTGCAGGAGAGAGAAACCATTTCAGTCAGCAATGTACAGCAAAGGCAAAGAGACCAAGAAAAGTGATAGTAGTGATACATGTGCAGGAACAGCATGGTCCCCAAGTACGAAAAGACACTATGGTGAGGCTGAAAATGGGGTACAGGGAGCTGCAGGCAGGACATGCAGTGGGGCGGCTGGGGCACAGGGTGGACTAGGCAGATGCCTAGGTGACACATAGGAATGTAGAAACGGAAAACCAGCAAGACAGCAACTGACCAAGAGCAAACATGTCCATGAGTGTGTGTCCCACAGTGCCACAATGGACATTACCCAGCAAGTACCCCAAAGGGTGCATAACATTGGCAGGCGGTGGATGGCTACGCAGGCACCCCTACCCCATATCACGCACCATAAGCAGCCGCCTACTGGAACACTGGATGGCCTGGGACTGCGCACCACCAGCATAAGGGCATGTCAGCATGGTCGCGGAGGGGTGCTGGTGGTGGAGGGGGCAGTGGCATCTGCCCACAGCAGACCAAGGCCAAGCCCTGTTTAGGTGAGTGCTGTGCACTGCAAAAGACAAGGTCTGTCTGACGAACAATAATGGTATCCCCAGGGAATAACATGCCTCTGTGGCAACAGCTTGGTTCAGTACACACAGCCAGTGTGTTCAGGGGCAGAAGATCACAGGTTCAGGTCCCAGCTGTGGCTCCTGTAGACCATGTCCCTTTATTTTACCCAGTACTAAATCATGGTAATAAAGAAGGAACCTTATTGCAGATAAAATAAACATGCCATAAACTCCTATATTTTACCCTACAGAGCACATACACCATAGACATGTGCAGTCCCTAGAGCAGAGGTTCCCAGCTGCGGTCCTGGAGGGCCAAACACCATTCAGGTTTCATGCTGTCTCTAAGAAATATGCTTGAGATGCATTTGTATGCACCACCCCCATTGTATGCAAATGTATCTCATGCATATTCATTAAGGACAGCATGAAAACCTGAATCATGTTGGGCCCACCAGGACCAGAGTTGGGAAACTCTGCCCTAGAGCACAGGCCAACCGGGGCACAAACACCCACACCCACAGGCTCCACTATCCAAAGCCTCATGGAGACTCAGGCTGTTGGGCCCTGTGCGGAGCAGCATCTACCAATACTAGCACCTGCATACCTTAGCAATGCCGTCATAAACATGGAAACACATTCCACATATATCAAAAGGTTGCTATGATCAATGTCAGATAACAAATCCTACATTAAACACAATTTGTTAACAGAGATTCATCATAGCAACCTTTTGATATATGTGGAGTGTGTTTCATATTTTGTTACTGACGGTGTTTACCACCCTGGAGAGTGACCCTAACAGTATTGAGTATCATAGCAATGCCTGCACTGTGCCCAGGACTGGTGTGGCGGCCAGGGCTGCCAACCATCTCTCTCTTTGCACAATGCTGACATAGGTGTGGGGGTGTGTGTATGTCTATCCAGTGTTTTGTGGCTGCCTACACCTTACTGAGCCCACAATGTTTGCACTGTTTCCACTGTTAGCCTGCCAATGTGCATAATGAGGAGCAAGGTATTGTGGGTATGGCCCGGACAGGGCGGTCTGGGCAGGAGGCTTCTGCACAGGGCATAGGGAAATGGCTGGGACATTGTAGTGCCTGACCACTACCTACACGGACAGGGTGGCCACAGCATGTCATGCTGGGAGGTGACTGAGCAGTGACCATGGCATGTCCAGGTTCCCACATAGTGCTTTTCACTGTTTCTCTCAAGTGATATTTGGGAGTTCCCATCTCTGGGGCCCAATTGCTTGTATACCTGCTTGGTGTTTGTGTTTGCAACCCACTTCTGGCTTCACACAGTTTCTCCAGGAGCATGCACTATGTACTAGCTAGTAGACTGTCTGCAGTTAGCTTGTGTATGGCTGGAGCACCTTGCAGGGTGCAGTGGATGAATGTCAGATAGTGGTGGGGCGTCTTCCGTTAATTCAGAAAACAACGGCTAACAGCATTGAAGACTAGCAATGAAGAAAAGAATACTGGTTTGCTCTCATAAAGTTTTTCTGACAGAATCAAAGTCAGTAGTATATCGGAAACATTAAACAGCCCTGGTGGAAAGCAATGTCAATATCCCCTTGATAAACCCAACAGGAGAAACGCTAGAGCGCTTGGACCATTGAGGCGTTGGGGTTTTCCATTTCATCGAGCGCTGAAGGGGCATTGTTTAAGCACCGTTCTGCCTAAGATAAGTAGAATGGTGTTTGTTCTATTTTAAAGTCATTTTTTAAATGGATGAAGATAAATTAGAAAAGCACAAAAAAATCTTTCAAAAAAACAGCCTCCGGTCATTGATGTGAACGAACACTGTATTGGGTGAATCAAGTACCCATATTAAGATGTAAAGAAAAGTATCGTTTATCTGAGACCGTTGGTAAAATTAAAAAATATTTAGGTTGAAGAAGAAGAAGGTGTAGAGTGGATTTTTCACAGTTTTAAGTTTGATAGTAGTTCACTCTTTTATTGGATCTGACTTTAGTATTTAGATAGTGGTGGGGGGCAGGGCAGCTGAGCTTTTCCAGGCCTACTGTTTGTCTGCCAGTGCCCTATGTGATAGGTACAGATCTGCATTGACTGCCCCAGAGGGTGCCCTTCCCCTGCAGGACTGGAATTGATGGTTCCACAACCTTTCATCATGTCCCTCTACTGCCTCCATTGCAAAGATGTAGAGTGTGGTTCTGTTGGTGGCAGATTCTGGCCCCTGCCCCCACCCTGACCCAGAGAGGGCAGGTTCGTAGGTGGTGCTACATAATCTGCATGTGGGTCCAGACACTCCCCCTGCTCTTATAACAAGTGATCATGGCAACCACACAGTACATGCACTATTCTGCATGCGTCATAATCCACAAGGGCTAGATGTGATTGGGAGATACAGATGGCTACAGAAGTATCCTAGGTGTGCCTGCAAGGTGAACCACACAATGTCACGGTCTGTAGCTACTCTGTGCCAGTAACACACATGGTAAGTTCCCCCTACCAGGCCGAGGTGCTGTGGAGGCGCATACCCCATCCTATTTATTTATTTATTATTTATTTATTTATTACAGGCTCTTATATACCGCTCTATTCAGCATCAGCGCGGTTCACAATATAACAACATACCAGAACAACAACTTGTGATCAGATGTAGACTGCTGATCTGCATGTGCAGTGCATCATGGGTAAGGGTGGGTTTACTCTATCCTGGTAACCACAGCAGACAGTTTGTGCGGTGACCTGCAGTCTTTCTGTAGCCAACTTGAAGCTTTTTAGATATAGCCCACTGGTTATTGCAATGAGTGTAGAGGCAGAGGTCATGAGTTCAGTCCTGCAGTGGTGTTATTAGTAAGGCTGTCTGAGGGATTTCCTTTTAATTTAAAACAGTGCTGCCAGCAAAAACACCCTCACAGTGCTGTAACCTAAGGTGCCTTATAAGGCGCCCTATAGGACACATTATAAGGTGCCTTGGCTGACAGGGCACTTTATAATGTGCCCTTTGGAGTGCCTTAGGGTTAACCTAGGGTTAATGCGCGTTAATGTGCCATGGCACCCACTATTGCGCGATACAGATTCCTTGCAACCTTCCCTCCGGAATGCCCACTACCTTATATGGCATTCTTCACATTAACGCTGCAAATAGCACCAGTAACATTAAGGGGTTTGTTTACTAAACTGCAGTAATGTCACCAATTTTAAGTGCAGCGTTAAGGTACCTGAAGCCATAAAAGGCAAAGGGCAGGTAGGGGGCGTTCTGTTGAAAAGGGAGCAATGAGCATCATGGCTCTTTGGCATAAAAAAAGAACAAATGGGAATTGACTCCATGACCCTTGGTTTGGGAAGTATCAGTACTAACCAGTAGGCTACACCTACACAGCTTGCTGACCTGCAATCTGCTGGATACAGTAGGATGATGTGTTGGGACAGCCACTTAGGCAGGCTTCCCCATGGCTGATGTGCAGTCCTATATTAATCTGAGACCTATTCTTCCTCTCAGATTCTGTTTCTGTTTTGTGCTCCAGTATTTTCTACCATATGCATGTTGATGTTAGGATGGAGTGATCGTTTCTTATCTCCGGATATAGAAAGACTGCAGGTCCGGATATAAGAAACGATCACTCCATCCTAACATCAACATGCATATGGTAGAAAATACTGGAGCACAAAACAGAAACAGAATCTGAGAGGAAGAATAGGTCTCAAATTAATATAGGACTGCACATCAGCCATGGGGAAGCCCCTCTAAGCAGCTGTCCCAATACATCATCCTTCTGTATCCAGCCATTGCAGATCAGAGAGCTGTGTAGGTGTAGCCTACTGGTTAGTACTGATACCTCCCAAGCCAAGTGTCATGGGTTCAATTCCCTTTTCTTTTCTTTTTTTTGTTCTTTTTTTATGCCAAACAGCCATGACGCCCATTGACCCCTTCTCTCCACCCTCTCTCCACCCTCTGCGGGACTTACCGCCACCAGTGACATTAACGCGCGCTAACATTGCATCGGGTGATGTTAACGCATGTTAACGTCACTTAACACATGATAACGTAGCTGCTGCTACATTATCGCAGTTTAGTAAACATACCCCTAAGATGGTTTAGTAAACATACCCCTAAATATGGTTTTCCATATAAAATCAATCAATCACTAAAATCATATACTTCAAATTACATATGATCCAACATCTCAGACCCCTCCTAGAATGTTATGATTTTAGAACAGTGTTGGGAAATTTGATTTAAAGTCTGCCTTGGGTCTGCTTATATATGTATATATTGGCTTTGTATGACTGAACTCTTGCCTGGTGAAACTACACAGGAGGATGGATGGCACAGAAGACAATAGCTATATGAGAGTATATGCTTGCCATAAGATAATGGATGCGGCCTGTTATGGAGGATTCTGGGAAACCATATTCTGGATAGGAGTATGCAGAATATTGGGCCTAGTAATTAATATCAGCAAAAAGTGCAGGTCAAGCAAAGAATTCAAACTAATGAGCACAAAATACTCTCTGCCTGGTTTCAATTAGTGCCAGAAGAAGAACAACACAGGAAGGGTCAGAGGTCACAAGCTATGCATAGATGAACAGACCTATAAGCAGAACCAGAAGGTATCAATGTAAAGAGATTCTTCCTCTGGGAAAAGTGTTGTAGGATCCTGAGGCCCTGCTGACACTTAAGAATGTATGATGGATTCACTGAAAATTAATTTGAAACAGACATTTGAGACGGGGAGAAATGTATATAAGGCAGTTATTTTTCAGGTAAGGGCGGGCAGTATTTTCTCCCCCTTCACAGAGAGAGAGAGAGAGAGAGAGAAAGTACTGTCTGCCATTTCTATAGACGGGCTTTTGCTGTTCTGCATGACAATATTATTTTGCTGTTATGCTGAAATAAAAGTTTTTTGTAGCAACTGCCGTCTAAGTAATTCTTTGATTGGTGATATTTGGGCAACTGCTTGTGAGAACCAGAAGCCACAATTTGTGCCGCAACCCGGCCTTCTAAATTTTTTTTTCTAAATTGCCCAAGGACTCCTCTGACTGCAGTTTTGACTTGCCTGCATTTTTGTCAGAGGGACTACCTCCTGTTTTTCACAGAACAAAAAAAAAACAGGGGATGAGAATACCTTCTCATTAGGAGAAGAGGATTCCTTCTGCTGGTCCAGAAGATGGGAGAGTGACGTCGAGAGAGATTTTGATACCCTAGGACGACTCCAGCGGGTGAGTTTTGTTTTTCCTGTCTACAAACAAAGACGGAAGATTTACCCAGGTTCGATTGGTGGGTGAGTACCAAATTTACACATATGCATATGTATTTTATGTGCTTAATGTTTTGTTATGTAGAAAAATTGTTAGAGTGTCTTTGTATTTAGTTGTAATGTTAGGGAAAGAAAGTTTGAAGGTTTTGCCCAGACATTAGGTCTCTGTCTTTCTGGGATTGATTGATGTACGCTTGAGACTGTACGTATTATTATTAATACGAAGCGAGTGTGTGTCTTTATCCACGTTTTCATACCCCCGCGAAGGGATTGGCTGGGTTTAGACGAAGCGCAAGAGTTGTATGTGCGTATGAGTCCTGGATTTCGTAATTTTCGCTCCTCTGTTAATTAAGAGCTTTGGATTGCCACCTAAAAGCGAAATTACGCGCGCCTCTGTATATAAGGAGGTTCAATTTGCTATTGGTAAAAGGCGAAGTTAATTGCCCCTGTCCCTGAACAGTGAAAACACCAGGTGTACATAGACTATAGAGAAGGGACAGCTAGAGAAATGTTTAAAAGAAAATCTAAACAGGAACAAAATACTGAGAAAGGAACTGAGCCCGGTCCTAGCCCCATAGATAGCCTTGTTAAACAGAACCCTCTACTGGAGGCTTCAATAAAAAATTGTTCTAAACAATGGGAAAAATGGACGAAGAAAACACCCTCTCTTGCCTGGCCAGCAGGGGGGTCATTTGATCCGCTCATTTTGACCAAAATTAGGGATCATATCTTATTTAACAAATGTGGCAAAGCCCAATTGGAACATTTGCAACATATTTCCCTGTGGATGCAGGCTGGTCCAGAGCCTTTGTCTTCTGCCCCTGTGCCCCCACCTTCTTATTGGGCAGCCGAAAGTAAAGCTATGGCAGCCATAGGCTATTCTGACCCTGTCTTCCAGCCCAAGTCAGAACCGACTTCTCACCCAGCAGCCTCTATACCCCCAGAACAGGTCCTGCATAAACTCTTGGACACTGAGGGAGCTTGGGCAAAGATTGAGGGTCATGTTAACTTAAAAGCCACCCCTGCCCCAGATCCCAGTGCATATGCTGAGGCACAGGCAAGATTAGAAGAGTTGAAACAGCAATTAACAGCAGAACATGAAGATTTAGAAAGTCAGGCTCAAGCTTTAAAACTATCTGAGGTTAAAATTACTGAGAATCTTAAAAGATGGGAGTTAGACCTAGCAGATAGGGAAAAACATCTTAAGCAGATTATAGAAGAGGAAGAAGAGGAGAAGGTAGATGAGGTAGTAGATGATGAAGAGAAAAAAAGTGCACTTACAGTGATTTGTGGAGTTGTGAAAGGTGGTAAAGCTCCTCGAGCTCCCCAACCCTGTATCCTTACTTTTATTACAGAGCAGGAGGATGGAAATGGTTACTATGTTTACCGATGGTCCTCCAACATGTACGGTTGGACAAGAGCCAACCAGCCCCAGATGTTACAGTGGCCCCCTAATGGATCACTAGAAACTGTACACCGTAACACCGCCCGACTCTGCATTCGCGGAGGAGCGGGAGACCCTAACTGGGATTCTGCCTATATGGAGGCAGGTCTTAGGGTTTGGGAGAAGTATGAGAATCAGGACGCTAATAAACAGCTTCTGTTTCCAGTAATCTACACAAATGAAGGAAAATCTAAATATATCCCATGGAGTTTTACTGATATGACTAATATAGCCAGTAGTCTACCTCCTCTTAGTAGAGGGGGAGAGACATGGATTCAAAAATTTGAAAGAATTATGGCTGGATATAATTTGGCTTTGGGAGATATCAAAGCTTTATTGGCCAAAATTCTGGGTAATAGTGCGACAAATCAAGTGTTCGCCAATGCTGACTTAAAACAGGTGAAAGTCACAGTTAACACTTACGATGGTGCTTCCTTCAACGAGTTTCGTCCTCGTATTTGGGACGCCCTCAGGGAGATGTACCCTACTCAGCGCAGTTTGGCTCCTCTCACTACTATGAGATTCCAAATAGGTGAGGATATCAGTGCATACCTCGTACGATTTCAAGATTTATGGGAAGCACAAATGGGGGTACCATACGATGATGTTTGTATGAGACCTGTATTTTTCCAGACTTTGTGTAATACATTACCCCCATCCGTAACTGCAAAATTAAAGTCTATAGTAGCCTTGGAGTCTGAGCCATGGCCTAAACAACAGGCCCATATTTTGCATTATATTCGATCTTTAGAGGAGGACACTTTGAAACCTGAGAAGGATTTGAAACAGGCCCAAGCACACTTGTTACACCTTCAACTTAAAGGGTTACAAGAAATTAAAGATCCCCAATCCACCACCAAATTACATCTTGATAAATCTAATAATGAACTTATTAGACAACTAAAACAGAAAATTAGGGAACAGCAGGAGAAAATTGATGACATGGAATATCTGGATCCTTATGAGGATGATGTTCCAGACCCCTGTGATGAGGTATGGGATAGAGATAAGGAGCGCATTTACTATAACGGAGCCCAACGACCCCGTTATCCTCAGCCACAGCGTCGAGGTCCCTCTTACCAACAAAATAACAGTACTCTTGCCCCACAGTGTTGGAACTGTGGTGGTTACGGTCATTTTCAGCGCTCATGCCGTGCTCAGCGCAGAAATGAGAACTTTGATAGGAGGCGTTTTCCCTTGTGGACACCTCCCCGGGATTCTGGACCCCCACCCCAACAATGACTGGGAATCTATATCTTACAGGCGAGGCTCACATATCAGGAACCTCTGATCACAGTATATCTTAATGATGAGCCCACAGAAATGTTACTTGATACAGGAGCCACTTCCTCTGTATTAACTGCTTTACCACAGAGATGCCAGCTTAGTAGAAAGAAAATGACTACCACTGGTTTTGATGGTAGACCCCTTACATCTTACCTAACTACACCCATTTGTTTAAGAATAGGAGATCAGCAGATTTCTCATTCTTTTCTGTTTGCCCCATATTGCCCAGTAAATTTGATGGGTAGGGACTTACTGGTGAAATTACAGGTTGAATTCACCTATGGCCCGCTGTGAGAAAAAGGCCCTGAGCGGTCACTGCTCCTCAGCCCTTATGGCCGAGTTAAATCACATCTGCCTATTACCATTCATATTAAGCCTGGCTGTAAACCACCAAAGATTCCGCAGTATCCCCTCCAACCGGAGGCCCTGCAGGGTTCTCGCCAGGAGATTCAGGAGCTGTTTCAGCATGGAATTATTGAACTCAGTAACTCCCCATATAACACCCCACTATTCCCTGTGAAAAAGCCTAATGGGAAGTGGAGAATAGTTCATGACTTACGTGCACTTAACAGTGTTATTGAACCACAGTTTCCAGTAGTCTCAAACCCTGCCACATTGCTGACAATGACTACTCTGTACAAATATCATACTGTTCTGGACCTTTCCCATGCCTTTTTTGGGATAGAGGTCGAACCCACATCCAGGCAGTTTCTGGCATTTATTTTTGAGGGTCAGCATTATCAGTGGACCAGGTTACCCCAAGGATTTATGGAAAGTCCCTCCATATTCTCTCAAGCACTAGTTGCTGATTTGCAATCATTCAGGGCAGAGTTGCCCAGCAATGTGTCTTTGTTACAGTATGTAGATGTCTTACTGCTTTCCACAGCTGAGGCTGCAGCAAACCTGGCCCTCACAGATAAACTTGTTTGTTATCTTTTGGAAGTGGTTACCAGATTAATATGGCCAAGGCACAGATCTGCCAAACTGAAGTCACTTTTCTGGGTTTCCTAGTAGGAGATGGAATGCTGTCTCTAACAGAGAAAACTAAACAACACTGTCTGCAATTACAGATGCCTACCACTGTAAAGCAATTGCGATCTCTGCTCGGCATGATAAACTTCTGCCGTAATTGGATCCCAGGTCACAGTCAACGCACACATCCCTTTCGCAAATATTTAAAAGGGGGGGGGGGGGGGCTAAGGGGTCGACTGTTATCAGCCTGTCAGCTCCTGACCAGATTTTGCTTCAGTCTCTTCTGTCTGATGTCTCGCACACACCAAGTATCTGTCTCCCTGACTATTCAAAGGAGATGTTTCTCATTAGCTTTCACGGACATCACACGTGGGCAGCTGTGATTTATCAGGATGATGGTAAAATTGTGTCCTACTTGTCAGGGTCTTTTTCTGTTACAGAAATAGTTCTGCCTGATGTTGAGAGAGGGTTAGTAGCCACCAGTGAGGCAGTCAGGAAGACCTATAACACCTTTCATCCCTTGCGACTCACTGTGTATTGCTCCGGTGATGTAGAGGCATTGTTATGCACTAATACTCTCCACTTTACCCCACATCGGGTGCACCAGCTTTGTGCTACTCTGCTACGGAGTCATATTCTCATTAAGCCATTCCCTGCAAGTCACCCTTTTGGCTACCTACAAAATTTAGTTTCTGTCATTGTTGGTGAGGAAGGAGATAACGTCCCCATTTTTTCTTTCGCAGATAATATTCTGTCTCTTCACGAAATGCCTGTCAATTCTAAAGTCTGGTTCACTGACGGTTCTGAGACGTCACTATGTTCTGGTTTCAGTGCAGTACAGATATCTCTTTCTGGTGACATTCTAGATGTGTTGCAATATCAGTTGCCGAGTGCTTATAGTGCTCAAGGTGCTGAACTCTGTGCAATTTTGGCAGTCTTACTGCATCAGGAAAGACAGAACATTATTATATTCACTGACTCCCAATATGCAGCACAAGTGCTGACAGCGCTTCACCAGAAATGGTCACAAAGAGGTTTTATCACTTCCTCAGCCAGCTCAATCTCACATCTTGATGAGATACATCAAATTTATGAGTGTTTAGAGAAACGCAGAATCAACAATCTGTTTCTGTGCTGTGAATGGGTTCCTGGACATACACAGGGAGACTCTTTCCGCCAGATGGGCAATGCCCTGGCAGATCAGTTAGCCAAAGAAGTAACTAGTAATGCTTCCCTGACTTTACCTGTCACCAGATCACAGATCTATTTAATACCTGACCTTGCTGATTATCAGAAAGATGCTGTTTCTCATGAGATAGGAAACTGGGAGAGACTAGGTTGTTCCCAAATTAAGAAAATGTGGGTACATCCATCAGGAAAACTCTGTATCTGTTATGTAGCACTGAAACGCCTCACAGAACTCATTCATGATATCTATCATTCTAGTACTGCAAATGTTTACAGCATGCTTGAGGACATTTTTTGGTGTCCACACATGAAAAATCGCATTCAGGAACTAGTAGCTAAATGTCCTGTGTGTATCCTGAATTCTCAGCCAGGAGGAAAACCCATAGCCAAAGGTCACCTCCCGGTTCTAAGTGGTCCTTTTGAATCCTGGTATGTAGATTTTACTGACATGATCCACAGATGTGCTCAGAAGCGGTACCTTTTAGTGTGGGTTTGCCCTTGGTCTAAATGGATTGAGGCTTTTCCCTGCAATAGAGAGACTGCTGAAGAAGTAGTAGAGGTTTAAGTAACACAAATAATTCCCCGATTTGGCATTCCTAAAGTCATATATTCTGATAATGGCTCTCACTTTCGTAATGCTCTTGTGACTGCACTCACCCAGCATCTTCCTGTTCAGTGGAAGTATGTTTCTGTGTATAAACCTACTTCCAATGGTCTTGTTGAACGATGTAATGGCATTTTGAAAACTCAACTCAGAAAGATTTGCGCTTCTGGTCACATGACCTGGCTACAAGCATTACCAATGTGCTTGCTTCAGCTGCGTAATAGCCCGATCAAACGATTACATCTGACACCTCATGAAATGGCCACTGGCCGGCGTATGCGCACAACTAATTTATCACAGCCCCAGGTTCCGATTCATGATAGTCTCTCTGCTTACCTTGCAGGACTCCGGATTGCGCTCCAAGAAATTGCTGACCGAGTAGCAGACACACAGTCCGTGTCCAGTCCATCCTTATTACCTTGCTTCCCTGTAGGGTCCACTGTCTATAAAAGAAATTGTGTTCGTGCATCCTGGGACTGCCCAACCTTTTCAGGACCCCACGTTGTCACTGCTGCTTCCCCTTTTGCTGCCAGACTGAATGATACTGATACTTGGGTGCATGTCAGCCATCTAAAAGCGTCTCCAGCTGTCTCATCTGATTAATCAGTTTTATTTCCCTACAGAACTCACGTGTTCTCACCACAGTGCTATGTTGTTAGTACCAAAGATGATCGCTGTCAAGCCTACTCCGCGGGCGTCCTTGTGCTTTTTTCTGGGAATCTCTGTCATATTTGTGCTCCTTATTGAGTGTTTACATCCAGATGGACAGCTAGCTTTGTTTCTCCAGGGATGGAACCAGACTAACCAGACGATATCTCGAGCACCCCGGGCTTTACCTAAAGGCTCTCTGAACTTGTGGAAGCAATCAGTATTACACATTGTTTCCCTGATGAACACTGCAGACTGCATTATTTGTACCCCTTTACCAAAGGGTGTATCATATGCTCCAGTACATGTTTCAAAGGTTCCCTTAAATGAGTATGCAGGACAGCTTGCTTGTGTAGATAATAATAATTTTTCTGCCAGTTGTTATGAAGCTTTTAATTGTTCCCAGACGTGGCATGCAATGAATATGATACATGACCCTTTGCGTGTATATGTTGACCCGAATATGATATTTGATTTATGTTTAATAACAAATGTATCCATTGCTTTTTCAGACAGGTGTAACCTGTCATATAATGTGATTACTGGATCCTTTCATTTTGCTAGAAATTCTGTCATGATAAAGTGGTATAATCAATCTGGTAATATGGACCCCTCCAATATGAAATATGATTGGAGAAATATTACAAGCAACCCGGTAGTGTTTAATGGAGCTGACTTCCGCTGGTATGTGGGAGTTGGTCCCATTTACCACGATGGTTCAGCTGTGCTGACAACGGGTTCTCAGAATGAATCTCCATATACTTCATGCTATCTCCCAATGTCCAGTTTCAGGAGGGATCTTACCTCAGCTACCACGGGAAAATCTTCTGTTAAGTGGTTTGATGGGCATCATATGAGTCGCATATGGACACCTGCTACAAACCTCTTTGCTGTAATGGGTCATTATTGGTTGTGTGGGGAAACTCTGTATCAGGTAATTAACCTCTCCCTATTACCCTGTGCTTTGGTTAAAGTTTCTTATTTTTCTGTCTTGATACCTCTTAATGTTACCCATCATTCTGCTTCTCGCTCCACCCTACATAGATTAAAACGGAGCTCCTCAGCTTATGCTAGCCCCTGGGATTCCTATATAGCTGAGGATGATGCCATTCAGGCCTCATTTGAGTATATCAATTCCACTTATCCCATGACTAAAACTCGTTTGGATGCCCTTAGCGCAACGGCCTGGATTCCCTTTGCCACCCCCGCCCTAACTGCTGAGCTTGGTATGGCTGTACGCCGTTTGCAATGTTTGTTGCATATTCAAATGAAAGCTGTTACCGAATCTATCTCACGCCTAGCTGAGTCCCTTGAGCAAAATATACAAATGACTCTGCAGAATAGGCAAGCTTTGGATTTACTTTTGGCCGCTGAAGGCGGAACATGTACTTTCATTAATGCTACAAACTGTTGTACGGTCATCGCTAACAATACCATTTTTGTTCTAGATGCAATGAATAAGATAAAGCATCTCTCTGAGTTGCATATTGATGATTTTAAGGGGGGGCATCAACTTGATAATATCTGGGGTGGTATTGCTTCATGGTTTGCTAGTTTAGGTGTAGGACTTAAAGCCTTCTTTATTACGCTTTTAAGTATAGCTTGTTTTGCAATCATTGCTTGTTGTACCTTATCCATTTTACTTGCCTGTTGTAAACGAATGATATCGCAAAGCATTAAAACCATGTATATTGTGTCAAGGGAACAGTACCAACGATTGCCTTTGAATGATCCATCTTTGTCTCAAATGGTTGTTATTCACGCCCCTTAGTGGGATTACTTTTGCTACCCCCCCAACAATAAAAGAAAAAGGAAAAGAAAAAGTGGAGAATGTTGGGAAATTTGATTTAAAGTCTGCCTTGGGTCTGCTTATATATGTATATTGGCTTTGTATGACTGAACTCTTGCCTGGTGAAACTACACAGGAGGATGGATGGCACAGAAGACAATAGCTATATGAGAGTATATGCTTGCCATAAGATAATGGATGCGGCCTGTTATGGAGGATTCTGGGAAACCATATTCTGGATAGGAGTATGCAGAATATTGGGCCTAGTAATTAATATCAGCAAAAAGTGCAGGTCAAGCAAAGAATTCAAACTAATGAGCACAAAATACTCTCTGCCTGGTTTCAATTAGTGCCAGAAGAAGAACAACACAGGAAGGGTCAGAGGTCACAAGCTATGCATAGATGAACAGACCTATAAGCAGAACCAGAAGGTATCAATGTAAAGAGATTCTTCCCCTGGGAAAAGTGTTGTAGGATCCTGAGGCCCTGCTGACACTTAAGAATGTATGATGGATTCACTGAAAATTAATTTGAAACAGACATTTGAGACGGGGAGAAATGTATATAAGGCAGTTATTTTTCAGGTAAGGGCGGGCAGTATTTTCTCCCCCTTCACAGAGAGAGAGAGAGAGAGAGAAAGTACTGTCTGGCATTTCTATAGACGGGCTTTTGCTGTTCTGCATGACAATATTATTTTGCTGTTATGCTGAAATAAAAGTTTTTTGTAGCAACTGCCGTCTAAGTAATTCTTTGATTGGTGATATTTGGGCAACTGCTTGTGAGAACCAGAAGCCACAACAGTACTTCAAGCTCTAATAACTCCTCACTTCGATTAATGAAATAGCATTCTGCAAGGTCTCCCCAAGAAAACCATCTACCAATTCCAATTAGCACAAAATCTTGCTGCACAGATAATACTCAAGGCTCATCACTCTGATCATATTACCCCACTTCTCTAAAACCTGCACTGATTGCCCATTGCAACAAGAATAAAATATAAATACATAATGATTGTATTCAAGCATCACAATAAAATAACCCTAACATGTTTATCCTCCCTCCTCAGTCCACCCACAATTACAAGAACCAGAAGAATCAGGTCCAAAAACACTTACGCCATACCTCATTACTTCCGTAACATCACTCTAGTTACTAGCTCTAGAGCTTTCACATGTATTGCCCCAGTTTTATGGAAAGCTCTCCCTGACTATTTAAGAGCAATAAAAGATCTTCAACAGTTCCATAAGCAACTAAAAACATACCTATTTATTGACCATTATGGAAACTCCCTTGAGATACCTCAAATGCAACCTATGTAATTACATCAGTTACAATTAGGCCCCTACCTATGTTATTTCATAAACAATGGATCTCCTAATATTCTATGCACTGCAACATTGTACATAGATTTTGTAATATAGTTATCAGCTAGTTAATTGTGCATGAGTGTTTTTAAAAGTTCAATGTAAAGTTCTTGGTTTTGTTTACTGTAAACCACAACTGATCTCTGGAAGGGATGGTATATAAAAACTTTTAAATAAATAAAATAAAATAAGGGTTCTGAATGCTGTGCCCTAAGTTACAGAGACTGATATATTCCAATCACTAAATTGAAAATAAAGTTATATCTCCAGGAACAAGCAGGAATGTAGTCTTCACATATGGGTATCGTTGGTACCGACGGAGCGCGCGCGGGAACGCTCCCCAGCATTCAATAGGAAAGCTTTTGGGAGCATCCCACAGCACATGCGTGCTGCCTTCCTGCCTCTGTACCTCTTTCACTTCAGTTCTTTGTTTTCCACGGAGCCGACAGGACACGGTACCCTGTCACTGCAGAAAATCTACCTTTATTTCTTGTTTTTTGTGGTCGAGTCTGCCTTCACTCTACGCCTACCTGTACCGCCGGTTCTCTTCTTCATCTTTCTTAAAAAAACAAAACAAAACATATTTTTCTTCAGGGTTTTTCCCTATTTTGGGTGCTAGTGCCATTTTGGGCACTAGGCCCATTTTTTTCTTCAAGCATGGAGAAACCAGCCAGTGGTTTCAAAAAATGCTTAAAATGTGGTGGTACCATCTCCATCACCGACACCCATGATTGGTGTCTAAAATGTTTGGGTCCTGAACATTGTCCAACGGAGTGTCTCTCCTGCATGAGGATGACCAAGAGGGGTCGGCAGAATAGAGCTGCAAAACTCGGTACCCTTTTTGCCTCCGACGTGATGTTAGTTGCATCGACGTCTTCCAGGGCTTCATCTTCCTCCCATGGATCTCAGGTAACCAAAAGTAAAACTAACCAGTCCTCGAAGTATCGAGATGCTGTAGCAGCTGATAAGCATGCAATAAATAATACCAGGAGTCAGTTCAAAGATCCAAGCCAATTTATTGTGCACAGGCTCAGAGAGTCAAGCTTCAAAAATGACTGAGCAACATTCTTACAGAGACATACTCATTTATACATTTTTCTTCCGCTTGATACATGCAGACTTTCTATTGGTTCCAATGCCCCCTGCACCTGTCCAATCAGGGACCCTCTCTGGGCCTAACACCCTGTTCCCCCTTCTCAGACTATTCTAACAAAGGCTCAGTTTCTAGACATAAACACATCCCTACTACAAGGTCATTTCTAGGCTCAGAGAATGTGAGAATGCAAAACACTGGAACATATCTATCATCGGCATAAAAGAATTGAATAAGGATTAACACAAACTTATCAAAAGCAGTTTAGAGCGGTTTAAGGCAGATCCTCTGACCTTCACTGACTTTGATCTTTCTCAGCACTACTATTTCTAGGTTGGGGTGGGGACTCAGACCTAGCTTGCAGGCCTCTCGTACATGTACAGGCTATTATATAGGCCATGGCCTACCACATTCCCCCCTTTGATTATTCTCACCCGCAAGTTAGAAAGGGTGGGAATTAAATCACATATTATACTCGTGTAACAGCATCATCTTGGGGTATAGGGTAATATTGCCACATAGCTAATACTTTTGTAGTCGCCTTCCTTTCTACAGTGTTATCAACGGCTGCTGACTTCACTTGACTGTGATGAATCCAGGGTTCGAGTTCTGCAACTTCAACTGCAGTTGGGGTTAATAGATGACAACATAAGGTCCCTTCCAATGTGTCTTTCTCCACCCTTTGATCCACACCGAGACTCCAGGCTTGAGAGCATGCAGGGGTTCTGTTAGATGGATGGGCAGCTGAGCTTGTATCCAAGTCTGAAGACTCTGCAAAACAGAACTTAAAACCAATAGTTCTTGTCTAGTAATTTCATCTAATCTGTTGCGCATCTCCTTTTATTCCTTGTGCAATAGGTGGGGGTCGCCCATACAGATTCTCAAAAGGGGAAACTCCTAAAGACTTAGTAGGGGCTAAGTATATCCTAAGAAGGGCTATAGAAAGAACTCAGAACTGGGGCCACTTCAGGTGAACCTCTTGACAAAGATTAGATAACTGTGCTTCCAGGGTTCTATTCATACGGTCTACTCTTCCTAAATTCTGAGGTCTGTAGGTAGTATGCATCTGATAATGTAAATATCTCAGGGCCATACTTAATGGCTTCCTGAGATTATCAACCCTCATTCTTTGTACAGGGCCCCATGTGCATGCAAGGTTGTAAGGGCATACTTGGAATCTGGACACACATTTAGACAGAGCCCTTTTCTTATTGTCGGAGCTATCAGTTCAGCTTTCAGTGCTGAAGTTCCTGGGGCCAGAGCTGTGGACTCAACTACTAGATCAAGGGTCACCACTGCATATCCGGCACAACAATGTCCATTAATGATGACAAGACTGCTTCCATCTACAAAGAAAGTCCATTCAGGGTTCTCCAAAGGAACATCAGTCAAATCCAGGCGACTTGAGAATACAGTGTCCATAGTTTCTAAACAGTCATGATCAGGGGGGGGGGGGGGGGGGTCAATACCAAATGGTAACAGCGTAGCAGGATTCAAAGCTTGACTGACCTTCAGTTGTATCTGGGGGTTATCACACAACATGCTCTGATACTTCAAAATCCGTGAATGCGTGAGCCAAAAACTTCCTTTGTGTTCCATAAGGGTCAGAACAAAGTGCGGTACAGTAACTTGAAGATTTTGTCCCAGGGTGAGCTTGTCAGCTTTGCTCACTAGGAGGGCTGTAGCTGCAACAGCTCTCAAACAAGGGGGCCAGCCTTTTGCAACTACATCCAATTGTTTTGACAGATAGGCTACTGGCCGTTGCCAAGATCCAAGAGATTGAGTCAACACTCCTAGAACATTTCCTTGTGACTCATGAACATAGAGACTGAAAGATTTTCTGGACATCTGGTAGACCCAGAGCTGGTGATAACATCAGAGCGGTTTTCAAAGATCTAAGGGCTGCATCCTGTTCAAGTCCCCATTCCAATGGAGACTTTTCCATTCCTTTGGTAGCTTGATACAAGGGTTTTGCTAGCAGCGCAAAATTGGGAATCCATATACGACAGTACCCCGCGGCACCCAAGAAGGCTCTCACTTGCCTCCTGGTGGTTGGAGTAGGAATACTGCATACAGCTTCTTTGCATTCTGGTCCCAGGCGTCAAATTCCTCTGGACAACTGGAATCCCAGATATTTAACTTGTTTGACATAATCACACCTTGGCTCTTGAGACTTTGTATCCAGCCTCATTAAAAAGATGCAAGAGTTCACTGGTGGCTTGTAGACATTCACTTTCTGAGTTGGTGGCTATGAGCAAGTTGTCCATATAGAAGAAGAACCCTTTCTCCTGGGTTCACATAGAAGCTTGAAAGATTTAAAACAGCACTGGAGTGAGTAGGTGAATTCTTAAATCCTTGGGGTAATCGAGTCCAGGTGAGTTGGCCCCGCCTTCCTGTTGTGGGGTCTTGCCATTCAAAAGCGAACAAAAGTTGAATGGTGAGGGCTAAGCATATGCAGAAAAAGGCATCTTTCAGGTCCAGGACAGTGAAATGAGTAGCCTCAGCAGGGATCAGTCCCAAGAGAATATAAGGATTTGGTACCACTGGGTGTATAGTTTCAGCTGCAGCATTCACTTGCCTCAGATCTTGTACTGGGCGGTAATCCCCTGTCCCAGGTTTCTTAACTGGGAGGAGGGGGTGTTCCAAGGTGACTGGCACTCTTTGAGAAATCCATACTTCAGCAGTTTCATTAAATGGCCCTGGATACCTTCAATGGCTGGTCGGGGAAGAGGATACTGGTTCCGCTCCTGGCTTGGGGGTGACAATGACAGGGGCTATGTTCTTTGCTAGGCCAGGTGGATTATCTTCTGCCCATACTTCAGGTGGGGCTAAAAGGTTAGGAGGTATACAGGAACTAGCTGGCTTGATTGGAGATGCACTATAGAACCGCTACTCTTCTTCTCGGGGAACAGTCAGCACCATCAATCCAGCAGGCTTTGGGTTCACAGTCATTTGCATTTCTCCCCCTTCAGCAAAGGATATCTGTGCCTGGAGCTTTGCAAGCAGATCTCGACCCAAAAGTGGAATAGGGCATTCAGGCATATACAAGAACTGGTGCGTTATTTTCTGTCCCCCTAGTTCACACATGCGGCTCTGCAGGAAAGGCTTTGTGGCCTTAGCCCCAGTAGCTCTGACAATGGTGATGCATCAAGAAAACAAAGGGGCTACTGGCTTTAGTATTCTGCTCCTGTATCCCCCATAAAGTCCATATATTGGTCCCCGATTTTCAGACTGACCATAGGCTCCTGGGGACCCAGGGAAACTTTGAGCCAGGTCTGGCCTAGTCTTCATCCATGCTGTAGCCCTCTTCGGCTGCCACTCACTCTATAGCTGCTTCCCTCTCTTGCTGGAACACTGTGCTTGGTTTATTCTTCCATGACTCTAAAATCAACCTCCTGTTCTCCAAGTGCTCCCTCCTCCCTTCCTGGGGGTGGAGTCAAGATGCGGGCATTCACTTCTCTAATGTCCTTCTTCTCTGCAATGGGCGCACTGATTCGCACCCAGTGGGGGCCGATCATTTTCACGACCCCTTCCACTTCCTCTGCTCCTTCGATTAGGAAAACCTCCTCTACGTCGTTCAACTAAAGCAGCAGCAAGAAGATCTGCTTTCTTCTTCATCTTACGTTCACTTTCTCTGTCACATTCATTTTCACGATTCACAAACACTTTTCTGAGCAACTTTCATTAACTGTCATGCCCGCAAATCCATCCAGTTTCTGCAATTTCCATTTTATATCTCTCTGGGACTGACTGACAAAAACTGCATCTACCATACACAAATTCTCCTGGGCTGCTGGATCGCATGGGGTATATAGTGAGGGCTGCCTGCACTATTTGGATCCCACTTGGGGCCATCAAGGCTGATGGGTCTGCATAATACTGTTCATTAGTTCAATCAAATCCTAAGGTTTCTCAGTGTAGGAGGAATAATGCAGCTTTCAGTTCCGTAAATCAGTGGCAGAAACAAAGCTGGTCAGCTGGCTTTCAGTATTAAGGGTGGGTAGGCCCTGGACCTGGCGTAATGGTATAACATGACCATCCCTTTTACTGGTAGCTGTACTTCTGAAGGTATACGGCAATCGGGACTGTCTGGGTTCCACTTCATATTCTCGGGCGCTGGCTGTGAGTGACCCTGAACTGGCAAATGAATCCCTGCTTGTAGTGTCATCGGTGGACTGTGGCCCACTCGGAGTACTTTAAACTGAGCCGGGGCTTCCGGTCAAGAGGGGGTGCATGTCCTCCTGCTGCGGAGGTGGCTGGTGAACTACTTGGGCTGGTGGTGGCAGAGCTGAGGGGACTGACCTATAAAGATACTGGGACGGACAGAGTGGAATGTCTGGGAGATTCTGGGGCAGAATAAACGGGCAGCTTTTTTTTCTTCCAGACTTTCGGGCCCCCCTCCCTTGTGGCTTTTTTGTCTCACAAACATTTAACCAGGAGTCTATTTAGGGGAACTGATCAGGGAACATTTTCTGTACAATCTGATGAACATGGGAAATATCAAAGGTGCCCTCACGGGCCATGAAGTAGCTAACACTGGCCACTCCCTTTCACAGAGCATTTCTAATCGGGACGGAGACATTCTAATTCCATAGTCTCCAGCAAATCCCTTGCTAAAATTCCTAGTCATACATTTCAACAAAATCTGCATGGACTCTGACCCCCCCCCCCATGGTGACGTACTTGACAACAGACAGAGGGGGCGGGCAGTCAGGCTGCATTTTCCTGTAGACTAAACATAATGGATGTGTGTGCTCATTCTAAATAGGAACAATTTAGATAAAGTCCTTAAAATATAAAACTAATATTTTGCAACATGTTATAACAACAATCCCAATAGAAAGAACTATGGCTCCTAACATGACGGTCACATATCTATTATGTATGACTGGAATAAAAATACTTGGCATGGAAACTAACTGCCAGCCTTAATCAGAATTTAAGCTGAACAATGTCTCTGCAAAATAAATTACTTTAAATCTTACAGTTCAGAAAGCAGACATTACATTCCCTCAGGATTTAAATCATTTTCAAGTCGCAATCTGGTACTACTGTCAGGGTTCTTAACCTCTACTTAAAAGGTCAAAGGAAAAACAGAAGCAGTTTCCTTAATTTCTCTATCATTTCTGTTTGAACCATTACAGTGCTTGCTGAAGATTTGAACATAAAAATACACAAGACAAGGCTAAGCCCACAAATGTATTATACCTATAGCTCTACAGAAATCCTTCTCACTTGGTCCGAACAAGAACAGTTAAGGAACTTGAATGGGGTTAATAATTCTGACTAAACATTCTTATTAAATGATATATAATACATGACCATAGCAGAAGGAACATCACTATTAGAACATATTGAATAAAACAGGTACAATTTTCCTGAAATAAGCACAAATTAACCCAGCTGCAGAACGTTGAAAATAAGCCTTCACAGGGATAACAGATACTAAACATTCCTTTGTACAGACACGCCCCTTCTCTCTCTGCTTGCCAGTCTCACGCTATGCTGAAGAAAAATAAAATCACAGAGGCAGCTGTCTTTGTACGTAGAAGTGACTCCTGAGTTAGTTTTGTTGCTTTATTTCTCCTCGTCCTTTCTCAGTACCATTTCTCAATCGGTAAACTGTTTCATGAATTACCCGACAGAATAATCTTACATTAGAAGGGAAACCAGTGGTTTCAACAGATAACAAATACAAACAACAGACAAACACCAAACACTTTCTCCTGTTCGCGACCTGGAAAATGCACCTCGCTTGGTCTGTATTCAAGACCTCTCATTCACACTAGCAGACATTCAAGACAGAATAAATCCCAACGTAAATAAATCCCAATAAACAGAATAAATCCCAATAAAACCTGACTGACTGACTGGCTGAGGGGTTGGTGGGTTCAGTCTCAGCTTATACCTTTAAGACTTCTGAGACCTACTAGGACCACCCCGAGAGGTGATCAGACTCTCAAGCACTTATTCCATAATCCCGACTGGCAGACAGACTGACTGAATAGCAGAAAAGATCTACTCACCGGATCCGGTTTCCGATACAAACCAGTTCTTGGGTTGGATCCTGGACTCCCCTCGGGTTCGGAGGTGTCGGCCAGCCAGAACCAGCAACCTGCAGAGGCAAGGAGGAGCCCCCCCCCCGATACAAGAGGAGCGGGCTGCGCCAGAGGCTCCCCTGCGATCAGTCAGGTGCAGCACCAGCCGGACCAAACCTCTTGAGGCGAGAAGTCGTGGTATAATCACTTGCATACCATCCCCTGCTCACACATTCCCGGCCAACGCACCAAGAATATGTAGCAGCTGATAAGCATGCAATAAATAATACCAGGAGTCAGTTCAAAGATCCAAGCCAATTTATTGTGCACAGGCTCAGAGAGTAAGCTTCAAAAATGACTGAGCAACATTCTTACAGAGACATACTCATTTATACATTTTTCTTCCGCTTGATACATGCAGACTTTCTATTGGTTCCAACGCCCCCTGCACCTGTCCAATCAGGGACCCTCTCTGGGCCTAACACTCTGTTCCCCCTTCTCAGGCTATTCTAACAAAGGCTCAGTTTCTAGACATAAACATATCCCTACTACAAGGTCATTTCTAGGCTCAGAGAATGTGAGAATGCAAAACACTGGAACATATCAGCATAAAAGAATTGAATAAGGATTAACACAAACTTATCAAAAGCAGTTTAGAGCGGTTTAAGGCAGATCCTCAGACCTTCACTGACTTTGATCTTTCTCAGCACTACTATTTCTAGGTGGGGGTGGGGACTCAGACCTAGCTTGCAGGCCTCTCATACATGTACAGTCTATTATATAGGCCATGGCCTACCACAATGCCTCGGGCATTTCCCACAAGGATACTTCACTGGCAAAATAGCCCCAGCGGGAGTCTTCGAGCTCCAAAGTACTAACGTGACTCCAGGAAGTTCCAGAGGCCTCCACCTCTGTGGAACGTCTGGTGCCATGCTCTGAGGTCATGGCTGCATCCACCGGTACTGGCACCCAAGCATCGGTAGGAGCGATGGATCACAGAATCCTCACTAGCGAACGCAGTCTAGCGGCCCTCTTAGCAGCCTCGGTACCGCTAAGACCGCAACAGAAGGTACCACAGGTATCGGTACCAACATCAGTACCAGTACTGACAACACCTACTTCGACAGGACTGCTTCCCCCCATGCCGATGTCCGGTATCGGGGATCAGGAACTGAGACACTTTGGTACCGACTTCGAGTGGTACCAATACCATGCGCGACAGGAGCACCCGGTTCTTGAGTCTTACATAAGAACATAAGAACATAAGATATGCCATACTGGGTCAGACCAAGGTCCATCAAGCCCAGTATTCTGTTTCCAACAGTGGCCAATCTAGGTCACATGTACCTAGCAGTTTCCCCAAGAGACACAAGTTCCACAATGCTTGTACTGGGTCAAGCATTGATATCTTCGGTCACTTCTTAATAATGGTTTATGGACCTTTCCTCCAGGAACTTGTCCAAACCTTTTTTAAACCCAGCTACACTAACAGCCTTTACTACATCCTCCGGTAACAAATTCCAGAGTTTGATTACACGTTGAGTGAAAAAATATTTTCTTTTATTAGTCTTAAATAGTTTACCCTGTAGCTTCATTGCATGTCCCCAAGTCTTTCTATATTCTGATAAGGTAAACAATCGATCTACGTTTATCCGTTCCACTCCGTTCATTAATTTATAGACTTCTATCATATCTCCCCTCAGCCGTCTCTTTTCCAGGTTAAAGAGCCCTAACCTTTTTAGCCTTTCTTCATAGGAGTATCCTTCCATCCCCTTTACCATTTTGGTGGCTCTTCTCTGTACCTTTTCTAAAATCGCTATATCCTTTTTAAGATACGGCGACCAGAATTGCACACAATATTCAAGGTGCGGTCTCACCATGGAACGATATAGAGGCATTATAATATCTTTTGTTTTATTTTCCATTCCTTTCCTTATCATACCTAGCATTCTATTTGCTCTCTTGGCCGCCGCTGCACACTGGGCCGAGGGTTTTAACATGGTATCCACAATGACGCCTAAATCTTTTTCCTGGGTGGTGGTTCCTAATGTGGAACCTTGCATCGTGAAACCATAGTTTGGGTTGTTCTTCCCAAGGTGCATAACCTTGCACTTGTCCACATTAAATTTCATCTGCCATTTTGATGCCCAGTCTTCCAATTTATCAAGATCCTCTTGCAATTTTTCACAATCCTCTTGGGTTTTAACAACTTTAAATAGTTTTGTGTCATCTGCAAATTTGATAACCTCACTCGTTATTCCACTTTCCAGGTCATTTATGAATATGTCAAAAAGCAGCGGACCCAGCACAGATCCCTGGGGTACACTATTATTCACCTTTCTCCATTGGGGAAATTGGCCATTTAGCCCTACCCTCTGCTTTCTATCTTTTAACCAGTTCCTGATCCACAATAGTACACTGCCTCCTATCCCATGACTCTTTAGTTTTGCCAAAAGTCTCTGATGAGGGACCTTGTCAAAGGCTTTCTGAAAGTCCAGATACACAATATCAACCGACTCACCTTTGTCCACCTGTTTATTCACTCCTTCAAAAAAACATAACAGATTAGTAAGACAAGATCTTCCTTGTCTAAAGCCATGTTGGCTGTCTCCCATTAGGTTGTGACTATCTACATGCTGAGTAATTTTATTCTTTATGATGGTTTCTACCATTTTTCCCGGTACTGACGTCAGGCTCACCGGTCTGTAGTTTCCCGGATCATCCCTGGAACCCTTTTTAAAAATTGGTGTTACATTGGCGATCCTCCAATCTTCAGGTATTAGAGATGATTTTAATGATAGTTCACAGATTACTGATAGCAGTTCTGCAATCTCATATTTCAGTTCTTTCCACACCCTTCCGATTCAGATGACTTTGATGACTCTACTGGTACCAGAGTGAATCTATTAGAAGATTCAACTTCCTCTCCTCAACACAGGATGTCTCCTCCAGAAGATATGTCCTTCCAGGACTTCATACGTGATTTAGCAAAAGGCCTTGCAATCACTGTGATTCCAGAAAAAGAACCTAGGGCAGAGGAATTAAGAATTCTACAATACCCTATGGCTCCCAAGGAAGCAGCTATGCTTCCCATTCACAAGATCTTACATGATCTGATGTTGAGAATGTGAGAGACTCCTTTAACAATATCTTCACATTCCCGACGCCTGGACACTATGTACCGAGTGCCAAGTTGTCCTGGTTTTCAAAAAACTCAGTTACCACACCATTCAATGATAGTGGAATCGGCCATACGAAGAATCAGGAGTGCAAAAACACACTCTTCTAATCCTCCAGACCGTGAATCCAGGACACTCGATGCCTTTGGCCATCAATGTTTTCAATCCTCCATGCTGGGAGCCAGGATCATTTCCTACATTCTGTATATGGGAATGTTCCTGGAGGAAGTCACAAAAGACTTGGAGCTCATTAGTCCTTCTGTCTCAGAGGAAAAAAGAGCAGACTACCTTATTCTGGTCAAACATGCCCAGAATGTCTCTAAATTTATGAACCGTGCTACCTTTGTCTGTTTTGAATGTCTTAGCAGAACCTCTGCTATATCCATAGAAGCACGTCGTATTGCTTGGCTTCAAGCATCAGACTTGGAACAATGGGCGCAAAAAAACCTGGGAAACATTCCTTGCACAGGAGAAAATCTCTTTGGTAAGGACTGGCAAGACAAGGCTAATCAGCTTGAATCTTACAATATTACTTTAAACAGATTGTCAAAGGCTACAGCTGACCTAGCAAAAAAGAAAACATTCAAGAAACCTTTTTTCAGTAAGAAAAAGAAGTCTTACCAATCTTACACCCATCAAACTCACTGTCCACTTCATGTTTCCCAAAAGGGACAACAACAGAACAGACAGCAGAGAAAGCCACAAGCTCAAAAAGCTCAACCGGCTCAACAGACCCAGCCCCCTCAGGGTCTTTGACTTCCACCTAGAGAACTTAGTCATTCTGCCCCTAAAAGGTCCAGAACCCTTGACCATTCCAGGCAGACTATGCCATTTTGTCAAAAGATGGCAACAAATAACATCAGAAAATTGGACTCTGTCCATTGTAAGATTGGGATACAAGCTTCATTTTCTCAACTTGCCCCCACCTACAATTCTGAGACAGTTCAATTTTCAGGGCCCTGCCACCGACCTCTTGTGGCAGGAGGTCACATCACTTCTGGCTCAAGGAGCAATCGAAGAAGTGCCCATATCCCAACAGGGGACAGGGTTCTACTACCCCTATTTTCTTATTCCAAAGAAGACAGGGGGGACACAGGCCTATACTAGACCTCAGAGAATTAAACAAGTATTTGTTCCAAGAAAAGTTCAAGATGATCTCCCTCGGAACACTTTTACCATATCTTCAAAATCAAGATTGGCTATGTTCTCTAGATCTCAGAGATGCGTACACGCATATTCTCATCCACTCAGATCACAGGAAGTTCCTTCTTTTCCTGATCCAAGGAAGACACTTCCAGTACAGAGTTCTTCCTTTCGGACTTGCCTCTGCTCCGAGAGTCTTCACAAAATGCATGGCAGTGGTAGCAGCATTTATGAGGACTCTAGGAATATTCATCTTCCCTTATTTAGACGATTGGCTCATTCGAGCATTGACAGCTCCAGAGGCCAGCTTCGCTCTCTCTCAAGCAATGACAATTCTTCAATACTTGGGATTGGTCATAAACCTCCCAAAATCTCATCTCACCCCCTCTCAATCTCTAGAATTCATAGGGACTTGTCTAGACACACGGCAGTCAAAGGCTTTCCTGCTCCAGCTATGCTGTCTACGAATAATACAGCTGGCATCTCAAGCATCTATGAAGGTATCCTTACTGCTCGGGAGATGCTTCAACTGCTGGGACACATGGTATCCACTGTACATGTGGTTCCCTATGCTCGCCTGCAAATGTGAGCAGCACAGTGGACCCTTTCCTCTCAGTGGTCACAAGCCTCGGGTCGACTAACAGACAAAATCAGAACTACCACATGTCTGATTTCATCCCTGCAATGGTGGCAATCCCTGGAAAACCTCCTTGTAGGCTCTTCTTTCCAGCAGGCTCTATGCCAAACCACTCTGACGACAGATGCGTCCAAGATGGGTTGGGGGGACCCACGTGCATGATCTCTCCATTCAGGGTCTTTGGACCTCACAGGAGGTTTCCCTTCACATAAACCTCCTAGAGCTGAGAGCCATTTTCAATGCTATTCAAGTCTTTCAGGGCCATCTCAGCAACAAAACAGATCTTGTCCAAACAGACAATCAGGTAGCTATGTTCTATGTGAACAAGCAAGGTGGAACAGGCTCTCTGTCGCTGTGCAACGAAGCTTTGCGAATATGGGCCCTCACCAGAGAGCATTCAAAACTTGTGGGCAGACAAACTCAGTCGAATACTGCTGCCACACGAGTGGTCCCTCCACTCAGTTGCTCTTCAGCAGTGGTAGAGTGAGGACCTATCCTGGAGAGCTCCTGCTAGGGGGAGGAGTCTAACTCTCACTCAGTGTCTGGATGTCGGGTCCTGGGCCACCTCCAGCGGGAGAGGCCCAGGCCCAGAGGCCTACCAAGCCTGGTGGGCCTCCTTCGCTGCCACCGGATGGGGAGGACGGAAGCCTAGTACAGCCGGTACCCCGGGAGGGGGACTCCCCAGGTAGGACTGCACATGGCCAGGGAAGAGGGACCCACATGCCCGGAGGCTCGGGCCCGCTACCCCAGGGAGGAGGCTCCTTTCTCCTTCCCAGGCAGGGTGTGGAGGCTGGGTGGAGGCAGGGAGAGGCCCTGGTGAGGCCTTGGAGGACTGTCTCGTACAGTACTGGGGGAGGCGGGTTCCCCCCTCTGCCTCGGGTCCTGGAGGAGGCCTCTACCTCCTCCAGTGAGGATGAGGACGGAGGGTCGGGCCTGCCATCCTTCCAGCAGCCAGCTAGGGCCCCGGACGAGATCGTGGCGGCGGTACGGCAGCTCCGGGGTCTCCAGGAGGAGGCGGCCCAGCTGCAAGCCCAGCTCTCCCACCTGGAGAGCCTGCAGGCCACCATTCCCGGTGAGGAGTGGGTGGCCTATACGACCTATAGAAAGGGGGTGAAGCGGGCCCTGAGGGACCAGTATAATCAGATTATCTCTTTGAAAACCCAGGGTTGTGGGTCCCTCACGGAAATTTATCAGAACTACGATCGTTGGGCAGCCCAGGGTGCAGTCCAGGGGGGGCCCCCGGGGGTGGGACGGCTGGTAGATCTTCCAAGGTCCCTTTCACTACCCTTACCCTTCCGGGGTGCATTAGGGAGCCGACAGTTACCTTTTTCACATGTTCCTGATTCTCGATGTGCTTATCTGCCGGTGACTGCTGTTTCTGGGCCATTGGAGAGGACCTCCGTGGATGCTGTCATCGCAGTACCCGAAAAACATCCGGTTTCCTCGGTGGCCGGTGCCGCCGGGATGTTTGGGGGCAGAGCCACGGTCCGCCGCGATCCGCGGGAGCAAGTGATGGCCGCTGAACCGGTGTATCGGGAAGAGCTGCTGGTCCCCTGTCCGGAAGATCGAGGAAGTGAGCAGCAGGTTCGTGTGGCTGCGTCCGTTTCTTTGACAGCCTTTCCGACGTCCTTGTCTGCTGGAGGAAGTGTCCAAGATGGCCGCCGGAGTTCCTGCTGTGCAATCCCTGCAGATGACGGACTTGCCCCGCAGGAGGAGGTTTTGGTAGGGCTTTTCCCGGTTCGGTTGGAGAGCCACGATGGCCGCCGACAGCTGCCCTCTGTCACTTCCGGGTCTTCCCGGAAGTGGGAGCATCGCTGCGGGTCTGCTTCGGTTCTGCCGCTGGAGCGCTGCAGGAGATCCACGGAGGACGTTCTACTTCTCCCCCAGCCTGCTGTACCGCTGGAGGTTCATCGGGTGGCTGATATTTCCATTTTGAATCCGGTTCTGCAGCGTCGGGGGTCTGCAGACTCCGTATATGCTGTGCATCAGGCTACTTCTACTGCAGTGCTTGCCAGGGTCCCTGGGCAGACTTTTGGTGGGGGGGAGGTTGGGAGTCAGGATTCCCCTGTTGTGGCTGCCCTTCCGGCGCCCAGACGGCTGCAGGATGGCCGCCCAGTGTTCCCCGAGGTGGCTGTATGGCGCCGGAAGGGCGCAGGAAGGGGGAAGGAGCAGGGTAGGGGCTGCTTTTCTTTCTCTTCAGCCCCCGGGGGGGGGGGGCGGAAGAATGCTGTCCAGATGTCCCTGCAACCTGGGTCGGTGGAGCGGGATGCACAGGTGCCTGTAGTTTCTGCTGGTGTGGCCGAGGGGGGCCTGGTTCGCAGGGGGGCGTCCGCCCTTGCTGCTGGAGCCTTGGCTGCTGGCCGGGATGTTCCTGACCCCTGTGCCACGTCTGGCACAGGCAATAAGGTAGGACCTGGGAGTGATGGGGGGCAGGAGGGAGGGGGTTTGGGGGGATTGGTTCTGGGGGGACCTGTCCTGTTGTCTCGGGACGGTCCTGCCTTATTGCCGGTAGCCGTGCACGAGGTAGCGGACGGTGGGTTGGTTGAGGGTCTAGTGTCATCAGTGTCTGCCGTCTATGGAAAGGAGCAGGGATCTCCTGTCGCTGGCAGGGAGTGGGAGGGAGAGCGGACGACTGGTCCACCAGCAGAAGGGGGGGTAGTGGTTTCTCCTGCTAAGGGGCAGGGACTGACGTCTGCGGGGCTGGGGGATGGGGTGGTACAAACCCCGGATCCCAGGACTGGGGGGGGGCAGTGTCCATCCCCGGGGGTAGTAGCGGAGATGCAGGAGCTCCCTGACGGGTTGGGAACACAAGGCAGGGGTGCGGGGGGGTTCCCTGGTCCTTCGGGTGTCACCGAGAAACAGGTGCATGATGCCATCATGCTGGCCCTGGAGACCACGGACGGCCCTCAAGGGGCCTTTGATACCTTCAGGCGGCAGCAGGGTCTTGTAGAAGGGGGTGCTCCGGAGTTTCTCGGTGGCACCCAGGGATCCGGTAAGGACAGTATCCCTGACTCCGTCTTTGCTGAGCTGATCCTGCCCAGCACCACGGTCGCCCCCTTAGAGGTGGCCGTGGATCCTGCATCCCAGTGGCAGACTCCCTCGCAGGTTGTTGCGGGGGAGGCGAGCGGAGGCCAGGGGCTGGGGGCCGGGGAGTCGGTTCCCCCCCGTACCTTTGCAGAGGCCCTGAGGGGGTCCGGTACTACTCCGGGGACTTCAGGTGGGGCTGGGGGGAGGGGGGTTTCCCAAGGGAGCGGTCCTGTGGGAGGGGGAGCAGGTGGGGGAGGGTTCCGAGGGGTAGGGGGTGAGGTCCGACGGCGCAACGTGGCGCAGATCCGTGGGCGGGGGAGGGGCCCCCTCCAGCCAGGGAAAAGGTCTTGAGGATGGTCCTTGGGCTGGGGTTTCTCCCGGGAGATCTCTATGCCTTCATCCACATGAACAACACCATTGAGTATGATGTTAGTTTCATGCTGAGACGGGGGCTGGAGATTTTCTGGGACCAATACCAGCAGCAGAGGGGGCAGGGAGGGTGGGCTGACTTTCGTGTTGTGCCTATCTCTCGCCAGGGGACAGTACCTGTGACCATCCTGGTTAGGAATGAGTCGCTCCAGGGCAGGACATCCAGTTTTGGTTGTCACGTCATGCGGTGCTTCTCGCACCCCTGGTTAAGGGCGCTGGGCCCCTAGGGGTGTGGGACGGGTCGTGGAAGGGTAGAATCCGTTTGCGTGAGGTGGGAAATGTCATGCAGCACGTGCCCTCGGCCGGTTTCCTCGGTCGGGATCGCATCTTGTGCTACTACCCCGGCAACCTCGCGAGTGTCACCGCTGTGGCTCATTCCGTCATTTGAGCATGAACTGTCCTGAGCAGGTCTGCACCCGTTGTGGTGGACGGGGTCACGCCTCGGCCGGGTGTTTGCTTATTCGGTGTAACCTTTGCGGGGAGTTGGGCCACCCCTTTGCCCGCTGCCCCTCCGCATCACACAATGGACCGGGGGGGGGTGCCGTCGCCCCACCTCTGGCTCCTGTGCGGGAGGAGGTTGTGGAGGACCCTCTCCCTCAGGAGGAGTCCGGGGGCCCTAGGGTGGAGGAGTCCATCGAGCCGAGGGAGCCATCAGGGGGAGGGGATTTGGGTAGGAAGGAGGAGAGGGTTGATGTGGTGGAGGTTGCTGTTGCACGGCAGGATAGTGGGTTGCGGGTGGTGCCACCTCAGGAATGGACCACTGTCCCTTCTAAGGGTGGCAAGTCCAAAAGGAAGAAATGGGAGACATCCCCATTGCCGGATGCAGAGCCCGTGTTGGACATCAACCGTTTCGTCTTTTTGGCTGCTGATGCGGCTGAGGCGGATGAGGGCTTGCCTGTGGAGGCAGGGCTTCCTGTGCGGCGCTCGGAGCGGTTAGCGGCGGGGGCGGCCCCTCTTCCTCAGCGGCGGCCTTCAAAAATACCGAAGGCGCGCCGCGGTCAGGGTCCTCCAATCAGGGTGGATACTGGCGCCCGATGGGTGAGGGAGGACGGGCTTTTGCCCCCGCAGTTGGGTGCTGGGCCTTCGCAGGAGCCCCCTGCTGACCCAGCCGTCCCGGCCTTCCCCGCGGGGGTGGGAACTGGTCCGTTGTCTCAGTCTTTGTCCGAAGAGGGGGGGGCGGCACCGGTGGTGGACCCCATGGAGGAGATCATTCCTCCGACCCCTGACCTGTCTGTGCCCCTTCACCCCATGGGGGCTGGGTTAGCCCCTGCGACAGCTTTGCCTGGTGGTCCCGGGGGCACCAGCACCTCCTGGGGTGACAGGGTAGAGCAGGAGGAGGAGGAGATCCTCGAGGTGGTCGACGTGGACCGTGAGGAGTTGCTCCAGCTCGCAGGCTTGTCCTGCAAGCGGGATTCCGGGGATCCAGGGTTTGGTGAGAAGAGGAGGAAAGGGTCACCGCACACGAAATAGGCATGGCGTGCACTCCTGCGTTCTCGTGCGCCACTATCAATGTGGCCAGCATTTTGACAGACCAGGCGCGGGCTACGGCCTATGATTTTCTTTCCACGAGCGGGCTGGATGTCATCTTTTTGCAGGAGACCAGGCTCACCTCGCTCGCTAGCCTTCATCGGGCGAAGCGGGAGTGGAGGTGGGGTCCTTCGTACTGGTCACTTGCGGCCCAGCCCTACGCAGGAGCGGCGGTTTTGTTCACGTCTCACCGATTTCAGGTGCAGTATGTGTGGGAACTGGAGCAGGGCCGGTGTTTGCTCTTAGACGGCTATTGCGGGCCCCATCGGTTTCGTTTCGTGGTGGTCTACGGCCCCCAGTCTAAGTTGGCGCGGAAGACCCTGTTTTGGGTCATCCGCCCCTACTTACACACCTCCCGCTTGGTGGTCCTCGCAGGGGATTTCAACACCACCACCCTGTTGCAGGACCGAGGGAGGGAGCGTTGCCCACCCAGTTACGAGGGCCTCTTTTTGGCCGAGATGACCCGGACGGCTGACCTTGTGGATGTCTTCCACCGGGCCTTTCCACGGTCGCCGGGGTTCACCTACTACCATGGGACCCGCAGGAGTCGTATCGATCGGATATATGTGAGTGCCCGGGTGGAGTGTTCCCCTCCGCAGTTGCAGGCGGTTGACTTTTCGGACCACTGCGTCCTCTCCGTGTCCTTCTTGGCTAACCACGAGGAGCTCAGCAGGTGTCCTGGCCTGTGGCGACTGAATGTGCAGTTGTTGGCAACATCAGAGGTGGTCCAGGAGTTCTTGGCCTTTCTCGCAGACCAGGAGACCCTGTTGGGTGTTTTTCCTTCCCGTGGCGCTTGGTGGGATGAGGTGAAAACGCGTGCCCGCCAACTCTTCCGTTCCCGGGGTACCTCCATGGCTCGATCCCGCTACCTCACTTACACTGTCCTCCGGAGGTCGCTGGATCGTTTGGTATCCCGAGGGGCAGCGTGGGAGGAGGTGGAAGAGGTGCAGGTCCAGCTCCGTGGCCTGCTTTATGATCGCCATGTCTCCCTATGCTTCGAGGGGGCGGCCGGTGGGGTCGCCACCCCAGACCTTTCCTGAATTGCAAGGAGAGGGTTCGGCGTCGGGAGGTCATGGCCCTGCGGGGCGAGGACGGTACCCTTCATACCTCCCAGGAGGACCTTTTGCGGATGGTGGGGGAATACTTCTCGGATCTGTTTGGGGATCGCCCCATGGACCTCACCCATATCCGAGAGTACCTGGGCCTTCCCCCGGTGTATTCGGCTGTGGTCCAGGCACAGGTTGATGCACTCGCTGCTCCGATTCAGCAGGTGGAGGTGGAGAGGGCGATTCGTGCCATGCCGTTGGGGAAGGTGCCTGGGCGTGATGGACTCCCAGTGGAGTTCTATCGCACTTTCATCTCCCAACTGGCCCCCTTCCTGACCTCCCTGTTTCTCCCGCGGTCATTTCGCGAGTCTGTCCTGCTGCTGCTCTCCAAGGGGAAGGACGATAGCTCCTTGGACTTTTGGCGGCCGCTCTCTCTTCTGAACGTAGACCGGAAGATTCTGGCCAAGTGTTTGGCCAACCCGACTGGTGGAGGTGTCGGGCGTTTTGCTGTCCCCTTCCCAGTATTGTTCCGTTCGGGGGAGAGGGGTTCTGGACGCTGTCGCCACAGTCCGGGAGGTGGTGGAGAGAGGCCGGTCGCTCCAACGGGACCATTGGTTGGTCTCCTTGGACCAGTCCAAAGCCTTCGATCGAGTCAGTCACCGGTACCTGTGGGTGGTGCTCCAGCACTTCGGCCTCCCCGCAGGTTTCCTCTTCGTCTTGCAGGTGCTGTATCGAGGGGGGGTGAGCTTCCCGTTTATTAACGGGTGGCTCGGACGGCCTTTTGGTGTCGCCTCGGGGGTACGGCAGGGGTGGCCTTTGAGCCCCCTGCTGTATGTCTTCTCCCTCAACCCTTTCCTCCGGAGATTGTCCTCAGGTGGGTTGCGGGGCCTGGAGGCGCCCGGTGCGCCCCCGGTGACTGTCGTTGCCTATGCTGACGACATCTCAGTTTACGTGGATGGCACTGAAGGGGTAGAGGCCCTGCGGGAGGCCGTGGAGGAGTACTCGGAGGTAGCCCACTCTGTTGTCAACCACAGCAAGTGCCAGACGCTGTGGTTGGGCCCCTCGGAGGCCTCCCCGCCTTCCTGCGCCCCCTTTCCTCCTCCCGTGGGGGAGGTCCGTGTTTTGGGCCTTGTCTTTGGGTCGGAGGACTGTCCGGAGTCCAATTGGGATCGTTGTCTTGAGACTGCACGGTGTCGGGTGCTGCGGTGGAGGGGGTGGAGGTGTACGTTCGAGGAGAAGATCAAACTCCTCGGGACGTTTCTGCTTCCCCTCTTTCTGCACGTGGCCACGGTCTTCGTTCTTCCATCGTCCCGTCAGGCATCTGTCAGTGCTGTCTTTTTCTGTTTTCTGTGGGGTAACCGCCTGAACCCTGTCCAGCGCAACATCGTTTGCCTGGATCGGGCACAGGGCGGTTTGGGTATGTTGCACCCCCTTGTCTTCCTGTCAGTCTTGTCTATGGCGTTTCACTTAGGTAGGATGCGGGAAGGGGGTGAGGTTTGGTGGGTGGCCTCCTATCGGGGGTGGTTCTCCCGCTTCTGGGAGCAGTGGGAGGGGGCGTCCTCGGTCCCACGTGTGCGTCAGAGTGGGGAACAGGCCCCATCGTACGTTTTTACGATGGTGGGGCTCATTCAGCGGTGGGGGGTGACCGACCCTCTCGCCCAGTCCTTGGGGCGGAAAGGATTGTACCGGATGGTACTCACCTCCCACTTTCAACCACGGTGGGCCCTGCGGGACTGTCCTGCGGATGTGATGCAGCGGGGCCTTCGGCAGTTGAACTCCCCTCGGCTGCCGAAGAAGGTTCGGGATGTGGCCTGGTTGTCTTTCCACGGGCGTTTGTACGTGAGGGACAACCTCAAGTACAGGTCACAGGCCGAGCGGGTCTGTCCGAGGGCGGGGTGTGAAGGGCAGACGGAGACCATGGACCATTTCCTCCGGCAGTGCCCCTTTAACGTGGAGGCCTGCCGGTTGGTGTCCGCTGCTCTTCACCTGCGTGATCTTTCCCTCCTCACGTATGCGGAGTGGGTGTACGGGGCCTGGTCCTTTCCTCTAAGGCAGGACTCCGGGACCCTCTACCTCATCACGGCCGTAGTATGCTACCACCTGTGGCAAGCGCGCTGTCATGTCTCGACCCGGGGGTTGGTCCTGCCCCTCGACGAGGTGGTGCGGGACATTTTGGAGGAAGTGTCCAGCATGGCGCAACGCGAAAGGAGGGTGGTGGAGGCCCATCGTTGGGAGCGTCTGTGGCGTCACCTCACCCTCTGCCCCCCGTGAGGGGGAGGGTTCCCTTGGGGTTTTGTCCCTGTTAGGGCTGTGGGGTTGTTTTTCTCCCTTTGGGGGGGGTGATGGCCTGTGAGGGGGAGGGGTTCCCTGGGGTTTTGTCCTTGTTAGGGATTTGGGGTTGTTTTTCTCCTGGGGGGGGGGGTGCGCTGCTGCTGCAGCGCTGAGGCGGTTTGACCACTCGTCCGCTCTCCCTCTCTCCTTGGGGGATGGATATCCCAGTCTCGGTTATGTGTAACAGCGTCCTTTTCTTTCTGCATCCCGCTCTGCTGTCCGATGTTGCAGGGCAGCACTGGGTTATGTTTATTCTTTGGTTTGTATTTTTGGTTTTGTTTTTGGTGGGTTTTTGTTGGGGAAGGGCTGGATTTGCCTGTATGTTTTTGTTTTGGGGGGTGGGGTGGGGGTTTTGCTTTTGCTTTTGATGTATTTGCTTTGTGGGGAATGGGGATGGGGCGGGGATTGGGGTGGGGGATGGGGGAGCTGCTGCTCCCTCTTAGGGGTGGGGGTGGGGACGGGGGAACATGTATGTTGGGCATGGTTGGGGGGGTTGGTGTATGGACATGGCTCTGGACAATGTTTGGACTGGTGTGGGTTGTTGTGGGGGGAGGAGGGGTTTGGGCATGGACATGGACATTGTTTGGACTTATATGGGGGGTTGTGGGGGGTTGCGATGGACATGGACATTACCTAGGACTACTGTGGGTTGTTGTTGGGGGGAGGGGGCACGTGTGCTGGTTGCTGGGTTTGGTGGTGTGTTTGGGGAGGTGGGTCACGGGGGGGGGGTTTGATTCTTGTTTGTGCTATGTCGGGGTGGGTGGGGGTTTTGGGGGTGTGGGTCTTGTTTGGGTTGCCTGTTTTTGATTTTTGTATGTCTTTTTGTTGCTTGTCTATAATAAACAAAATTTCCACTCATACCAACTTGCTTGAGTGTTTTGAATCTGGGGAACACCAGATATAGACTTCTTTGCAAGTCCACAGAATGCCAAACCTCCCTATTTCTGTTCCAGAATTCCAACTCAAAACTGTCAGGCAAGAGATGCTTTCCTACTCCACTGGGGACAGGACTTCCTCTATGCCTTCCCACCCATTCCCCTCATTCCCAAGTCTTTATTCAAACTTCAGAGAGACAGAGGTCATATGATACTCATAGCTCCACGATGGCCACAGCAAACGTGGTATCCTCTTCTTCTGCGTCTCTCTCAAATTACTCCTGTGGAGTTGGGGAATGCTCCAGATCTCCTATCGCAGGAGAACGGATCTTTACTGCATCCCAATCCCCAGTCCCTACACCTCAGGGCCTGGTTACTGAAAGCCTAGAATTCCAGGATGTTAACCTTTCTCAGCAAGTAAAGGATAACCTCCTGGCTTCCTGAATACCCTCCACAAGACGTTCCTATGCTTTCAAATGGAAAAGGTTCTCTAGCTGGTGTTCACAAAAGGGACTTAACCCCCTTTTAGTACCTGTAGAGTTGCTACTAGAGTATCTTCTACAATTATCAACTTCTGGTCTGAAGACCAATTCAGTTAGGGTCCATCTTAGTGCTATTGCTGCTTTTCATAAACCTTTCAATGGACAACCTATTTCCTCTCATCCACTTATATCAAGATTCACGAGAGGCCTACTTTTAACAAAACCTCCCATTAAACAACCACTGGTGATATGGAATCTAAATCTTGTTCTTGGTCAGCTTATGAAACCGCCCTTTGAACCTTTAGCCACTTCAGACCTAAAGTTTCTTTCATGGAAAGTTATTTTCCTAATTGCCATCACTTCTGCAAGACGCATTAGTGAACTACAGGTGTTAGTGGCTGACCCTCCTTATACAAGGTTTCACCATGATAAAGTAGTCCTCAGGACTCATCCTCACTTTCTGCCAAAGGTGGTTTTGCCTTTTCATTTAACCAGTCGGTTTTTCTTCCTATATTTTTCCCTAGGCCTCATGGCTCCTGTGCGGAAAGGAATCTTCACACATTGGATTGTAAAAGAGCCTTAGCTTTTTATCCCCAAAGAACTAAGCCACATAGAAAATATTCTCAGCTTTTTGTGGCTTTTGACTCTAGTCATTTGGGACTTCCAGTTTCTAAAAGAACTCTGTCAAATTGGATTGCAGATTGCATATCCTATACATATCAGAGTAAGGGACTTTCTCTCGAAGGCCATGTCATGGCTCACAATGTGAGAGCAATGGCAGCCTCAACGGCTAACCTTCGTTTTGTCTCTATTGATGACATCTGCAAAGCAGCCACTTGGACTTTGGTATATACCTTCACAGCCCACTATTGCTTAGACAAGGACTCCCGTCAGGATGCCTCGTTTGGCCAGGCTGTTCTACAACATCTCTTCCATACTTAATACAACTCCTACCCACCATCCACAGTTTGAATGCCTAAGGTCCATGGGAGGAAACATGACCCATCTCACCTGGGCTCACAGCCAGCTGAGTCACCCCTTGGCATCTTTCAGCTGGGGAGTCCCCATATGTGAAGACTACATACCTGCTTGTTCCTGGAGATAGCGTAGTTACTCACCTGTAACAGAGTTTGTCTCTATCTCTCTATTTCTCTACTTCTCTCCTTTGGTCTCAGCTATAAACTCAACTGAAGTGAGAGAGGTACAGAGGCAGGAAGGCAGCACGCATGCGCTGTGGGATGCTCCCAAAAGCTTTCCTATTGGACGCTGGGGAGCGTTCCCGTGCGGGCTCCGTCGATACCAATGATACCCATATGTGAAGACTAAATACCTGCTATTCCCGGAGATCACCTGTTACAGGTGAGTAACTATGCTTTATTTCTACCTTTTGTTGTCTGGCCATTTTATTCTTTAACTATCTTAATCTCAGTCTCTGTTTTCTGCTTTCTTCTGTCTTTAACTTGTTTTCTAGGATTCCAGTCCACTTCTCTCCCTTCCTATCTTCTTCACTTCCTTCCATCTGTATTACTTATCTCTTCTTTTCAGTGTTCTTCCATGTATTCTTCTCGCTTTCTATCAACACAGCTTTCAGCCCTCCTTCTTACTTCCAGTCCTCAATTTTCTTTTTACTGCATCTAGCAATCGCTTTTCAACTCTTATCAGGGCCCTTCCATTTCCCAACTCCCACCTTTCCCAGCCTTTAACCACCTCCCCCTCTCTCTGCCCCTTCCCCACGTCCAGCATTTATCCCCTTCTCTCCTTCCCTTTCAAGATTAACCACATACGGTACCTACTGCCTCATTCTCCCCCCATCTACTACCTCCTCCACATTTTCTCACCCCATTGGCCCATGCCCAGCATTGTCCTTCTCTTTCTGTATCCCCCCATCCATGTCCAGTATCTTCCCTTTTTCTCCCTATCCTCCCCTGTGTCCAGCATCTTCCATCTTTCTCTCCATATCCAGGATTGCCTCATTCTCTCTCTCTCTCTCCCCATACCTCCCCTAAATCCAGCATTACCTCACCTACCTCTCCCTCTAGCTCCAGAATCTCCCCTCTCTTACTCTCACAGGGTTGGTCGAAGGCTTTCCAATGCCCTAGGCAGAAACTCCGGCCTTGCCATCCCTATCAGCTGCCACTACCCCCCTGCTGCCACTGTCCCCCCACTGATGCTGTCCCCCCCCATCTTTTACCGCTGATGCTGCCCCCCCCCCCAGCTGCCGCCGATTCTGGCTCAGGAGGGGGAGGCGGACAGCAGCTTTTTGCCGACATTTTTGGAAATACTGCTGCAACCCACCTCACCCCCAAATGGATTCGGCAGCAGCTGGGTGGACGGCACAGCCACCCAGGTGTGCCACTGCTACCGCCCCCCCCCCCCAAAAAAAAACAGCTTCCCTATGCGGCCGCTAGCTCACCTAGTTGATGGGCAGCCCTGTTGCTCTCATGTTCAGTTTTTCCCTTCTCTTTCCCTCTCCCTAACCCACCTTGAGTCCAGGATCTCCTCTCATGTTGAGCATCTTTTCCCCCTCCCCACCTCACATCCAATATCACTTCTCCCCCTCCCCCATCCAGCATAGTCCCCCTCTCTCTTGATGCCCCCCATATCCAGCATGTCCTCTCCATTTCCCTTTGTTCAGTCCCCCTCTGTCTCACTGCTCTTATACCAAGCAACTCTTGTCTCCCTTCCTTCCCCTTATTCAACCACTATTTAGTCTTCCCCACATCGCCGCTCAGCAGTATCTCTTATCTCCCTACCTTGTGCTGTCATCTCTGCTGCTTCTCTCAGATCCAAGCACAGTGGCAGCGGCAATAAAATCCACCCTAAATGCAGTGGCATGACCTTTGAGACTTCCCCACGCTTCAAAGGCATTGCTGGTTCTGCCTTCTCTGACGCCTATTTTTGCACCAACACTAACAGCTTTTACTGCATCCTCTGGAAACAAGTCCAGAGCTTAATTATGTGCTCAGTGAAAAAATATTTTCTCCAATTATTCTTAAATGTACTATTTAGTAGCTGCATTGCATATCCCCTGGTCTTTGTAGTTTCTGAAAGAGTAAACAACCAATTCACGTTTATTCGTTCCACTCCACTCATTATTTTATAGACCTCAGGTTCAATATTCAATGGTAGCAGTTAGAGCTGCTAAATGTACTGACCGCCTCCACTAACTTTAGGGGCCCAATATTCATTTGAGATGGCTATACGCCTCTATTGAGGATTTGACATATATATTTAGCAATTGGCTGAATCCTCTAAAGAGAATAGACCTTTAATTTTTGGAGCATAGCCATTGCTGCCAAATTTTAATCCTGGATATTCATTGCCAGGGTCATATGTGGCCCTGGCATTGAATATCTGGGGTTGTCTCACAGCCGTAGATGCCACAGAAGCTAATTGGGCAGTGGTGATATTACACCGCTGCCCTATTAGCTCCCACGAGTAAAGATAGGTCAGCTTTTGCTACACCTAGATTTACCCGCTGGTCACTAACTGAATAGCGATGCAATATCACTGCTGCCTGGTTAGCAACTAGTGCCGCCTCTGCTCCAACCCAGAATGCCCCCAACATGCCCCGATGCTAAGTGGTAAGCATCAGCATGTGTAGCTGCATTAATTGGGGATATTTAGCAGCACTAACCGTGTTTGTGCCACTGAATATCTCTCTAAGTGGCATTTACATGGTTTATAGGTCTGTAAATCCTCTAAATGCCTTTGGGTCCTAGATCCAGATATTCAGTGTCAGAGCCATGTCCGAGTCTCAGCGTGAATATCTAGGTTACCCGGATTGCCATGAAGCTAACCAGGCAGCGGTGATATTCAGCTGCTGCCCAATTAGCTTCAGTAGTGAAAGCTAGGTCAACCTTTACTGCGCATGACTTTATGTAACCCGAGGGCTAGGCAGGAGGAGTGCTGTCCGTGGCTGTCTGTGGCTGCTAGAAATGTTTCTTTCCCCTTCAGTGATGTTTTGCAGCCTCCAGGGCTGTGTGTTTATGTGGGGTAGATGCAGGAATCTCTTGAGTGAGCAACCTTTTTGGAGGGAAACTGCAAAGGCAAAACCAGGGAATTGAAACTGAAAGTAGCAGTTGGGTTTTGTTTATGGAAAAGGTGAGATCTCTGAGAGATTTCTGAATGAAAAGAGGTCTGAAAGGAGTGTTTTTGAAGGATGCTGAATAAAGAAAAAAGTTTGAATTGGTGATTGGTAACTGTGAAAGTGTGTCTTAATTCCTTGGCAACTGAATTTGGTGATCATTTGGAACTTTGGGTGAGTGGCTCTGAGAGAAATAACCTCTTGGATTAGAGAAAAAACTGAATTTCCAGAAGTGGGTAATTTCTGTCTGAAGTAACTGACAAGTGCCTTGAGAAAAGAAGGAGAAATTCAAACCTAAACTGTGACCTAAGCTTAAATATTCTGCTGGGCTCTGTGCTTAGTTAATTGAGACTGACCCTTAATGGGCTTGAGAAGATAGTCTGGATTGAAATAATAAAGCAGTCTCTAGCTGGCTCAGTTAAGGGAAGTGTGTTTGGGAGAGTGCTGCATGTAGGTGTGGTTGAATTGCAGTCCAGAGTATAGAGGTGCGGAGTGGATGTATGCAAAGAAACAAAGGAAGATTGATACACCCTATTATCCTTTTATTTAATTAGATAGGGAAAGAGTTATAGTTGCTGAAATAAAACAATATTATTTCTTAAAGAGAAATACATTTTGCCCAACTTATAGCATAGACAGGGATTTCCCTTGTTGATTGTTAAAGATAGGTAGTAGGATACAGTACAGAAGAGGACATCTGAAGAATCTGGGAAGATCTTCAATCCAGTAGCAGAAGGACTACCCAGAGGGACTACTACAACTGGAAATAGAGCTGCACTTGTAAGTATTTATATTCTGGAATATATTATAAATCTTGGGGAAAAATGGCAATCTTTGGGATAACGCAGACAAATCTGTGTATTTTAGAATTCAGTGTGTTTGCTGATTCAGTCAGGTCTTAGTACTACCAAAGAGCTTTTCATTTAAATTTAATCAGAGTATAGCTTAGCATAAAAGGAAATATAGAGTAGTTGCTGAAATAGCTTTGTTTCCAGAGAGCTTTTTTTTATTTAAATCAAATCAGAGCATAGCATAGCATACAAGTAGAATAAATAGTCTCTGAGTACAAAGAACTAAACTGTTTATAGTGACCTTTACAAAGAGGCCTTCTATTTATGAAGCAAAAGATCTATGAAGTTGTCTTAAATAGATGTTAAAAGCAAGTGAAAGATCAAAGGGGCAATTTGAAAGGCCTTCTCTATCAAACCAAGGGCTGTGTGAATCACTCAAGATATTGGTAAGACTTTATTTTAGAAGCACCGGTTAGGGCACTGTGTAGCAAGCCAGCTTGTAAGTATTTTTTCTCTTCCTCACACCCCGATTCCCACTCACCCCTGGGATAACCTTAGTTTTATAGGCTCTTAAAACTATTAAAGGGGAGAGGTGCCTATAATCACTTTCGGATGTGGCTGGTTATCCTTATGAGGAATACATTTATTAAGGACCTGAGATTAATTATTATTGAGGTGAACAAAGTCAATTTAACATATAAGATATATTTGTATTAGTATAAGTATCACCTGCAAACCTAAGTAAACAACTTTAATATCGGAACAAAACCTTCAAACAAAGATGCAGATGGCAGTCTAGCAGTGAGATGGGGGATTCCAGTATTTTGCACTGAGTGCCACATGTATGACTTACTCCCAGTTGGTGAGGGGTCTTACGTGTACACTAGGTGCAAGGAGCCCTTTGGTCTCAGGGAACAAGTTTGATCTCTGGAGGCTAGAGTAGCAGACTTAGAGGACATACGAAAGACAGAAGTATATAGACGAGACCTACATGGACGTAGCACTGAAGTCCCACTTCCAGTCTGGCAACCTCCCTGTTGCTATGGAGAAGAAAGGTCACATGAAGGGAGAACATCACCCTGGTGTGGCATGAAATGATCCTGTAGCTAGGACCTGTCCTCCAGGTGATGTAAAACCCTCTTGCACCAAGGAGGCTTCTTCAAGGCCATAAGCCAATGAGGGGAGGGTTAGGACGGGTTATAGTTGGTGATTTGATCATTAGGCATGTAGATAGTAGGGTGGCTGGTGGAAGTGAGGATCAATTGGTAACATGCCTGCCTGGTGTGAAGATAGCGGATCTCATCCTCCACCTAGACAAGATGTCAGATAGCGCTGGGGAAGAGTCTGCTGTCTTGGTACATGTTGGTAGCAATGATATAGGAAAGTGTGGTAGGGAAGTTCTGGAGGTCAAATTTAGGCTTTTAGATAGGAAGTTGAAATCCAGCACTTCCAAGGTAGCTTTCTCAGAAATGCTTCCTGTTCCACGTGCAGGACCCAAACAACAGGCAGAGCTCCGAATTCTCAATTCGTAGATCAGACTTTGGTGCAAAGAAGGGGGTTTTGGATTTGTTAGGAACTGAGGAACATTCTGGGGATAGGTGGGGCTTTTCTAAAGGGGTGGGCTTCATCTTAACTGGGATGGAACCAGGCTGCTGGCATTAGCTCTTAAAAAGGAGATAGAGCAGCTTTTAAACTACATAATAAGGGAAAGCCAACAGTCGCCCAAGAGCGCTTGGTTCAGAACGATGTATCCGTGAAGAATACTGGCAAAAGACTGAAGTTAGGGCATACTGACAGAGAGGTTCCAATAAAGACAAAAGTAACCCAAATGCCCTTAAATACAGAGCAGACAGAGTTTAAAAATTCCAAATTACCCCTGCCTACCGATAACCAGATTAATATGAATAAAATACAACCTCTAAAATGCTTGTATGCAAATGCTAGAAGTCTCAATTAGAGGTTAGATATGATTGGTATTTCAGAGACCTGGTGGAAGGAGGATATCCAGTGGGACACTGCAATACCTGGGTACAAATTATATCGCAATGATAGAGTAGATCAAATTGGTGGAGGGATTGCGCTCTATGTTAGAGAGGGCATTGCATCACACAGGATTAAAGTGTTGCAGGAAACAAAATACATGGTAGAATTTCTATGGATTGAAATTCCATGTAAAAAGGGGAAGGGGAAGGCGATGGCAGTGGGGGTATACTACCGACTGCTTGGCCAGAATGAATGAATGGATGATGAAATGCTCAAAGAAATCAGGAAAGCTAACAAAAGTTACAATACAATAATAATAATGGGCAATTTCAATTACCCCGGTATCGACTGAGTCAGTTTCACAGCTTGACATGCTAGGGAGATAAACTTTCTACAGTAGATGACATAAATAACTGCTTCTTGAAGCAGCTGGTTCATGAACAAATAAGAGGAGAAGAAGCCATTTTGTACCTAGTCCTTAGTGGTATACAACATCTGGTGCAAGAGATAAGGGTGTTGGGGCCACTTAGCAATAGTGATGATAGCATAATTGCATTTGATTTCATAAATGGAAGAAGGATGGCAAGGAAATCCGCAGTACTACCTTTCAGCTTTCAAAAGGGAGACTATGATAAAATGAGGAAAGTAAAAAACTAAAAGGAGCAGCTGCAAAGGTTAACGATATACTTCAAGGATGGGTGTTGTTTAAAAATACTATCTTGGAAGCCCAGACCAGCTGTATTCCACACTTTAATAAAGGTGGGAGGAAATCCAAAAAACTGCTAGCATGGTTTAAAGGTGAGGTCAGAGAGGCTGTTGTAGTCAAAAAAGCATCTTTTGGGAAATGGAAATGACATGACCACTGGAAACAACATAAGCACTGGCAGGTTAGATGTAAGGTATTGATAAGGCAGGCGAAGAGAGAATGTGAGAAGAAGCTTGCTGTTGAAGCAAAAACAGAGAAACAGAGAAAAAGACCACATGGCCTATCTAGTCTGCCCTTCCATATCAACTACTACAATAGTCCCCCCTTTTACTTCAAAGTTCTTCTGTGTTTGTCCCATGTTTTTTTGAATTCAGATTCTCTCCTCACCTTTATCTCTTCCACTGGGAGACTATTCCACGCATCTACCACTCTTTCCGTAAAGAAATATTTGCACATACTACTCCTGAATCTATCACCTTTCATTCTCATCCTATGTCCCCTCATAGCAGAGCTTGCTTTCAATTGAAAGAGGCTCTCCTCCAGTGCATTTATGCCATGGAGATATTTAAACATCTCTATCATATCTCCTCTATCCTGCCTTTCCTCTAAAGTATACATATTAAGATGCTTAAGTCTGTCCTCATATGCTTTATAACAAAGACCACTAACCATTTTAGTAACCACCTTTTGCACCAATTCCAACTTATTTATATCCTTTTGAATGTGTGGTGTCCAGAACTGCACACGATACGCCTAATGAGGTTCCACCAAAGACTTATACAGAAGCACTATCACTTCCTTTTTGCTGCTGGCCATTCCTCTCCCTATGCACCCAAGCATCCTTCTAGCTTTTGCCACTGCCTTTTCTACCTGTTTAGCTACTTTAAGATCGTCAGACACAATCATGCCCATGTCCCGCTCTTCTTTTGTAGACAGAAGTACTTCAACCCCTACACTGTACCTCTCTCTTGGATTTTTGCAGCCCAAATACATGGCCCTGTATTTTATATCATTAAATCTCAGCTGCCAAGTTCTAGATCATTCTTCAAGCTTAGTTAGATCCCTCCTCATGTTATCTACTCCTTCCTGGGTGTCTTCTCTATTGCAGATTTTGATATCTTCTGCAAGGAGGCAAACCTTACCCGTCAGCTCTTCCACAATATCACTAACAAAGATATTAAAAAGATTCGGACCAAGGACAGATCCCTGCAGCACACCACTGATAACCTCCCTCTCCTCAGAGTGAGCTCCATTTACCTTTACCCTTTATCGCCTCCCTCTCAACCAATTTCTAACCCAATCAGTAATTTTAGGGTTCATCCCTAGGGTGCTCAGTTTGTTGATAAGTTGTCAGTGTGGAATGGAGTCAAAGACTTTTCTGAAATCCAAGTACAACACATCTAGGACTTTCCCTTGGTCCAACTCCCTGGTCACCCAGTCAAAGAAATCAATCATATTTGTCTGATAGGACCTGCCTCTGGTGAATCCATGCTGCCTCCAATCCTCTAATCCATTGGACTCCAGAAAACTCACTATTTTCTCTTTGAGCAGTGTTTCCAATAATTTACTCACCACAGAGGTTAGACTAACCAGCCTGTAGTTTTCAACCACATCCTTACTTCTGCTTTTGTGCAAAGGGACCACATGTGTCTCTCTCCAGTCCTCTGGAATCACTCCTGACTCCAAAGAGGCATTGAATAGGTCAGTCAGTGGAGCCTCTAGAACAGTGATGGCTAACCTTTTTGAGCCCGAGTGCCCAAACTGCCGCACAAAACCAAAGAATTTCCTCAAAGTGCCAGCACGTCATTTGCATAAGTGGTCTTATTTGCATAAATATTTGCATAATGTTACCATACACTAACTTTTAGTAAACATGTCTCTTAATGAGTGTATGGATAAAGAAAGACTAAAAGATTTCTACATTACTATAATCCAGTGCCAACCGCCAGGCACATTAGGAACTACTACAAACACTGCCCATTTAGAACCCATAGCAAACCCGCCGTATCCTGACAGCATTACCAGGACTCACAAAGCACCATACCTTACCTATCAAAAGGCAACACTGCAAATATTAAACCAATACATTTCAGAGAATACTGGGGAAAGAGAACAAGTGGCAACGTCAAATAGGAATTTCCTCTTGTACCAAACAAAGCGCAGATGTTAATGATGCACATTTCCCAGAGCTGACATATTCCAGTTAATAAATTCAAAATAAAGAGATATCTTTCTACCTTTTGTGCATTTTTTTTTCAGTTGCAATTGGTCCAGCCACCTTCTTCTGGTTTCTTCATGTTTTCTGCTAACTCTCCATCGTCTGCTGTCCATTTGTCCTTTCTTCTCTCTTCTAGTTTTTTTTCCATTCTCTCTCTCTCTCTACATCTGCTTTAACATACTAATCTTTCTCCTTTTGCTCTTTCCTCATTCCTATTTCATCCACACAAATTTTACCCCTCCATCCTCAATCCCCAATTACTCTCCCAATACCTGGCCAATTGTAGATTTTTCATCCCTCCTACACAAAATATTTTTCCCCTCTCCATTTTACTCTCCCAGCCCCATCCCATTCTAATCCTCCCCCAACATCAGCTCCCTTCTAGTTCCAGTCTCACCCAGCATCCATTCCCTTCTAGTCCCTGCATCAGCCCATTTCCAGTCCAAGTCCCTTCATCAGCTCATTTTCAATCCTAGCCCCCCCATCAGCCCATTTCTACTCATTTCCTAGCCCCACCATCAGCCCATGTCAAATCATAGCTCCCCTCCACTCAGCCCAATTCCAGTCCAAGCCCCCCCATGAGCCTACTTCCAGTTCTAGCCCCTCCATGAGTCCATTTCAATTCAAGCCCCCACCACAGCCCATTTCCAATCTTAGCTCCCCCCAACAGCCCATTTCCAGTCCTATCCTAGCTTTTCCATCAGCCCATTTTCAGTCCTAGCTCCCTTCCCTCACAGCCCATTTCCATTCCAAGCCCCCTCCCCATCAGCTATTTGCAGTTCAAGCCTCCCCTTCCACTCAGCCCATTTCCAGTCCTAGCAACACCCCAACCCATTACCAGTCCTAGCCCCCCGTCAATCAACTTCCAGTCCTAACCCCCATCACCCCATTTTCAGTTTAAGCCCCCCCCTATAACCCTTTACCAGTCCTAACCCCCCATCAGCCCATTTCCAGTCCTAAACCCCCCCATCAGCCCACAGCCCATTACCAGTCCTAACCACATCAGCCCACCTCAAGTCCTAACCCCTCCCCATCAGCCCATTTCCTGTCCTAGCCCCCCCCATAACCCATTATCAGTCCTACACCCCCATCAGCCCACTACCAGTCTTAACCCCCCATAGCCCATTACCAGTCCTAACCCCCCCCATCAGCCCACTACCAGTCTTAACCCCACCCATAGCCCATTACCAGTCCTAACCCCCCCATCACCCCATTTCCAGACAGCCCTCATCAGCTCATAGCCCATTGCCAGCCCTCATCAGCCCACAGCCCATTGCTAGTCTTAACTCCCCCCCATAGCCCACTGCGTCTTAACCCCCCTCCCCAGCCCACTGCCAGTCTTAACCCCCCCTCCCTAGCCCATTGCCAGTCTCAACCCCCCTACCTCCCTCCCTCCTTCCCTAGCCCATTGCCAGTCTCAACCCCCCTCCCTCCCTAGCCCATTGCCAGTCTCAACCCCCCTCCCCCCCTCCCTAGCCCATTGCCAGTCTTAACCTCCCTCCCTCCCTAGCCCCTTGCCAGTCTTAACCTCCATCCCTAGCCCATTGCCAGTCTCAACCCCCTCCCTCCCTCCCTAGCCCATTGCCAGTCTCAACCCCCCTCCCTCCCTAGCCCATTGCCAGTCTCAACCCCCTCCCTCCCTCCCTCCCTAGCCCATTGCCAGTCTCAACCCCCCTCCCTCCCTAGCCCATTGCCAGTCTTAACCTCCCTCCCTCCCTAGCCCATTGCCAGTCTTAACCCCCCTCCCTCCCTCCCTCCCTAGCCCATTGCCAGTCTTAACCCCCCTCTCTCCCTCCCTAGCCCATTGCCAGTCTTAACCCCCCTCCCTCGGCTCATGGCAATAAAAAAAAAAAAAGCTGCCCGCTGCCGCCGCGGCGGCATGGAGTGTCCCGCGGGGCTCCCTCTGCCCGGCGGGACTCTCCCGGCGCTGCTCAGCCCCTCTCTGCCTGCTTGCAGAGACGTGAAGGGAGAGAGAGTCTCCCTCGCATCTCTCTTAAGCCCGCAGGGGCAGATGGGAAATTTCCCATCAGCTCCTGCGGGCTTAACAGAGACGCGAGGGAGACTCTCCCTTCGCGTCTCTGCAAGCCGGCAGAGAGGGGCTGAGCAGCGCCGGGAGAGTCCCGCCGGGCAGAGGGAGCCCTGCGGGACACTCCATGCCGCCGCGGCGGCAGCGGGCAGCTTTTCTTTTTTTTTAATGTGCGACCTTCCCGCGTGCCAGCTGCAAGGCCTTCGCGTGCCACAGCTGGCACGCGTGCCATAGGTTCGCCATCGCTGCTCTAGAACATCCCCAAGTTCCTTCAGTATTTTTGGATGTATCCCATCAGGTCCCATTGCTTTGGTCTACTTTTAGTTTAGCTAATTCCACATAAACACAGTCTTCTGAAAATTGTTCAAGATACACATCACATCTTTTCCTATTTGTGGGTGTTTTCTGAGGTTCTGCTCCTGGTTCTTCATCTGTGAACACAGAACAGAAATATTTGTTAAGCAATTTCGCTTTATCCTTATCAGTTTCTACATATTCCTCTCCTTCACCCTTGAGTCTAACAATACCACTTTTTCCCTTCCTCCTCTCACAAACATATCTGAAAAATGTCTTATCCCCCCATTTTATTGCTTTGGATATTTCTTCTTTTAGTATCTTTGCTTTCCTGACTACTTTGCTAGCTTCTCTAAGTTTTTCCAAATATAGATTCCTGTCTTCTTCTCTGTGATCTCTTATATTTCATGAAGGCCTCCCTCTTTTTCTTCACCTTTTGAGCTACTTCTTTTGAGAACCATAGTGGCTTCCTTTTCCTTTTCCTTTTATTTACCATTTTAACAAAAAGGTTGGTTGCCCTTAAAATATCCCCTTTGAGTTTTGCTCACTGTCTTTCTATATCCCCCAGCTGTTCCCATACCGCTAACAACTCCTTGAGGTATTGACCCATCTTGGCAAAGTTAGATTTCCTCAAATCTAAGACCTTTGCTTTTGAATGGATTTTATCAGCCCTAGTTCTAATACTGAACCACACCATCTGGTGATCACTGGATGTGAGATGTTCTCCCACTATAACATCAGAAACGCTTTCACCATTGTTAAGCCAAGTCCAGTATGTCCCTTTACATGTGGGTTCTGTTACCTGTTGCCTGTAGAGAATCCAGGATCTCTTTACTTCTAGATGGCACTGCAGCAGGGATGTGTCAATAAACATCTGACATATTGAAATCACCTATCAATAGCACTTCCCCTTTCATGGCAAGGCTGCATATGTCTTCTTTTAAATCTCTTTCCACTTCTTCTCCCTGAGAGGGGGGGTCTGTATATCACGCCAATGCAAATGGATTTCTCTTTCCCTCTTTCTAGTTTAACCCACGGTGCCTCCTCTCTCCCTTTTAAGCCCTGTAATTCTATAGATTTAATATTATTTTTTACATATAGTGTCATTCATCCTCCCTTTCTTCCTTCCCTATCCTTCCTGAATAAAGTAATAGCCTGGTATAATTTCATCCCAGTTATGGTTGTCCATGAACCATGTCTCTGTAACCACTACTAAATCCAAATCAACCTGTTCCATTAAAGACTCAACATCTGGGATCTAATTTCCCATGCTATGGGCATTTATACACACTGCTTTCCAGATTTTGCCCCTTTTACCCATTTCTATAGAGGTATTTAATGTTTCATTTACCTGGGGGCTTTCACTTACCTGGGGGCTTTCTTCACCCATCCCCAATGAATCTAGTTTCAAACCCTCTTTAATAGTTTAGCAGTTTGCTACTGAAGACACTGCAACCCTTCTTGGACAAATGGGCACCATCTCTGCTCTGCAGCCCTTGGAACATCATCCCATGGTCCAGGAAACTAAAATGCTCTCAATGACACCATCCACACAGCCATGTATGTCCCAGAGCCATGAAGTCACTTTTGATATGCTCAGAGGGATACCTGGCATTATCATTAGTGCCGACATGGATGAGCAACATTGGTTAATAGTTGGTAGGCTTGATGAGTCTCGGCAAACTCTGTAATGTCTCAGATTTTGGCACCTGGCAGACAGCACACTTCTCTGGACATTAAGGGGAATGTTTACTAAACTGCGATAACATATGTGACAAGGCAGAGGCTCAGAAACAGGAGAAAATGGGTTTAAATCACTTTCTGTCACCTCAGAGGCTTGGAGAGGCAGGACAGGAAGGGGTTAAGTTTCCTGCACACAAACATTCTCTGCAGAGAAGAGCAGGGAAAGAACCACACCCTAGCTCTAGGCTAACCCAGAGACATAGCCAATCAGGGAGGTGGGAGGAGTCAGACCGGATTGGGCCACTCTGCACTCATAACCAGGAAGCAGCAGTTAGCAGTAGATTCAGATTCGGATTCAGAGGCAGAGAGAGATCCAGACTCGAGAGAGGAATCGAGGAGGAGAAGAACTGGTTACAGAGCAGTGCAAGCAGAAAGGCTGAGCCCAGAGGAACTAAGGAGAGAACCAGGGAAGGGAGAGTTCCTGCAAGTGATCCAGGAAGAGACACAGGCAGACCTCAGCTCCATGAGAGAGAAAACCCTGGAGGTGACCCAGAGCTGGATTCAGAAGCCTGGAATACTGACTTGGAGTCAGGGGAGTTCCCCAGAGGCAGACGCTGCAAAAACCAGGTCAGAGCAAACTCTTCTAAGCCTTGTAAAGTAAATAGCTTTGAAAGAAGTCAGTCTATAGGAACTGACAATAGACTGCTTGCTAAACGAGGCAGGGGTAAACCAGACCCTGAATATAACCCTGAAGTTAATGGAGGGAAGAGGGGCTATAGAAAAGTCCCTGTTAGAAAGCTACAAACATTTCCATGGTATAGACAGCGTGACCTAAGCTCTAGTTCAGAGGAGCACACACCTGCTTGCCAGCAAGAGGCTAATTGGCAGCAATCGTGCAGAGAGCTAAGGGAACCCTTTGAGGACCAAGAGGAAGCAATGGAATTGGGTGCTCCAGTATCTAGTTCCAGTGAGTCAGAAATGGAATGTGGAATTTGTATGCTAGAGTGAAGAACTATAAGTATTCCTAATTGATGATTGAGTGCTGAGAAGCCTTAAGCAAATGTTCTAGAACCTGCATGAGAGACAGCAGCGTTCTAGTGAATGGAATGAATCAAAGCTTCATGTGGTACAGCTGTGAATAGAAGGCAATATAGAGAAACTGCTCCTATACAAGAAGGCAGTCATTAATAAGCCAGAGTTGTGGAGATTGCCATTTCTATGTGAAGCTGTTTGACACTAGCAAGAAGTACAACAGGAGAAAGATTCTTTATTACCAGTAGATACTGAGAAAGCACTACTAGAAGATTGAAGCCTGTTGTAGTAATGAAGCTGGAAGAATGATGAAAGCTTGTAAATATTTTATGTGTCCCTGAGAAGTATCAGGAGAAGCTATATAAACACTTGAACTTTTATTTGGTACAGAAGGTTACCATTATACTTCTGTGGCGGGGGAGTAAGTCCTGTACGGTGTCCTTTGCTATACTTTGTGCAAATACCTTATGCATGAATAAAGCATTACTTACTTTGGAAACCCAACCTTGGCTGTCGTCACTCACTCCACAACTACAGTAGGAAGGCTTCAGCACTAACAAGGACTCTTTTAAACTCACCCCACTGTGTGGCTCACATCCCCTTGGCCTGCTTACGCCACAGGCTAGGCGGTGCGTTGTCACACATAGCAGTGGCTACATTAACGCACATTAAGTAACGTTAACACAATGTTAATGCACGTTAATGCAACTTTAACGCACGTTAATGTTACCTAATGCGCGTTAACATTACATAACGTGCGGTAATGTTTCCAGCTGCGGTAAGGACCAGTGAGGGGTGGAGAGAGGGCAGAGAGAGGGGGGTCAATGGGTGGGGAGTGGGCGGGGAGAGGCCCCCTGCTACACTAATGAATTGATCTTAAGACCAGAAAATTAACACGAGTGAAAACCTCGCGTTAGAGGCACATTTTCAGGAGAGAGAAACCATTTCAGGCAGCAATGTACAGCATAGGCAGGGAGCCCAAGAAGGGTAATAGTAGTGCTACATGTGCAGCAACAGCATAGTGGCCAGGTATGAAAGGCCACTATGGTGATGCCGCAAATGGGGTATAGTGGGCTGCATGCAGGACAGGCAGTGGGTGCAGCCGGGGTGCAGAGGGGACTAAGCAGCTGCCTAGGTGGCACATAGGAATACAGAAACAAACCAGCAGTGAGACAGCATCTGACCATGGCCAACATGCACAGCAGTCTGTGCTCTACAGTGTCGCATCCAGGGGACACATGGGCAGTAGGTACCCCAAACGTCACACAGGAACCACAATGCCTGTAATGGGGCAAGCAATGCACATCTGGAGATCACACCAGCAAGGGTCTCTGCACCTTCCCCACGGTATGTTCAAAATAGACCAGACACCCAACTAAACAAACACCCCTTACTACAGCAGTGTAAGGCAGTGCAGAGTGTGACCACACGTCATCTGAAACAGATGTACACCCAGTAATCCAAACGGGGTATACCATACCCGCACTGCCTGCCCTAGCCAGTCCATATTCTGTTGGCATAACATCAGCTATCTACCAGGTCCACCCTAGCCAATAGCTGCGGGATCACCAACCTGACACACAAAGCCTCTATCTTGTATTTAGTTTTAGTTTTCTATCCCTATTTTTTGAGTTATCCTAAACAATTTTTCACTTTTAATGTTCAAATGTTATGATCCTACTGTTTTATGTAACTGCTAATCTTTGCAGAGTTAATTGTTAGCTGTAAACCGCTGCTGATCACTGGAAGGAGCGGTATAAAAATGTGCTCAAATAAATAAATAAATAAATAAATAAAGCCATCACCTGCCCATGTGGAAGGGACATAACAGAGGCAGGCAGAGATGGGTGGGGTGTGTGGATGTCCATGTAGGCCCCCCCACCCCAGAACCCATACCCTAGGCACCCGCCTACATGCACAGTGGATGGCCTGGGACAGTGAACCACCAGCACCAACAGCATATGAGCATGTCAGCATGGTGGGGGGAGGGTGCTGGTGGTGACTGGGGCAGTGACACCTGCCCTCAGCGGACCAAGCCCATGCCCTGTCCCAGTGCGTGGTGGACAGTGCAACAGTCAAGGTCTGCCTGATGAAAAGCATAGGTAGCCGCAGGAATTGCTGTGCTACTGTGGCAGCGGTGTGGTGCAGACAGTGTGTCATGGAACAGAAGATCAATGGTTCATGTCCCAGCTATGGCTGCTACAAAGCACATCCCTATGTTTTACCATTCAATGCAGATACAACATCAGAATGTGCAATCCCCCAACCAACGGCCAACAGGGGTACAAACACACACTCACACAGGCTCCACTATCCAAAACTTCATGGAGAGTCAGGCTGTTGACCCCAGCATGGAGCTGCAGTTATCACCAGAGCACTACTACCACCTCCTGCACAGTGTAGCAATGTCGGTACTGTGATCAGGATCAGTGTGGCGGGCAAGGTAGCCACCCACCCCATCATTGCACAATGCTGTAATAGGAGTGTGTGTGTGTGAATGTCCATCCATTGTTTTGTGGCTGCCTACACTGCTCTGGGCCAGCAATGTCCCACTGTTAGCAGCGTTAGCCTGTAAATGTGCATAATGAGGAGCAGGATATTGTGAGTATGAGCCAGACAGGGCGGATTGGCCAGGTTGCATCTGCACAGGGTGCAGGGCACTGGCTGGGACACTGAAGTGCCCAACCACCACCTGCAAGGACAGGATGGCCACAGTATGTCATGCAGCGAGGTCACTCTCACTCTGACCGAGCAGTGACCATGGCATGTCTATGTTCCCACATAGTGCTCTGCACAATCTGTTCCCTGTGATACCTGTGTGTTTCCAGTTCTGGGGCCCATTCACTGAAATACCAGTGTCTGTACCAGGTTGGAACACCTTGTAGGGTGCTCCAGGTGTTGTCTGCTGGTGAATGGCAGACTATGGGGTGGGGCGGTTGCGGTTTCTGCTCTGCTCCTAGCTGTACTGCTGGTCTGCTGCTGCCCCAGTCATAGGCACGGTCCTGGCCCACCAGCACTGGAGGGTTGTATTTTGCTAGCAGGACTGGGGCTGCTGGCCCTACAGCCATCCCACAGGCCCAAGCACCTGACCTTCACCTACGGAATGGGTGATTGTGGACCCTTTGGGGTATATGGTATATACCACTGTGACCCATAGAGGCAGTACTAGGTAAACCTCAGGTGGGTCTAGATGCCCCCCTCCCCTGATAACTGCTGGGCTTGGCAGCCAGACCTTATCACAGTGTATGCACTGATCTGGGTGGTGTCAGGTCCTAGATGGACACAGAATTAACTTCAGTTGCACTACTGGGAACATTGGTAGTGGTGGGGATGTGCAGCAGGGCCTATCTCTGGCACAACAGATACTGTGGACCTAGTGCTGAGCGGCCACCCTAACCCTCAGGGTGAATGCAGAACCTGCACAATGGCACGGTCTGTGGCTACTCTGTGCCCATATCACGCACTGTCAGTCCATCCTACCAAGCTGCAGTGCTGGAGAGGCGCAGGCCCCATTTGTTGATCAGCTGCAGACCGCTGTTCTGCATGTGCAGTGCATCGTGGGTGCTGGTGGGGTTACCCTATCCAGACACGCAGAGCAGACAGTTTGTGCGGTGATCTACAGTCCTTCTGTACCCAGCCATTGCTGTGCATCAGGCCATATAGATGCAGCTTACTGGTTAGTACAATGCCGTTCTCTGCAGTGGTCATGGGTTCAATTCGTCATTGTTCCCTCCTTTCATGCCTGTCCAACTCAGATATTTTACATGCTTGTAACAGTCATATCTTTGCAGACCCATACTGCCAGTCCATAATACTCTCCCCACAGTTGCCAACAATCCTTCACTCCATTTATCTGCGTCTGTCAGCTGTGTAGAGTCCTGTCTTCCTGTGTAGGCTGCCACCCCATGTCCTGCGCTGGTACCCTTTCCTGCATTGCATCTCTTCGTGCTTGCCTCACCTGTGCCTGATTTGTATGGCACCACCACTCCTCTGTCCACCCATCATTGTGACTATCCTGCCACCTCCGCCTCCACTGGGGGACACGTAGTCCCATCATCTGTCACCCATTGTCTTTCCAGTACTTTATATTGCCAACACCCTGTGCTGTGGTACAGGTGCCTCCAACATGTTTGTCAACATTACTGGCAGCCACATGGGATGCCCGCAGATATGGCAGGTCCAGCAGCTTCCAGTTCTCCCTCTTTCAAACACCTGTTCATTGCCTTTCCTTGGTGCTCTATCCATTGTTAGGGTTACACCTGTTTCTATGCCTCACAGGTCTTGCGTGTCAACATGAAGCACCTTGCAGCTCTTGGGCACACTCACCTAGGGCACCATGACATTATTAGGGCACCTTACCCTATGGTCCCATAACCCAGGGTGCCTTCTAAGGTGCCTTGTCCAGGGGTGCCTAATATGGTGCCTAGCCTAAGGGGCTCTATAAGATGCCTTACAAGGCATCTTGTAGGGCACCTTACAAGGCACCTTACAGGGCACCTTATGAGGTGCCTTGTATGGTGCTTTGTAAGGTGCCTTATAAGGCGCCTTGTAACGTGCCTTAGCCTAAGGCGCCTTGTAATGCACGTTACCTGTCACAGCTTGCTTTAATGATGCACCACCCATTCCCTTATATGGGCATCTGTAGCAGTACCGTGGAACCTAACGCAGGTAACATTACCGGTGTTTAGTAAACATACCCCTAAGTCTGGTCGGCAGTACCCCAAAGAAGAGAGTTACTAACTACCACTATCCTTCACTTACTTGTGGTCACTGATTCTGAAACTTTGGGGTTCTTGAGCTCTGGTTCTTCCCTCTCCTGGGATGCTTTCATCTCCTCCACTTCCAGTGCTGCATACTGGTTCTTCAGTTCAAGTGCTGAAGGAGTTGAATTGGTCATTCTGCAGACTCTGGTGACTTGTGTCCAGCTTTCGTCATTCTGCAGGCTCCCATCTTCACCTCTGTTGGGGAGCTTGGATGTTTCAAGAAGCATCTCATCAATACACTTCTCACTGTCTTGAACGCTCTTCAGTCTTGCCACCTCTTCTCTGAGTTCTTCCACTTGTTTTATGAGAGCTTCAGCATGCAAGCATCCTGCACATGGAACCAGTCCTTCAACTGGCTTAGGGATCTCTGACTTGACAGAGGGAGAGTTTGTAACAGTTCTGGCAATACGATTTTTTCCTGCCATTTGTCAGTTGAGACAGCTTTGGTACCTTCTGAAATAAAAGAAAGACCTACCAAAGTCCAAAGTCCCTGCCTATCCCTCAGCTGTCCTTTCAGATAAAAAGCAGTTAACCTCTTTTAAGTGTGTTCTAACAGTGCTGTTCTAAGTCCCTGTATGTAGCTAATTGGGGAGTTGCCCTATACATGTGCAGCTAATTGGGGACCTGCCCTATAAAGCAAGAATGCTCACATAGGATGGGTGGGAGTTGGGGTGAGTAGGGAAGGAACTAACACCTGATGACGTCAGTGACTTCAAAGTGCTAGTTGTGAATGGAACAAAAAACAATGAACTCTAACTGACAGAGTATTTTGTCCAACACTACAAAAACTTCCCCCTTTGCAGTATTGAAAAACAAGAGCTTTATACAGCAGTCAGCTACCCAGCTCCTTTGCAAGCTAATTAAGGACCTCTAACACCTGATGAGGTCAGTAGCTTCAAAGAGCTAACTATGGACGGAACAAAAAATAATAAACTCTAACTGACAGAGCTTTTTGCCCAACACAACAAAAGTTCCCCCTTTGCAGTATAGAAAAACAAACAAAAAAATTGGCTTTTACAGATGAAAACCAAAACCCCTTTAAGAGCGTTCAGACAGAGAGATTGTAGTTAAAAGCCACATAGTATTACCATGCTTGCAACCGAGTCCCTGTTAGGAATGTGTCAATGCTTGCAAGGCCCTGTAGACCTTTACACAGCACTCAGCTACACAGCTCCTTTGCCAGCTAAATGCATAGAGGCACATTCTGAATTGGCCGTCTATCCCCCTGTGCCCGTGGGATCAGAATCAGGTCTATGGCCCAAATGTACAGGCTGGGCCCTGATTCTGGTCAACATACATGCATAGCAGATCCCTGGCTACCCCAGTCAGGCTTCTGAATGGAGCCGCAGTGCCATGGTGTCCCATTGCCATGGCACTGCGGCTCCATTCAGGAGCCACAAATGCCAGCCACACTGAACCTCTTCTTTCCCCACAGCCAGACCCTCGATCCAGCCTCACATGGCTAGGGTCCAGTTGCAGGGATACTCCTGCATCCCCCTACCTATTTGCCATGGCACTGCGGCATGATCCCTCAACATCCAGGGGTACTTATTCTATCTTTGCGGTGGAATAAGTACCCCGTTCATGTTCATGGCCCCGGAAATACAGGGCCAACATCAGAATTGGCCCTGTACATCTGGCGTCATGGCCTGTCCATTCCCCACCCTTGCTTCACTTCAGACACGCCCCTGGCTGCCCCCGCCTAGGCCCCCCCTGTACAAACAAGCTGTTCATATGGGGAGACAGTAGCTGGGGACAGCAGAGGAACGAATAGAAGGGATGGACGTCAAAACCAGATGTCCATCCCCACTATTTGTGCCTCTGAATGGCCCCCATAATAAAGACTTTTTCAAGTACATTCATAGCAAAAAATCTGAGCAAGAGTCAGTTGGACCATTAGATGATAAAAGAGTAAAAGGGGCACTAAGAGGGGACAAGGCCATAGCGGAGAGATTGAATTAATTCTTTGCTTTGGTCTTTACTGAAGAAGATTTAGGGAAGTTACCCATGTCTGAAATGGTATTTAAAGCTGATGCAGCAGAAGAATTGAAAGAATTATCGATAAACCAGGAAAATACATTACACTATTTGATAAACTAAACAGTAGCAAATCACCTGGACCGGATGGTACACAACCAAGGGCGTTGAAAGAACTGAAATATGAGATTGTAAACCTACTATTCGTAATCTGTGAACTATCATTAAAATCATTTGTAGTACCTGAAGATTGGCGAATAGCCAATGTAATGCCAATATTTAAAAAGGGTTCCGGGGTGATCCAGGAAACTACAGGCCGGTGAGCGTGATATCAGTACTGGGAAAAATGGTAGAAACCATTATAAAGAATAAAATTATTGAACATGTAGATAGTCATGGTTTAATGGGAGAAAACCAAAATGGCTTTTGCTAAAGAAGGACTTGTTTTACCAATCTGTTATATTTTTTTGAAGTTGTGAGCAAGCAGGTAGACAAAGGTGAACTGGTTGATATAGTGTATCTGGATTTTCAGAAAGTCTTTGACAAGGTCCCTCATAAGAGACTCTTGGTGAAGTTAAAAAATCATGGGATAGGAGGCAGTTTACTATTGTGGATCAGGAACTGGTTAAAAGATAGAAAGCAGAGAGTAGGGCCAAATGGCCAATTTTTCCAAAGGTGAAAGATGAATGGGGGAGTACCCCAGGGATCTGTGCTGGGTCCGTGCTTTTTAACATATTCATAAATGACCTGAAAATGGGAATAACGAGTGAGGTAGTCAAATTTACCGATGACACAAAATTATTCAAAATTGTTAAAACCCAAGAGGATTTTGAAAAATTGCAAGAGGACCTTGAGAAATTGGAAAACTGGACGTTCAAATGGCAGATAAAATTTGATGTCGACAAGTGCAAAGTTATGCACCTAGGAAAGTACAACCCAAACTATGGTTACATAATGCAAGGTTACACATTAGGAATCATGACCCAGGAAAACGATTTAGGCATCATCCTGGATAACACGTTGAAACCCTTCACCCAGTGTGCAGCAGCATCCAAGAAGGTAAATAAAATGCCAGGAATCATAAGGAAAGGAATGCAGAATAAAATAAAGAATATTATAATGCCTCTGTATCGTCCCATGGTGTGACTGCACCTTGAATATTGTGTGCAATTCTGGTCACCGTATCTTAAAAAGGATATAACAGAATTAGAAAAAAATGTACAGAGAACAGCCACCAAAATGGTAAAGAGATTGGAAGGATACCCCTATGAGAGGCTAAAAAGGTTAGGGCTCTTCAACCCGGAAAAGAGACGGCTGAGGGAAGATATGATAGAGGTCTATAAATTAATGAATGGAGTGGAACAGGTAAATGTAGATTGATTCTTTATGCAATCAAAAAGTAGAAAGACTAGGGGACATGCAATGAAGCTACAGTGTATCCCATTTAAGAGTAATAAGAAAAAGTATTTTTCCACTCAATGCATAATCAAACTCTGGAATTTGTTTCCGGTGGATGTAGTAAAAGCTGTTAGTGTAGCTGAGTTTAAAAAAGGGTTGGACAAGTTCCTGGAGGAAAGGTCCATAAACCATTATTAAAGAAGACCCAGATAATGCACTGCTTGCCCTAACGCAAGCATTATGGAATCTGTGTGTCTTTTTGGGAAACTACTAGATACTTTTGACCTGGATTGGCCACTGTTGGAAACAGGATACTTGGCTTGATAGACCTTGGTCTGACCCAGTATTGCATTTCTTATGTTCTTTTGTTATGTTCTTATGATCTGGAGTCATGGGTCTCTTCGCAGGAAAGAACTGAAAGAGATACTGGTGCACCCTACACAGAGACAAACAAGGAAAATATAATTGAGCTCAAATAAGACAGACACTGGGAAAAAACCCACCAGGAATATTAGGAATTCCAAAAAGGAAAACTTACTTGTTAGAGGGTGAAAGGTTTGAAGGTTTTGAAAAGGAAAATACAAATTTCTTAGTAGGAATTAGCCTGGAAACTTTTGTGTAAAAGTTTCACCAGCAGATCTAAAGAATAACTTGACTTGTCTGTTACTTGTTGTAACTGAATACACTTGCCTGAGTTATTGTTATGTTGATGCGAGCAAAATGTTACTGTGAGTTAAATAATATTTTGGATGGCTACATTATTGAAATATTTAATAAATTGCACTAAAAATCCTATTCCTGAAAGTAAATTTCATCTATGTAATGCATTATTACAACACATTACCTAGCTACAATTAATACCTGTAACATCACCTTGATAGTGGCTTATCCACTTTAGTTTAGTTTCCTCTTGCTCTCTTCTTGCATCATAGTAAAGGGAGCGTAAGACGAGGTTATTGAAATCTGTCAGCTTCCACCTGAAGAAACCACCAGATTCCGAACACTTGAGCCATCTGACTAGAATTAAACATCATTGATGCTGTTGCAAGTAAGTCTGACGTCTACCTCTTTGGGGTAAGTGGGGGCCACATTAGCCGCTTAGTGATAACCAGGCAATGGCTCAATATCACCGCTGCCTGGTTATTGCCAGGTGCCACCCCTGGACCGCCTCCAGAATACCCCCCTGCTGACCAGTTAGCATTGGAGTATGCAATTGCAGCACCTATGGATCTTCAGCGGCATCAACTATATTAGTGCCACTGAATATCCCAGCAAAGTGGATTAACATGGTTAGCAGGTTTGCTAACCATGTTAATCCCTTTCAGTATCGGGCACCTGGATTATATCTCCCCTCAAATCATCTCCTGAAGAGCCCCAGCCTTTTAAACCTTTCCTCTTGAGATACCTTCCATTCCCTTTATCATTTTGGTCACCTTTCTCTCTATCTTTTCTAATTCTGCTGTATCAATATATATATTCAACCAATATGCAACATTATAAAACAGCACAACATTCAATGCAGGATGTATGCGGATGACATTATGGTATTCAGTCCTATAGACATTGGAAGGCCAGACTACATACAAATTACCTTATGCCTCCAAAAGATGACACTGTGGCTAAAAGATCAAAACTTCTCAATAAACTTCAAGAAATCTGAAATGATGCACATAACCAGGAATACCATTTTCTCCCCAGCGGACTCAATAAGGATCCTATGCCACACCCCAGCATCCAAGCCAGTGGTCAAATACCTGGGAGTGACAGTTGACCAGCAACTCAACTTCCAATCTCACAAAAAAGGAGTAACTAAATCAGCCTACCACAAACTACAAACAATTTGTAAACTCAAACCTCTACTCAAAGATGTTTATGTATGTTTATGTTTATGTTTATTGAATTTGATAAAACCGCCTTTCTACTGGAATCAAGGAGGTGTACAATTTTCAAAAGTGAAGGAAAATCAAGGCCAAGAGAAATAGGAAAAGAAGTTACAAATCTTTGACAGGAGAGAAAGAAAAAGAGGAGAGATAAGACGAGACTGTAGTACATGCATTCCGGGTAGAGACAATGGGAAGGGCGAGAGAGGTCAGACGAAAGGGGAGGGAAGGTCGAATGCCAGGGAAAACAGGTGTGTCTTCAGGTTTTGCTTGAAAGTGGTGTAATTAGTTTCTAGACGCAGGGAGGAGGGGAGAGCATTCCAAAAAGCAGGGCCGGCATAGAAAAAGGCAGAGGAGCGAGTGGATTGCAAGTGAGCAGATGAAGGGGAGGGAAGGGTGAGGCGGTTGAGGTGGAAGGAGCGTGGGGTGTATCTGGGAGTGTGCAAGTGGATGAGGTCTGCTAAGTACTGAGGGGTGCTGGTGTAGAGAACTTTATGGACCAGGGTAAGTAGTTTGTATTGGGAGCGGACAGAAATAGGTAACCAGTGAAGATGAAAGAGTAATGGAGTGACATGGTCGCGGAGGGTGGCGTGGGTGATGAGACGGGCGGCAGTGTTTTGGATTCTTTGAAGTCGAGATGTTTGGGTTTTAGGTAGACCGAGAAGGACAGAGTTTGAGAAATCGACGCGTGACATGACTAAGGACAAAGATAGAGTGGTGAGAGCTGCAGAGGTAAGGAAAGGGCGGATGGCCCGGATTTGCCGAAGAAAGAAAAAGGATGATTTGGAGATGTGTGAGATGTGATCCTGAAACGAGAGTTCAGGATCGAAGTGAACCCCAAGATAATGGAAAGAGGTGACTAAGGGAACGGAGGTACCGGAGAAGGAAGGGGCGAGTGAGGGAAGGGGAGCACCGTGAGAAAACCAGATTGCAACAGTCTTAGTGAGGTTGAGGTGAAGACAGTTATGGGTTAGCCAGTTGGCCACGGAAGATAGGCAAGAATTTAGTACGGAAAGGTCAGGACAGGAAGATGAGGTATGGTGCAGTAGGACAATATCGTCTGCATAGTTAAATGCAGAAATGCCGGATTGCTGGATTAAGAGGGCAAGGGGGGCCAGGAAGAGATTAAAGAGGAGAGGGGCCAACACCGAACCCTGAGGGACCCCACAAGGAAGAGGAAATGGGTCTGAAGGAGGGACAGCTGGAGAGGAAGAGAGAACTGTACAGGAGCGGGAAGAAAGAAAAGAATGGAACCAGCGGTGGACAACACTACAGAGCCCTGCATCCCGTAGACAGTGGAGGAGAAGAGAGTGATCTACCAGGTCGAAAGCTGCCGAGAGGTCAAGTGCAACCGCCACCGAGATGTCACCCCGATCACGTGCAACGTGCAGTGCGTTAGTGAAAGCAAGTAGAACTGTCTCCACACTATGGCCCTGATGAAATCCAGACTGATGAGGGTGAAGGTAGTTAGTGGAGTCGAGGTGGTGTGAGAGCTGAGCAAAGACTATTTTTTCTAGAAGTTTTGAGAGAAAGGGGAGATTAGAGACCGGGCGATAGTGAGCGGGAGACAGAGAGTCGAGCGTGGGGTTTTTGAGGATAGGTCGAATCAGTGCGTGTTTCCAAGGGCGGGGAAGGGTACCGGAGGAGAGGCTAGAGTTGAACATAGAGAGGATTGGGGGTAGGAGTGCCAGATGAGGGGTAAATAACCAAGAGAAAGGAATGGGATCCAAGGCACAGGAGGTTTTCTTGGAAGAAGAAATAAGCTGAAGAAGCTCAGGGGCGGTGATTGGGGAGAAAGAAGCCCAAGTATGGGAGTGTTGAGAGACTGGGGGAGGAGATGCAATGGGGGGAGGGGAGTGAATGGGTGCAGGACAGGAGGGTAAGGAGGCTTGTAGGGAGGCAATCTTATTACTGAAGAAGAATGCAAGCAGAGGAGGAGCAGGGGAGGGAAGGTCAGGGGGAGCAGAGGGAGAAGAATGAAGAGAGGTGAGAGTCCGAAGAGTCGAGTAAAGATGTCGGGTTTGGTTTGGTGCATTGGAAATGGCATTGGAAAAGTAGGAGCATTTAGCTGAGTGAACTTGAGAACGGTAGTGAGAGTGAGTCGATTTGAAAAGAGCGAGTTTGGCAGGCGAGGGGTCCTTTCGCCATAGCCTCTCAGCCCTGCGAAGGTGAGAGCGCAGCAGTTGAAGGCCCTTGTGGTACCATGGATGAGAAGGTTTACATGGTGGGGGTCAGGGAAGAAGAGGGGCAACTTGATCGATTGCAGTGGAGAGGGAGGATGACCACAGAGAGGCCTGGGAAGTTGGTGAGAGAGAGGAGAAATCAGGAGGGAGAACCTCAGATGCTGGGGGGAAGCGTTGAAGTGTGAGGGGCGTTATAGAGCGGGAAAGTCGTAAAGGAGGGGGTGAGGAGGGGGAGGGGAGAGAAGAGTGAGGAGGTCCGGAGTGTGAACACAAGATAGAAATGCAGGCATGGTCAGTCCAAGGTAAGTATGTGGTGCGGAGGTCTTGGAGTGAAAGTGAGGAGGAGGAGGGAGTCAGGAGGAGATCAAGAGTATGGCCAGCCTGATGGGTGGGAAGGGTAACGTGTTGCAACAAGGATAGATCTTGAAGGAGGGATGTAAAGGATAGTTCTAGAGAAGGTCCATATGGAGGTTAAAATCACCTGCAATAAGGAGATGGGGGAAAGCTAGAGAAAGATCGGTGATAGATAGCGACTTTCGAGCAGTATGTCAAGCCATAGTAACACCAATAATGGATTACTGCAATATAATCTACCAGGGCCTCCCCAAAAAAACAATACTACCTTTACAACTAGTCCAAAACTCTACAGCAAGAATTATCACCGGAACAGCTAGTTACAGACACATAACCCCCACTATTCAACAACTACATTGCTCCCAGGCAACGTACATTCCAAGTACAAGGCATTAACATTAATCTTCAAGATAAACAATGACCAGTCACCCCTTACCCTTCAGCCAATAATGAAGAAAATGCAACACACTAGGACAAGAAGAACAAACAACATCAATACCCTGGAAATCCCAACAAACAGGATGAAAGCCAGACAATCCACATGTAGAAGAGCCCTATCCATGTATGCTCCCTCACTATGGAATGACCTGCCTCCAGACATATGAGCTATAAAAGACCTAACAGACTTTAGAAAAGCTATCAAGGCATACCTATTTATAGAATACTATGGTCACACACATTGACCACACAACAAATCATACAAAAGACTCTTAGATAGTCGCAATGTCTCTGACAACTACGAAGCACAGTAGACCAATCACATGAAAACACTTACCTCTCTGCCTCACCCAAATGCTCTGCATATACCCTTAACCAGATATAATACACTAAACAGATCCATCAAAGCACACATGTATATAGTTAGAAGTTATACTATTTTGTTGTACCCCATATAACCCCCAAGTTCATTATCCTGTTCTATGTAAAAGTTGTTGTTGCTGTGATGTTTATTGTAAACTGTCCTGAATTAATGATAGAGTGGTATGGAAAACCTGTTAAATAAAATAAAGATACATAAATAAAGTAATGTGTATTTACTGAGATGGTAACTGGATATACCCAGGTTAGAAGGGATACTGCCTACATCAGCCCAGAACTCACTAGTGCCCCATTAGACTGTTAAGTGATGGGACATTTCCAGATTGCAAGAGACGTCACCTCCAGCAGCGGTATCAATGCAGACCAAGTTCTGTGGAGATGTTCGCTTGAGCACAACCACATTTCTCATTAAGAATCTAAAATTGATCCCTGCTGCCCCAGGCTCTGTACTGGCACACTAATCCTTATCATTTCGGTAGCAGTATAAAGATAGCCCAGGAGCTGGGGAAATTTGAGAGGCTGAACTAAGCATAGCAGTACCAAGGACAATATGCAAAGCATAATTAGCGGAATGTAGTGACCCTTGTCAGACCCGAGCTGTCAGGAAAGGTGCAGGAAAACCTGTAAAGCCTGACAAGCTGTAACCTAACAAGAGCAGTATGTTGGTGTGATGATCTGCTTCCTTCAGGCTGGCACCTGCACGAAGATGATATGTTTTTCTTACAGGTTCTGGAAGATGACAGTATTACTATTCCAGCAGTGCTCTGCTGTGCTTCAGCACATTACAAGATACATCGTACATGCAGCTAACCCACAAACATCTGCCTCACCAATCCAGATTTTGCCACCACTAATTAAATATCTCATCGCCTTTCTGTTATCATTCTGGAGAGGCTGTTGTGGTCTTGTCTACAGCAGGTCTGCAAAAGGAAGACACATGTTGTGGAGATGGGACATAGGGTGAGTTTTGCTAAATCAGGATGCATAATCCATTCTGGATTTGAGAGTTGTACACTCAGGAGCACACCACTTCAGCAGTGGCATAAATTCAAATGAGGGACCTCCAAGGAAAATTTGCTGAGGCTCCCCTATTTATTTAAGTAATTTAATATACTGCAAATCTAAGGGGTATGTTTACTAAACTGCGGTAAACGTGAATAACGCGCGTTGTATGATGTTAACGATCGTTAGCGTGCTATAGCGTGCGCTATAGTGCATTAACGATTGTTAACGCGCTATAGCGCGCGTTATCACGCGCTAACGAGCGTAATGCTCCGCGGCACGGTAAAACACCGCAGAAGGTGGAGAGAGGGCGGAGAGAAGGGGTCAATGGGCGGAGAGTGGGTGGGGAGAGGCTAACGCACTGATTTCCAGAGCTGAATTCCAACGCGAATGAAAACCTACCGGTAAAAGCACTTTAAAGGGGAGAGAAACCATTTGCGTGTCAGCAATGTACAGCCTAGGCAGGGAAACCATAAAAAGGTGATAAGTGTGATACATGTGCACAGAACAAAAGGGCACAGAAACACCGAAAATGACCCCAGCAAACTGGAAAAAAACAACAACCAAGCTGGCCAATAGTGGTAGCAATGAGAAACATCACCCCCCCCCCCCCCCGAGTAAGCTCCATAGAACAGAGATAATTCGTGGAAGGGTAAATACTCCGTCCCCATACAAGGTGCATGGGCCCACAGTGAAATAGCTCTGCTCAGGGATTTCCCCACCATCGGACAGGGTTCCTATGGCGTGCACATGTCCCGCAACATCAGGGCGGGCATGTCGGAATGGGCAACCGGGCACATGCTGGAAAAGGGGATACAGAGGGCTGCAGGCGGCACATGCAGTGGCGCAGCTGGGCCACAGTAGGGACTAGGGTGATGCCCAGTTGGCCCATAGGAATGTGTAAACAGTAGAGCCAGACAGCAGCTGATGAGGGCCCAACATGGGCACGAGTGTGTTTCGCAAAGCATCACAGGGGAGAGAACCCAACAGCAACCCCTAAGGGCACGGAACACTGGCAGGTGGGGCTGGGGGGGAGCGTGGATGTCTATGCAGGTACCCCTACCCCAGAACACGCACCATAGGCAGCCGCCTACCTACACACTGGATGGCCTGAGACCGTGCACTGCCAGCTCCACCAGCAGAAGGGCATGTCAGCATGGTGGCTGAGGGATACTGGTGGTGGAGGGGGCAGTTTCAGCTGCCTGGAGCAGACCGTGGCCTAGCCAACAGTCATGGTATCACCAGGGAATGCACCATCTCTGTGAGAAAATGGTGGTGCAGTGCACAGAACCACTGTATGCAGAAGCAGAAGGTCACAGGTTCAAATCCCAGCTGTGGTTTCTGCCAACCCAGTCCTCATATTTTACCCACTACTATAACGTGCTAATACAGGCAGAACCGTTCTTGCAGATGACGTAAACATGCCCATAACACCATCATTTTACCCTACAGAGCACAGTCACAATAAACATGCACATTACCTAGAGCAGAGCCTCCCAAATGCAGTCCTGGAGGGCCAAACACCATTCCAGTTCCATGCTGCCTCTGATAAAGATGCCTGTGCTGCATTTCTATGTGCCACCCCCATGGTATGCAGATGTATCTCATGCATATTCATGAGGGACAGCATGAAAACCCGAACAGTATTTGGCACCGCAGGACTGGAGTTGGGAACCTCTGCCGTAAAGCAGCAGCCAACAGAGGCAGACACACCCGCACCCACAGGCCCCATTATCCCAAGCCTCCTGGAGAGGCAGGACTTTGGGCTCTGCGTGCATCTCCCAATACTAGCACTTGCATACCTTAGTAATGCCACCCTAAACCTGGGAATATGGTACACAGCTATCAAAAGTTTGCTATGAGTACTGGCAGATAGCAATTCCTAGGTTAAGTACAATGTTCGGAGTGAGCTGCATCATAGCAACCTTTCTGATGTCTGTGGTGTGTGCTTCAGGTCTGGTCTCTGACAGTGTTTACCACCCTCTGGAGTGACCCCCACCAGTATTGCGTACCATATCCATGCCTGCACTGTGCCCAGGACTGGTGTGGTGGCCAGGGCTGCTAAACACCTCTATAGTAGCACAATGCTGGCCTAGGTGTGGGAGTGTGTGTCTGTCTATCCAGTGTGTGGTGGCTGCAAACACCCTCCACAGCCCACACTGCTAGCACTGTTGCCAGTATTGGCCTGCCAATGTGCATAATGAGGAGCAAGGTACCGTGGGAATAGCCTGGATAGGGTGGCATCTGCACAGGGCATAGGGCAATGGCCGGACATTGTAGTGCCCGGTACCACCTGCATGGACAGGGTGGCCATAGCATGTCCTGCTGGGAGGTCACTCTCACCCTGACTGAGCAGTGACCATGGCATGGCTAGGTTCCCCCTTAGTGCTATGTAGCATTTTTCTTAGGTGATATTTATGGGTTTCCTTTTGGGGCCCAATCACTGACTTATCTGCTTGGTGTGTATGCTGATATCCCCGTTCTGGGTACATGCATCTCCTCCGGGACCATGGACTAGATGGCGGACTGTCTTCAGCTAGTATGTGTCTTGCTGGAACCCCGTGCAGTGGCTGGAGGCTTGCTGCTGGAGAATGTCAGATAATGGTGGGGGGCAGCTGCGCATTTCCAGACCTGCCGTCTGTCTGCTATTGCCTTATGGATGTGTAGTGCTCTGCGTTGCCTGCAGGGTGTTTGATCCCGAGTAGGACTGGGGTGATGGTCCCCTCTACTGCCACCATTGCAGGGGGTTGAAAGTGGATCTGTGGGCGGGAGATGCTGTACCCCACCCTGAGCCCTAAAGGGTGCGTTGGATGGTGGTATGTAATCTCCCTGGTAACCACAGCAGAATGTGGGTGTGGTGCCGTGCAGTTCTCCTGTAGCCAGCCATGTGTTTATTAGCAGCTCTAGCCCACTGGTTACTTCACTGCCCATGGAGCCAGAGGTCATAGGTTCACAACCCACAGTGGGGTTCATTGATAGGGCTGTCTTAGGCATTGTCTATTTTTACTGTATATTAGTGCTCCCAGCAGAACCACCCTCAGGGTACTGTCACCTTAGGGTAGCTCAAAAGGCGCCCTATAGGGCACCTTTTACGGCACCCTATAGGGCGTGCCTTACAAGTCGCCCTATATGGTGCGCCTTCCACTTCGCCCTATAGGGAGCGCCTAAATATTCCTATCAAATGGTATATAATACATGACCATGTCAGAGAGAACGTCACTATTGGAACATATTGCATAAGACGGGTACAATTTTCCTGACATATGCAAATTGTAACCCGCCTGCAGACTGTGGATTAAAATATTATAGTCGGCTTTCAAAGGGTTACACAGGACACCTCAGCCAGCCTTTTTCATTAGGCACACTGGGGAATTGAACCCATGACTCTTGTACCATCAGTCTGTGTAGTAACCATTGTGCTACAGCTCTGTTTCTGTCTTTGGGTGTCTGCGTGCTGTCTTAGGCGTGCACGCAGTGGCGCGCGCTGTAGCGATCGTTGCTGCGTGGCGCGTAATAACCGCGCAACTGCGCGTTATCGGTTATGATGTCCCGCCCATGTCCTTTTATGGCTTTCTTTCCACTAACGCGGCTCCTAACGCGAATTGCACTAATGCAGTTTAGTAAACATACCCCTAAGAGTCTAAGCAGTTTACAGTAAAACAAGCCAAAAGACTTACAAGGAACAAAAATTAAAAGAAAGGAAAAAAACAAAACAAAAATTAGAGTAAAGGCACAACAGAAAAATCTAATCTGAGAATTAAATTGAAACATTTGAGAAGTGTTCATTAAATAAGAATGTCTTACGTTTTCTTTTAAAGTCCAGTAAATCATTGATGGCACGGAGTTCATATGGGAGCATATTCCAAAGAGTGGGTACAAAGAAAGAGAAAGCTCTTATTGATGTTGCAAACCTGACTTTGCAATAAGCCGAAGGTACATGTAGAGAGTTGAGGGAAATTAACCTCCTACTCCTATTATGAGGTGTTTTCTGAATGAGAGTTTGATGATAAAGAGCAGACAAGCCATGAGGATGATGATGACAGTGGTGGCCTCAGGAAGGGGGTAGGGACACCTTTCCACTCGTGTCCCGCCCCCCTCCCCAGCTCTCCAGAAAACATTAAGGGATATGTTTACTAAACCATCTTAATGTTCCCGACGCTAGTTTCAGCGATAATGTGAAGGATGCCATATAAGGAGTGGGCGTTCCGGTCTTAAGGTAGCAATCGTGGGTTATCACGCGATAAAGTGTGCTGTGTCCATTATCGCACGATAGAGGGAGCCACGCACGTTATCATGCGTTAACCTTAACTTCGCGTGCTGACCTGCAATCACAGCAATAGATGTGTAGCACACTGGCTAATGCAATGACTGTTAAAACAGGGGTCATGAGTTCAATCTCCCAGTGGTGTTATGTAATAAGGCTGTCTGAAGCATCACCTTTTACTTTAAATCAGTGCTGTCTGAGGCATTTTCTTTTTTAATTTAAAATAGTGCTGCCAGCAAACACACCCTCACACTGCTGTAACCTAAGGTGCCCTCTAAGGCACTCCAGAGGGCACATTATAAAGTGCACAGTCTGCCACGGCAGCTTATAATGTTCCCTATAGGGCGCCTTATAAGGCGCCTTATGAGGTACCTTAAGGTTACAGCACTGTGAGGTTACAGCACTGTGAGGTGTTTTTGCTGGCAGCACTAATTTAAATTAAAAAAGGAAATGCCTCAGACAGCCCTATCAAATAACACCACTGTGAGATCAAACCCATGATCTCTGCCTTCACAGTCACTGAAGTAACCAGTGGGCTACATCTCTATAGCTACTAACAAACCCCTGGCTGGCTACAGAAGGACTGCAGGTCACCACACAAACTGTCTGCTGTGGTTACCAGGATAGGGTTAACCCACCTGTACCCATGATGCATTGCACATGCAGATCAGCAGTCTACAGATGATCACAAGATGGGGTATGCACCTCCACAGCACCTCAGCCTGGTAGGGGGAACTGACCATGTGTGTCACTGGCACAGAGTAGCTACAGACCGCCACATTGTGCGGGTACTGTGCTCACCCTGAGGGTGAGATGGGGTGCCCAGCACCAGGTGCGCTGCAATAGGTAGTCCTTGCAGATGCACCTAGGGTACACCTGTGTCCATCTGTATTTCTCAGTCATGTCTATACCTTGTGGGCTATGATGCACCCAGAATCGTGCATATCCTGTGTGGGTGCCATGGTCACATGACTTAAGTGAAAGGGGGGGGGGGGGTGGTTTGGATCCATAAGCAGATTATATAGCACCACCCCACCCTCGGGGGCTCAGGGTGGGGGATAGGATCTCCCACTAACAGATCCACATTATACATCCCTGCAATGGTAGCAGTAGAGGGGACCATCAACCCCAGTCCTGCTGGGGAACAGGCACCCTACAGGGCAGTCAAGGCAGATCTGTACACATCCATAAGGCAATGGCAGACAGACAGTAGGCCCCCCACCACTATCTGACATTCTCCAGCAGCAAGCACAGCAAGTCTCCAGCTGCTGCACCCTGCAAAGTGTTCCAGCCATAGACATGCTAACTACAGTTTGCTAGCTAGTACATAATGCATGTTCCTGGAGAAACTGTGTGCACCCAAAAATGGGATACAAGCACACACACCAAGCAAATAAATCAGAAATTGAGCCCCAGAAAAAAGAACCCACAAATATCACTTGAGAAAAATACTATATAGCACTATGGGGGAACCTAGCCATGCCGTGGTCACTGCTCAGTCAGGGTGAGCATGACCTCCCAGCAGGACATGCTGTGGCCACCCTGTCCATGCAGGTGGTGGCCGGGCACTACAATGTCCCAGCCATTGCCCTAAGCCCTGTGTAGATGAATCCTGCCCAGGCCACCCTGTCCGGGCCATACCCACACTACCTTGCTCCTCATTATGCAGATTGACAGACTAACACTGGAAACAGTGCAAGCAGTGTGGGCTCAGTAAGGTGTAGGCAGACACACAGTCCCACACCTATGCCAGCATTGTGCAAATATAGAGGCTTTTGGCAGCCCTGGCCACCACACCAGTCCTGGGCACAGTGCAGGCATGGCTATGGAATGCAATACTGTTGGGGTCACTCCCCGGGTTGGTAAACACTGTCAGAAATCAAAACTGAAACACATTCCACAGATATCAGAAAGGTTGCTATGATGCAGCTCTATCAGCTAATTGTGATTAACATAGGAATTGTTATCTGCCATTAATCATAGCAACCTTTTGATATATGTGGAACGTGTTCCCAAGTTTAAGGCGGCATTGCTAAGGTATGCAAGTGCTAGTATTGGGAGATGCTGCTGCATGCAGGGCCCAACAGCCTGACTCTCCATGAGGCTTTGGATAGTGAAGCCTGTGGGTGTGGGTGTTTATGCCCCTGTTGGCCGCTGCTCTAGGGCAGAGGTTCCCAACTCCGGTCCTGGTGGCCCAAACACTGTTCAGGTTTTCATGCTGTCCCTAATGAATATGCATGAGATATATTTGAATACAATGGGGGTGATTCATACAAATGCTGCACAGGCATATTTATGAGGGACAACATGACACCTGAATGTTGTCTGGTCCTCCAGGTCTGCAGTTGGGAAACTCTGCTCTAGGGATTGCACATGTTTATGGTGTCTGTGCTCTGTAGGGTAAAATATAGGCGTTTCAGGCATGTTTATTTTATCTGCAATAAAGGTTCCATCTTTATTACCACGGTTTAGTACTGGGTAAAATATGGGTACAGGGTTGGCAGGAGCCACAGCTGGGACTTGAACGGGTGACCTTCTGCTCCTGAACATACTGGCAGGGTGTACTGTACCACACTGTTGCTGCAAGGGCAGATCATTCCCTGGGGATACCATGACTGTTCATCAGACAGACCCTGTCTGTTGCAGTGCACGACACCCACCTAAACGGGGCTTGGCCATGGTCTGCTGTGAGCAGATGCCACTGCCCCCTCCGCCACCAGCACCCCTCAGCCACCATGCTGACATGCCCTTATGCCAGTGGTGCTAGTGGTGTGCAGTCCCTGGCCATCCAGTGTGTCGTTAGGCAGCTGCCTATGGTGTGGGTTCTCAGGTGGGGGTGCCTACATGGACATGCGCGCTTCCCCCCGGCACCGCCTGCCAATGTTCTGTGCCCTTGGGGGTACCTGCTAGGTAATATCCCCCTGGGACACTGTGGCGAACACACTCATGCCCATGTTGGACCCTTGTTATTTTATTTATTTTATTTAACACTTGTCAGCTGCTGTCTTGCTGCTTTACAGTTTCGGCATTCCTATGTGCCACCTAGGCATCTGCCTAGTCCGCAATGTGCCCCAGCGGGACCACAGCATGTGCCGCCTGCAGCCCTCTGTATCCCATTTCCAGCATCAGTACAGTTGCCCTGTCCTACGTGCCCACTCTGCTGTTGCTGCACATTTGCACGCCATAACAAACCTGCCCAATATAAACGACAAGCACCCTGATCAGCTGTATTTCAATGTGGGATCATTTACTTTGTAGGGGGACTGAGAATAGACCCTTCCAAACATGATATCTTCTTTTTTATGCTTTGTCAGTAGTGTTGCTTTATGTTTCTCATTAATACCACTATTGGCCAGCTTTGTTATTGGGATGTCAAATGTGGTTCTGGTCATTTTATCTGTTTCTTTGCTTTTTTGGCTCCTGCACATGTATCACTACTATGACGTTTTTGGGTTTCCCTGGCTTTGCTGTACATTGCTGATTGAAATGGTTTCTCTGACCTGCGAATGTGCCTAGCGCCAGGTTTTCACTGGCGCTAATTTTCTGAGCTCCATTTCACGGTGTTATTGTGCAAGGAGCCACTCCACGCCCACTCTCCACCCATTGACCCCTTCTCTCCGCCCCTGGGGAGCCTTCCTCCGCCCTTTGGGGGGCCTTGCTCCACCCTCGGCACACCTTACCGCCACAGCAGACATTATCGCGCGATACGTGACATTCTCGCACGGTAATGTGCCATTATCGTGTGATAATGTCACATATCACGCGATAACGTCGCAGCTGAGATGTTAGCGCCGTTTAGTAAACATATCCCTAAAAGATAAAAGGGGCAGTTGGCAAACATTATATTCACAATAAAGAAGTTTGTCGCGCCATCTCACACTGCCTCTGTGCTTTAAATTATTGTTCTTCAGTGGCCGGAGAAGCAGATCCCGTAGCCAGACCAAAATCTCAGGTATCACAAGACTTCAGCCTCAGAGTAGGAGATGCTGTTCCAGGCCCCAGGCTCCTACAGAAAAGTATTTTACAGGCAGTGAGGTGCTGCAGCAAACTTCTTTATTGTAGGTATAATTTTTGCCTCGCTCTGCCACTGCTGAGTACGGTTTGCGGGGCTCAGTGGGCCTCTTCTAGCCTGGGCCCTCCCCCTCCCATACATTGTGTGGGCTGATTGGGTGCTATTTACATCACTTCACTTCAGTACGCACTTTGGAGGCCTTTCTACTGGCAGGGTACTACTGCTCAAGATATATTTTTTCTAATGTCAACAAGGAAAGTTAATAGTTGACAAGATGACCTTGTAATAAAGAATGCAAAAAAAAATCCATCAAATTTTGTTGATGAGACTTTGGGGTATGTTTACTAAGCAGTCTTAACGTGTGCTCTTCCACGTTATCCACGATAAGGTACCTTATCGCGCAATAATGGCGCTTTATCGGGCACAGAGGTACCTTAGCGCGTGATAACGCATGCAGCGGTGCAAATGAGCGCTGAGGGTGGAGATAGGCTCCCGGAAGGCTCAACAGGGGCGGAGAGAGAGGGTAAATGGGCGGAGAGTGGGAGGGGAGAGGCTTCCCGCACACTAACGCTGTGAAATCTGAGGCTGAAAACTAATGCCAGTCAAACCCTGGCGTTAGAGCTGACTTAAAGGGAAAAGAAACCATTTACGTCAGCAATGTACAGCAAATCCAGGGGAACCGATAAAAAGTGATAAGTGTGATACATGTGCACGGAACAAAAGGGCAAATAAACATTGAAAAGGATCCCAATAAAATGAAAAAAAAACATAACCAAGCTGGCCAATAGTGATATTATTGGGAAACATCAAAAAACACTCCCGAGAAAGCTCCAAAAAAAAGATATGAATTTTGGAAGGGTCTATGCTCCATCCCCATACAAGGTGAATGAGCCCACAGTGAAAGTGCGCTGATCAGGGTTTTCCCTCTCCCTTGGAGAGGTTTACTATGGCACGCACATATTCCGCAACAGCAGGGTGGGCATGTCGGAACGGGCAACTGGACAGATGCTGGAAAAGGGGACACAGAGGGCTGCAGGCGGCACAAGCTGTGGTGCAGCTGGGCCACAGTGCGGACTAGGGTGATGCCTTGCTGGCCCATAGGAATGCTGAAACAGTAGAGCAGCCAGACAGCAACTTATGAGGGCCCAAAATGGGCATGAGTGTGCTTCCCACAGTGTCACAGGGGATAGTACCCAGCAGGTAACCCCAAGGGCACAGAACATTGGCAGGCGGTGCTGGGGGGAAGCATGGATAGCTAAGCGTGGACCCCTACCCCAGAACCCACACCATAGGCAGCTGCCTACCTGCACACTGGATGGCCTTAGATTGCACACCACCAGCAGAAGGGCATGTCAGCATGGTGGCAGAGGGATACTGGTGGTGGAAGGGGCTGTGGCAGCTGCCCAGAACAGACCATGGCCTAGCCCTGTGTTGGTGGGTGCCATGCACTGCAACACAGGCCCTGTCTGACGAACAGTCATGGTATCACCAGGGAATGCACTGTTACCATGGCAACACGGTGGTGCAGTGCACACAGCCAGTGTGTCCAGGAGCAGAAGGTCAAAGGTTCAAGTCCCAGCTGTGGTTCCTACCAACCCAGTCCCCATATTTTACCCACTACTAAAACATGCCAATACAGACAGAACTTTTATTGCAGATGACGTGAACATGACCAAAACACCTACATTTTACCCTACAGAGCACAGACACCATAAACACACGCATTACCTAGAGCAGAGTCTCCCAAATGCAGTCCTGGAGGGCCAAACACCATTCAGGTTACATGCTGCCTCTAATAAAGATGCCTGTGCAGCATTTCTATGCGCCACCCCCATGGTATGCAGATGTATCTCATGCATATTCATTAGGGACAGCATGAAAACCCGAACAGTGTTTGGCCCAGCAGGACCGGAGTTGGGAACCTCTGCCCTAAAGCAGCGGCCAACAGGGGCGGACACACCCGCACCCACAGGCTCCATTATCCAATGCCTCCTGGAGAGGCAGGATGTTGGGCCCTGCATGCATCTCCCAATACTAGCACTTGCATACCTTAGCAATGCCACCCTAAACCTGGGAATACGGTACACAGCTATCAAAAGGTTGCTATGATTACTGGCAGATAGCAATTCCTAAGTTAAGCACAATTTGCTGATTGAGCTGCATCATAGCAACCTTTCTGATGTCTGTGGAGTGTGCTTCAGGTCTTGTGTCTGACAGTGTTTACCAACCCGGGGAGTGACCCCAACAGTATTGCGTACCATAGCCATGCCTGCACTGTGCCCAGGACTGGTGCGGTGCCCAGGGCTGCAAAACACCTCTATAGTTGCACAATGCTTGCATAGGTGTGGGGAGTGTGTGTCTGTCTATCTAGTGCAGGGGTCCCCAAATCTGTCCTGGAGGGCCGGAATCCTGGCAGGTTTTTGGGTTAGCCCTAATGAATATGCATGAGATATATATGCATTAGAGATATCCTCCAAACCTGACTGGTTTGTGGCTCTCCAGTACTGGATTGGGAGACCCCTTCCTTACACCTATGTCATTTAAGATTGTGAGTGGGCAAGGTACAGATGTCCTAGACTTCAAAAGGGTAGACAGACTTTGGGGCATGTTTACTAAACATTCCTAACGTGCGGGGCCGTGCTAGTGTGCCTGTGCCATATAAGGAGTGGGCGGTTCAGGCAGAAAATAGAGAAAAAACGGTAGTAAGCAACCGGACGTGTGCGCGTGTCGCGCTAATGTGCGGTGGTCGACATTAGCGCGTGGAAAGGCAAAGTGGCGCGCTGCTGAGTATACAAAACAACAGAGCCGTAGTACAACAGTGAAGACACTGACCAATGGTGCAGGGGCCATGGGTTCAATCCCCCAGTGTGCGCACCGACAAAGGTCAGCTGAGGCAGTAACTGTAATGATTAATATTGTTCTAGGAGGCAAATTAATTTGGAACGGCATAAGGCGGCGCACAGTTATTTTTGGGCGGCATAAGGCGGCGCACAGTGCATTTTGGGTGGCATAAGGCGGCGCACAGTTATTTTTGGGCAGCATAAGGCGGCGCACTGGTCCCCTTGGGCGGCAGAAGGCGGTGCGCTGATAGGCACAAGGCGGCGCACTGATGCACAAACACAGGAACAGAGCCACAGCACAATGGTTAAAACACTTACCAATGGTGCAGGGATCAGGGGTGCAACTCCTCACAATGCCCAGTGAAAACTGCCTGCTGAGGCAGTATGTATTATGTTGTGGAGTGCTGTAGGAGGCTGTATAATTTTATTTTGTTATCACTACTAGCAAACGCACTCTCCCAGCATGTTAACATACGGCGGCCCATAAGGCATATGTTACAGTGCACTGTTCGCCAAGGCACCCTTGAATGTCCCCTATAGGGCAGCATGTATGTTGCGACACAGGATAATGTATAGTGCACCCTATAGGGATGGCAACCATAAGGTGGCCTACAGGGCGCCCTATGAAGCACCCTCAGAGGCACCTAATGGGTATAGTAAGCTGAGGGTGGTCTTGCCGGCATAGACATATGTACAGTAAATAAAAATAAAGCTGTGGACAGCCCTACCAAAGGGCCCCACTGTGAGTTTGAACCCATGACCTCTGGCTGCATAGGCAGTGATGTAACCATTGCGCTACAGCTCCATAGCTGTAAGCAGACCCCTGGCTGGCTGCAGATAGCCTACACGTCCCCTCACAGACAGTCTGCTGGTGTCAACAGGATAGGGTTAGGCCACCCGTACCCATGATGCACTGCACATGCAAATTAGCTGTCCACAGATGGACACAAGATGGGGAATGCACCCCCACAGCACCTCGGCTCTGTTGGGGGAAGTGACCGGGTGCACCCACACAGCACCTTGGCCTAGTAGGGGGCACTGACCGGGTGTTTTACTGGCACAGAGTAGCCACACACCGTTACATCGTGCGGGTACTGTGCTCACCCTGAGTGTGCAATGAGGTGGCCAGGACCAGGTCAACAACACCTGCCATGGCTGATGGAGGCCAAGCGGGCGTTTCAAAGCAGTGTTAATGTGTAAGATAGCTAGTTTCTGCACAAACACCATGGATATCCCTGTCTGCCGCCATCAGGCACCCCCCCCGTGGCAAAGGGATCCACACTCTACCTCCCTGCAAAGGTGGCAGTAGAGGGCAACATCAACCCCAGTCCTGCTGAGGAACACCACCCCCCAGCAGGCAGCTCCATACACAGCCATAACACAATAGCAGACAGACATAAGCCCAGGGTATGGAAAGCTGCACTCCACCACCAGATATTCCCCTGCAGCAAGCCAACAGCCACTGCACCCTGCAAGCCATTATAGCAAGACATTTACCAGCTACAAACAGTCTGCTGGTTAATCCATAGTGCATGTTCCCAATGGAGATGCATGCACCCAGAACTGGGCTGTCTACATACACAGCAAGCAGATAGATCAGTGACTGGGCCCCAAAGAGAAACCCATACCTATCACATGAGAGAACTACAATACAGCACTATGGGGGGGCCTAGCCATGCTGTGGTCACTGCACAGTCAGGGTGAGCGTGATCCCCCAGAAGGACATGCTTTGGCCATCCTGTCTGTGTAGGTGGTGGCCGGACACTACAATATCCCAGCCAATGTCCCTGCCAGGGCCCTATGCCCAGTGCAGATGCATCCTGGCCACGCCACCCTGCCCTGGCTATACCCATGGTACCTTGCACCTCATTATGCACATTGGCTGGCCAATACTGGCAACAGTGCTGGCAGTGTGGGCTGTTGAAGGGGCTTGCAGCCAACACCCACTGTATAGACCAGGGGTGGGCAAACCTGGTCCTGGAGGGCCGCAGACCAGTCAGGTTTTCGGGATATCTCTAATGAATATGCATGAGATATATATGCATTAGAGATATCCTGCCAACCTGACTGGTTTGTGGCCCTCCAGGGCTGGATCTGGAGACCCCTGCCTTACACCTCTGTCATTTAAGATAGTGAGTGGACAAGGTGCAGATGTCCAAGACATCAAAAAGGTTAGATAGAATTTGTCACAGTCCTCCTAACTTCTCACCACCACCAAAAAATTGTCTATTAGACAACGTTTTGGTGGTGGTGAGAATCGAGGAGGAATGTGACACATTCTATATACCCTTTCGATGTCTAGGACATCTGTACCTTGCCCACTCACGATCTTAAATGACAGAGGTGTAAGGCAGGGGTCTCCAAATCCAGCCCTGGAGGGCCACAAACCAGTCAGGTTGGCAGGATATCTCTAATGCATATATATCTCATGCATGTTCATTAGGGATATCCCGAAAACCTGACTGGTCTGCGGCCCTCCAGGACCGGAGGTGCCCACCCCTGGTATAGACAGACACACACTTCCACACCTCTGCCATCATGGTGCTACGATTGAGGGGGTAAGTAGCCTTGCCCACCAAACCGGTCCTGAGCACGGCAAGGCATGGATATGGTACGCATTACAGCTGGTGGTCACTCCCCAGGGTGGTAAACACCGTCAGAGGCCAGGCCTGGAGCATGCCTCGCAAACACCTAACAGATTGTTTGGATGGGGTCAACTAGCAGTATGTAAGTAACGTATGGATATCTGCCTGCCTGTGCTCCTAGCAAACGTCTCAGAGCTGTGTACCGTATACCTCAGGTGTAGGGTGACATTGGTAAGTTATGCAAGTGCTCGTTTTGGGTGCTGCATGCACGGTCCAATGTTCTGCCTTTCCAGGAGACATTGGCCAATGGGGCCTGTGGGTGTGGGTGTGTCTGCCCTTGATGGCTGCTGCTTTACGGCACAGATTCCCAACTCCAGTCCAGGTTTGCATCACACTGTTCGGGTTTTCCTGCTATCCCTCATGAATATGCATGGGCTACATCTACATGCCATGGGGGTGGTGCATAGATATACAGCACAGGCATGTGTATGAGTGTCAGCATGGAACCTGACTGGTGTGTGGCCCACCAGGACTGCATTTGGGTGATTCTGCTCTAGGTACTGCCCCTGTTCATGGTGTCTGTGCTCAGTGGGGTAAAAGATAGATGTCTTACCATTGCATATGTCCCCGCCATGAAAGGTGTGTCCTTACTATCACTGTTTAGTTGTGGGAAAAATATGTGGGCAAGATTGGCAGTAGCCCCAGCTGGGTTTTGAACCTCTGCCCTCTGGTCCTAGAGGTAATGACTCTGTCTGCTGTACCACACTTTGGCCACAGAGACAGTGCAGCCCCTGGAGGCAGTATGCCTGGCAGGATGGAGTCACAAACCCTGCTCTACTCATTTTTACTGTGGGCATATGCACCCTGTCTGGTGACAAACGTGCACATAAACACCAGAAATGACCATGGTAAAATGGGGGACAAAATATCACCACGCTGGGCGACAGTGGTATTAATGGGCAACCATAGCAAACACTCCGAGGAAAGCTCCAAAAACGGAAATGTTTTTCGGAAGAGTCTCCGCTCCATAGACCCTTCCAATATTCATCTCTTTTTTCTGGAGCTTTGCTGGGTGTGTTTTGTATATTTTCCCATCACTATAACTGTTCCCCAGCTGGATTACTATTTATAATAGTTTTGTTGTGGTCATTTTCAGGTTCTATTTGCAATTTTGTTCTGTGCACATATATCACACTGCTCACGTTTTTTAGGTTTCCCCGGTGTTCCTGTACATTGCTGACGGAAATGGTTTCTCTTCCCTTTAAATGCCCTCTACCGCGAGGGTTTCACTCGCGCTAATTTTTACATGGAAATTCGGGCCCGATACTGTGCGGGGAGCCTCTCCCCTCCCACTCTCCACCCATTGACCCCGTCCCTCCGCCCCTCCGGAGCCTTCCTCCGCCCTCTTTTAGCCGTTCCACGCCTCTATCGGACATTTGCGGGCCCGCACTTGTACGGGGCCCGTTAGTGTGCCGCGTACCTGTGCGGGGGTGACACGCACGTGTGCGGGGCGTTTAAACGCGTTTCTGTGTGTTTAAATGCCGCGTTGCCGTGCGCTATTTTGCGGCGCGCAGATTTGCGGACTTTAGTAAACATGCCCCTTTGTCACATTGCTCCTCGATTCTCACCACCACCAAAAAGTTGTCTAATAGACAACATTTTGTTGGTGGTGAGAAGCGAGGAGGAATGTGACAAAGCCTATCTACCCTTTTGATGTCTAGGACATCTGTACCTTGCACACTCACAATCTTAAATGACAGAGGTGTAAGGCAGGGGTCTCCCAATCCAGTACTGGAGAGCCACAAACCAGTCAGGTTGGGAGGATATCTCTAATGCATATATATCTCATGCATATTCATTAGGGCTATCCCAAAAACCTTCCAGGATTCCGTCTCTCCAGGACAGGTTTGGGGACCCCTGATCTAGTGTGTGGTGGCTGCTAACACCTTCCTCAGCCCACACTGCTAGCACTATTGCCAGTATTGGCCTGCCAATGTGCATAATGAGGAGCAAGGTACTGTGGGTATAGCCTGGACAAGGTGGCCTGGCCTGGATGCATCAGCACAGGGCATAGGGCAATGGCTCGGACATTGTAGTGCCCGGCCACGACCTGCACTGACAGGGTAGCCACAGCATGTCCTGCTGGGAGATCACTTTCACCCTGACTGAGCAGTGACCATGGCATGGCATGGCTAGGCTCCCCCATAGTGCTATATTGTATTTCTTTTTGGTGAAATATGTAGGTTCTTTTTTCTGGAGCTTAATCACTGAATTATTTGCTTGGTGGGTATGCTCACATCCCAGCTTTTAGGTGCACACATCTTCTCCAGGATCATGCACTGTGGACTAGCTAGTAGACTGTCTGCAGCTATATGTGTATGGCTGGAACACCTTGCAGGGTGCAGTGGCTGATAACTTACTGTGCTTGATGCTGGAGAATGTCCGATGGTGTTGGGGCAGCTAAGCATTTCCATGCCTATTATCTTCCTGCCATTGCCTTAGGGATGTGTATAGCTCTGCATTGGCTGCTCTGTAAGGTGTTTGTTCCCCAGCATGCCTGGGGTTGACCTCTCTACTGTCACTGCTGCAGGGAGGTAGAATGTGGATCTGTTGGTAGGGGACTCCTATCTCCCACCCTGAGCTACAGAGGGTGGGTTGGGGGGTGGTGGGGGTGGTGGTGGTGGTGCATAATCTGCGCATGGGTCCAAACACCCTCTGTCACTTATATCATGTTACCATGGCACCAAGACAGAATATGCACTATTCTGGGTGTATCATAGCCCATAAGAGCCAGACCTGATCGACAACTTCAGATGGACACTAAAGTATCTTGGTGTGTTTTCAGTAACTACCTATCACACACACTGGCAGTGATGGGTACCTGTGACAGGGCCTTTTTCAGCCATTGAAGGTGCTGCGGACCTGGTGCTGGCCGCCCCACCATACCCACACAATGTGACGGTCTGTAGCTACTCTGTGCCACTAACACACACCGGCAGCACCCCCTACCAGGCTGAGGTGCTGTGGGGTGCATACCCCATCTTGTGATCCTCTGTAGATTGCTGATATGCATGTGCTGTGCATCATGGGTACGGGTGGGTTGCCCTATCCTGGTAGCCACAGCAGACTGTTTGTGTGGTGATGTGCAGTCCTTCTGTAGCCAGCCAGGGGTTTGTTAGCAGCTGTAGAGTTGTAACCCACTGATTACTTCACTGCCTGTAGAGCTAGAAGTCATGGGTTCTAGCCCACAGTGGGGTTATTTGATAGGGCTGTCTGAGGCATTGTCTATTTTTAATGTACATTAGTGCTGCCAGCAAAAACACCCTCAGAGTTCTGTAACCTTAAGTTGCCTCATAAGACGCCCCATAAGGCGCCTTATGGGAAGCCCTATAAGGCGCCTTATAAGGTGCCCTATAAAGCACCTTATAAGATGTCCTATAGGGGACATTGTAGGGTGCCTTGGCGGACAGTGCACTTTATATTGTGCCCTCTGGAGTGCCTTTTAGGGTGCCTTATGCAGCACCTTAGGTTATGCCACTGTGAGGGTGTGTTTGCTGGCAGCACTAATTAAAATAAAACTACAATGCCTCAAAAAGCACTACTTAAGCATAAAGGGAGATGTCTCTGCCAGCCTTTTTCAATAGGCACACTGGGGGATCAAACTCATGTCCCCGGTACTATCAGTCAGTGTATTAACCATTGTGCTACACCTCTGTTTCTGTGGTTTTATGTCAGCACGTCTACTTAAGATTACCGCGCATTAACGTGCTTAGAGGTGTCTCGCCCAATAATGTGCACAGCGCACGTTATCGCGCGATAATCCCGTTTTGCTTTGTTAAGACCGAAACGCCCACTCCTTTTATGGCAGCCTGCACACTATCGCCGGGCGCACGTTAAGACTGCTTAGTAAACATACCCCTTTGTAATGCATTGCTTGGATTTGTGGTGGACAGTGGAAATCCTGGTTTCTGTGTCCCAGGGCAGTTACACATATATACGCAAATTTTTGTCATAGCACATACTGTACACATGCATATAGCATTGTACACACATATACTGGCATAGAGACACACACACAAAGAATCTTATAAAATTGCCCTCAGATTCATGTACCTTCTGTGACCAGCTGTACATTATTAACATTGGTACTGTGTCATGAATATACCTTCAATTATTTTAACAAATACAATTTCAGCAATATATGCCAAAATAATTGCACTATGTGGTTGAGTAGGCTTCGTATGCAGGTGCCATCGGTTTGAGAGGACCTTTCTGGATTCAGACAGCCTCTTGATTGAAGGAAGATTATGCACAACTCTTTCAAAAGTCCACAGACAGAAATAACCTTTAGAAAGATGATAGTTTTCATCTGTAATCCATGGTGAAGACTTTACCTATTAGCCAGTTTCTCCAATTGAAAGAGGATGCCCTTGAAAAGACAAACCAGAGTGATAAGTATACATGTATTTGGACAGGGAGTACCCTGTTTCTTGTGTTGCAAAAATATTTTATGCATTCATATCTCCAGTCTTCAGTTTCAAATCAGCTTATAGCAATAAAATCAACATACAAATAAAATCCCAAATACAATATGATAAAAAATGCAAAACATAATTAAAACAACATACATGAGGTAATCATAAACATGTATAAACCATAATTAAGACAACATACAATAAAATATTAATAAAAGTATATGCACTATAATTAAGAAAGGACAAAATGACTACAAACGCATGAGAAAACACCTGGGGCCCTTTTTCCCAATCAATTCTGCATTAGAACATCAGAAATAAAGGTGACAGATTGACTTGCATTTTAATGTTATTCAAATTTGGCACCCTACATTTTGGAAATCTTTAAGAATCATTGAATAGTGTTATAGATTTGCAATATCTTCTTAGATATTCCCTAGATAACCTTTTCTAGAAGAAAAAACTCAGCAGGGAAAACTAGGAAGCCAAAGAGTAGTTTCAATAAAATTTATTTACTGTAAACTGACACAGCCATGTTTCAGCATTCACACACCTGCATCAGGGGCTATTAATACAAAACTATCAAAGCCTTATTAAAAAACAACAACAAAATAGCCCTTTAAAATAGATTCATTGGGGTATGTCTACTAAGCCAGGCTAATGGTTAACTCGGGTTTTCTGCAACTAGCTCCCATTTAAAAATCTCCATTAAAAAACATTGACTCCAGTGGCACAGTGATCAGCAATGAATGGTACTTTATAAGTTTACTAAAAGGAGCACAAAGGTTATTCACTATGGGGCCGATTCCGTCCCGCACGTCCCTGCTGGTCCCTCTGTATGTTTGGTTTAGCCCTGCGGGATCAGACTCACATACAGTCATGCACGTGCAGGCCGAGACTGCGATTCAGTCCAGCCTGCACATACATGAAAAGCACAGCTAACTCAGTCAGGGCTTTTAAATGGAGCCCCGGTGCCATGTCGTCCGGTTGCCATGGAACTGTGCCTCCATTTAAAAGCCGCAATGCCAGCTGCCAGCAAAAACTGCTTATTCCCTGCAGCCCGACCCCTGATCTGGCCTCCTAAGGCCAGGGTCGGGCTACGGGGAATGTCCCCTGGCCCCCCCTGCCCCATCCATGCCCCAGGCACACACTTTAAAAATGTCCAGGAAAGTTATTCCACTTTGGAGGTGGAATAACTTCCCCGCACATGTCACCAGCCCTGGACGTACAGAGCCGACATTAGAATCGGCCCTGTACGTCCAGGGCCGGCGACTGCCCACCTCTAGCCCAGACTCCGCCCCCCAGCCAACCCTTCCTTGCCCCCATCTAACTTTCCCGCACAACCAGTAGGGAAGTTAGTCGCCGCCTGGAGAAGGCACAGAATAACCCCATATGGGCCCAATTCTGAGAAAAACGTGCTGGTTCTGAGGTGAACACACAGCGCATGTATGTCCCCAACAAAGATGGGATTCTGTGCCCAAGTGCAATGACGTGCAGTGGTGTCCAGAATACGGGGATAGCTATCTAAGCAGTTAGACGTGTGGTGCACTCCAAATGCGGCATGGTGCCCACATGCATAAGAACATAAGAACATAAGATATGCCATACTGGGTCAGACCAAGGTCCATCAAGCCCAGTATTCTGTTTCCAACAGTGGCCAATCTAGGTCATACGTACCTAGCAGTTTCCCCAAGGGACACAGGTTCCACAATGCTTGTATTGGTTCAAGCATTGATATCCTGGGTCCCTTCTTAATAATGGTTTATGGACCTTTCCTCCAGGAACTTGTCCAAACCTTTTTTAAACCCAGCTACACTAACAGCCTTTACTACATCCTCCGGTAACAAATTCCAGAGTTTGATTACACGTTGAGTGAAAAAATATTTTCTTTTATTAGTCTTAAATAGTTTACCCTGTAGCTTCATTGCATGTCCCCTAGTCTTTCTATATTCTGATAAGGTAAACAATCGATCTACGTTTACCCGTTCCACCCCGTTCATTAATTTATAGACTTCTATCATATCTCCCCTCAGCCGTCTCTTTTCCAGGTTAAAGAGCCCCAACCTTTTTAGCCTTTCTTCATAGGAGTAGCCTTCCATCCCCTTTACCATTTTGGTGGCTCTTCTCTGAACCTTTTCTAAAATTGCTATATCCTTTTTAAGATACGGCGACCAGAATTGCACACAATATTCAAGGTGCGGTCTCACCATGGAACGATATAGAGGCATTATAATATCTTTTGTTTTATTTTCCATTCCTTTCCTTATCATACCTAGCATTCTATTTGCTCTCTTGGCCGCCGCTGCACACTGGGCCGAGGGTTTTAACATGTTATCCACAAGGACGCCTAAATCTTTTTCTTGGGTGGTGGTTCCTAATGTGGAACCTTGCATCGTGTAACCATAGTTTGGGTTGTTCTTCCCTAGGTGCATAACCTTGCACTTCTCCACATTAAATTTCATCTGCCATTTTGATGCCCAGTCTTCCAATTTATCAAGATCCTCTTGCAATTTTCCACAATCCTCCTGGGTTTTAACAACTTTAAATAGTTTTGTGTCATCAGCAAATTTGATAACCTCACTCGTTATTCCACTTTCCAGGTCATTTATGAATATGTCAAAAAGCAGCGGACCCAGCACAGATCCCTGGGGTACACCACTATTCACCTTTCTCCATTGGGAAAATTGGCCATTTAGCCCTACCCTCTGCTTTCTATCTTTTAACCAGTTCCTGATCCACAGTAGTACACTGCCTCCTATCCCATGACTCTTTAGTTTTGCCAAAAGTCTCTCATGAGGGACCTTGTCAAAGGCTTTCTGAAAGTCCAGATACACAATATCAACCGACTCACCTTTGTCCACCTGTTTATTCACTCCTTCAAAAAAACATAACAGATTAGTAAGACAAGATCTTCCTTGTCTAAAGCCATGTTGGCTGTCTCCCATTAGGTCATGACTATCTATATGCTGAGTAATTTTATTCTTTATGATGGTTTCTACCATTTTTCCCGGTACTGATGTCAGGCTCACCGGTCTGTAGTTTCCCGGATCACCCCTCGAACCCTTTTTAAAAATTGGTGTTACATTGGCGATCCTCCAATCCTCAGGTATTAGAGATGATTTTAATGATAGTTCACAGATTACTGATAGCAGGTCTGCAATCTCAAATTTCAGTTCTTTCAACACCCTTGGATGTATACCATCCGGCCCAGGTGATTTGCTACTCTTCAGTTTATCTAATAGTTGTAGGACATCTTCCCGATGTATCGATATTTCCTTCAATTCTTCCACACCTTTAAATACCACTTCAGTCGTGGGTAACATCCCTACATCTTCCTCAGTAAAGACCGAAGCAAAGAATTCATTCAGTCTCTCCGCTATCGCCTTGTCGCCTCTTAGTGCTCCTTTAACCCCTTTATCATCTAATGGACCAACTGACTCTCTCACGGGTTTTTTGCTACGAATGTACTTGAAAAGGTCTTTATTTCGCGTTTTTGCTTCCGCAGCAAGCTTCTTCTCAAATTCTCTCTTTGCCTGCCTTATCAATGCCTTGCATTTGACTTGCCAGTGCTTGTGCTGTTTCCAGGTTTCATCATTTGGCTCTTTTTTCCATTTCTTGAAAGATGCTTTTTTGGCAACAACAGCCTCTCTGACCTCAGCTTTAAACCATGCTGGCAATTTTTTGGACTTCCTTCCACTTTTCTTAAAGCGTGGAATACAGCTGGTCTGGGCTTCCAAGATAGTATTTTTCAACAACACCCAAGCTTGATGTACGTCTTTAACCTTTGCAACTGCTCCTTTTAGTTTTTTCTTAACTGTTTTCCTCATTCTATCATAGTCTCCCTTTCGAAAGTTAAAGGGTAGTACTGTGGATTTCCTTACTATCCCTCCTCCACTAATTAAATCAAAGGCGATCATGCTATGATCACTATTGCCAAGTGGCCCCAACACCCTTATCTCTTGCACTACATCTGGTGTTCCACTAAGGACTAGGTCTAATATTGCTTCCCCTCTGGTCGGTTCATGAACCAGCTGCTCCAAGAAGCAGTCATTTATTTCATCTAGGAACTTTATCTCCCTAGCATGTCCTGTTGTGACACTGACCCAGTCGATGCCGGGGTAATTGAAATCACCCATTATTATTACTGCACTGTAACGTTTGCTAGCTTTCTTGATTTCTTTGAGCATTTCATCATCCATTTGTTCATTCTGGCCAGGCGGACGATAGTACACCCCCACTGCCATCGCCTTCCCCTTTTTACATGGAATTTCAATCCATAGAGATTCTACAGCAAATTTTGTTTCTTGCAAAACTTTAATCCTTTCTGACTCAATGCCCTCTCTAACATAGAGCGCAACCCCTCCACCAATTTGATCAGCTCTATCATTTCGATATAGTTTGTACCCAGGTATCACAGTGTCCCACTGGTTGTCCTCCTTCCACCATGTCTCTGATATTCCAATCATATCTAACCTCTCGTTTAGTGCTATATATTCTAACTCTCCCATCTTGTTTTGTAGACTTCTAGCATTTGCATACAAGCATTTTAGAGACTGTATTTTATTCATATTAATTTGGCTATTGGTAGACATGGGTAATTTGGGATCTTTAAGTTCTGTCTGCTCCATACTCGAGGGCATTTGGGCTACTTTACTCTTTTTTGGAACCTCTCTGCTTTTTGTAGTATCCTTCAAGGATACATTCTTCCGAACCATGCGCTCTTGGGCGACTGTCGGCTTTCCCCTATTATCTAGTTTAAAAGCTGCTCTATCTCCTTTTTAAAGGTTAATGCCAGCAGCCTGGTTGACACGTTCAAGTCCGGAACCATGCCGATGGAAGAATGTAAACGTGCCCAAGTACGACAGGAAACAGGATGCAGTGAGTACCCCCCTATCCATCACAAGACCCATACAACACCTCAGAATATGACAACTTTCCAATTCAACTTTTCGGAGGCAGAGATCCACCTGCTCTGCAGACTGGTGATTGAGAATGAGCGTGCCCTGCTCCCCATGGCACACGGATGGCCAGCCCTAGCAACAGCACGCAGGGGCTGTGAGTGAATCAGTACCACCCTAGTGCAGTACTTAGGACAAAGCAGGAAAGGGGGGTGGTAGGGGAAAGGCACGTGGTGGGACAACAACATTGCAAAGAGTCAGGAAGTAGCTGCAAAGTAAAAGAGAAAAAGGAGCAAGGGAGAGCTGGACACACATCATCACCAAATGACTGTAAACACAAACAGTGGCCATGCACAGGAAACAAGCAAACAGAAACACAATGGCCAAGAGAAAGGCACGGTGGTAATGCATGCAGAAAAGACTAAATGAAAAGCACATATAAAAGGAAACATGAACACACTGAAACACACCTAGCAGTCAGCAACATATAGTAACATAGTAAATGACGACCAATAAAGACCAGTATGGTCCATCTAGTCTGCCCAGTAAGATGGCAAGAGTAGGTGCACCTGCCGCTCTGTGCAGGCCACCCCTCCCCATGTCTTTGTTTAGGGGTGAACCCACTGCTCCATGTAGGACACCCCTATTTGTTGAGAAATTAGATGGTTCAGTTTATTTTGATTTTATCCTGTTGCTGTAAAGGGATCCACTGTGTCTGTCCCATGCCATTTTGAATTCCGTCACTGTGTTTGCCCCCACCACAAAACACAGCACAGTGAAAACATAGAAAAAGGATGGCAGTAAACGAATACACAGCCAAACTAGGCTGCCCCCAATAACAATCACCACAACAATCCCCTGAGAGAACCCTGTGTCTGCCCCTTCTCCATGTCTGACACTGTCCACAGCACCACCACCTCCAATAGGAAACTATCCCAAGCAGCCACCACTGTGTCTGCAAAGAAAGAGCCCTGCATACAACACCTGAGTCTATTCCCCTCCACCCCCAACCAATGACACTGTGCAGCAGAACATGCTGTTAATTTAAGGAGGCACCATCCTCTGAATACATGCCATGGAGGTATACAAATGTTACAATCAGAGCACTGCCAACCTGCTGTACTGCGAATGTATACCCCCAAAAATTCCATAAGTCAGTCTACAGATGGTCAAAATCTAGACCACCAACCATATTCCTAGCCACCCTCTGTAACAACCCCAACCTGTGATCAACCCCCTGAAGGGGCAGGCACTAGAGTTGCATAGAAAACCACAAATGAAGAAGCAGTGAAGACCCACACTGACCTGCTAAAGTAGTCATCTTCTTGGTGTCAGTCCCGTTATGTCGACTGATGTACAACCTGGAATGAAGATGGGGGCTAGTCATATGTTAGGTAAGGGATCTGATAGTGCAGCCAAAAATGATGATGTGAAAGGATAACACAATACCCCATAGATACAAAGAAACAAGTAAAACCAGAAAAGGTAGAAGTGCATATGTCTCCAACACACTATCCATGAAACACCCAAAGAAGATCACGTTCAACCAAAGAACCACAGAAGGCACATCATGAGGGCAGCAGGGTCTACCTGTGAGCAAGCAGTGTCACATGATCTGTCACATGATGATTCCACAAATATACCAGTAACAAAAGGTCCAGACATTGCAACACCACCGAGCAAGCAACAGGATGACCTAAGGAGCACTCCAAACAGGTCAGAGACAGAGGTGCGAAGACACAGAGATCAGGGTTACGTCAGAAATCAATATCCTAAAGACCGAAGAGGAAATGAAGTATTATGAACCCCACAAAATAGCATATACAGGACATGTCACCACAACAAACCCGACAATAGAAGACTGCCCACTGAAACAGACTAGGCAAGGGGAGTATAAAGCAGAGATGCCATAAGGACACCAAGAAGAACACTGAAGGAGCTGCAACAATCCACAGCAGAGAAGTGAGCATTTTTCCATAAGTCGCAATGCAACAAAAAAGGAGAAACACAGAGGGGACGACCACCTTTGCAATGTACTGTACACAGAGGCACTATCACCACCTGATTTCTATTGTACATCCCACACCCATAGCCTGACCACCGCAGACACTGACAGTACAGCAAGAGCCAGCCTTATAGTGCTATCCAGCATCTCCCCATCAGGGGAAAGTGGAGAAGAGATCTACACACTCACCCTCATGGAGGTGCCCCACTCCCCTGAGGGGGCGGGACAGGATGGTACCATGGGGTCCGGGCAGGGCACACCACAGTGGGAGGCCATGGCCACAGAGGGAAGCAAGTCAGGAGCCGAGTGTGGAGAGGCAGGGTACACATGGGGAAGTGTCCCTGAGGAGCAGGGGGAGGTGGATGAGGGGTCCCTGGAGGAGGGGGAGATCAGGGATATGCCACCCAAGAACACCCAGTGGGTGGAGGAGGGGGGCGCATGGGGGCTGGGAGGGGGAGGCAGGGTTTGAAGCAGGCAGGGGGTGGAGGGTGTGGATGAGATCAGGCAGAGGGTGGAGGGCAGGGATGTGAGGGGGCAGGGGGGTGGTAGGAGGGGACATGAGCAGGCAGGGATGTGAGGGGGCAGGGGGCAGTGGGAGAGGATGGGAGCAGACAGGGGATGGAGGGAGAGAATGGGGGGAGCATGGGGTGGGGGCTGTGGACCAGCATGGTGACAGCAAGCTGGAGCAGGATGAACCACTGTGCACTAAGACTAATAAAAGAAAATATTTTTTCACTCAACGTGTAATCAATCTCTGGAATTTGTTACTGGAGGATGTAGTAAAGGCTGTTAGTGTAGCTGGGTTTAAAAAAGGTTTGTACTAGGTCAAGCATTGCAGAACCTGTGTCTTTTGGGGAAACTGCTAAGTACGTATGACCTAGATTGGCCACTGTTGGAAACAGGATACTGGGCTTGATGGACCTTGGTCTGACCCAGTATGGCATATCTTATGTTCTTATGTTCACTGCGGCAGTTGCTGGGGAGGTACAGGCTGGCACACCACAGCATGGCGTGGGCACCATGGGTGCCTGGAGCAGACCCCTGCAGCATTGGGGCCCCTGGAATGCATAGCGGAGCACTTACAGGGCATCAGGGGTGAGCTCCAGGCCCTCACTCAGGCAATGCAGTGACTCACAGAGGCACTCCTGTCCCCACCTGGGCCAATGGGATGAGGGGCTGGAACTAGGTGGCCAGGAGGGGGGTGGCTGGGTCAGCACAAGGCCAGACATGTCTCTGTATGCCGCTATGCCATAAATAAAACCCAAGAAAAATAGATCACTTTGTTTGTGTGTGTATCAACATAGGGGGGCAATTGGGGACCAGAATGGCAGGGATGGATGCCACCATGGGTGGTCTGTGTTTTGCTGTTGAGGGGCACCTGGGTGTGTGGGGGTGGGCATGGCTGGGCACTGGTGTCAGTTGTGCAGGTGTTACCATGTGACGTGCACTTATCACACATTTCTTCAGGCACCTGCTGAGCTCTGTGTTTCTCTCTGCCTCAGGCACTGTGGACATGTACCTACTGTCCCTGTTCCTCTGCTGCTGCCTCTACCATCCCTTGCATCTTGTACAGTTCCCTCCTATGCACATTATGGTCTGTACATCTGCATCCTGGGCACGCCAATATGGTGGCCACACAGGTTGCATCACTGCCATACCTCTCACTGGGCTGCAGTGGGGTTCAGGGCAGTGGGTCCTGCTTCACTTCATATTTTTCTTTGCTTTATTTTATTCCTGCTGTGTCTGTTATTCCACGTTTTAGCAGGTATAATGTAGATGTCCACAGATATTCACGCAGACATACGTGCATGTCAACGGAATACGGGTTGGACATTCTCGCCATCAGCAATGCCCCGTTCCTCCTCTCCCCGCCCCATCACACACCTCCCTGCCCATGTCCAGAGATACATGCAGATCGCTTTTGTATGTGCAGGTGGCCCACATTTGGAATACTGCCTGGATGTCTCTGCTATGCATATGTCCACGGCGTATCTGCAAATGACTTATTTGGGGTTCAGAATGACCCTGTATGGGGTCTATTCTGAACCATGAATAACATTGAGACATCCATCCCTGCTATTCGCCACCCCCCCCCCCCCGACCGCCATCCCCATCCAAAGCCTCCCTGTACGAACAAGGAGTTTGTATGGGGAGGCTAGATGAGGGTGGGGAGGGGGCGGGGCGGAGCCAGAGTTAGGTTGGGCAGTGGGAAGTCTGCAGCCCCAGACATACAGGGCTGATTCTGAAGTTGTGCCTGTACGTCCGGGACCAGCAGACTAGACGGGGGACTTATTCCACCCCAGAGGTGGAATAAGGCCTCCTAGAAGTTGAGAGATGGGAGGCCCGGGCAATGGCAAACAGTGGAGGGGGTGCAGGACAGCCTGACCTAGGCCTTGGGAGGTCAGATTGGGAGTCAGGCTGCAAGGAATGAAGAAAGTCGTCGGCGGCCAAGGATCGTGGCTCCTGAATGGAGCCGCGGTGCCTTGGCAACCAGACACCATGGCGCCACGGCTCCATTCAGAAGCCTGACTAAGTTAGATGGGCAGGAGCCTGTACATGCAGGCCAACAGGCAATCGGTTCCTGGCCTGCACATACAGACCTGCGGGTTCCGACTGGATGCACAGAGGCCTGGGATGTACAGATTGGAATAGGCCTCTATGGGATCTATTCAAAGCCATGAATAGCGAAGATGTATGCCCTGCCTGGATGTATATCCCCGCTATTCGTCCCCCTTGCTGTCCCCGTGCAAGGCTCCCTGCATGAACAGCAGAGTATGCCAGTTAGACAAGGGACTTATTCCACCTCAGAGGAAGTAGTACTGGCAGTCTGCAGGGATAAGTCTGGGAGGCGAGGAGGAGGTTCCCCACAACTGGACCCAGGCCATGGGAGGCCAGATCGGGGGTCTGACTGTGGGGAAAGAACAATTTCTGTGGCGGGTGGTATTCACGGCTCCGTAATGGAGCTGTGGTGCCATGGCAACAGGATGCCATGGCACTGCCCTCCATTACGGAGCCAGACTGAGTTAGCCGAGTATGTGGCTGGGCACGTGGCCAATCAGAATTGAGGCCATTCTGCATGTCCAGGTCTGTAGACCCAATTTTGATCCAGTGGAGGCTAGATGACCCCACGGGAACAGAACTGGGTCTACCTACTACTACTGAGCATTTGTATAGCGCTACAAGTCGTACGCGGCACTACACAGACATGTAAGAGACAGTCCTTGCTCATCAGAGCTTACAATCTAGTCAAGACAGACAACACAGAAGGTGTAGGCTGGGATAAACAAGGGGGACAGAAAAAGAAAAAGGAGATCAGGTGAGTCAAGATCCCAAATCAGCAGTGAAGAGGTGAGTTTTCAGCCTGGATTTGAAGAGAGATAAAGAAGGTACCTGGCGTATAGACACAAGTAGTTTGTTCCAGGCGTAAGGTGCAGCAAGGTGAAAGGAGCGAAGTCTGGAGTTAGCAATAGAAGAGAAGGGCATAGATAGAAGCAGTTTGCAAGAAGAACGAAGTTCCCAAGTGGGGTTGTAAGGAGAGATAAGAGAAGAAAGGTAGTGAGGAGCCACAGAGTGAATGCATTTATAGATCAGCAAGAGAAGTTTGAACTGGAAGCAGAAATGGATAGGGAGCCAATGAAGTGACTTGAGAAGAGGAGTAATATGGGCATGATGAAGCTGGCGGAAGATTAGCTGTGCAGCAGATTGTTGAACAGATTGAAGGGGAGAGAGATGATTCAAAGGGAGACCAGCAAAGAGTAGGTTACAGTAGTCAAGATGGGAGGTGATCAAGGAATGGATAAGCGTCTTAGTAGTGTGTTCAGAAAGGAAAGGACAGATTTTGCTGATGTTATAGAGAAAGAAACGGTAGGTCTTAGCTATCAGATGGATGTGTGTAGAGAAAGAGAGAGAGGAGTCAAAGACAACCCCAAGATTGCGAGTCGAGGAAACAGGAAGGAGTACAGAGTTATCCACAGAGACTGAGAAAGGAGGAAGAGAGGGGAGGTTTTGGGGGGAAAGATAAGAAGTTCAGTCTTGGCCATGTTCAATTTCAAGCAGTGGTGAGCAGGGCCGGCCCGTCCATTGAGCAAGAATGTTGTTTGCACAGGGCCCTGCGTTTCAGGGGGTCCCGCGCAAACAACATTCTGCCCATCAGCCCAGGAAAGCTTTAAAAGAAAAAACTAACTTGCTGCCGCTGCTGCCGCTGCCGCCCTAGCAGTGGCAGAATCAAGTGTCTCCTGCGGGGCCCCTGACCGCCCAACAGAGCCCTCCCTCCTGTCCGGCGGGAGCCCTCCCTCGATCACTCTCCTCGGCGCAGCTGAAGGGGACTCTTTCCCTCTCACGGCTCTGTTAAGCCCGCTGGGGCTGATGGGAACAGGCATATCCTGTTTCCCATCAGCCCCGGCCGGCTTAATAGAACCACGAGAGGGAAAGAGTCCCCTTCGCGGCTCTGAAAGCCACACCACGGAGAGTGATCGAGGGAGTGCTCTGCTGGACAGGAGGGAGGGCTCTGTTGGGCGGGCGAGGGCCCCGTGGGAGACACTTGATTCTGCCGCTGCCAGGGCAGTAGCGGCAGCAAGTTAGTTTTTTCTTTTAAAGATTCCCTGGGATGATGGGGGGAGGGGGGTTAGGACTGGTAATGGGCTGGGTGGGGTCTAGGACTTGAAATGGGCTGATGGGGGGTAGGACTGGTAATGGGCTATGGGGGGGGGCTAGGACTGGAAATGGGCTGATGGGGGGTTAGGACTGGTAATGAGCTATGGGGGGGCTAGGACTGGCAATGGGCTATGGGGGGGGGGGTTAGGACTGGAAATGGGCTGATGGGGGGGGCTAGGAAAGGACTAGAAATCGGCTGATGGGGGGCTGAGATTGGAAATGAGGTGATGGAGGGACTTGGATAGGACTGGAAATAGATGGGGGAGCTAGGACTGGAAATGGGCTGATGGTGGGGCTAGGATAGGACTGGAAATGAGCTGATGGGGGGCTAGGACTGGAAATGGGCTGATGTGGGTACTAGAAGGGAGCGGATGCTGGGTGGGGCTGGAACTAGAAGGGAGCTGATGTTGGGGGAGGATTAGAATGGGATGGGGCTGGGAGAGTGAAATGGAGAGGGGAAAAATATTTTGTGTGGGAGGGAAGAAAAATCTTCAATTGGCCGGGTATTGGGAGAGTAAGTGGGGATTGAGGATGGAGGGATAAAATTTGAATGGATGAAATAGGAATGAGGAAAGAGCAAAAGGAGAAAGATTAGTAAGTTAAAGCAGATGTAGAGAGAGAATGGAAAAAAACTAGAAGACAGAAGAAAGGACAAATGGACAGCAGATGATGGAGAGTTAGCAGAAGACACGAAGAAACCAGAACAAAGTGGCTGGAACAATTGCAACTAAAAAAAAAATGCACAAAAGGTAGAAAAATATCTCTTTATTTTGAATTTATTAACTGGAATATGTCAGCTCTGGGAAATGTGAATCATTAACATCTGTGCTTTATTTAGTACAGGAGGAAATTAATTTATAGTTTTATTTCTACAGTGTTGTTGTACATTCCAAGTTTGGCTTTTGGGGTTCCCAGTTTAATTATTGTCTTCCTGTTTCTAAACTGTGATTCCTTGTTTGGTGATGGTCTATGTTCTGCATATGTAACTAAGCTGAGGTGTTCTGTTTATGTAATTCCTATTTGACATTGTCACTTGTTCTCTGTCCCCAGTAGGTCATATATTGTTATTCTCTGAAATGTATTGTTTTAATATTTGCAGTGTTGCCTTTTGATAGGTAGGGTCTGGTGCTTTGTGAGTCCTGGTAGTGCTGTTAGGATACGATGGGTTTGCTATGGGTTCTAAATGGGCGATGTTTGTAGTAGTTCCTAATGTGCCTGGTGGTTGGCACTGGATTATAGTAATGTAGAAATATTTTAGTCTTTCTTTATCCATACACTCATTACGAGGCATGTTTACTAAAAGTTAGTGTATGGTAACATTATGCAAATATTTATGCAAATGAGGCCCCACACCGAGTCTCTGCACATGGCCCCACACCCCCCTTGGGCCGCCCCTGGTGGTGAGACATCCAGGCAGCAATGTCAGAAAGGCAGGCAGAGATCCGGGTCTGGATTGCCGGAGAGATTTCAGGCATAGAGAGGTAGATCTGGGAGTCATCAGCATACAGATGGTACTGAAAGCCATGGGAAGAGATAAGCGTACCAAGGGACTGGGTATAGAGAGAGAAAAGGAGCAGACCCAAGACAGAACCTTGAGGTACACCAACTGGGAGTGGGATAGCAGAGAAGGCAGAGCCACCAGAACACACACTGAAAGAGGGATGGGAGAGATAGGAGGTGAACCAGGATAGTACAGAGTCTTTAAAACCAATCGAGGACAGGGTATCGAGGAGAAGGTTGTGGTCAACAGTGTCAAAAGCAGCAGAGAGGTCAAGAAGGATGAGGACAGAGTAAAGGCCCTTGTATTTTGCCAGGAACAAGTCACTGGAGACTTTGACAAGAGCTGTTTCTGTGGAGTGTAAAGGACAAAAGCCAAACTGTAAAGGATCCAGGAGGGCATGAGAGGAGAGGAAGTCGAGGCAGCGGCGGTGAACTGCATGTTCAAGTAGTTTAGAAATGAAGGGAAGGAGGGAGATGGGTTGATAATTAGAAGGACAGGTGTGATCAAGTGAGGGTTTCTTGAGGAGAGGTGTGACCACAGCATGCTTGAAGTCTGCAGGGACTGTTGCAGTGGAGAGTGATAGATTGAGAACATGAGAGATGGAAGGGACAATGGTGGAGGAGATGGGGCTTAGGAGATGGGTGGGGATAGGATCAGAGGAGCAGGTGGTGAGTTTGGAGGAAGAAAGAAGGTGTGCAGTTTCCTCTTCAGAGATCACAGGAAAGGAAGAGAGGGTAGCAGAGGTGGGGGGGGGGGGCGGAATGTTGGGAGTGAAGCGAGGGAGGAGCGGAAGTAGCTGACTTTGTGGGGAATTGGAGGGTGATCTTGTGGATTTTGTCATGGAAATAGTCAGCCAGGGTTTGGGCAGAAAGGGCGGGAGGGATCAGAGGCAGAGGCACTTTGAGGAGAGAGCTGAGAATAATAAAGAGACGGCGAGGATCAGAGGCAAGAGAGTTAGTCAGATGGACATAATAGTCCTGTTTGGCAAGAGCTATGGTTGACTGGAAAGAGATAAGCATGAATTTAAAGTATAGAAAGTCTGCAAGGGAGCGAGATTTGAGCCAAGCATGCTCGACAGAACGGGCACATTAACATAGATAGCAGGTAGTGGATGAGAACCAGGGCTGTGGTGCAGAACGTCTCACAGGACATGGCATGGGCGGAGCAAGAGCATCCACAGCAGAGGAAAGTGTAGCATTATAGGAAGTTACTGTCTCGTCAACAGACCTGGATGAATAGTGGAAGAAAGAGATGAAGAAATAGTGGAAGAGAGAACCAAGGGATCAATAGCATGAAGATTTCTAAATAGGTTGGAGGAGACAGGACGAGGTTGAACAGCGGGTGATGAAAATTAAAGCTTAAAAGGTGATGGTCAGATAAGGGAAGAACTGAGCTACAGAAGTTTGAGGGTAAGCAACTAGAGAAAAATACCAGGTCAAGGCAACGCCATGCTGGTGAGTGGGGGCAGTGGAACAAAGCTGGAGAACAAGTGGGGGCAGTGGAACTACCGCTCTGTGCCCAGATTCCACCCAGCCACACAAGGGGCTAGACATCCAGTTGTGAATAGGCCTCTATTTAAAAATTGCCAAAGAGCAGCTCGTCATTTCAGTATTACATAAGAACATACGAAATGCCATACTGGGTCAGACCAAGGTCCATGAAGCCCAGTATCTTGTTTTCAACAGTGGCCAATCCAGATCACAAGTACCTGGCAGGTTCCTAAAAAGGTACACAGATTCCACAATGCTTATCCTGGGGTAAACAGTGGATTTCTCTGGTCCTCTTTAATAATGGTATATGGATCTTTCCCCCAGAAACTTCTCTGAAACATTTTTAAACTCAGCTACACTTACGGCTTTTACTATATCCTCCGGTAACAAATTCCAGTGTTTGATTACACGTTGAGTGAAGAATTATGTTCTCTTATTAGTCTTAAATGGGTTACATTGTAGCTTCATTGCGTGTCCCCCTAGTTTTTCTACTTTTTGATGGAGTAAACAACCAATCTATGATTACCTGTTCTACTCCATTCATTAATTTATAGACCTCTATCATATCTACCCTCAGTCATCTTTTTTCCAAGTTGTGCTTACTAATGGGGAAAGTGTTTCTGATGTTACAGGTGGACATCAACTCACATCAAGTGATCACCAGATGGTATGGTTCAGTATTAGGACTAGGGCTGATAATATCCATTCAAAAGTAAGGATCTTAGACTTTAGGAAAACTAACTTTGCCAAGATGAGACAATACCTCAAAGAGTTATTAGTGGGATGGGAGCAACTGGGGGATGTAGAAAAACAGTGGACAAAACTGAAAGGGGATATTTTAAGGGCAACAAATATTTTTGTTAGAAAGGTAAATAATTGTAAAAGGAATGGAGGCCACTATGGTTCTTAAAAGAAGTAGTTGAAAAGGTGAAGAAAAAGAGGGAGGCCTTCATTAGGGAGGAGTGACCTAGTGGTTGGGGCAAGGTAACTCAGGCCAGAAGGTCAGGGTTCAAATCCCACTAGAGGACAGCAACCTTGGGCTGGAATGACTGGGGTTTCTAGTCCCACAGGTGCTCCTTGTGGTCTTGGGCAAACCACTTAACCATCCATTGCCCATGTTCCCTGTAAAATAGTTATCTCCAAGTTATAATGCCCTGTTCAATGTAATTTCAGTTTGTTTAATGTAAACCACCTTGATATCATGAAAGGCGGTATGTAACAAATGTTAAATAAATAAAATAAATTCATGAAATACAAGCGATCACAGAGAGAGGAGGACAGGCATTTATATTTGGGAAAACTTAGGGGTATGTTTACTAAAGGGCTTAAAGGTAACAGGCATTAATGGCAGTGATAAGTGGTTGCACATGCGTAAAGGGCGCTGGGCGGGTAGGAGGCATTCTGGCATTAAGGGAGCAATGGGCCATTTAACATGCATTAACAGGACTTCAGGCATTAAGGTGTCAAGCATGCACCTTAACGTCTGAAAATGGCTGTCACTCTAATGCTGGATAAGGGAGCACCAAGGAAAGTCAATGGATGGAAGGAGAGGTGAGAGCCATTGGACCTGCCATATCGGTGGGCACCCTATGTGGCAGCCAGTAATTTGGACGAGCATGTGGGAGGCAGCTGTACCGATGCACTGGGAAGTGCCAACATAAAATGGTGCAATAGCAGTATGTGGCATAGGATGGGGAAGATGTGTCCCCCAGCAGAGGCAGAAGTGGCAGTATGTGTGCAGTGAAAGGAGGATGGAGCAGGAGTGGTGACATGCAGATCAGGCACAGGAGAGGTGTACATGAAGAGTCAAAATGCAGGAAAGAGTACCTGTGTAGGCCATAGTGTAGCAGCTTGCACGAGAAGACATGACTGCACACAGCCAACAGAGGAGGATGGATGGGCTGAATGATGGATGATGGCAGAGGGGAGGGTGGTATGGGCTGGCAGCACCAATATGCCATAAGTGCCATCCCCATCGTATTTGTATTGTGTGGGGAAAATGTGTGTCAGTGCCACATGGAAGACTTTGATACCAGATATATGGGTCTCACACCTGTCCCAGCCACACAGCCACCACACAGCCACCATACAACACCCCAGACAAATGTGCAGATAACAACTGTACAGGTATCATCCAATAGGCAAATGGGGCACGTACAGACAAGAGGTGATACCTGCAGGTGGCTATCAGAGGGTTAGAATATGTCTGCATGTATTGCAGAGATGTGATGGAGCCAAAGCTGTACAGTCACAGTCATGATGTCATACATAACTCAGTCTCACATGTAGGTTACAACTGTATGCATGGAACTGCCTGTTAGTATACAGCTATATCAGTGCAGTCACATTGGGGTACATCTTACTGACAAACTGGTAACGTCAGATGATAAACAGGAACTGTATGGACCTGGAGTCAGCTAAGCTACTGGTGAGTTAAGTGACCTGCTCAAGGTCACAAGGAGGTGTTGTCAGTCAATGAAGGTTGTGGCAGAAATAAAATGTGACAGTAACCCATTCCGAAATGTCACATAAGGAGTGATAATGAGCCTCAAACCCTGGTATCTTGGTTCCCCAGCAATTGCCATGACCATGACACTACACCTCTAAGCAGGCTCATGTTATCTGCAGGGTGAATATGTCTGACCCCCTGCAGTGGGCTGCAGCAGAGCCAATAAAACCGTTCTTTCAGAAGGGCATGACGGGGAATAGCATGTTTACTGACCCAAAGTGTGGCCAGAACGCATAACAAAGTAGAAGGATGTGTGTCTGCAAGTGACAGCAGAGCCTGGACTGTTACAGGCAGGGAAATGACCTGAGTAGCACACAGGCCCAAAATGAACAAGCGGGAATTGAAGCTTTGTTCTTGGCTTACAAAGACATTACACTAATCAGTAGGCTACACCTCCACACATCTCTGCAAAGCAATGTCTGGATTAACAGAGACTGCAGGTTGCTGTCTAAAATGTCTGCTGTTTGTGCCGGTATAGGTTAGCACCTCCAGGACCCATGCGGGACAGCAGTCTGCAGCTGATCACCAAATGGAGAATGCACTGATCCATCATATCAGCTCAGTACGACACAATGACAGTGTTTGCTACAAGCACATACCAGCTACAAACCATGCTACTGCGCAGTTTCAGACGTCACCCTGAGGGAGAGGATAGGCGCCTAGCACCTGGTCCCCAAAGCTCGGCCTGTTAGTGATGGTCAGAGCTTAAAGGTTCCAAATTGCCCTTGCCTACTGATAACCAGAGTAATACAAATAAAATACAGCCTCTAAAATGCTTGTATGCAAATGCTAGAAGTCTAAAAAATAAGATGAGTTAGGATATATTATTTTATTATTATTATTTAATTTTCTTATATACCGCGCTATTTGTCATCAGTGCGGTTTACATTGAAACAATACAACAATTGGTCAGATATAACAGACCTATTACAAGTAACAGGGAAATTAACATGGAAGTAAACAGGGAAATCATTTATATTTCTAGAGAATACATGTTGGAGATATATAAAATCTATACAGTTAGTTAGGGTAGGTATGAGGTTAAAAGGATGGGGGAGGGGAAGGGATGTTTAGGTGTTTGAAGTGTGCGATGAAAAGGTGGTGTTTAAGGGCTTTTTTGAATTGTTTGATGTCTTTAATTGCTCTGATATTGGGAGGGAGTTTGTTCCAACATCTAGGAGCATAATTCGAAAAAGCCCTATTGATGGAAGATTGATTAGCTTTTAAGGAAACCTTTGGTATAAGTAGTGTGTCAACAGCAGGAGATCTCCTGGACCTGTTATTTGTTGTGTGTATGATGAGATCAGAGATGGAATCTGGAGAAATATTATTGAAGGCCCTAAAGGTGGTAAGGATGGCCTTACATTGGATTCTACAGTTTATTGGCAACCAATGAAGCTTCTCTAGAATGGGGAAAATATGCTCACACTTTGATGATCCGCAGAGGACACGAGCAGCTGCGTTCATGGCTAATTGTAGAGGATCAATAGTTATATTTGGTAAGCCATGGAGTATTATGTTAGCATAATCAAAGTGTGGTGTGACTAGAGCTTGAAAGATGGTGCGGAAGTCATCAGACTTCATCATAGGTCTCAGATGACGAAGGGTTTTTATCTTGAAGTAAACAGCCTTTACGGTGCATTTTATATGTTCCTTGAAGTCTAACCTTTGATCCAGAATTACTCCTAGATATCGAATATTTGATTTGACTGGGAGATCAGCATCTCTGACTTTTAGAATTGATGGAGGGGAGAAAGATTTATTCCTTGTGATTATTAGAACCTCTGTTTTTTAAAGTTAATACGGAGGTTTTGAGAGAGAAGCCAATCAGTTATTGAATTAAAACAGTTGATTAGCACTGTATAGTTTGGTTATGATACAGATATCGGTGAGAATAATAGCACATCATCCGCATACATAAGGCAGGATATACCAAAAGAGCGTGCGATGTCACAGATTGGCTGCATATAGATGTTGAACAGCAGCGCAGACAAGGAGGAGCCTTGTGGTACACCTTGTTTCTGCTGAAAGGGATTTGAAGTAGCATTACCAATACGAACTTGTAATCTACCTTCCAGGTAGGATTTGCACCAGTCCCAAGCACGGTTCTTGATTCCCTTCTCATGAAGTCGCTTTAGTAGTTGTATGTGATCCACAGAATCGAACGCAGCAGCTATATCAAGAAATATTAGAGCAAAGCTACTTTTCAGATTGTTAATGCCGTTGATAAGTGTATTGATTAATGTTGTTAGGAGAGTTTCTACACCGTGGGCTTTCCTGAATCCATGTTGACATGGATCTAAAGGGGAAAATGAGTCTATATGCTGTTGTATCTGCCTGAGAGTTAATTTCTCAAGAATTTTGGCTAGAAATGGGATACTAGAGATTGGACAGTATGAGTCCTCCTTCTTTGGGTCAAGCTGGTTGTTTTTCAGCAGTGGTCGGATGGATGGATGGATGTTTGAGAGCATCTGGGAAGACACCAGATTCAAATGACAGCTTCGCTATGTTAGCTATAAAAGGGCTGAGTTCTGTGCGCATAGATCTTATCCAGTGTGCTGGGCATGGGTCAGATGCTGAAGTTGTCGTGTTGATGGAGGTAATAACTTCATTTATGGTTTTTACAGAGGGTGGTGAGAGGTTGGTGATTGAAAACTGCGGAAGGGAAGTTTGGACAGGTTCATGTAATTATGTAGTATTTGTTTTTATTGATTTGGATTGGATATAGTTCGCATAGACTTGGGGCTGAATCCCTTCTTGTTGTGGCGGAGATGGTTGATTGATAAAGGACTTTACTAGATGAAATAAGTCTCTTGGTTTATTCAGAGAGCGGCTGAGGATATTTTATTTATTTATTATTTATTTATTACAGGCTCTTATATACCGCTCTATTCAGAATCAGCGCGGTTCACAATATAACAACATACCATAACAACAAACTGTTAGGTTTTACAGAGAACAAGGTCAGAGAACTTGGATAAAACATGGGTAAAGCATGGTATTCTTTTCTCTTAGCCCAAATTGATTCATGATGTTGTTTAAGATGTTCTAAGTAGGTGGTTTGGTCAGAGGAATTACGTGTATTTCTTCATTTTCTCTCAAGCTTTCTGAGGTGGAGGAGAGAGGTACGTAGTTCATGTGAGAACCATGGGGCAGATTGTTTTTTAGTAACTCGGTTGTCAGATGTTGACTTTTTATATAGCGCTAAATGAGAAGTTAGATATGATATGATATAGTTAGATATGATTGGTATCTTTACTGAGGAAGATGTAGGGATGTTACCCATGACTGAAGTGGTATTTAAAGGTGCGGAAGAATTGAAGGAAATATCGATACATCGTGAAGATGTCTTACAACTATTAGATAAACTGAAGAGTAGCAAATCACCTGGGACAGATGGTATACATCCAAGGGTGTTGAAAGAACTGAAATATGAGATTGCAGACCTGCTATTAGTAATCTGTGAACTATCATTAAAATCATCTCTAATACCTGAAGATTGGAGGATCGCCAATGTAACACCAATTTTTAAAAAGGGTTCCAGGGGTGATCCGGGAAACTACAGACCAGTGAGCCTGACGTCAGTACTGGGAAAAATGGTAGAAACCATCATAAAGAATAAAATTACTCAGCATGTAGATAGTCATGACCTAATGGGAGACAGCCAACATGGCTTTAGACAAGGAAGATCTTGTCTTACTAATCTGTTATGTTTTTTTGAAGGAGTAAATAATCAGGTGGACAAAGGTGAGTCAGTTGATATTGTGTATCTGGACTTTCAGAAAGCCTTTGACAAGGTCCCTCATGAGAGACTTTTGGCAAAACTAAAGAGTCATGGGATAGGAGGCAGTGTACTATTGTGGATCAGGAACTGGTTAAAAGATAGAAAGCAGAGGGTAGGACTAAATAGCCAATTTTTCCAATGGAGAAAGGTGAATAGTGGTGTACCACAGGGATCTGTGCTGGGTCCGCTGCTTTTTTACATATTCATAAATGACCTGGAAAGTGGAATAACGAGTGAGGTTATCAAATTTGCAGATGACACAAAACTATTTAAAGTTGTTAAAACCCAAGAGGATTGTGGAAAATTGCAAGAGGATCTTGGTAAATTGGAAGACTGGGCATCAAAATGGCAGATGAAATTTAATGTGGACAAGTGCAAGGTTATGCACCTAGGGAAGAACAACCCAAACTATGGTTACACGATGCAAGGTTCCACATTAGGAACTACCACCCAGGAAAAAGATTTAGGCGTCATTGTGGATACCATGTTAAAATCCTCGGCCCAGTGTGCAGCAGCGGCCAAGAGAGCAAATAGAATGCTAGGTATGATAAGGAAAGGAATGGAAAATAAAACAAAAGATATTATAATGCCTCTATATCGTTCCATGGTGAGACCGCACCTTGAATATTGTGTGCAATTCTGGTCGCCGTATCTTAAAAAGGATATAGCGATTTTAGAAAAGGTTCAGAGAAGAGCCACCAAATGGTAAAGGGGATGGAAGGATACTCCTATGAAGAAAGGCTAAAAAGGTTAGGGCTCTTTAACCTGGAAAAGAGACGGTTGAGGGGAGATATGATAGAAGTCTATCAATTAATGAACGGAGTGGAACGGGTAAACGTAGATCGATTGTTTACCTTATGTAACCGCCTTTGTGCCCCCAGCCGAAGCGTGTAGGGCTTAAGCGACCTGTTATCCTTCTTTGAACAGCTGTCTGACCTTTTCCTGAGGCGAAGCCTTTTGGGAAATGTAGTTTCTTTCAGTGTCCAAGGAAGAGTAGTGTGAACTCAAAGTGGTTTTAAGCAAACAGGATTTATTTCCCCTCTGGGCGGATTTCAGCATGGAACAAAGGTAACACAAACCATATACTTTTGGCAAAGGACAAAATAAAAAGTCTCCAACAGAAATAGCTTAACTTCAGCAGTAATAAACATTTGCTTCCCAGCAATTAGAACAAACAGTTCTGTTTCCCACAGCTTTGTACTTTTTATCTTAACACCTCTGCAGTTCTCTGCACTGCTTAAACTCAACGCAGGGAAAATATCTCATTCGATATTGTAATCGTACAGTCCATCAATTCTTCAGATATGTTGCCTAGCCCTGGCTCTGTCTCCATTAACTCTTCATGGAAGTCAGGCAGAAATGTTTGCAACGGTGTTTCAGGGGCCACGCCCTTTCTCTCTGGCTTAGGCTTTATATCATACTCTTGGCACATGTATTGCTGTAAACAATCATCCTCATTACAGGTATTAAAACCACAGTCCCAACCCTTTGGATAAGTAAAATCACACTGATTATCAACAGCCTTAATTGAATCCCAGTCTCTGGGCTTACCTCTTCATCTGCCTGCAAACGGCTTTCTCTGGGCTTTGGAAACAGCTGTTGATTCAAAACCTGATTTGTGAGCTGTGGGTTGCAACTGCCTTCCTGGCTTTTTCCTCTCCTTGTAAATCCCAGAATACTGCAAACAGCCTGGCCTGCTTTTGCTGTATTCTTCTCTTGAAAAACACTTTATAAATGGTTCTCCTTCTACCTTTAAACTTGGCTCTGGCTCTGGGCTTTCTCTCCGTTTTACTGAGTGTTCCTCTAGGCTTGCCACGGTCTCTCTCCCACGGTTCTGGGCTGGAACTCTACCGGTAGCTCTGCCTAGGCCTGGCACTCGGACTCCTCCCTGGTCCTCCTCTTGGTCTGTTAGCTGCCCTCTTTGCTGGCCTCTCACCGGAACCCTCGGTTGGCCTTGTAGGTAACCTCCCAGCTGAGCCTGTGTTGGAGCTTCCTGTGTGGCTCCTAGTTTAGACCCTTTTCTTTCTACTGAGGTCTCTTTATGTGTCTGCCCTCTAGGGCAGTGCCTGACTTCTCCTCCTGGCAGGTCCTCTGATTCAGCTCGTGACTCCTGAGCTAACTTGCAGCAAGGGCGTGTTTCTTTCCCCTGTGTCTGGTTTCCCTGGTAACTACTAGCCATGTGCTTTTGTTTACCATCCAGCACTGCTTCTGATTCCTGCTTTTTGGCTCTTTCTAAAGGGCTGGAGGAATCCACCATGTCACACTTATCAGAATATAGAAAGACTAGGGGACATGCAATGAAGTTACAGGGTAAACTATTCAAGACTAATAAAAGAAAATATTTTTTCACTCGGCGTGTAATCAAACTCTGGAATTTGTTACCGGAGGATGTAGTAAAGGCTGTTAGTGTAGCTGGGTTTAAAAAAGGTTTGGACAAGTTCCTGGAGGAAAGGTCCATAAACCATTATTAAGAAGGGACCCAAGATATCAATGCTTGAACCAATACAAGCATTGTGGAACCTGTGTCCCTTGGGGAAACTGCTAGGTACATATGACCTAGATTGGCCACTGTTGGAAACAGAATACTGGGCTTGATGGACCTTGGTCTGACCCAGTATGGCATATCTTATGTTCTTATGTTCTTAAAGACTTATAAGGTAGGGCTCTTCAGTTTGAAAAAAAAACAGTTGAGGAGAGATATGATAGAGGTCTTTAAATAATGAGTGGAGTGGAACAGGTAAATGTAGATTGGCATGCAATGAAGCTACAAAGTAGCACATTCAAGACTAATCAACAAGTAATCAAGTTCTGGAATTCATAGCCGGGGATGTACTAAAAGCTGTTAATGTAGCTGGGATTAAGAGGTTTTTTTATAAGTTCCTGGAGGGAAAAATCCATAAACCATTACTAAAGTGGACTGGGGAAATCCATAGCATGGGATCTGTCTATCTTTTCGGAACAGTGACCTGGATTGGCCTTTGCTGGAAATAGGATACTGGTCTTGATGGACCTTTGGTTTGACCCAGTATGGCACATCTTATGTTCTTATAATCCTCAGTTTAGCAGGAAACAACATAGCTTATTATACGCCATGTATATATAATCTCTTCCTCACTTCTTGATACTGCTGTCTTGCCTGCCGATCTCCAGGCTAAAGTCCTGGACTATCCATATTTTATGATCTCTGTATTTAATTGGGTTTACTTTCCTGGCTGCCAGAAGTACAGTATCTTCTCTTTATTCTAGAAGTTCAGTATTTTCACTAAAAAATGCTGAGGTCTGTTTGCCTGCAGTATAGGACTCTACAACACTCTAGGCGCTCTATCACAATATCTGCTGGCACAGTTCCCTCTGGTAAGATGTATTACAACTATTTGATAAAGAGTAGCAAATCACCTGGACTGGATGGTATACATCCGAGGATATTGAAAGAACTGAAATATAAGATTGCAGACGTACTATTAGTAATCTGTGAACTATCATTAAAATGATCTGTAATACCTGAAGATTGGCAAATGGTCAAAGTAACACCAAGTTTTAAAAAGGATTCTGGGGTGATCCAGGAAACTACAGACCAGTGATTCTAAAGTCAGTATCAGTCAAAATGGTAGAAACCATTATAAAAACAAAATTACTGAACATGTAGATAGTCATGGTTTAATGGGAGAAAGCAAACATGGCTTTAGCCAAGGAAGGTCTTGTCTTACTAAACTGTTATATTTTTTGAAGGTGTGAATAAACAGATAGACAAAGGTGAGCCAGTCGATATAGTGTATCTGTATTTTCAGAAAGCCTTTGACAAGGTCCCTCATGAGAAACTCTTGGCAAAATTAAAAAGTCATGGGACAGGAGGCCGTGTAATATTGTGGATCAGGAACTGCTTAAAAAATGAAAGCAGAGAGTAGAGCTAAATGGCCAATTTTCCCAATGTAGAAAGGTGAATAATGGAGTACCCCAGGGATATGTGCTGGGTCTGCTGCTTTATATATTCAATATATATTTATTGCATTTTATAAAATTAAATACAATAACAAAGACAAGTAAATCAATCTTTTCATAAAAAGGGTTAAACATATGTGGCAACATAAACCATAATCATTGATCAAGCCTATATTAAGATACTGAGATGGGAAATTCAACAACTACATATTTCAAGAAACTAGAGACATCAAACATGCCCACATAAGAGAAGATGACATAGTAATCCTTCGCCATAAGTTCCTCACCCTGTCTACCTACAAGAAATTTATCCAACTGAGAGCTGTCAAAAAAGGTATATCTCTGTTTCTGTAGTGTCACAAGACACTTACAAGGGAATTTCAAATAAAAAGTAGCACCTAAAGCCAGCACTCTAGACCTTAACTGTAAGAACTGCTGCCTGGATCGATACAATAACAGCAGCTACGGGTACCAGTCTGTCAACAATGAGCCGCCTGACTGAAGACCGAACACAATTTAGGACAACTATCCAGAGGGTCGCCATGAGTCGACACCGACTCGATGGCACTTAACAACAACAACAAAGCCAGCACTTACATTAACTGTAAGAACTGCTTCCGGCGAGCCTGAGAGGCTCTAGAAATATCCGGAAATATCCTCACAGTTTGACCACAAAACCTAGCAGCTGTATTTTAAAAAAATGATCTCAAAATTCACATCATAACAGATTCTGCCATAAAGGTCCTAATGGAGTAAGGTGAATAGTGGAGTACCCCAGGGATCTGTGCTGGATCCACTGCTTTTTATCATATTCATAAATAATCTGGAAATGGGAATAACGAGTGAGGTAATCATATTTGCAGATAACACAAAATTATGCAAAGTTGTTAAAACGCAAGAGGATCATGAAAAATTGCAACAGGACCTTCATAAATTGGAAGATTGGACATTCAAATGGCAGATGAAATTTAATGTGGAAAAGTGCACAGTTATGCACCTAAGAAAGAACAACCCAAACTATGGTTACATGATGCAAGGTTCCACATTAGGAACCACCACCCAGGAAAAAGATTTAGGAGTCATAATGGATAATACATTAAAACCTTCTGCCCAGTGTGCAGCAGCGGCCAAGGAGGCAAATAGAATTCTAGGAATCATAAGGAAAGGAATGGAGAATAAAACAAAGGATATTATAATGCCTCTGTATCGTTCCATGGTGTGATTGTATCTTGACTATTGTGTGCAATTCTGGTCGCCGTATCTTAGAAAGGATATAGCGGAATTAGAAAAGGTACAGAGAAGAGCCACTAAAATGGTAAAGGGGATGGAGGGATACCTCTATGAGGAGAGGCTTAAAAATTTAAGACTTTTCAACCTGGAAAAGAGATGGCTGAAGCAAGATATGATAGAGGTCTATAAATTAATGAATGGAGTGGAATGGGTAAACATAGATCAATTGTTTATGTCATCAAAATATAGAAAGACTTGGGGACAGGCAATGAAGCTACAATGTAACCCATTTAACACTAATAAGAGAAAATATTTTTTCGCTTAACGTTTCCATCATCCTTTCCACCATGCTGCAGCTCCGACTGGTGATTGGCCCCAGGGGAGCAGGATGAGGGATTGCCCCCCCCCCCCCTGCTGCAGAGGGATCAATCGGAGCCAACCTTTCACTTTAAACTCTGAAGCATGCTCAGGCATGCCTATTCCTAAGGGCCTCACCAAACGTGTGGATCCTTGGCGTCCTTAGACGATCGTAAGAGATCCAATCCAGAAGTGACTAGACCCAATAATCAGCTTTCTTCTACAAAAGTGTTATCAACGAATTGACCTCCAGCTGATCCTCCCTCTTCAGGTATTGTTATCCATTCTAATCTTTTTGCCCTAAAAGCAATATTCCCTTCCAGTTTTATCTTAGACACTGTCTCTGATCCAACGCTTTCATGCCGTTTCATCCCTGCTTCCCAGTTTACTGTTTGTAATTCCATATTCCGTACTATAATAATAGCGATTGACAACCCTTAGCAAGTATAACCTTCTACTGTATTTTACTTTATACTGCTACTAATCCCCCCAAGACTTCCCCACCAAACAATCGACTTTGCTACTACCACCTAACTAGCAACCTCGAACAATCCCTCAGTCTTCTCACACCACCTAAATCGCTTTAAAATGGAGTCCCTCAAGCACTGCCACACCAACATGTGAACCCATCTCCTGCTATTCATTATCTCATCCCTCCTCTCATATGCTCTGGAAGTGAAGCATAACACTTTAAATCTGATTCCAATAATTCACTCACTAAGACCTCCACCCACCTCAAATATCCTACCCTACCCCCAACCAAACCATCATTATCGGAACTGCAGACTTAAACATTTTTTCACTAATCCCCATTTCACCCACACACAATCCTCTGAATACATCCACCCTCCACTTAAATGTGCTCTGATCCCTCTCATAGCAGACCTAATATTTGACCATGACCTAGACATACTCTGCCTCCCAGAAACACAGTTTCACAAAACCAACTCTGTGCTAATAAATCCATTCTGTCCCACTACCCACTCAATCAACAAATGTAACAGAACAACCAGCAGAGGTGGCGGAGTAGCTGTAATTTTAAGAACTGACTTACACTTAACCACAATTGAATGAGTCTCCACCCCAGGAATGGATTCCATCAGAGTCTCCAACAACACCCTCTCACTTTACCTTCTATACAGAGTCCCCCAGACTGACATGCTTGACCTTTCTACTATACTTGAATCAGCTTGTACTCACTTAATCTCTACTCAACCTCACAGAAACAAGCTTCTTCATTTCTAGAATCCATGGAAGCCCAACACTTCTCAGATTCTCAACTCATCCACCGATAACAAAGGTAATATCCTGGACCTAATCTTTATGCCACAGCATATATTTTCTAGAAACATAGAAATATAGAAAAATGATGACAGAAAAATACCAAATGGTCTATCTAGTCTGTCCTTCCATATCAACAATTACAATAGTCCATTTTTTTCTTTAGAGATCCTCTGTGTTTATCTTAAGCTTTTTTGAATTCAGATACTGTTCTCATCTCCACCAACTCCACTGGGAGAGTATTCCATGGATCCACCACTCTTTCCGTAAAGAAATATTTCCGCATATCGCTCCTGAATCTATCCCCTTTCACCCTCATCCCATGTCCCCTCATAGCAGAACTTGCTTTCAATCGAAAGAGGTTCTCCCCCTGTGCATTTATGCCACGGAGGTATTTAAACGTCTCAATCATATCACCTCTATCCCGCTTTTCCTCTAAGGTGTACATATTAAGATCCTCAAGTCTATCCACATATGCTTTATAATGAAGACCACTAACCATTTTAGTAGCCATCCTCTGTAGTGACTCCATCCTGTTTATATCCTTTTGAAGGTGTGGTCTCCAGAATTGCACACAATACTCCAAATGAGGTCACACCAAAGACTTATACAGAGGCACTATCACCTCCATTTTTCTGCTAGCCATTCCTCTCCGTATGCATCCAAGCATCCTTCTAGCTTTTGCTGTCACCTTTTCTACCTGTTACTTTAAGATCCTCAGACACAACCATGCCTAGGTCCCAATCTTCTTTAGTGGACAAAAGTACTTCACCCCCTATACTATATTGCTCCCTTGGATTGCTGCAGCTCAAATGCATGACCTTGCATTTTTTTAACATTAAATCCCAGCTACCAAATTCTAGACTATTCTTCAAGTTTAGCTAGATCCTTCCTCATGTTATCTACACCTTCCTGGGTGTCTACTCTATTGTAGATATTGGTATAATCCGCAAAGAGGCAAACCTTACCTGACAGCCCATCCGCTATATCACTAACAAAGATGTTGAAAAGAATTGGACCAAGGACAGATCCCTGAGGCACACCACTGGTAACTTCCTTCTCCTCAGAGTGAGCTCCATTTACCTGTACCCTTTGTCACCTCCCAATCGACCAATTTCTAACAAAAGCAGTAACTTTAGGGTCCATCCCTAGGGTGCTCAGTTTCTTTATAAGTCGCCTGTGAGGAACAGTGTCAAAGGCTTTACTGAAATCTAAATACACCACATCTAGGGCTCTCCCTCGGTCCAACTCCCTGGTCACCCAGTCAAAGAAGTCAATCAGATTTTTCTGACAAGACCTGCCGCTGGTGAATCCATGCTGCCTTGGATCCTGTAACACCATTCTGCTTCCTGTTTCTTAAGCCTGCAACCTTGCAGTCATCTTTGACTCCTTCCTCTCCTTCTCCACACATTTACAACAGATAGCAAAATCCAGTTGTTTCTTTTGCTACAACATTAACAAAATTTGCCCCTTACTTTCTGAACACACTACTAAAACACTTATCCACTCTAGTCACTTCTCACTTCGACAATTGCAGTCTCTCTCTGAGACATCTTTCTCCCCTTCAGTCTGTTCAAATCTCTGCTGCATGGCTAATCTTCCACCAGTCCCAATATACTCATATAACCCCTCTTCTCAAATCACTTCATTGACTTCACTTCAGTTTCCATATGCAATACAGACTTCTCATTGTGACCTATAAGTGCATTCATTCTGTTGCTCCTCACTACCTTTCCTCTCTTCTCTCTCCTTACACCCCTCCTCGTGAACTCTGCTCTTCCTCTGACTTGCTTCTCTCTATGCCCTTCTCTTCAACAAACATTTCCAGACTTTGATCCTTTCACCTTGCTGCTCCATATGCCTGAAACAAACTACTTGTATCTTTACATCAGATTTCATCTCGCCTCCTTTTCAAATCCATGCTAAAGGTTCACCTCTTTCAGGTTGCTTTTGCATCTGAATCCTTTGTTCTCCTTCTGTCTCATTACCCTTCCAACTGTACCCTTCTTCTCACCTCTTTGCTGCTGCTTTTGGATCTTGACTCACCTGATCTCCTTTTCTCTCCCTTGTTCTACCCCTGCCTACACCTTCCGTGTTTTGTGTTTTGTCTTGACTAGATTGTAAGCTCTGATGGGCAGGGATTGTCTCTTACATGTCTGTGCTGTGCAGCGCTGCGTACGACTGGTTGTGCTATATAAATGCTGAGTAGTAGTAGTAGTATCTATTGTACTGTCTGTCTTGATTAGATTATAAGCTCTGATGAGCAGGGACTCTCTTTTATACATGTCTGTACAGTGCTGCGTATGCCTTGTAGTGCTATACATATGATTAATAGTAGTAGTAATAGTTCCCTGAGTGGAGCAACGGAGACACACGTCATGGTGCGATTTCAGAAGGGCACAAGCACATCTGGCCTTAGTTGATGAGGCATCCAGGGCCAGCATTACCATTAGGCAAACTAGGCAGTCACCTAGAGTGCCGGCCCTTCAGGGGCACCCATTGCCACCTCTGTTGCCCCTTTTAGGACCTACAGCAGCATCAGTGCTCACAAGCAGCCTTACGGTGCTTACCTTTAACCTTTGGTACCACGAGGCTGTTTACTTCTGCTCCCTCAGAAAGCCTGATGCCAACTGCCTGTTTGCAAACAGGAAATCTGCATCGGGTTCCATAGAGGGTGAAGCAAACAGCCTATGGCACTGACGTTTAAAGGTAAGCGCTGCAAGGCTGTTTGTGGCTATTGCTGCCACCGTGGGTCCCAAGAGGTGCAACAGCAATGGCAATGGGTGTCCCAGGAGGCGATGAGGGCACAAGAGATGAGGGTTTTCTAAGGTACCACGTCTCCTTGCACCAATCTTGGAGGCGTTCATGTCTGTACCTATTCCTGACAATCAATAAGGTAGAAAAAAGGCTCTTTTGATGGCTGCAGTGCTTCTAGGGCGAAGAGCAAAATACATTTACATAGCTGTGGTTAATATTGCCTGGCCACATCACTTGAATGCAAATACATAAACCTAAACATATTACTGGCCCACCACTACATGTCTGAGTATCTGAAATCATAAAAAGGAAATTACTTCATTAAAAACTGGTAGCAATGTGGCATCACACATAACACTTGTAGCTACAATTTGTAGAATCAGGGCACAAAGGTCTCAGACTCAATGACAACAAAATTGGATAAAATATCCAACGATGTCGGTAGCATCAATGACCCGAATGCCCGTATTGGTTTTGTTTTGTTTTAGCCTTGCCACAAGTGAATGCCCTCACAAAATTGTCCTTCATTAGAAAAAATGTGATTCACAAACTTTTAACAGGCCCAACTACTTAGCTTTCATGCTTTCGTGCTGTGGTTTCAAACTCCTTCCCTGACGCTAGATTGTGGCGCCCAGTTCACTGCGTTTCACTCCATACAACAGAGTTTCTTCAGGGGATCATTTTGTAGAACTGCAAAAGGTAAAAACTGCATATAAACAAAAATATGTTCTTTATACCCACAAAAATACAAGTTGCAAACATTCAAAGCCTTATGCCATATATGCTAACATGAACCTACCCAAGCCACTATTTAATTAAATTCTCTTGACCCAATGTTCAAATTAAACTGAGAGATTAAAAAGATGCTGCTGCCGACGTATCCATGCGCTTCACAAAACTTCTTCAAAAGTTTCAAAAAAGACACCGCGCATGCGGAGTAAAGGTAAAAAGTCCCTTTAAATCTTATCAGAGAAAACTGACGTAATTTCTCGGAAATCTCCCATAAAGGGAAAATCACACACATGCTCCCCATTCGATATTAGTATTCAACCCGTCTGGTATGACTGTTTTCAACAGAAATATCCAACGTTGTTCTTTCATCAACAATGTTTGTTCCCGGGTCTTTCCCCTAAAACCCGAGACGATCTGATCGATACAGAAACACTTCAAATCCCCAAACGTATGTTGATGATCGATGCAATGTTGAACCAGGGGGGCAGAAACAACTTTATTCTTCAGACGACTCTTATGTTCAGCCATGCGAGATTTAAATTGACAAATGGTTTTCCCTACGTACAATAACTCACAGGGACAGCGTATTATGTATACCACATAGGAGGAATTACAAGTAGTATTATGGGCTAGATGATAAGATTTCTCTCAATGTTGAAAACTTCGTAGCACCACAGTAACGGCACATATATTACATTGATCACACTTATTGTGCCCCCCTATCTGTTGTCGCTCTTCTTGAATTCTCAAGAGGCGAAGCGCCGCTGGGCTAAGTTTTTCTTTTAAATTTTTATCACGAGTCCAGACACATCGAATAGTTTTATCACAAAGCCCCGGGACCCCACTCAAAACATTACTATGTCTCTGCAATATCTTTTGAATTTGATAGCTTAAGGGGGACTACTTAGGGGTATGTTTACTAAACTGCGTTAGTGCAATTCGCGTTAGGAGCCGCGGTAGTGACAGAAACCCCAAATAAGGACATGGGCGGTACATCGTCACCACTAACGTGCGTTCAAAAAATTAACGAGCGTTACCGGGCGCCGTGGCGCGTTACTGCACGTTAATCGTAAGAAGACGTACAGACACAAAGCACTGAAACAGATCTGTAGCACAATGGTTACGGTACTGACCGCTGTCACAGGCAGCATGGGTTTGAGTCCCCAGTGTGCCTAACGCAGAATGTTTTTCGTTACGTTGAGTATTGGTGTCAGAAACACACCCTCGGAGTGTGCCTAGCCACGTACGTTGGTGCGTGCGAGGCTGCATGCGTTGGTACGGGCGTAGCCCCGTGCGTGGCTGCGTGCGTACAATCGTGCGTGGGTACGTGTGGTTCTACGTGCGTGGGTACGTGTGTTTTTACCAGTGTGGGCATCTTATATTACAGACTCTGTAGGGTGTCTTGCACCTATGCATTATGCTAGCAGATGTACGTGTGATGGCCTATGGTTTATCAGAGCCTGTGAGCAGGTGCTGGAGTTTCACAGGGTTGGATTGTGCCAGTCACACCCATGATGCACTGCACATGCAAATCAGCTGTCCACAGATACACACCATGGGGAATGCACCCCCACAGCACCTCGGCCTGGTAGGGGGAACTGACCATGTGCACCCCCACAGCACCTCGGCCTGATAGGGGGTACTGACCGTGTGTTGTACTGGCACAGAGTAGCTACACACTGTCACATTGTGTGGGTACTGTGCTCACCCTGAGGGAGCAGTGAGGCGCCCAGCACTATGTCCACAGCACCGTCCATGGCACAGGTCCAAAGCAGTGTTACTGTGTGAGATAGGCAGTTTCTGCAGGACCACCTTGCATATCTCTGTCTGTTTCAGTCAGGTGTAGCCCCCATGCACCACCATCCCCTCCCTCTCTCCCCCAGGGCTGAGGGTGGCAAACAGGGTCTCCTATCAAAAGAGCCACAGTCTACCTCCCTGCAAAGGTGGCAGTAGAGGGGAACATTAACCCTAGTCCTGCTGAGGAACAGACACCCCATAGGGCAGTCAATGCAGCTCTGTACACAGCCATAACACAATAGCAAACAGACATTAGGCCTGGATATGGTATGCTGCACCCCACCACTATCTGATATTCCCCTGGTGCAAGCCATCAGCCACTGCACCCTGCAAACCACTCCATCACAACACCTACCAGCTGCAAACAGTCTGCTAGTGCCCAGTGGAGGTGCCTGCACCCAGAATTGGGATGTCAGCATACACAGCAAGCAGATACATCAGTGATTGGACCCCAAAAGGAAACCCATAGTTATCACATGAGAGAAATACTAGATAGCACCATGGGAGTGCCTAGCCATGCTGTGGTCACTGCACAGTCAGGGTGAGAGTGATCTCTCAGCAGGATGTACTGAGGTCACCCTGCTTGTGTAGGTGGTGGCCGGGCACTACAATGTGCCTGTCACTGCCCTATGCCCTGTGCAGATGCACCCTGGCCAGGCCACCCTGTCCGGCATATACCCATGGTACCTTGCTCCTCATTATGCACATTGGCAGCCCAATACTGGCAACTTTGCTGGCAGTGTGGACTGTGGAAGGTGTTTGCAGCCACCACACACTGGATAGACAGACAGCCACCCCCACACCTATGCCAGCATTGTGCTACTATAGAGGTGGTCAGCAGCCATACCCACCACACCAGTCATGGGCATAGTACAGGCATGGATATGGTACACAAGGCTGTTGGGGGGTCACTCCCCAGGGTGGTGAACACTGTCAGAGACCAGACCTGCAGCACACACCGCAGACATCAGAATGATTGTTATGGTGGAGCTCAATGAGCAAAATGTGCTTAACATAGGAATTGATATCTGCCAGTTATCATAGGGAACATTTGATAGCTCTGTACCATATACCCAGGTGTAGGGTGGCATTGCTAAGGTATGCAACTGCTAGTATTGGGAGATACAGGCAGGACCCAATGTCTTGCCTCTCCAGGAGGCATTGGCCAATGGGGCCTGTGGGTGGGTGTGTGGCCCTGTTGGCTGCTGCTTTACGGCAGAGTTCCCCAACTCCAGTCCTGATGTTCCAAACACTGTCGGGTTTTCATGCTGTCCCTCATAAATATGCATGAGCTACATCTGCATACCATGGGGGTGGTGCATAGCTATGCAGCACAGGCATCTTTATTAGAGGCAGCATGAAGCCGGAATGGTGTGGGGCCCTCCAGGACTGCATTTGCGGGACTCTGCTTTAGGTAATGTGCCTGTTTCTGGTGTGGTAAAATATAGGCCATGCGTATGTTCTCTGCAATAAAGGAGTGTCTTTACTATCACTGTTTAGTGGTGGGTAAAGCTATGGGGACTGGGTTGATAGGAGCCCCAGCTGGGATTCGAACCTGTGACCCTCTGGTCTTACAGGCACTGGCTGTGTCTGTTGCACCACACTGTGGCCACAGAGATAGTGCAGGCCCTGGAGTTAGTTAAACCGGCCTGACGAGTCAGAAACCCTGCTCTGCAACAGGTTTACTGTGGCCTCATTTACCTTGTATGCAGACAAAGGTGCACATAAACCTCAGAAAAGACCTCATAAAAGGGGCACACACCCATAACCAAGCTGGGCAACATTACACAGCACTCCCAGGGCAGCTCCATTACAATGAAATGATCTTTGAAAGGGTCTGCGGAGCGTAGACCCTTCCACACATCATTTCTTTTTTATTTGGTGCTTTCCAGGGAGTGTTGTTCCTTGTTTCCCATTGCTATCACTGTTGCCAAGCTGAATTATGCTTTTTAAAATGTTTCTTGTGGTCATTTTTAACGTTTTATGTGAAATTTTTTTCTGTGCACATGTATCACACTGCTCACGTTTTGTGGGTTTCCCCGGTTTTTCTGTACATTGCTGACGGAAATGGTTTCTCTTCCCTTTAAATGCCTTTAACGACAGGTTTTCATTCGCGTTGGAATTGAGCTCAGAAATTCAGCGCATTAGTATGAGGGGAGCCTCTCCCCGCCCACTCTCCGCCCATTGACCCCTTCTCTCCACCCACTCTCCACCTTCTGCGCTGTTTTAACGCGCCGCGGAGGTTTACGATCGTTAACTGCGGTTAACGCACGTAAAGTACGTTTAACGATCGTTAGTGCGTCAGAACGCGCGTTCGGACATGCTAACGATCGTTAAACGTACTTTACGCGCGTTAATCACGATTACCGCACTTTAGTAAACATCCCCCTTAGTTACAAGATTTACATGATCGTCTACAGTCACTTGTTCTTTATTCGGTTGAGAAGGTGGTTCCAACAGCCAGGTGCGATCATTAAACAGGGCTCGATGGTAAGCCTGCTGGATCACCACATTGCTACCAGTTTTTAATGAAGTGATTTCCTTTTTATGGTTGCGAATATTCATCACTTCTGGAAGTTGACCTAAAACCTTTGTGTATCTGAAATGGCAGATCAAGACATGCAAGTCTCATAATATAAAACCTTCCCCCTTCTGAAATACTCTGGACAGGGCGCCCAAGCACCCAGTTCAGTGAGCATGCAATTCAGGGATGTCCACATTTGTGAAATGTCCTACACCTTTGCATGTACTCAGTCTTGCTATCTGTACAGGACCTGTTAACAGAACCAGCTACTAGGATGTTCATTTTTCAGGGCAACGATGGAGAGATTTTATATGGCACTTAAATGTGCCTCTCTTCACTGCTGCTACTCCGGTAGATTTTTGGACATTCTGTTCTGGGCAGCCCATAGTCTTCTTAGACATCTCTTCTAAATGCCACCTCTGTGTCTACCTGAGGCAATGGAGAATTAAGTGATGGCCCTATGTCACAAGCAGTGTCAATGCTTTCTCTGGTTCTCAGCTAGGATTGCCAACCTTTTTACAAACCTTGACTAAATACCCATTGGTAATTGTTGGGGGGGGGGGGGGCAGGGGGTATAACATAACATATAAAGTAAATATAAATTATGCATCAGTTTCTTCAGCCATCTCTTTATTTATAGCAGGTCTTGTATCAAATCCCATAGTGTGGTACAGCATTAAATCAAAACTCTCCATATAAGAAATTAATACAAATCACTGAAACCACTCTGTCCTTTCCTTCCTCAACAATATAGAAATAAATAAATAATACAAATCACGTCCTATACAAAGTACTGAAGCAACATGAATAGTAAATGAAACTCTCCCTCATTCCCAGCCAGTTCCCTTCACATACACATTCTCTCCCCCTCCCAGCCATTCCCCATCCACAGTCTCTCTCTCTCTTTCTCTCACCATCATGAACCCCCTGCTACCCCCAGTTTCTTTCTTTCTCTCTCTCTCTCTCTCTCTCTCTCTTTTGCATCCGCCTCCTGCTTCTCCCACTCTCCCTCTCAACATGATGACCTCCCTGCTGCCTGCTTCCCCATCCCCCCTATATCAGTGGTTGGTGGCAACTATTGTTGTTCCTGGCTGTAACTGCTATAAAGCATGATATTTCACTTTCAGACTTCCCCATCACGCGATCACGGTGGGTAGTCTGAAAGTGAAACATTGTTTTTTAGTTTCTCACTTTCCACAGCAGCAGGGCCAGCACCAGTAGGCACAGTCAGCAACTGTAGACCGGTCCGATAGCTGTAACAACTAGCTACTTAGCCACCCTCAGTATTTGTCAACTGGGGGGGGGGAGGGGGAAGGGAATGCTGATCAATGTCTGAAAGATTTTAAGAGATACTCGCACCCCAGCACTCCAGGCAGCAGCATTTAGCGCACGAAAAAAAAAAATGAACCCTGTAGTTGTACAGTATTCAGTTATAACTTGTAACCAGCCACTGTACAGGAAGCCTAAAAACTGGACTGTCCGGTCAAAAACCAAGCAGTTGTCCACACTATTATCAGCCTGTGGCAATGTTCCGCAGGACCTCCCTCGATATCACCTTCTTCTACACTATTGAAGGCCCAGAGTTTCCTGAAGCATGCCCCATGGCAAGAACAGGCAAGAAGACCTCTCCTGTGCACCATAATAGGAACCTTGCCTCTCTGTGCTTCTTTCTTTTCCTACTCTGCCTCCTTTTTTATGTTTCCCCTTTCTCTTTCTGCCAGCTTCTACCCACCCTTTTCTCCGTACATATCTATACAGCAATGAATGAGAAATGGCTGCACGAGCCATTGTCTTTCAAAATGGCATCATCATCCATGCCGATCGCGCTGAAGTGCAGCCAAGATTGGAGTCATACCCCACTAATCTAAAAGTGTCAACATGATAGGATAAATACCTTATGCTACTTCCTTGTCCTTCCCCAATTTGGTGTCACTATGTCTAGCTTAAAAGAAAAAGAAAAACAGCTGACAATCATTTGCAGCCTCATAGTAAAAAATGACAACAAATGATTCTTGGCTCATTTGTTTCTGTTAAAACAAAACTAACCAAAAATTGACTTATTCATAATGTTTTATCATTTGTTGCTAATTGAATGCACTCCTTAGTGTGCATATCTTTTCCCTTCATACTTATGCAAATAATTTGTACTTGTGTCTCTGTGCTTATCTGTGTTAGAGGGCATGGATTTCTCCCCATATCTATGTGTGTTTGAAGCTGACTACCTTGTTGGTCAAGTCCCATAGAATGTTTGGACTTGCACTGTCTGGCATGGAGCTCTCAGGTTCAGAGAATGACAATAACATTAAGGACCTCACTGCAGAGGTAGCACATATGGTAAGTCAGCTTATTCTATTTAAAGAACAATTGGTGCAGCTAGAGGAATTGATCTCAGCTGTGGGAGATACCCTTGTGCAAGATATGAATGATCATAAAGTTATCACACAACTACGGTCTGATATTGAGGATACTAACAACAGCAGTCAGAGAAATAATCTGCATACTCTAGAGCTCCCAAAGGCCATATAAGGCTCATAGCCAATACCTTTTATGGAAGAATGTTTGATGAAACTACTAAATCTTCAGTTTAAGTACCTTCTTGAGATGGAATGTGCACATCGCATTACCGGCTGAGAGGTGCAAAATATAAATGGGCCACGACCATTTATTCTGAAAGTGCTGAGGCTTAGAAATATTAATGGCAGCACATAATAAGCAACATTTGGAGTGGCAAGACAATAGACTTTCTATTGTTCCAGCAAAAAACTTGGCCCAGCGACATAAACAGATCCTGGCCTACTGAACACAGTTGTAAATAATGGAGCTAGATATGGGCTATTTTATCTAGCAAAGCTGAAAGTGACTCTCAATAATGCAACACAAGTATTTGAAGATCCAAAGAGTCTGAAGACCTTTATTGCAGATCACACCAAATGCTTTGGCTCTAATTGTTGAGATTGTGGCTGAGACTCTATGCAACAGTATACCTGGAGAGGAGATGATAAAAAGTTTTAAGAGAGGATGAGAGGGGGAGAAGTTTATTTTCTCTTGCCTCTCAGAGTTCTTCAATCATTGTGGGCAATGTTTATGCATACAGAGAGGAAATATAGGGGAGTGTTGAATGGAGAGCAATGAGAGACTGTGAGTGCATATATGTTAATTCATATGTTGTACAAATGTGAGATAGAAACATAGAAACATGATGACAGAAAAAGACCACATGGCCTATCTAGTCTGTCCTTCCATAACAACAACTACAACAGTCCACTTTTTACCTTTAGAGATCCTCTGTGTTGGTCCCATGCTTTTTTGAATTCAGTTACTGTCCTCATCTCTACCACCTCCACTGGGAGACTATTCCATGGATCCACTACTCTTTCTGTAAAGAAATATTTCCGCATATCACTCCTGAATCTGTCTCCCTTCACCCTCATCCCATGTCCTCTCGTAGCAGAACTTGCTTTCAATTGAAAGAGGCTCTATCCCTGAACATTTATGCCACAGAGGTATTTAAACATCTCAATGATATCACCTCTATCCCGCCTTTCCTCTAAGGTGTACATATTAAGATCCTTAAGTCTGTCCTCGTATGCTTTATAATGAAGCCCACTAATCATTTTAGTAGCCACCCTCTGCACCGACTCCATCCTGTTCACATCCTTTTGAAGGTGCGGTCTCCAGAATTGCACACCATACTCCAAATGAAGTCGCACCAAAGACTTATACAGAGGCATTATCACCTCCTTTTTTCTGCTAGCCATTCCTCTTGGTATGCACCCAAGCATCCTTCTAGCTTTTGCCGTCGCCTTTTCTACCTGTTTAGCTACTTTAAGATCATGAGACACAACCACACCTAGATCCTGCTCGTCTTTAGTGGACAAAAGTACTTCACCTCCTATACTGTATTGCTCCCTTGGATTGCTGCAGCCAAAATGCATGACCTTACATTTTTTAACATTAAATCCCAGCTGCCAAATTCTATACCATTCTTCAAGCTTAGCTAGATCCCTCCTCATGTTATCTACACCTTCCTGGGTGTCTACTCTATTGCAGATTTTGGTATCATCTGCAAAGAGGCAAACCTTACCCGACAGCCCTTCCGCTATATCACTAACAAAGATGTTAAAAAGAATCGGACCAAGGACAGATCCCTGGGGCACACCACTGGTAACATCCTTCTCTTCAGAGTGAGCTCCATTTACTTGTACTCTTTGTCGCCTCCCACCCAACCAATTTCTAACCCAAGCAGTAACTTTAGGGTCCATCCCTAGGGTGCTCAGTTTGTTTATAAGTCGCCTGTGAGGAACAGTGTCAAAGGCTTTACTGAAATCTAAATACACCACATCTAGAGCTCTCCCTCGGTCCAACTCCCTGGTCACCCAGTCAAAGAAATCAATCAGATTTGTCTGACAAGACCTGCCTCTGGTGAATCCATGCTGCCTCGGATCCTGTAATCTCCAGAAACCTCACTATTTTCTCTTTCAGCAGCGTTTCCAATAATATACTCACCACCGAAGTTAAACTAACCAGCTTGTAGTTTTCAACCACATCCTTTCTTCCGCTTTTGTGTAAAGGCACCACATGAGCCTCTCTCCAGTCCTTTGGCACCACTCCTGACTCCAACGAGGCATTGAAAAGGTCAGTCAGTGCGGTTGCTAGAACGTCCCCAAGTTCCCTCAGTATTCTAGGGTGTATCCCATCCGGTCCCATCGCTTTGTCTACTTTAAGTTGAGCTAGTTTCTCACGAACACAGTCTTCTGAAAATTGTTCAAGATGTCCCTCACTTCTGTTCTTATTTGTGGGTGTTTTCTGAGGTCCTGCTCCTGGTTCTTCATCTGTGAACACAGAACAAAAATATTTGTTAAGCAATTCCGCTTTATCCTTATCAGCTTCTACATATTCTCCCCCTGCACCCTTGAGTCTGAAATACCACTTTTGCCCTTCCTCTTCTCCCTAATATATCTGAAAATGTCTTATCCCCCCATTTTATTGCATTGGCTATTTCCTCCTCCTTTTGAATCTTTGCCTTCTTGACTACTTTGCTAGCTTCTCTAAGGTTTTCCAAATACAGATGCCTGTCTTCCTCTCTCTGTGATCTCTTGTATTTCATGAAGGCCTCCCTCTTTTTCTTCACTTTTTCAGCTACTTCCTTCGAAAACCATAGTAGTCTCCTTTTCCTTTTGCCTTTATTTACCATTTTAACAAAAAAATGTGTGGATTGGAGTGATATTTCAGGATGGACTGAATAGTGTGTTTGGATATCGTAGACTTGGTTTGGTTGAATGATGGTTTGGCTGGGAAAGAGTGCTGCATATGACATTATCAATGGTAAAAGTGTTTCTGATGTTATAGTGGGAGATCATTTTGCATCAAGTGATAACCAGATGGTGTGGTTCAGTATTAGGACTAGGGCTGTTGGAATCCATTCAAAAACAAGGGTCTTAGATGTTAGGAAAATTAGGGGGTGGAGCCTAACTTCAGGCAAGATGGACATGTGAGAGTTATGCTCCGGAGGGGAAGGTCAAGAATCCTGACTTCTGCTGCTTTTAATAGAGCGGATCCTACCTATTTTGGAAGCAGTCGACTCCAGATATGTCTGGCCCCAAACCGACAAGTCTGGATTACCAAGTAACACAAAGCACCAGTGCAAAGTGAACTAAAATGGAGCCTCTCTCACCTCACAAAACGGTGGTCATCTGAGATTGTCCTGAGGCCTTGCAGGAACTTCTCTCTGAGATCCGTGCTGTTAAAGACATGGTTAAATCAAATGGAGACTCGCTGAACACAATGCAAGAGGATATCAATGCCTTAAAACACAGTTTGGAGTCGATAATGGTGAGATTGGATAAGGTGGAAAACGTGGTGGCAAAGTACGGGGAGTGGTTCAGGGCCATTGAGAAGCAAGCCAAGCTGATCTGGTCATTGCAAAGAGAATTGGAAGATGGTAACAACTGTGCTAGGAGGAACAACATTAGGATCCTGGGAATACTCGAGGAAGCTGAAGGTACAGATATGATGGCCTTCTTGCAGTCAATGATCCTGGGTGTGCTAAAAGTAAAGTTTGCTATGCCATTTGAGATTGAGCATGCTCATCGGGTGCCTACTCAGTCTGTGGTCTCGGGCAAGTGTCCACACCCAATCATATTAAAAGTTCTTGGATTTCAACAAGTCATGCAAATTATGGAAGCAGCCAGATTGCACTCTCCATGGAATACCAAGGACATAAACTCGTCTTTTTCTAGACTTTGCTAAAGCGATGGTAGATCGGAGTAGAGGTTTTTTGGCGCTGCGTCCACAATTGTTGCAGTTGCAGGCCCGGTTTGGGCTGCTTTATCCTGCCTGCATGAGAGTCACGCTGCATAACCAAACTAGGACTTTCGATGATCCAGGGGATTGCACGCTTTCTTGGAAGACAAAGAACTGGTGTTGATGTGGTGAAAACCTTGCCTTGCACTCAGCGGTGGACATAAACTTGCAGAGTACTCCGGTCTTTCTTATATGGGCGCCTTGACTGGATTTAAGGTCGTGAAGTTATGATCTGAATCATATGGAGTTGGCATTCAATATGGCTCTCTCGGGGTAACTCCAGGGTATTGCTTTGGTCACACTGTCTTTTTCTTTTGTTCTTTCCTTTCTTTCTTTTGTATTTCTTGTCATCTGTGGCGTTTGGGCTGGATCGGAAGCTGGCAGAGCATTGAAAGACAAGATGGCCCTCATATATCTACATGTAGCCTTTAGTGATTATGCAATGTATTGGGAGGGGCCGTTTTGCTCTAGTGTTTTAGAGCTTCAGCATTTGGGGAAGTTACTCTAGTTGTGGGTAGTGGTCAGTGCAAGAAGCTTTACTTGGCAGAGGAGTTGAAGTGAATTAGTTAATTATACCCTCCGTGCCTGTCTTGTCCCTTTGGGCTCGCCCGCTAAGTTTAGAGTTCGGTATAGCCCCCCAGGGTTTTGGTGGTTTTTGGTGTTTAGAATCATGGGGGGGGGGGGGTGTTGGGCGATCCTATATAAGGGCTATGGCCAAGGGATGTTTTTTCTGCTTGTGTTTTTTTCTTTGGGCTATTAATGCTGCTTCAATTCTGGGTGCTTCAAAGATGTGGACTAACAATGTAAAATCAGATGTTACAACCTGGTTTGTTTCTGTAACAATTGTTTATCACAGTGTGCTATATTGTCACTATGTATTCCTTTAAGATAATCTCACTGAATGTTAAGGACATTAACAATCCCATTAAGAGAAAAAATATATTTTTGTATGGGCGCAAGGAGTGTGTGGAAATCCTATTTCTGCAAGAAACACATTTGAATGTAAAGGAGTCTTTAAAATTAGATATGAAACCCTTTTCACTTGTGACTTTCTCATCTGCTAATCATAAGAAAAAAGGAGTAGCCATTCTAGTAAGGAAATCTCTATCCCCTACTGTGCTGCAAACCAGATCTGATATTGAAGGGCGCTGGGCAATGGCTGTTATTAAGATAGGATCTACTGAACTGGCCTTAATCAATATCTATGCCCCCAATATAGACTGCCCTACTTTCTTTAGCTCCACAGCGGCTCTGGCGCAAGAGGTATCCAGATACCCGACTATTATGGGGGGGAGACTTCAACCTCACACTAGACCCCTTGTTAGACAGGAGTCCTGTGGGAACTAATAAGAGAAAGCATTCGATCGACTGGAATGGCCTTTCTTATTTGCTGTCTTGAGGTGGTTTGGTTTCGGTGAAGGATTCCTTAAACTAATTAAACTTATGTATGCGAGACCAAGGACTGATATTTTTGTGAATGTGACTCAATCTAGAGATTTTCTCTTAGGGCACGGTACCCATCAGGGTTGCCTCTTTCACCTATCTTATTCAATCTGGCCTTGGAACCTTAGGCCCTACTGTTGAGACAAAGTTCTGCGGTTAAAGGTGTGCCCATAGCTGGTATGGAAATTAAGCTTTCTGCTTACGCTGATGATTTATTGCTGTTCACTAAGCCCAGTTCAATTCCGGCTGTTCTAGAGTTGATAGACCAATACTCAGGGTTATCAGGATATAAAATTAATTGGACAAAGTCTGTAGCATTCCCTTTAAACTCACGAGTTTGTAGTGCAGACTTGAACAACTACCCTTTTGTATGGGAACCCAAAATGGTGAAATACTTAGGAGTTCATTAATGCCATCCACTTATTGAAACTCTGCAATATAATGAAGAGATTCTCCTTACTACGGTATGAAATATGACTGTGAGATGGTCGCCGGTCTATCTCTCTTGGTGGGGTCGTCTTGAAACGATAAAAATGACTATCACACCTAAGGTGAACTATGTTTTAGAAATGCTGCTGGTTTTCCTTTCGGATAAAACATACCAACAAGTGGAAAGGACTATTGTCCTGTTTTTATGGAAAAATAAACCGCCTAGAATTGCTCTTAGGAAGCTTAAGTCTAAAAAAGAGGAGGGATGTGAACTTTCCTGATTTTTAGGCCTACCACTGTGCTTTTTTGTTAAAACAGGGGTCAAGATGGGTGGAGAGGGATAAGGGCAATGCGCAGTATGGCTTGATTTGGAAGAGAGACTGACTGTTCCATTCCCCTTGAGTCTCCTCTCTGGCATGGTGTCTTCAGAGAGGTTGAATTTCCATAGGGTTATAATGGACACCCAAAAGGCTTTCCAGCAGTTAGCGAGTGTAATTCCTCGGGAGAATTGCTTTTCAAAGCTTATTCCCTTTTGGTCAGTCCTTTTTTGAAAATTCATCAAAGTCCGTTTGCCTGGAAGCAATGGTTTAGCAGGGGCATCTGTGCGCAAAGTTAGACAATTGATTTTTGAAGGCAGGTGGAAGCCTTTTGTGTGCCTACAGTGTGAATTTGACTTGCCTAAATCCTCATACTTTCAGTGGATTCAGTTGAGACACCGAATAGAGAAATCCCTTATTGATATCAGATCTTTACCTGAAGAATGGGGGTTACTTATTATCATAGGAACAGCCCAACAGGCCTCAGGGGTGACTTCTTACTACTGTCAATTGGTAGCCCATCGTCCCTCTCCACATTCTATTGACACTCAGCAGATATGGGAGCATGATACTGGGGATACTCTCTCTCTGGAATCGTGGGGGAAATTTTGGGGCAAACTAATTAGAGTCTCTCAATCTGACTCTATCTCCCAGGCACTATACTTCTTTGCACACAGAGCTCATTTTACCCCGATAAAGATCTCCAAGTGGGATAAGTCAATCGGAAATGTGTGTTGGTCTTGTCAGAGGGATGTTGGCACTCTAAGGCATGTGGTATATGACTGCCCTAATGTTCAGTCCTACTGGATTTCAATTTGGAACCAAATCCAAGAGGTCTTGGGATTCAAGTAGCTAAACAGGTAGAAAAGGTGACAACAAAAGCTAGAAGAATGCTTGGGTGCATAGGGAGAGGAATGGCTAGCAGAAGAAAGGAAGTGATAGTGCATCTGTAGAAGTCTTTGGTGCAACCTCATTTGGAATATTGTGTGCAATTCTGGAGACCACACCTTCAAAAGGATATAAACAGGCTAGAGTTGGTACAGAGGCTGGCTACTAAAATGGTTAGTGGTCTTCATTATAAAGCATATGAGGACAGACTTAAGGATCTTAATATGTACACCTTAGAGGAAAGGCAGGATAGAGGTGATATGATTGAAATATTTAAATACCTCCATGGCATAAATGCACAGGAGGAGAGCCTCTTTTGATTGAAAGCAAACTCTGCTACAAGGGGACATGGGATGAGCGTGAAAGGGGATAGATTCAGGAGTGATATGCGGAAATTTTTCATTACGGAAAGAGAGGTGGATCCATGGAATAATCTCCCAGTGGAGGAGGTAGAGATGAGGACAGTATCTCAATTCAAAGAAGAATAGGACAAATACAGAGGATCTCTAAAGGAAAAAATTGGACTGCTGTAGTGGTTGATATGGAAGGACAGACTAGATAGGCCATGTGGTCTTTTTCTGTCATCATGTTGCTATCTTTCTAAGTGTGAAGTTAGGAAACTCTGTGATTAACAGGGGTGGGTTGGAAAAAAATCACGTTAAGGGACATGGTAGACACTTTTGGATTCAGAAGGTATACAAGATGTTATCAAAAAGTACCCAAACTGACAACATAAAAATGCTATACTTAGCTGAGATTTTAGAGGCCTTCATATGCCTTAAAGTAGTCCTCTTGGGAGCTGATGGAATGGTCCCAGCGGGATTACCATTGTTGGAACGCCTTCTGAAAGTTCTCTTTCTTCAGACTCTTCAGCACAGTCCTCATCTCTTCATGAATCTTTGCAATAGTATCAAATCTGCGCCCTTTGAGCTTCAGTTTCCTTCTAGGGAAGAGGAAAAAGTCAGAGATGGCCAAGTCAGGAGAAGGGTGAGGCATGTCAACCATGCTGTTTTTTGCCAAAAACCGCTGCACTTTGATGGGCATGTGCACTGGGGCATTGTCATGATGGATCATCCAGTTCCCAGTGGCCCACAACTCAGTAAGTTTGTGCCTCACACAGTCCCACAGACACTGCAGTACACTAGTGTAGTAGTCTGCATTGACTGTTTGTCCTTGAAGAATGAATTCCTGCAGAATAATTCCTTTGTGATCAACAAAAACACTCATCATCACCTGTTTTATACTTGTTTGTAACTGTTTTAGGGTTATGTCATGGGTCGTTCCTTTTGTTATCAAAATTCTGAAGAAAATAAAACACTCAACATCAACTTCACATTGCTCTTCACGTCGTGCTTTCTTAGGGTATGGCGACGATGGACTTTTCCACTGTGAGGACTGTTTGGTTTCTATGTCATACCCATAAACAAGCTTTCATCCCCAGTAATGACGCGTTTCAAAAAGTCATTCTCAGCATTCACGGTGTTAAGCTCTTGGCATGCACATTGCTCAAATTTCTCATTCATTTTCAATGGTGAGAAAGCTGTGAAACAAATGGTAAACAAAGATGTGCAGCGCGGTCCCACATCCATTCAGCACCATGCCGCTTAGCACACTGACTCACAAGGCTGCCAGGTAGTGCCACACAGTGGTGCACTGCTAAACTAAGTTCCGTTCGCGTGCAGTGATTTAAGTTGAAAAACGTTTTGATAGCACCTTGTATGATATTTGATAGTCATGGCTCCCTTATAACTATATTCTTTGAATGTTAATGACCTAAGCCTTCAAAATAAAGGAGACAAAATTTTGGTGTATTTGCAGAGGGTCAGAGCCGAAGTTTAATTTTTACAAGAAACACGTTTATTATATAAAAGATATATTAAAGGTCAGGTGGATTATATATTGTTACAATGCTGTGGTAATCCATTAGAAGGGCAGATGTAGTTGTGATTGTATGACAGGAGAGTAATGTTCAAGTGCTATTCCAGCAAGATAGCTTAAATTAATTATTAAAGTAGGACAACTGGAGATGATCTTGTTTAATATATATGTACCCAACAGAGATTCACTACTGTTTTTTTCAAACAGCTACAACTCAGGTATTAGAAGTGGGACCAACTTCAATTTTAATAGGGGGAGATTTTAATATAGTTCAAGATAAGCAACTAAGAAGTAAATATGCCCCCTCCAAAGCTTCCTAATGCTTCATGAACTGATTAGTAATGGAGGTCTGATAGATCTATGGAGATGATTAAACCCTACTGGTAAAGATCACACATTCTGTTCTGTTGTTCACACATCTTTTTGGCATATAGATTATTTTTTAGCATCCAAGAACCTAAATTATTGTTTAATTGTGACATGTATAGATTCAATTATAATATCTGATCATGCAAGCATTTTGTTAGATATGGATGATAATACGGAATGTATCCCTTTGGTGCTTTAAAAATGCATTACTTTTGTCCAATTAAAATTATCTATTACAGAATATTTCAGTTTTAATGGTCCATTTCTATTATCTTGCTCGCTTAAATGGGACATATCTAAAGCCACTATATGTGGGGTGGTACTTAGTTATAATATACAACTAAAGTGACTTAGAGAGTGACAAATTTATCAATTAGAATCTGATATAGCTCATGGGAAATGTGTCTGATAGAATGATGGACAATCGAAATGGCACAAAAACTTATGTTTCAATACAACTCATTGTTGAGTCAGCATGTATGTTATTATATTGCCTTGCAGCAATCTTATCATATGGAAAGCAACGGAGTTGGGAGACTAATTGCTTCATATTTAAAGGGATGTTGCTGCACCTACAATGGAGACAGCACATGTGCGTACAGTGTGCTGAACCTGATGGTGGGGGAGGGGGGAGGGGCGGCCTCTCGCACTGGTGGAGCTGTGTCACATTTGCTGTTATGTTGGGGGGGATGGGGTTGTGACTGGCGGGCCCACTATATGCAGCACTAGGTATGCACTGTGCGTGTGACCTTGGATGCGGGCTCAGTGCTACATGTGGCCAGGGTGTGTGTGGGAGCCCTGAGTGGGATTGTGGCCTGTCAGTGTGTATGAGTGATGTGTATGCATTGGCCTGAGTGGTATGCACGGCAGGTGTTGCAGCATTCGTCCAGGTCAGCCAGACATGCGTGGGGACTGCTGCTCTGGTAGCCACTGTGCGGGGTTTGTGGACAGCTATCACATACTTGGTGTGTGTGGTGGGTTGTTTCAGGGATGGGTGGAGTGATGCTAGCCATGTGGTTGCACCATGGGTGGGGGTCATGGGAATGTGTCTGTGGCACTGCAGTATCTGTATAGATGATGGCCCCAGGTGGTGTGGGGTCTTGGCTAGGTGCAGTTGGTATAGCTGTGGCAATGTGCACCCCAATGTCTTGTGAGGGTGGGTGGGGGATCCCCACTGTATGTTGGCCAATGACAGAGTGTGATGTGTTGGACATCTGTGTGATGTGGTCGTTGGGGTTTGTTTGTGTCTAACTCGCCATCACAGTGTGATAGGCCGTCCTCTGTCACTGGTCTGGGATATGTCCCTGGACAGGTAATCTCATACAAATGTCATAGCTGTTATAGGTGGTGTGTGCGGGCCCCCCAGGTCAATGTTTTCTGGCCTAGTCGAATCTCCTGCCTGTCTGTGTCCCCTTGTCATATGTGTGTGCCTGGCTGCAGATGTATGCTGTTCTGTGTGACCTATATGCCAGGTATGAATAGCTGCTGCATGTGCTGGGTTCATGGGGTGGAGGGTGTTGGGCCCCCCTGTATGTACAGTCATCTGTCCCACTCATGCACAGTCAAGGCGGGAAGGCACTCCACCTGGCTGGGGGACTGCCCCCCCCCCCCCCCGGTTCTGTACACCTGTGCAGTGCTCTACGACTTCCAGGACTGTGGCTGTCGTGCACACAGCCCCAGTTACCTGCCACACACACCCTGTACCTACACAGCCATTTTTTGCTGAATATGTGGACCCCAGTTGCCTGTGTTATGGCACATGTGTTCTTAGGACATAGGCCCCCACCTTCCCGTCCATGGCTGGCATGTGCTGGGCCATGAGCTGTACAGGTGCAGCATATCTCTGACCTACCTGCCTGTGGATGGGCAGTGTCCAGTGCTTCAGGCAGTCCACGCAGGTAGATGGGGCCAAGATGGTCTGTGAGTTCCTGCTCCAGGGGTGTCAGGGTTGGGGCAAAGGGCCCACCCCCTCCGGTGCCCATGGCATGTTGCCTCTCTGCCACCATGTGTGCACGGATACCATGCTTAATGTCATTAAATCTTTTCCTCAGGTTATCCAGGTCCCTGGATGGCCCCCCTGCCTGGGCTATAGCCTCCTGGATCTCCTCCCACATGTGTATCCGTGTGCCCACAGTGGTGCTTGTGCTCAGCCGGCCGTAGAGAACCTCATACCAATTCAAAACACTGGCCAGCAGGATGTTGTTTTCCTGCTGGCTGAATCTAACAGCCCTCCTCCGTTCCTCGGCTGGCACCGGTATATGCCTACGTTTGGCGCTGGGTGGCTCCTGGATGGGCTGCGACACACCCAATGGGCCTGCAGCCACCACCACAGGACCACCTCTCCCTGGCGGCTCTGGGTCCCGCTGAACATGTGTCTCACCCTCCTCCCCCCTGCCATGTCCTGCCGCTCCATCTCACTGCCCTCTGTGCCCTCTCCCTCCCTGTCACACATTATCACCCCTCCTGTTCTTCCCCTGCTCCCCCCTCCCCTGCCCCTTGGCTCCTCTGCTCCACCTCACGCCTGCACCTCACCTCACCTCCCCTCCCATCCTCTCCCTGCCACCTGCTCCTCAGATCACCTCCTGTTTCTCTCACCTGCTCCTTGCCACCCCTCCTCTCTCTCTCTCTCTTGCCTGCTCCACAACACAGCTCTCCTCACCTGCTATAGTCCTGATCTCACCCTCGCCTGCTCTACAACTCGCCTTCTGTCTTCGTCGCCTACACAAACTCCTCAGTGTGTACCATATGAGCATGTGTATTTATGTGTTTTTCTACATGTACGCGTCCTTGCACGCATTGCGCATGCGCAGTAGTTTGTGCATGGATGCTACGCATGTGGAGGCTGCCCACATTGCGCATGTGCAGGGGAGATGTGGAAGATGTATGCCCAGGACCCATGTGATGAGTGCCGGTCCACGCATGTGACGTAAGGCTGGCTGCATGCATGTAATAGCATGCAGCACATGCGCAGTCTCACGCTCACACACACGCACAGCACATGTGCAACATGGTGTCCCCATGCACGCACCATCCACATCTCCCATGCGCATGCGCAACACGCACAGCCCCACGCTTGTGCCACTGCGCATGCGCAACACACGCAGCCCCGCACATGCACAACGCGCGCAAGGATGTGCACACATAAAAAACACACATAAATACACATGCACATGTGGTACACACTGAGGGGTTTGTGTAGGTGAGGGAGACGAGCCATGCGGTGTTGGTTGTTGGTGAAGCAAGGGAAGTGTCAGAGGCAGGTTTGGTGTGGAGAGTGACTGGGTTGGTGAGTGCTGGTGGAGTTGTGTGGCTGGGTTGGTGACTGGTGGGTGAGGTGAGTGCCTGAGTTTGAGTGAGTTAGAGGAGTTGAGGGGGGTGGAATTTATGGCAGGCTTTGTGGTTGCTGCATGTGCAGTGGGAGGTGAGCAAGGGCTGCGGTTGCCTGACGGGGGAGATGGTGTCCATGGGGCTGAGGCACAGGGCATGGGTTTAGTCCCACTGCAACACAGACCTGCAGCTGTGGGGGCAGGCCAGGCAGGGGCTGTACCAGCATGGTGCAGGAGGCATGTGGAGTTGCAGGCTCGCCAGCCTCACCTGTACAGGCCCAGGGCCCATCTACAGGGCATGCGTGAGGACCAGGTCATCTCCCTCTACCGCCTGAGCATGGGGGCTATTAGGGAGCTCTATGAGGATCTAAGACCTGACCTCGAGCCCCTGACTGGTCAGTCACATGCCATACCGGGTTTGGTCAAGCTCCTTGGTGCCCTACATTTCTTTGCCTCTGGCTGTTTCCAGTCATCTGTGGCCACAGTGGGTGGCATGAGTCATCCAACCTTCTCATGCTGTCTCCACCAGGTACTGCGTGTCATGATCAGCTGGGTGGGGAATTACATTGCCATTCCCAACACTAGGCAACAGTGGGGGACCCTGAACCAGGCCTTTGAGGCATTTGCCGGGATACCACACGTGATGGGAGCTATTGATTGCACACATGTTGCCCTGGTCCCACACAGAGACAGGAAGGTAGTGTTCCGCAACCGCACACACTACCATTCCCTGAATGTTCAGGTTGTATGTGATGCAAATATGCATATTCTGAATGTGGTCCCTATGTTTACATGGTCCACCCATGACTCCTGCATCACTCGGCACTATTCTGACAATTTGAGACAGAACAGTAGAGGACTGTATACTGCTGGGTGTGTATTTTTCATCTCTGACATGCACATGGTGATCCTGTGACTAACCATATGTGCACATGTCTGTCTTTGAGGTGTATCCCTAGTTGTGTGTGTGTCTCATCTGTCTGTGTATGATCTAACATGGGGGAGGGGGGGGTAGTGCCCTCCAGCTCTACCTTGCTACGGTGCTGTGTGATGATGGTAGAATGGACGCTAGCATTTGTGTTGTGGTTACAGATTATGTTGCTTGCAATCCATACACCTACCCCTTGTTTTGGGTATCATAGCTTCACACGCTGATGCATAGTTCTGGTGTCCCATCATGTGCTGTCATATGTTTCTGTCAGGATGTTTTGTGCATTTGGTTTGCACGTACTGTCATGAGGTAGCGCTGTCAGAGCCCAGGGAAATAGGGAACTCTGAGCAAAACATAGCTGACAGCTCAGATATACACGTGGAAAAAGGTTACCATAGGCAACAGAAACAAGCTGTATCATGAGGTGTAAGGGAACGCCCAAACACAAGGCTAGCTCGGAACTCATTAGGGAATGAGGGGCAGTTGGGTGGAGGCAGAGCCCAAACAAACACCCGAGAAAGGCAGTTAAAAATCACTCACCTGAGGGTAGTAAAAGAATGTTCGGGGAGAGAGCTGCTGGGAAAGACACATTGAGTGAGAGAGCTGCTGGGGAGAGAAGCCAAAGGAACAGTTGGAGAGAAGCCTCATGAGGGAATCACAGAGCTGTGGAATCCAGGAGGGACTGCTTTGAGGAGCAGGGCACAGCTGTCCAGTATCCCCGGGAACTTTGCTACAGAGGGAGCAGAGGTGGTAGTCTGGTGGACAGGCTGAGGAGAGCCAAATTACCCAGCACAAGGTACCAAGCAGGGGATAGTTTTTACCCTGAGGAAACTTTTATATCAGGAAAGCAGCTAGCAGAGAAACACAGTGAAAAGCTTTCATACAGACGGAGCTTGGCTCGGCTGAGAGACCAGGAAGAGAGAGTGCCAGAGGGTAGGCGTATTGACCCTAATAGAAGAGGTCCAGAATACAAAGAACTACCTTGCACTTACCAGGAACTGTGTAGCTCTCCTGACGGTGATTATAGTGAATGTGGTAATTACCCATTCTCCTCTAGTTCAGTGGAGGAGGGGAATGCTTTGAGTTACAGGGAGGAACTTTGCAATCACAACGGAAGCTTTACTCCAGGGGAATCTTATTCTGATAGTGAAGAGATGCAATATGAGCCTTATGAGGAATCCTTGAATGGCAGTGATATGGATTGTACGTATACCATGGCTGATGCCATATCCTCCCTATGCTAGAGTGCTGTGAAAACTGTTTATAAAAGAAAACAGGAAGAAGGTGTTTTTCATGTGAAAAGGACTGTTTTCTTTTTCCTTCTGTTTGTTACAAAAGCTGAAGTTAAGCCAAGTTTTGTTCCAGCATTTCTTTAATTTTGATACCAGATGAATGGTCTGTTTTTCCTTTGTTTCAAATGCTAAAGATCCAATCCCGGACGGGGAATAAAATCCTGTATTATAACCTTACACTTGGTCTGCAACTACAATTCTTTGACTGGTGTTTAGAACGACAGATTCCAGAAGGCATTTCAAAGCCTTCTCACAATACTCTATAGCTACTAGAGTACTACCCCACTGAATTACTTACGCCGCTGGCCTCTGGGGACGTTGGTGGGTGACATTTGGCGTAGTTTTGAGGATTTTTACTTTTGGAATAAAAGGACATTATTAAAGAAAACTTCTGCTGTACCAGGAGACCCTTAGAAGCAAGTTCACTGACGGACCGGACGGTGGAGAGCACAGACCTTTCTTGCATGCTGGAATCTACGCAAAGGCTAAGGGTCACAGACAGAAGAATGGATGCCAGAGAGATGATGAGCTGGATGCAACTCCAGTGGGATAAGCAGCCAGAGGTGGCTAGACATATCCACATGATAAGAGAGCAGCAGAAGCCACTCTTCGACACTATGAAAGCGTTTTTGGAAAAGTCGCAGGAGCTTAGGACTGAAAACCCCGTTATAGTTCCAGGGGTAGAACTAAGTGCATGCCACGCATTTTCTTTGGGACAATTGAGTCCACATGATAATATAGATGACTTTATAGATGCCTTTGAGAGAATAGGGGAAGCGTTGAAATGGCCTAGAGAGCAGTGGGCGACCCGCTTTGCGGTATCACTTACTGGGGAAGCTCTCTCCGCCTACAAGATAATGCCTGCAACCCTTGCTGCTGATTATGACGAAATAAAACGAGCAGTCAAGGATAGACTAGGGCTGTCTACTTTACATTACCGGAGAATGTTTAGAGAAGCTAGAATGAAGTCACAGGAGACCCCTAAAGCCTTGCAGCAGAGGCTGAAAAATCTGGCATGGAAATGGTTAACTCCTGAGCGGAGAACCATAGAATCGGTGCTGGACACAGTTATCTTGGAACAGTTTCTCCAGGCTGTGCCCACCGAGATGAAAACTTATCTGACCTTACAGAACTGCCAAACTACTGACGAGGCAGCCAGTCTGGCAGAGCGATATTTGGAGGCGCAGATGGCTGACACCTCAGGGCTTGGTATAATGAAAGCGGCAGGAATGGCAGATTTTAAAAAGGGAAAGTATCTTAAGGGGAAAATGTTTAATGCCAATGTTAAAAATACTAATGGTGATATTTTTCTTACATGTAAGGGGAAATGTTATGTATGCGGAAGAGCAGGCCATTTTCAGAAGGACTGCACCGAGCGGACTGTCCTCATGGCTGGAGCAGACAAGCCAGTGCAAGATGGATTCCTGATTCATGTTCAGGTAGAAGGGGTAGAAGCACTGGCACTGCTTGACTCAGGGGCTGACCAGAGCATGATTTCCTGCAGGCTCTGGGAAGCCATTGAGAGGCGCCGTCAGTCAGCCTCGAGTCAAGCAGGGAGCCAGATGCATCTAAAATGCATACACGGGGCATTCTCATACTACCCTTTACAGAAGGTGTCTGTGCATGCATTGGGCCTTGAACACCCAGTACAGGTAGCCATAATCCCCACATTGCCCAGAGATGTTATTTTAAGCAGAGACTGGCCGCCCTTTGTTAAGGGGTTGGTAGCAGGTTTGAGTACCCGGTCAGGCCTAGTTTCCACCCGCTCGCAAGCCGGGACCCCAGGGGTAGGAAAGACATCATCTGAGAGCACAGAAAAGCCTGAGGGGGAGGAAGGACCCCAAGAGGAAGAATTAAATGAGGGAGAATTAGGCATTCTTCCCACACATGATGACTTAATTCACGAGCCAGTTAAGGAGGGCAGGAAGGCCAAAGCCAAGAAACGCCAAGAGAGGCGTTATAGGACCCGAGGGAGGGCCGAGTTGGAGGCCGGAGCAGGGTTGCCCTGGGTGCCTGCAGAACTAGTGAATAAATTCCCATCGTTCCCAGCGGAACAGCGGGCTGACCCAGCTCTTAAGAGAGCCTTCGAATGGGCCCAGCAAACACGGCCTACCCTACCCAGGTTTTTCCTAGAAAAAGAGGTTCTATATAGGGAAAGCATTAACCTGTACACTGATGCCGTAAGGAAGCAATTGGTGGTGCCGACAACATTTAAGGCCATGGTACTGCGTTTGGCACACGACCACCCCATAGGTAGCCATAAGGGGATCCAAGGCACCCTGGACCAAATATTGGTTCGCTTTTATTGGCCAGGGGTCTTCAAAGAAACTAGGCAATACTGTGAATCTTGCCCAACCTGTCAGAGAGTTACAGCTCTAAAACCCAAAGCTGTACCGATGGTGTCCACACCCACCATAGCAGTATCTATGAATCGCATAGGAATGGACATTGTAGGGCCTCTGATTCGAACACCGAGAGGGTTCCAATACTTGCTGGTAATAGTAGACCACGCTACCAGATTCCCATGGGCTATTCCATTAAGAAACACCTCCGCGAGGATAATCGCCCCAGAGCTTGTGAAGCTATTTTGTGAGGTAGGGTTTCCTAGGGAGGTACTTACCGATCAAGGTAGTAACTTTTTATCCAAGCATTTGGCTATGGTCTGGGAGGCATTCAGCATAAAGCATATACGGACTGCAGCATATCATCCCCAAACAAATGGGCTTGTAGAGCGGATGAACCAGTCCTTAAAACAGATGCTTAGACGGGGTTTGAAAAAGGGAGAGATGGGCGACTGGGACACTCTACTCCCATTCGTGTTGTACGCGTGTACAGAACGCATACAAACATCCTTGAAAGTATCCCCATATGAACTCATGTTTGGCAGACCCCCTAGGGGAATCTTGGATATTCTAAACGAACAATGGGTGGAGCCAGATACGCAAGAGGTTGGGGTACCTCAGTTCTTGAAGAATTTGAGGGAACGCTTGGATAGGACAGCAAAGTCCTCAGTGGAGAATTTGCAGGCCAGCAAGCGCAAGAAAAAGTATTATTATGACAGGGGCACGAGACCCAGGCACTTGAATATAGGAGATAAAGTGCTTGTCCAGGTAGCAGACCAGGGACCCAAGTTTGAGGCCCATTGGAAGGGGCCTTGCACTGTAATAAAGAAAGTGGGCCCGGTCTCATATAAAGTAGAGAATGAAAAGGGGCGTCAACAGGTGTATCACCTAAACGTCCTAAAGCCCTGGAAAGATAGGTCGGCCACTGCCAGCATGGCTTATGTAGAGCAGTATGACAGAACCCAGGATAAGATTACGTGCTGTCTGAAAGGGTCAGTAGCCCGTAATATTTTAAGGGGGGGATCTGTCATGAGGTAGCACTGTCAGAGCCCAGGGAAATAGGGAACTCTGAGCAAAACATAGCTGACAGCTCAGATATACACGTGGAAAAAGGTTACCATAGGCAACAGATACAAGCTGTATCATGAGGTGTAAGGGAACGCCCAAACACAAGGCTAGCTCGGAACTCATTAGGGAATGAGGGGCAGCTGGGTGGAGGCGGAGCCCAAACAAACACCACAAGAAAGGCAGTTAAAAATCACTCACCTGAGGGTAGTAAAAGAACGTTCGGGGAGAGAGCTGCTGGGAAAGACACATTGAGTGAGAAAGCTGCTGGGGAGAGAAGCCAAAGGAACAGTTGGAGAGAAGCCTCACGAGGGAATCACAGAGCTGTGGAATCCAGGAGGGACTGCTTTGAGGAGCAGGGCACAGCTGTCCAGTATCCCCGGGAACTTTGCTACGGAGGGAGCAGAGGTGGTAGTCTGGTGGACAGGCTGAGGAGAGCCAAATTACCCAGCACAAGGTACCAAGCAGGGGATAGTTTTTACCCTGAGGAAACTTTTATATCAGGAAAGCAGCTAGCAGAGAAACACAGTGAAAAGCTTTCATACAGACGGAGCTTGGCTCGGCTGAGAGACCAGGAAGAGAGAGTGCCAGAGGGTAGGCGTATTGACCCTAATAGAAGAGGTCCAGAATACAAAGAACTACCTTGCACTTACCAGGAACTGTGTAGCTCTCCTGACGGTGATTATAGTGAATGTGGTAATTACCCATTCTCCTCTAGTTCAGTGGAGGAGGGGAATGCTTTGAGTTACAGGGAGGAACTTTGCAATCACAACGGAAGCTTTACTCCAGGGGAAACTTATTCCGATAGTGAAGAGATGCAATATGAGCCTTATGAGGAATCCTTGAATGGCAGTGATATGGATTGTACGTATACCATGGCTGATGTCATATCCTCCCTATGCTAGAGTGCTGTGAAAACTGTTTATAAAAGAAAACAGGAAGAAGGTGTTTTTCATGTGAAAAGGAATGTTTTCTTTTTCCTTCTGTTTGTTACAAAAGCTGAAGTTAAGCCAAGTTTTGTTCCAGCATTTCTTTAATTTTGATACCAGATGAATGGTCTGTTTTTCCTTTGTTTCAAATGCTAAAGATCCAATCCCGGACGGGGAATAAAATCCTATATTATAACCTTACACTTGGTCTGCAACTACAATTCTTTGACTGGTGTTTAGAACCACAGGTTCCAGAAGGCATTTCAAAGCCTTCTCACAATACTCTATAGCTACTAGAGTACTACCCCACTGAATTACCTACGCCGCTGGCTTCTGGGGACGTTGGTGGGTGACAGTACATACTTCAGCTCCTGCTTTAACGTTCCACATTTCTTTCTGCAGTTGATTCAGGATATGGGTGTCGCCCCTGGTTGCTGACCCCTGTGCGTCAACCACAGACATGTGCAGAGAGGAGTTACAATGAGGCCCATGCCTCCAGCCGCTCCATCATAGAGCACACCTTTGGCCTTTTTAAAGAGTCACTTCAGGTGTCTGGATAGGACAGGCGGGGCCTTACAATACAAACCACAGACTGTGGCAGAGATCATTATAGCCTGTTGCATCCTGCACAACATTGCTCTCAGGCACCATATCCCTGTCGAAATTAATGAGGATCTGGAGGATGATCCTACGTGCCCTCCTGTACCTGGCCGTGGTGACACACGTGAGGGCACAGCAGTCAGGCGGCAGGTGATTGAGGAGGTCTTCTCATGTAAGTACTGCATATGTTGTCACATACATTTGTTTAGATATGTGTGCACTACTACTACTAGTGAACATTTGTATCCCAATAGCAGTAAGATGCAACACTGCAGTGACATGTAACAGACACTGCCTGGCCATCCCAGCTTACAATCTAGTCATGACTGAAACACAGAAGATGTGAGCAGGGCACAACAGTGGGTTGAGGTGGATTATGTGTGTTGGGAGAAGTAGGCTTGTGGGAGGTGGTAAGCTGTCATACATGATTTGTGGCTGATTGGGATAGGGGCTGCTGTACAGCCACAGGTAGTTAGTTTGAAGCTTTGGGTGCAGCAAGGTGAAAGGCGTGTAGTAAGGGGTCAAGAGTAGGAGAGCGGCCCATAGGTGGGACATGTTGCCTAGACGTGTGTGTTTCACATTTTGTAATATGAGCTGATTGATTGGTTGGTATGCTCTGCTGAGCAGGGACTGTGTGTTAGTTGTTTCTGTATAGCACTACATGTGATACTTAGCACTATATACATACTCAGTAGTAGTTGGATTACTGGTATTTGAGATCAGTAAGGGAAGTTACTGCAACACCACAGTGTGCCTGTATGTATAGGTCAGCACGTAGTCTTGACATGGATGCTGAGACGGATAGGGAACTTGTGAGGTGTCCTGACAGGGGGAGATATTATTGCCATTATGTGTGTGGCTGAAGATTAGCCATAAAGTGCAGTGTTGCATATTTTGAGGCAGACAGAGATGATTCAAGGCCAGATCAGCAAGGTGTAGGTTACAGTAGTCAAGCCGGGAGCTGATTGGGGGGGGGGGGGTTGGTTTTACTTGTGTTTTCAGGGGTGACTGGGGAAATATAGCTGATGACATCTATACATAAACCACAAGCCTCAACTACAAGCTGGGTATGTGTGTAGAGGAGGAGAGTGCAGTCCAAGACAACACCTACATTGTGGACCCTAGAGAAAGGAAGTTATGGCCACACACACAAATACACTCTGATGGGAGGGGAGTGTTTAAGTGCACATATAGGATATCCATGCTTTGCAATTATCAATTTCACACAGTGGGATGACATGGAGCCATCAATGTCAGGTGACAAGCAGACATCGGGGTGTGCTTTGGCAGACATAACTCAGGCGTCGAGAGATATATTTGCAACTCATCAGCACACAGCTGGTAATGTACGTCAAGGTATGAAATAGACACATCAAGGAAATGTATATCGACAGAGGATAAGGAAGGAGCCCCTGGATATTTCCCTGTGTTACAGGAACTGACAGCAGGGTAGCAGAGGACATTGAGACACCAGAACACACACTGAAGGGGCAGTGGGAGTGATATGGGAGACACAGGATAGTACTGCGGCCTTAGAGCCGAGCAGGGACACGTTAGCGAGGAGACAGTTCTGTTCCACATTTTTTACGGCAGCAGAGAGGTGAGGAAGGGGTCGGACAGAGTACGGACCCTTGTAGTTTGCCACACACACTTCATTGATAACTTTACCATGTAATGAATCTGTACAGTGTGATGGGGAATAGTCAGTCTGTAAAGGATCTTGGGGGGTCTGCGAGCTGAGGACATATAGGTGCAGTGTGTGTTGCAGAGCTACAACATGACATATGTATGTGTCTCTTGTGTTTATCAATCCATAGGACATACTTGCTGACCCTCCTGGTGCTGTGGTGCATTGACAGCTGACTGTACGTCATCCAACATGCAGTAGTCTGGGGTAGGTGGACCTACAGCTACTTTGTCTGTGACGACAGTCAGGGGGAGCACATGTCTGCAGTGATCTGTCATATTGTACATATGTTGTTCACCTCTTTGCCCTGTACCCCATACCCAATATGTTGCTGTTGGCACACATATACACATGTTTCCTGGCCAATTCGTCTTCTCCAACACTGTCTCTGGGACACGTCCAAAAGAGCTGCGTGTGTGTGCAGGTCCTAGTTGTTCGGGTGGTGGGCTGTACGCACACCCTTCGTTGACATTGTAGCATCAGCCAACAGCAGTGTATCATTGCATTTGACAAAACTTTATCTCCACTAATCTCTAATTGTGAACATACAGGCCATATGCTACTGCTGGCACGCTCAACTTAGCATACTGTGTGGGTGTGTGTTTTTGGGTTGGCTGTGTGATGATACAGCATGCAGGCATGTTGCATTATCATGTGGTGTGAGGGGTCTGTACACCAGGGGAGCGGTGGTGACTGTGCTATCTCTACCTTACTGCAGTTTGCCTTGTGAACATTGTGGACATGTGTTGTGTGTTGTGAGCTGACAGACCACTGCACAACAGCATTTTTGTATCACAGATATCGCCATAATGTGGACATGCATCAACAGTGGCTGGGCATGGGGACATGGTAATTCTGCACATTTCAATGACATCTTCTCCCTTCACTGTGACGTGTTGTGGCCTTTGAGAGCCTCAGGGGATCCCAAACAGACACCTGATGCAAACACACGGTAGGTTGCACCTTTGGTCTTTTGGGAATGACATCAGCCTTTACATGTTAATGATTTACTGTTTGTTTCATGGACATTTCATGTTGGGTCTCTGTACACGAATGCTGATGCACATGGGGTGGAACTGTGAAACAACTGTGTAACATGGGCATGGACATGACCATATCCATGTGACACCCTCGTCTGTGGTTCCATTTCCAAATGTCCACAACATGCACTGTGTTCTGTGTTGTGATCATGTTATATTTGCCTGTGTGACGTTTCATTACATAAATATTGATGTTTGACTCTCTGCAATTTGGGCTGACGTTACAAACAGCATACCAATACATTGTTTATCCTCTTCTGACACAGGGCAGAGGACACACAAAGCACATCTACTACAGTGCATCCGGCGTCACCATCACCCACCTTTTGGAGGACACAACAACACCATGGAACTATCCCTGGGAAATGGTGCCATAGGATGTTTGACCTCTGCGAGTGGGACACATGCCTAGGATGGACAGTATTATTGTTGGACTGTTACTTTGGGCATGACAGGCCTGTCCAACACACCGTTGCTGCCGTGCTCTGGCTGGGTGTCGTGTGCAACACAGGAGACACACATGACCTTTCCAGTACTGTGGCATATTGGGATTTCACACTTGACTATGCATGCCCAGGGTTTCAAGGACAGTCTTACCATGACTTGTTGGATTACAGACACCCTTTGCACTGTGGACACTGTGTACTGGTCCCCACGTGTGCAGTAGGGACTGACCTTGTCACTGTATGTTGTACATCCTTCTGACATTCTGTTGTTGTGTTTTGCCCATGTGTGTGACATGGAACGCAGGATATGCTCATCTGTTTGGTTCAACATGAGCATACACCATGTGTGTGGCACTGGGGGAGCAATGGAGAGGTCCTCTTGTCCATGTCCACCTACCCTCCATTGAACATGACAGAGTATTTTGCCACCACACCACTTTACTGCACACCAACATCTTGGATTGATGTTTGCACTCACCAAGGGTGTTGCAGTGCATGTGTGGCATCACTGTATCATGTTTCAGTGTACACGGTGCATGTGCATGTGACTGAATATGTTGATGCAACACAGCATGTGGCAATATGGCTTCTGTGTGGGTTACTGTAACGTTTAACCTTTCTTTCAATCTCTATATACAGGTTATTCTGTTTGTTTACTGTACAGACGTGACACTCTGCATTGATTTAAAAACCTAGCATTGCATGTCTGCACAGTCCTATTTATCCCCTGAGGTAACGACACTCACATTGCCCCATTATATTTGGAGTGTGGCAGTGTGAGTGCCCATTTCATTCCTTCATTTGTGCATTCCATGTACCATGATATATGTGTACAGACACTGTATCCACACCAACCAGTGCAGGGGACCTTCTGCATAGTGTTATCTCTGCATGTTTCTGTGGTTTGTTTCATTTGAATTCTCTGTGTTCATGTGTCTCTGCTACCTGTTAGCATATCCTCATTGTGCAATTGTTTTGGGTTACATTGTTGCTGCTTTGATTCCTATATCAGGGATTATGTGACAGCGGTAACATGTATTTCGATATCTGTGTTTACACTTTCTTACTTTTAACAACATATGCTGTTTCATTTGTGTGCCTCCTGTGTTGGCAGACAGATATGTTTTTATGAACAGATCATGATTGATGTGTGTTGGGCACTCATCATGCACCGCCTACTGTCTACATGCACACATATGTAACTAACACAGTGGGGGCTTGCAGCAGCATGTGGGGGATGGGGGGCTAATGCATACTGCAGACCATGCACCTAATGCACATTATCTCTCCTGCCCGTCATCTGTAGACGAGCCAGTGACTTTTCTGTAACATGTGGGTTGCTGTCCTGCAAAATGTGTTTTCAAATTTTCCCCTGTTATCCACTCACCTTGATATTATGATAGGCGGCATCTACACTATCTGTGATGATTAACCAAAATAAAAATATGTGTTGGACATACATTTGTCTTTGCTGCTGCCTGATCACACTGACACATGTATTTAGTGATTTCCTGGTCATGTACATGGCCCACCTGTGCTCATATCCTTGTACGGTGCCAGCTGTCTATCTGCCATCTGTTTGCCACATCACTGGGTGTTACAGGTTCCCATACACACATTCCCTTTGAGGTACTATCTTTGCATTGTGCTTGTTGTGATTGTTTGGGATAGTGGTTACGGAGATGTGTTGTAACACCCTAGGTTGCAGGTTTGATCCACACATGGGGTTTACTTAATTTTTTCTGTTGTGCTAACCTGACCATGAGCTACCTGCAGGTTCATCACCTATGCACACACCCTTCCATCCCTTCACTGTACACCAAAGTCTGCCCTCTGTGCTGCCAATCCATCACATATTAGCTGTTACATATGTCTCTTTCTTTGTAGCATTTACAAGGCAGTCTGCTTGGGGGATTGGCATTGCTGTGGTTCAGCTGTTCTGTAACACACCTGTTTGCAGGTTCAATTCTCACATGCTCCTGTTCTGTTACATATTTTACCCTGCTCAGGGGCGGCCCAAGGGGGGTGCGGGGCCATGTGCGGAGACGCGGCGCTGGGCCTCATTTGCATAAGGGGCCTCATTTGCATAAATATTTGCATAACATTACCATACACTAACTTTTAGTAAGCATGCCTCCTAATGAGTATATGGATAAAGAAAGACTAAAAGATTTCTACATTACTATAATCCAGTGCCAACTACCAGGCACATTAGGAACTACTACAAACACTGCCCATTTAGAACCCATAGCAAACCCGCCATATCCTAACAGCATTACCAGGACTCATAAAGCACCATACCCTACCTATCAAAAGGCAACACTGCAAATATTAAACCAATACATTTCAGAGAATAACAATACATGACCTACTGGGGAAAGGGAACAAGTGGCAATATCAAATAGGAATTACATAAACAGAATACCTCAGCTCAGTTACACATGCAGAACACAGACCATCACCAAACAAGGAATCACAATTTAGAAACAGGAAGACAATTAAACTGGGAACCCCAAAAGCCAAACTTGGAATCAGGGGCGGCCCAAGGGGGGTGCGGGGCCATGTGCGGAGACTCGGTGCGGGGCCTCATTTGCATAAGGGGCCTCATTTGCATAAATATTTGCATAATGTTAACATATACTAACTTTTAGTAAACATGCCTCTTAATGAGTGTATGGATAAAGAAAGACTAAAATATTTCTACATTACTATAATCCAGTGCCAACCAACAGACACATTAGGAACTACTACAAACACTGCCCATTTAGAACCCATAGCAAACCCACCGTATCCTAACAGCACTACCAGGACTCACAAAGCACCATACCCTAACTATCAAAAGGAAACGCTGCAAATATTAAACCAATACATTTCAGAGAACAACAATACATGACCTACTGGGGAAAGAGAACAAGTGGCAATGTCAAATAGGAATTACATAAACAGAATACCTCAGCTCAGTTACACATGCAGAACATAGACCATCACCAAACAAGGAATCACAATTTAGAAACAGGAAGACAATAATTAAACTGGGAATCCCAAAAGCCAAACTTGGAATGTACAACACTGTAGAAATAAAACTATACATTAATTTGCTCTTGTACTAAACAAAGCGCAGACGTTAATGATGCACATTTACCAGAGCTGACATATTCCAATTAATAAATTCAAAATAAAGAGATATTTTTCTACCTTTTGTGCATTTTTTTTCAGCTGCAATTGCTCCAGCCACTTTCTTCTGGTTTCTTTGTGTCTTCTGCTAACTCTCCATCGTCTGCTGTCCATTTGTCCTTTCTTCTCTCTTCTAGTTTTTTTCCATTCTCTCTACATCTGCTTTAACTTACTAATCTTTCTCCTTTTGCTCTTTCCTCATTCCTATTTCATCCACTCACATTTTACCCCTCCATCCTCAATCCCCACTTACTCTCCCAATACCCGGCCAATTGTAGATTTTTTATCTCTCCCACACAAAATATTTTTCCCCTCTCCATTTTACTCTCCCAGCCCCATCCCATTCTAATCCTCCCCCAACATCAGCTCCCTTCTAGTTCCAGCCTCACCCAGCATCCATTCCCTTCTAGTCCCTGCATCAGCCCATTTCCAGTCCTAGCCCCCCATCAGCCCATTTCCAGTCCTCGCAACCCCCCAACCTAATACAAGTCCTAGCCCCCCCCATCAACCCACTTCCAGTCCTAACCCCCATCACCCCATTTTCAGTTTAAGCCCCCCTATAACCCATTACCAGTCCTAACCCCCCCATCAGCCCACTTCCAGTCCTAACCCCCATCAACCCATTTCCAGTCAGCCCCCAATAGCCCATTGCCAGTCCTAACCCCCCCATCAGCCCACAGCCCATTACCAGTCCTAACCCCATCAGCCCACCTCAAGTCCTAACCCCTCCCCACCAGCCCATTCCCTGTCCTAGCCCCCCCCATAGCCCATTATCAGTCCTAATCCCCCCATAGCCCATTACCAGACAGCCCCATCAGCCAACAGCCCATTACCAGTCTTAACCCCCCCATAGCCCATTACCAGTTCTAACCCCCCCAACAGCCCACAGCCCATTACCAGTCCTAACCCCATCAGCCCACCTCAAGTCCTAACCCCTCCCCACCAGCCCCTTGCCTGTCCTCGCCCCCCCCATAGCCCATTATCAGTCCTAATCCCCCCATAGCCCATTACCAGACAGCCCCATCAGCCAACAGCCCATTACCAGTCTTAACCCCCCCATAGCCCATTACCCGTTCTAACCCCCCAACAGCCCACAGCCCATTACCAGTCCTAGCCCCCTCAGCCCACATCAAGTCCTAACCCCTCCCCAACAGCCCATTTCCTGTCCTAGCCCCCCCTAGCACATTATCAGTCCTAACCCCCCATAGCCCTTTACCTGTCCTAACCTCCCAACAGCCCACAGCCCTTTACCCTTCCTATGCCCATCAGCCCACCTCCCGTCTTATGCCCCCCCGCCCATTTCCCTTCCATGCCCCCCCATAGCCCATTACCAGTCCTAACCCCCCCCCCAACAGCCCACAGCCCATTACCAGACCTAACCCCATCAGCCCACCTCGTCTTAACCCCCCCATCAGCCCATTTCCAGTCCTAGCCCCCCATAGCCCATTACCAGTCCTAAACCCACCCAACAGCCCACCTCAAGTCCTAACCCCTCCCCATCAGCCCATTACCAGTTCTAGCCCCCCATAGCCCATTACCAGTCCTAACCCCCCCACCAGCCCACAGCCCATTACCAGTCCTAACCCCATCAGCCCACCTCGTCTTAACCCCCCCATCAGCCCATTTCTTGTCCAAGCCCCCCATAGCCCATTACCAGTCCTAAACCCACCCAACAGCCCACCTCAAGTCCTAACCCCTCCCCATCAGCCCATTACCAGTTCTAGCCCCCCATAGCCCATTACCAGTCCTAACCCCCCCAACAGCCCACAGCCCATTACCAGTCCTAACACCCTCAGCCAACCTCCAGTCTTAATCCACCCAGCACATTTCCAGTCCTAGCAAACCCCCAGCCCAGTTCCAGTCCTAGCAACCCCCCATAGCCCATTACCAGTCCTAGCCCCCCATAGCCGATTACCAGTCCTAACCCCACCCAACAGCCCACCTCAAGTCCTAACACCTCCCCATCAGCCCATTTCCTGTCCTAGCCCCCCATAGCCTATTACCAGTCCTAACCCCCCCCCAACAGCCCACAGCCCATTACCAGTCCTAACCCCATCAGCCAACCTCCCGTATTAATCCCCCCAGCCCATTTCATGTCCTAGAAACCCCCCCCAACCCATTACAAGTCCTAGCCCCCCATAGCCCACTCCCAGTCCTAATCCCACCAGCCCATTTCCAGTCTTAATCCCCCATCACCCAATTTTCAGTTTAAGCCCCCCCATACCCCATTACCTGTCCTAACCTCCCCATCAGCCCACTCCCAGTCCTAATCCCACCAGCCCATTTCCAGTCCTAATCCCCCATCACCCAATTTTTAGTTTAAGCCCCCCCATAGCCCATTACCAGTCCTAACCCCCCATCAACCCACTTCCAGTCCTAATCCCATCAGCCCATATACAGACTTAGCTCCCCCATAGCCCATCACCACTCCTAACCCCCCCAGCCCATCACCACTCCTAACCCCCCCCCCCCCAGCCCAGCCCAGCCTAGCCTAGCCTAGCCTAGGGAAATTTTTTTTTTTAAAAAAGCTGTCTGCTGCCGCTGCCGGGGCCGCCGCGGCAGAATCGAGTGTGCTGCGGGGTCCCCCCTGCCCAGCAGAGCCTGCCCTCCCCTGTATCACCTCTCTCTTTACAGCTGCAGTCACACGTGCCGGCTTTCAGAGCGCGAAGGAACTAGTTTCCCTTTCGCGGCTCTGTTAAGCCCGCGGGGCCTGATGGGAACTTCCCATCAGCCCCCGCGGGTTTAACAGAGCAGAGAGGGAGAAACTCCCCTCGAGCTCTGAAAGCCGGTGCGTGTGACTGCAGTTGTAAAGAGAGAGGTGATACAGGGGAGGGCAGGCTCTGCTGGGCAGGGGGGGCCCCGCGGCACACTCGATTCTGCCGAGGTGGCCCCGGCAGCGGCAGCAGACAGCTTTTTTTTTTTTTAAATTTTACTTTTAGATCAGAATGTTTTTTGCGCGGGGCCCCCTGAAACGCGGGGCCCTGTGCAAAAAACATTCTCGCTCAATGGACGGGCCGGCCCTGCTTGGAATGTACAACAACACTGTAGAAATAAAACTATAAATTAATTTCCTCTTGTACTAAACAAAGCGCAGACGTTAATGATGCACATTTCCCAGAGCTGACATATTCCAGTTAATAAATTCAAAATAAAGAGATATCTTTCTACCTTTTGTGCATTTTTTTTTCAGTTGCAATTTCTCCAGCCACTTTCTTCTGGTTTCTTTGTGTCTGCTGCTAACTCTCCATCGTCTGCTGTCCATTTGTCCTTTCTTCTCTCTTCTAATTTTTTTCCATTCTCTCTCTACATCTGCTTTAACATACTAATCTTTCTCCTTTTGCACTTTCCTCATTCCTATTTCATCCACTCAAATTTTACCCCTCCATCCTCAATCCCCACTTACTCTCCCAATACCCAGCCAATTGTAGATTTTTCTTCCGTCCCACACAAAATATTTTTTCCCCTCTCCATTTCACTCTCCCAGCTCCATCCCATTCTAATCTCCCCCAACATCAGCTCCCTTCTAGTTCCAGCCCCACCCAGTATCCACTCCCTTCTAGTCCCCGCATCAGCCCATTTCCAGTCCTAACCCCCCCCCCCCAATCAGCCCATTTCCAGTCCTAGCTCCCCCATCCATTTCCAGTCCTATCCAAGTCCCTCCATCAGCTCATTTCCAATACCAGCCTCCCATCAGCCCATTTATAGTCCTTTCCTAGCCCCACCATCAGCCCATGTCAAATCCTAGCTCCCCTCCACTCAGTCCATTTCCAATCCAAGCCCCTCATGAGCCTACTTCCAGTTCTAGCCCCTCCATAAGTCTATTTCAATCCAAGCCCCCACCACAGCCCATTTCCAATCTTAGCTCCCCCCAAACACCCAATTCCCAGTCCTATCCTAGCCCCTTCATCAGCCCATTTCCCGTCCTAGTTTTCTTCCCTCACAACCCATTTCCATTCCAAGCCCCCCTCCCCATCAGCTATTTGCAGTTCAGGCCCCACTTCCACTCAGCCCATTTCCATTCCAAGCCCCCCTCCCCATCAGCTATTTGCAGTTCAAGCCCCCCCTTCCCCTCAGTCCATTTCCAGTCCTAGGAACCCCCCCTCCAACCCATTACCAGTCCTAGCCCCCCCCATAGCCTATTACCAGTCCTAAGTCCCCATCAGCCCGCTCTAAGTCCTAATCCCATCAGCCCATTTCCAGTCCTAACCCCCCCCCATCACCCAATTTTCAGTTTAAGCCCCACCCCATAGCCCATTACTAGTCCTAAACCCCCATCAGCTCACTTCCAGTCCTAACCCCCATCACCCCATTTCCAGACTTAGCTCCCCATAGCCTCAGTCCTAACCCCCTATCAGCCCTCTTCCAGTCCTAACCCCATTAGCCCATTTCCAGTCCTAACTCCCACCCCAGCAGCCCAGGGAAATTTAAAAAAAAAAAAAAGCTGTCTGCTGCCGCTGCCACCGCGGTGGCAACGGCAGAATCGCATATCCCGCGGGGCCCCCCCCCCCACAGAGCCTGCTCTCCTTGCATCAGCTCCGTCGGCTTTCAGAGCGCGAAAGGAGAGTTTCTCCCACGCAGCTCTGTTAAGCCCACGGGGGCTGATGGGAAAGTCCCATCAGCCCCTGCGGGCTTAACAGAGCCATGGAAGGGAAACTAGTCTCCCTTCGAGCTCTGAAAGCCGACGGAGCTGATGCAGGGAGGGCAGGCTCTGTCGTGGGGAGGGGGGCCCACGGGATATGCCATATAATTAGCAAAGTGCCTTGCATCCGCATCGGCCGTGTCCAGCCCACGGCCACCTTCCTACCGCCCTTTCCCCGACCTCGCCATGTGAATAGCAAAGGCCAGCCAGGGCTTAACCGGGTCGGAGGCACCCTGCCCCCGCCCACATATGTAATAAAGGCTCCGGACCCTGGAGACCTCCGGGATCCCGCCAACACCCCCACCCAGCTGCAACACCCCTGCCAACAAACCCCCAAAGCCCCTCTTTTAACCCAGGGGGGGGGAGGGTGGGTAGCCGGTCCGCCGCTCGCCTGCCGTCCAGAAAGGAGGAACCGCCAGCCCCTTCCCCTTTTAAGCCCTCGGGCCATGGATTAATTTCATTGGCTCCGCTCCTCTCGGACCGCAGAGCCAATGAGTTTAAATGACGCGAGTGTCATTCACATGCGCCGCACACATGCTCACCCCTTGCCCCTCCCCCCCCCCCCCATCAGCCTTCATAGCATCAGGGTCCCGGCTCCGGGCCGATCACCCGGTTACCCTCGTCCTCCGGGACCCTGCCGGCGTCCTCTCTGTAACCCTGGTAGATCGGACCCAGAGCCCACCCTGCCAACCATCCACCCCCCCCCCTTTCACCCCAACAAAATTACACCAAAAAACTTCTTCATGGGAAACCAACTGGTCGCAGCTTTATTATAATTGTAACAATTGAACATTACAAACCAGAACAATCGTCTTAACCATCTTTAAACAGTGGAGCCATGCCGCACCCGCCATATAATTAGCAAAGTGCCTTGCATCCGCATCGGCCGTGTCCAGCCCCCGGCCACCTTCCTACCACCCTTTCCCCGACCTCGCCATGTGAATAGCAAAGGCCAGCCAGGGCTTAACCGGGTCGGAGGCACCCTGCGCCCGCCCACATATGTAATAAAGGCTCCGGACCCCGGAGACCTCCGGGATCCCGCCACCAGCACAGGTAAAATTACCTTCCCTGTGCCGCCCCCCACCACAAAGCTGCGACCAGTCAACCCCCCCCCCCCTGCTGCACTACACATTCCAAGGCCTCCTGCCAGCCATTCAAAAGCAAATCGACACCGACAGGGGATAAGTATACCCCATCCGGCCGGTACAACCCAGTACAAGTAACCTCCACCCAGGGGTGCAAAACATGAAACCCCCCCCCTGCTCACAAATCCAGCGCCCAATTTGCCGATTTATTTTTTTAAGACCCCGCGACCAGCGCCGCTGGGCCTTGCAAGCAGGCCTTGGAATAATATCAGACCAAATTACAACAACCCCCGGGAACATGCGCAGCACCATGGCCATATCCCTCTTCACTGCTCTGATGAGCTGCTTGCACATCCACGTAGTTAGGTCATTGCCCCCAAGATGCAGCAGCACCCACTTCGGCCAGGGCTGTACTCGATCCAAGTGGCGAAGCAAAGGCATGAGCTGAGGCCACCGCAGCCCGCGCTCGCCCAGCCATAGTAACAACACTTTCGTCGGATCCAGTCCCAAATTCAGCCCCAAAGGCCGCACAGCCGCTCGCCGACCAGCCCAGAACACAAAGGAATGCCCAATCATCCAGCAACTCTGAGCAATTCCGACCCCATCTGCAAAAGAAAATAAAAGTTAAACCCTTATCAATTGACACCAGCCCCCGCCTCTTACATCACAAACGAACATAACCCCGGAAAGCCTGAGACCGCCATCTTCCAATATTCTGTATTTCTTGCTGCGACAAACCCGCAGCAGCAGCACTGGTGGCAGCACCGATGCGAAAGGAATGCGCAGCAAAAAAGTCCGCGCATTCACCCAAAAACCTCAGGGCCATCCTCAGTACCGCTAACACCTGAAAACGTGTCAGAACACGCTTATTCTCATGGATGAAGAGCACCCCTTCTAAGGCCGGGCGCACCCGTAAGTACTCCTGCTGCGCAGCTACAGGGCAGGTGGGCAAGCCCTCAATCCTGCCCAACCGTACCCACAAACCCTTCCCCCATTGATCTGTTTTAGATTTAGCCAGTAAAACTCGTAGTTGCCCCCTCTCGAAGCAAACATGTTGCCTCTGCACAACCCCCAAAACCCCCCTATTGTGCGAGTTCGGAACCAACTCCCCCATCCTAAAGGTGCCGAAGAATGCTAAACAAAAGACCGCCTGAAATAGCACAGCCTCATACGAGGACGCAGCCACATGAGGCAACGCCCCACACAATCGCACCAACAACTCATGCATTATCGGCCTCCGTGCATCTGGGGGTGTCGGCTCCTCCCGCCCCCAACCTTGCAGCAGTTTATGGGCAAGGAAGCCCTCACCCGGAAAGTGCCAACCCACTGCTTTCACAAAAAATGTCTGCGTACTGAAGATCTAGCTAACCCGCGCCCTTTTGCCCAAACCACGTATCGGCCCAACCACTGAGTGTCCAACACCCCTCCTCGCCATCCTGAATTCTCCAAAAAGGTGACTACTTGTTCACATCCACGCAGATAGGCTGTCCACGTTCCAGGCGCAATCGATCTCCGCAGTATAACCTTCATCAGGGGAGGCCAAGACTCCATAACCTCCAAGGGACTTTGCAGCCTTCCAATTCTGCTTCCGGCGCCAATCTCCGAAATTGCTCCCACTTCAAACGGTAAAGAGCATCAGCAATCTCGTTAGAGCACCCCGGTATATGCCGAGCCCTTATGAACACATTCAAACGTAAACATGCTAACACCACCTCCCGCATCAGGTTCGCAACCCGAACACAACGTGGCGTGTAATGATTAACCACACTTACCACAGCCGCATTATCGCACCACCACACCACCCTTTTATTGCGAAATCTGTTCGGCCACAACTCCAAAGCCACCAGCATGGGGAAGAGCTCAAGGAATGTTATGTTGCTGGTGAGTCGGGACTCGTGCCAAGCCTGAGGCCACCGCTCCGCACACCATGACCCACCGAAATAAATACCCACCCCGAAGCTCCCTGCAGCATCAGTGTGCAATTGCAAATCTGCACTAGTAACCTCCGCTTCCAACAGCACCGTAGTTCCGTTAAATTCTTCCAGAAAAGCTGCCCATACCCGCAAATCAGCCTTGATCACTGACGAGACCCTAATATGGTGATGCGCTCGGCGAACCCCAGCAGTCGCTGCTGCTAACCGCCGCAAAAATACCCGTCCCATAGGAATCACCCTACAAGCAAAATTCAATGAGCCAATCAACCTTTGCATCTCCCTCAAAGTTAATTTTGATGATAGCAAAACATTAGCCACCAAGACCCGCAGAGCCTGCACCTTATCCTGCGGAAGACGTGCTACCATGAGCTCCGAGTCCAACTCAATCCCCAGGAAAGTGAGCCTCGTAGCTGGGCCCTCTGACTTGCTTTCTGCTAACGGCACACCCAAGTCCAGGGACAACTCAAGAAAACCTTCCAGCAACACCCGGCACTCCCCCGACTGCGCCGATCCTACAAACAAAAAATCATCCAAATAGTGTACCACATTTGTATTACCCACCTTGCGCTCAAGAGTCCACTGAAGGAAGGAACTGAATTTCTCGAAGTAGGCGCAAGACACAGCACAGCCCATAGGCATGCATTTATCGAAATAAAAGCCATCATCAAAACGAAAACCTAATAAATAAAAGCCGAAATGCAGGTAAAAGCCGAAATGCAGATTCGATATCAACCTTCGCCATTTCCGCCCTCAGACCTGCATTCCTCACCAACTCAACCGCCTTATCAAAGGAAGCGTATCGGACAGTACACAATTCCCGCGGGATGAGGTCATTGACCGACCCGCCCAAGGGACAGGATAAGTTATGGATCAGCCGAAATTTGCTGGGCTATTTCTCAGGTATTATACCCAACGGTGACACCACCATCCTTTCGAACGGCTGCACCGGAAATGGACCTGCTACTCTCCCGAGCTGCAACTACGCTGCTAACTTCTCCCGCACTATCGGCGCAAAGCGCTGAGCCGAAAGAGAATTCCTCGTCGGCACCCCTGCAACCTTCCCACAAACGGGAATCACAAAACCAAACTTAAAACCTGAATACAAAACCTCCCTATCCTTTCTCCTTGGATAAAGACTCAGCCACCCCTTTAAAACATCCACCTTAATTGGGGTGGGAGCAAGACCCAATAGATCTTTATTGCTTTGCGACAGGCGCAGAGACCACAGAGACCCCTTTTTTGAGACACTTTGTCCCTGGATGGGCCCCGCCACAGATAGAGCACACGTGTCTAAATTTGCAGTCGGGAAATGGACACACGGTCTTGTTGTAACACCAACAAGCATCACCTGCTCCGCTTCCGACCGCACGCAGCTGTGCACCGTTTCCTCCCCCACGAAAGGAACGACCCGCACTCGCAGCACTACTCAATGTACCTTTTGCCCCACTCCCCCCACCTACCTTGGCCAACATTTGGGTCAACCACAAGTTAATATCTTGCATACCCCAGCACACTGATCTGTTCTCCTCCATATTGTCCCGGAACTTCTCGTCGTAATTTAACCATGCCCACCCGACGTGCATCTGCGATGCTTCCAGAATTGAGTCAGCATATGACAACAACATCTCATACTGCTCCGGGTAATGCTGACCCCACACACTCGCTAACCGCAAGAAAGCTCGGGTCCAGTTAACTACGTTCCGGGAAACTTTCTTGACGCGCCCAGCTTTCTCATCCTCCTTCCGCTTCTTTCTACTTTCCCCCGAGCGCTTCCTGCCCTCTAAAAGCCTGAAAATATCAATATAATGACACTTCGCAATTTTTCGCTGCAACCTCTTAGGAACCCCCTCCCATAACTCTGAAATAGCCACCGCAGTAGGAGCGTCTCTTGCCGGCCTTATTCCCGATACACCCGTGCCCGTCCCCCCCCCCCCCCACAGGCCTACGCTCCCCGGACGAGGACGACGAAGAAGACAACCCGTCGGAGGATGTGGAAGACTCCGATGAACTCGACTTATGACGCCTCCTACAAGAATGCCTGTGCTTTTTACTGCGTTTCCCGCTCTGCTTATCCGGTCCATGACCCTTATCCAAACCCACTAACTCCATGTCCTGCAACTCACCTGCCGAGCTTGCAGCTGACATCACCGCCAAGGCCGGACTCGCCACTGCCGTGCCAAGCTCCACCTGCTGGTGCATCCCTCCAACCATGCTGGATGTGAACCCCGCCGTCTCTCTCCTTCGCGCCGCCGGAGTATCCAGATCTGCTGGCACCGCTCCTGCTTCTCCGAAGGCTGAGGCTTCCCGCGCCGCTGCCTGCGGATACATCAGGGAACCCTGTGGAGACAAAATAGGAAAAGAAGGGGGAGGGAAAACAGCAGGGGACCGCACTGGTTGCCACGCCTCCAGCCAGTCAGCTGTGAACCCCACGACCCTAAACCGCCGAGCTCTGCTTGCCAACCCAAGCGGGACGCCCTACCGCTACCATCCCAATTATAGGAACCAGCAGGCCCCATACCGCCTTCTCCACTGTACCAACTATCTAAGTTAGCAGTGCCAGGCGCCTGTTCAGCCCCTTGGGCCACCACCGCCTCCCTGCCTCCAGTGCCAGCCCCAAGCCCAACTCCCATTGCAGGCTCCACCTCCCTGACACTCCCCAAACCCCCAGCCCTCTGGTGACCTGGCCGTCTGGAAACCCTACCCCTTGACCTACCACCCCGACTCCCAACCACAGAGAAAGACCTACCCCGCCCCCGAGTAGGCCCTGCTTCTCTAGCGCAACCCGCACGCGCAGGCCCCTGCCGCCCACGCCTAACCGCGAGGCTCCCTCTTTCTCCCGACGCTCCCCTCAAACCAGATAACTCCTCCTCTGCCATGTGGTCTTGCACTGCCTGCCCCCGACCGCTCCCCTTTTTCTGTAGAGGCCTCTTGCCCCCTGCCCTTACCTTACCACGGGCCATCAAATCAGGAAGGCTTCCCTCCCAAGGCAGCTGCTTCTCAGCAACAGACCCCTCACACACACCCTCAGTGAACCACAAGAACACTTCTTTTGTCCTTTTCTCTTTTTTTTTTTTTTTGAACAAAGCCCTAGAAAAACAGGCCCCTCACACGCACCCCTCAGCACCACGAAGAACCTCTTTATTTATTTATTATTATTATATATTAATTATTAGAGTTGGAAGGAACAAAGCCCTGAAAAGGTAAGAAATGAAGTTGTCTGCAAGCAGAGAAATTAAGTTGGCAGTAGGCTTGAACTATAGCAATCCGGAGGTCAGGACCCTTTATCCCAGCAACTTTTTATATCCACACTCACCGGGTCCCCGAAGCATGCTGGCTCACTGCTAATCGGGCCTCCGCTCACCGCTACGGACCTCAAACACGCCCGGGACCTCGCCGCACCGGCTGCCTCGTCCTCAGCACAGCACCGCCGCACACCTCACCCCTCACAGCACAGGCTGTCTCATCCTCCGCCCAGCACCGCCGCACGCCTCGCGCAAAACCCTCTCCGACCCGCCAGGCACCACTACACAAGAAGGCCTCTCAACCGACGCCGAAGAGCAAAATTTAAGAGCCGGTCCGCCACTCGCCTGCCACCCAGAAAGGAGGAACCGCCAGCCCCCTTCCCCTTTTAAACCCTCGGGCCACAGATTAATTTCATTGGCTCCGCTCCTCTTGGACCGCGGAGCCAATGAGTTTAAATGACGCGAGCGTCATTCACATGCGCCGCACGCATGCTCACCCCTTGCCCCCCCCCCCATCAGCCTTCATAGTGGCAGGGTCACGGCTACGGGCCGATCACCTGGTTACCCTCGTCCTCCGGGACCCTGCCGGCGTCCTCTCTGGAACTGGTTAACATTCTGGAGAAAGGAGGGGCTCTTCTGAAGGGATGGACTTCACCTTAACCATGATGGAGCCAGGCTTCTGGTATTAACCTTTAAAAAGGAGATAGGGCAGCTTTTAAACTAGATAATAGTGGAGAGCTGACAATCGCCTAGGAGCACATGGTTCGGAACAATGTATCCTTGAAGGATACTGCCAAAAGAATGAAGTTAGGGCATATCAGCAGAGAGGTCCCAATAAAGACAAAAGTAGCCCTGATGCCCTTAAGTATGGAGCAGACAGAGCTTAAAGATTCCAAATTACACCTGTCTACCAATAGCCAGATTAATATGAATAAAATACAGTCTCTAAAATGCTTGTATGCAAATGATAGAAGTCTAAAAATCAAGATGGGAGAGTTAGAATATATAGCACTAAATAAGAGGTTAGATATCACTGGTATCTCAGTCATGGTGGAAGGAGTACAACCAGTGGGACACTGTGATACCTGGATACAAACTATATCGCAATGATAGAACTGATCAAATTTGTGGAGATGTTACACTTTATGTTAGAGAGAGCATTGAGTCACAAAGGATTAAAGTTTTGCAGGAAACACAATTTGCTGTAGAATCTCTATGGATTGAAATTCCATGTAAAAAAGGGAAGGCAATGGCAGTGGGGGTGTACTATCGATTGCCTGAATGAACAAATGGATGATGAAATGCTCAAAGAAATCAGGGAAGCTAACAAAAGTTACAGGACAGTAATAATAATGATTGATTTCAATTATCCTGATATTGACAGGGTCAGTGTCACAGCAGGACATGCTAGGGATATAAAGTTTCTAGATTAAATAAATGACTGCTTCTGTGGAAGCAAAAACACATAATAAAGATTTTTTCAAGTACATTCATCGCAAAAAACCTATGAGAGAGTCAGTTGGACCATTAGATGATAAAGGGGTAAAAGGATCACTAAGAGGGGACAAGGCCATAGCGGAGAGTCTGAATGAATTTTTTGCTTCAGTCTTTACTGAGGAAAATGTAGGAATGTTGCCCATGACTGAACTGGTATTTAAAGGTATTACTGCAGAAGAATTAAAAGAAATATTGATACACCAGGAAGATGTATTACAACTATTTGATAAACTGAAGAGTAGCAAATCACCTGGACTGGATGGTATACATCCAAGGGTATGGAAAGAACTGAAATATGAGATTGCCGTCCTGCAATTAGTAATCTGTGAACTATCATTAAAATCATCTGTAATACCTGAAGATTGGAGGATGGCGAATGTAATGCCAATTTTTAAAAAGGGTTCCAGTGGTGATCTGGGAAACTACAGACCGGTGAGCCTGACGTCAGTACCTGGAAAAATGGTAAAAACCATCATAAAGAACAAAATTACTGCACATGTAGATAGTCATGGCTTAATGGGATGAAACAACCCTTCCAAGGTCTTTTTTCTGAGTGAAAATTTACTTGTCAAAATCTAAACGATCTTCTCACTGGATTTTATCTCTTAATAGCAGTAGCAATTAATATTTGTTTTACTCCAATTATAGTTTCATAACATAACTTATGAGGATGGTCTCAGACTATTACGGCATATTTTCAAGCTATTGCCTGTAATTAAATGTCTTTTTGCATCAACGACCAATCCTCTTATCAAACAACAGCTTTTAAACTCCATTAGAAAAACTGCCCATGCAACTCATCCAATTCTTTTTTCTTTTTCTTTTGCCCGACAGCTTTTAAACTCTGTTAAATAAAACAGCCAATGCAATTTATCTGGCTTATTTCTTTTTCTTTGTCTTTAGCCCCAACGCCTCTCCACGGCGCCTTTGCATTTCGCTTTGTCAAGCTTCTTCAGGGGTATATCTAAACAAAGCTGTCAAATACAAAACCATATATAAAATCTCTACACATATACCGCTAACGATAATTTATTAATACTTCCTTTATACCAAACCAACGTTCCCGTGTTTGTTTCATAAATCAGATTTCCATTAGCCGCTATTCACTCTTCCACTGTCAATATTATTCCTAAACTATCATGCATATAGCCTCTAGTTCAAAACTGAACATTATAGAAACTCACTCGTTTCAGACTTAACTTTCAATCGATTGAAAATTGGAAATTAAGAAATCAAAAAATTGCAATTGCCTTAAAGGTCGCCCATAGTTCTAACGCTGCTATCTTCATGTTATACTTATGCATCTGCTAACTTGTTTATTGACCCTTTTTTTACTTATTGAACTTCCGCTATTTTACTAAAAGCAAAAATCATGACGTCGATGCTGCACACGCTTAACCTCTGTTCTTTTTCAATGGCTTGGCAACACTGCCCACTCGAAAAAAATGCTGTGCATGCGTAATGGCTATTCGAGGCCCATATTATACCCTCTAAGCCAATGATATCATATGTAACGACGTATCATTGCCTTAAAGATATCCCTTGAGCCATATGATACCGTAAGTCCTATCAACCACAAACTCCCTTTTCTACCTTCATAATGACTACAATCTATTTATCATGCTCTTAAATAGTCGGTCAAACACAAGCTACCCAATCTATTTTACCATTCAACCCCCTAGGAATTACTGTGTTCAGCTGAAAGATCCATTTCTGCTCACATACCGTTAATGTCTGTTCCTGTGATCGCCCCTCTCTCCCTTTTTTTTTAAAAATATTTTTATTTGTTTTTTCTTGAATAACAAAACAAGTTGAAGCAATAGAAAATAACCACATCCTTACAATATCCAAGGAAAATTATACATCACAAAGAAAAGAACCACATCAAGGGAGAGCATACCCTGAGTCTAGAAACAAAAGTAAAGAAAACAGAAGCATTTTAAACTCCACTATGGGGAACAGTTATCTCACCACCCGAACCCTTAACAACCTCCTTTTGATTCAAAAATGACTGTAGTTGGATCACATCAATATATACAAAGGATTGACCCTCAAAGGTAATTACACAATGACAAGGAAATTTCAAGTAAAAAGAGGCCCCTATAGCCAACACTCGAGATTTTAACGCCAGGAATTGCTTGCGCCGGACCTGGGTAGCCCTGCTTACATCCGGGAAGACTTGTAGCTTTTGACCACAAAAGAGAGACTCCCGAAACATAAAGTAAGCATGAAGAACAACTAATTTAACAGATTCAGAACCAAAAGCAACCACTAAAGTGTTACGTTTGGGTATGATATCTGCAGAGTCTTCCAAAAAAGCGGTAAGGTCCTGACCCACCGTTAAATCTAAAGGCGGAGCATCTTCCTCATCCTTAACTAAAGGGAGGGAAGATCTCAAAGACAAATAGTACATATGTACAACCTCTATATTCCCATCCAATTTTAACACTTCAGTAAAATATTTTTTAAGTAAAATATCAGGAGACAACAAATGGGTAACAGGAAAATTTAAGAAACATAAGTTCTTGGCTCTAGACTGGTTCTCAAGCACCTCCAGTCGATAAGCAAAAGAAGAAAAATCCCGAATTAAGGCAATATTATTATCCGAACAAGACTGGAATTGAGAATCTGTCTTAGCCAATGACTTAACAATTGTAACCAATTGTTTATCGGTACTTTGCATTTTACTGACAACATCAGAAGTAAATTGACATAGGGAAGACACGGTGGTAGTTAGACGCATATCAATATTATGGATGGCAGTCCAAATATCCTTTAGAGTTACCTCACCGGAACCTGGACTCTTGGCAGTCCCCTCTGTACTTCCTGGTAAAACAGGTTGTGGCATAGGTGGAACAAACTCCGGAGACAACTCCAACACAGTAGATGAAAAAGGAGGAAGAGGGAAAGGCGGTGGTGTCCTGGAATAGGAGCTCAATGAAACTCCCTCAGGCGACGATATGGCAGATAGCTGGGAAATCAAATGTTTATCCATGGGACCCACCACTTTATTTCCTTGGGCCTTAGCCCCAGATTTACTAGGCAATTTAACCTTACGTTTTCCCATGGCGATAAACGCTGATTTCAGCTTCTCAGAAGCGCCGAAGGAGCGCCAAAGGGGCGTGTCCTGCCCCTTGAATCCCGCCCCTTCAATCACGCAACACAGGCCGCGACACGTGGCCACATGTAGAAGCCGCTGGATTAAATGGAGGAATGAAAAGGGGTCCTCCTCAGCCGGGACCACCCTCGTTCTGCCTGCCCAATTCCAAGCAGGGCCGCCAGGCACCGCCCCTCTCTCCCTTTTAATACATTATCAATGCAGATCCATCTGAGATCATCAAAATTATGTCCAGCCACTAAACAGTGTGATACAATTGGAGCTTCCCTTAGTTTGCATTTTAATCTACTTTTGTGCTCCCTCATACGTGTTCTGAAAGATCTAATTGTCTTCCCCACGTATAACAAACCGCACGGGCATCGGATACAATAGACTACATACGTCTACTCACAGGTAGTGTTATTCCTCAATTTAAATGTGGTACCATGATATTCAAATGTGTCTAACTCACAAGTTAGAGGACAGATCTAACAATCTCCACAGCTCCTGTGTCCATATCTCATTTCTAACCCAGTCTGTCTTACTTGAATAGGACGTAAAACTGCTGGACTCAATTTTTCCCTTAAATTTTGATGTTGCTGCCATACGCACCACACTTTTTTGTCTTCTAGCCCTGGAACCATCTGAAGAACTCCCACATGTTTATTAATAATATGCTGTAATCTCATGCTGAAAGGAGAATATTTTGTGATTAAATTTACACTAGTATTGTTACTATTATCTTTCCTCATACCCGGATCTAAAAGGAACTCTCTATTATTATAAACACCCTTTTTTAAGCTCACTTCACTATTTTCTCTGGGTACCCTCTGCTTAAAAATGTTTTGTCAAAACCTTTGACTGTCTTTGAAAATCGAACAAATCTGAGCAATTCCTCCGATATCATATGTATTGTGAGAAAGGTAAACCATCTTTTAGACGTGCTGGATGTGCACTCCTATAGTGTAAAAATGTGTTCCTATCAGTGGACTTACGATGAACTGAAGTTTGCCAGCCTACTGCACCCTTATTTATTGTTACATATGTCATATTATTTGTATGATATGTATATGTAAACTGGATATTGGAATCCAGGCTATTTAGCCACTCAAAAAATGCATTCAATATTTCCAATGATCCTCCCCACAACATAAAAATATCATTTGTATGTGTGTGCCTTCAAGTCAGTCCTGCCTCTTGGTGAAGACACCGACCAATGGTGCAGGGGCCAGAGGTTCAAACCCCCATTGTGCTGAACAAAAAAGACCAGCTGAGGCACCAACATTTATGGGCAAAAGTGGTTAGGAGGCATATTAATTTTGGGCGGCAGAAGGCGGCGCACTGTTATTTTTATTACGGCATGAGGCGGCGCACTGTTTAGTGTGGGCGGCAGATGGCGGCGCATTGTTAAGTTTGGGCGGCAGAAGGCGGTGCGCTGATAAATGTGGGCAACAGAAGGCGGCGAGCCGGTGGGCAGAAGGCGGCGCGCTGATGTGTGAGGGGGCAGTCCAATAGTGGGAGGGATAAGTGGCGCGCTGATGTGCAAACAACAGGAACAGAGCCATAGCACAATGGTTAAGACACTGACCACTTGTGCAGGGATCATGGGTTCAATTTCCCACAGTGCCCATTGAAGACAGCTGGCTGAGGCATTATTTTAGCGGCATTTCCATGTTGTGCGCCATAAGGCGGCGCGCTGTTAATTTAGTGCGCCACAAGATGGCGCGCTGATGGCTACAAGGCTGCGCGCGGATGCACAAACACAGGAACAGAGCCACAGCACAATGGTTAAGACACTGACCACTGGTGCAGGGGCCAGGGGTTCAACCCCTCACAGTGCCCAGTGAACAAGGCTGGCTGGGGCAGTATGTATCATGGTTAGGAGTGCTGTAGGAGGCCTTCCATTTATATTTTATTTCCCACCACTAGTAAACCCGCTCTCATAGTGTGTTAACATACGGATGCCCGTAAGGCACATGTTTTATTTATTTATTTTATTTATTTAGAACACATTTATATACCGCTGCTTCCAGCGATCAGTAGCGGTTTGATTCTTCTTTTGGGGAAGTCGATCAGGACAGGGTGGGGGAGTAAATACATAGAGGACTTGGGGGGTCACGGCACACATGTTTAAAGTTTTGGGGGTACACATATTTACATTTATATAATACATATAATACATATTTACAGATTGGGGAAATCTCATTTTACTTGGCTATACATGGTTACACAAGGCGGATTTACAATGTACGTATTTATCAGTTTCCTTTGTTACGTTTTCCTGGATTTTGTGACTTATGGCTGGTTGTAATAGCATTTAAATAGGTGGGTTTTTAACTCTTTCCTGAAACTTTTCATGTCCTGGGTTAGCCGCAGGTCAACAGGGAGCTGATTCCATATAGTGGGCGCAGCGAAAGAGAAGGCTCTGCGACTTGTACTTGTTTTCACAGTTCGTATTGCGTTAGGGACCTGCAGGGTGCCCAAGTTGTTAGTTCTTCTATTTCTATTTGCTGGTTGTATGTTGATAAGAGAGGACAGGAACGAGGGGGCTATGTCGTTGATCAGCTTGAACGTTGTTACTATCATCTTGTACTGTGCCCTAGCAGCAACTGGAAGCCAATGAAGGTCGATCAATATTGGGGTGATGTGGTCAGTTACTCTTGTTCCCATTATTATTCTAGCTGCGACATTCTGGGCCATTTGAAGGATACCCAGTGATTTTTTGGGTAGACCTTGTAGGATGGCATTACAGTAGTCGAGGTGCGGCATGACTAGTGCTTGAGCCACTGACCTGAAATCGCCTGGTGCTATTATTTTCCTTAGAGGTTGTATCACCCTAAGTTTATAGAAGATGGCTTTGTTTGTTTTACGCAGGTGTTTCTCCATTCTTAGGTTGCAGTCGAGTGTGACACCTAGATATTTGATTTCTTCTTTTGCTTTGTATGTGTTGTTGCACAGGGTGATTGAGTCAGGTGACTTGAAGTTGGGTTTGTTGGACATGTACATTACCTCCGTTTTTTTGTGGTTTATCGTCATGTTATTTTTCTGTAGCCATATCAACATTTCGTTCAGGCAGTTTTCGAGCTGTGCATATTTGGGGTCGGCGACGTCAAGTTGCGTGTAGAGCATAATATCATCTGCATAGATGTGGTAGTTGATGCTATGTCTTTTGAAGATGTCACAGAGGGGTCTCATGCAGATATTGAACAGCAGTGCTGAGAGTGCTGAGCCCTGTGGTATGCCCTGCATTTGAGTGAATGGAATAGCTTCTTCCCCATTAAATTGTACTTGAGGCCTTCTGTTAGATATATAGGAGGATAACCATTTGAGGGGGGTTCCCTCAACTCCTATGGATTCTAGCTTACTAAGGAGTATCTCATGATGTACCGTGTCAAAGGCGGCGGAGATGTCAATGAAAATGAGTATGAACATTTTCTTTGTGTCTTCTAGTCCTTTAAGTAGGTTGTTCATCAGTGCTATGAGAAGTGTTTCCACTCCATGGTTTCTTCTGAATCCGTATTGTTGTTTGTCCAGGGCATCCTGTTCGTCGAGGTGGTCTTGAAGTTGCAAGAGTACTGCCTTTTCTATGATTTTTGCCAGGAAAGCGATGCTTGATATGGGGCGGTATGATGATGGGTCTTCTTTGTTGAGGGAATTATTCTTTAGGATCGGCCTTATTATAGATTGTTTTAGTTTCTCCGGCATTTCTCCTTGGCTTAGTGATTGGTTAACAATGTGGGCTATTTGCTGGTTTATCTCATTTTTTGCCGCTTTGATCCAGGCAGTTGGGCAGGGGTCAAGTGGTGAGGTGGTGGTGTTTATGGAGGTTAAGATGTTGGTGGTTTGTTGTTTGTCAATGTTGCGGAATTTGCTCCATGTAGATTCTTGTTTCATCTTTGTTCGTTGGTGTGGTGTTTCTAGGGCAAATGTGGGGGTGGTAGTATTCAGTTTGCTTGCGTAGTGATCTGCTAGTGTTTGTGGGTGTATTGAGTTATCCTGAGGTTCAGGGAGGGCTGTCTTTGTAAGTGATTTTACTAGGGCGAAAAGCTCCCGTGGTTTGTTAATGGCTTTGTTCAGTATGTTGGTATGGTGTAACCTTTTTGCTGTGTTTATTTCCTCTTTGTAGTTTGCGAGGAGATTAAGGTACACTGTCCTGAGTTCAGTGGATTTGGTGTGTCTCCACTTTCTTTCATGCTTCCTGAGCTCTCTCTTCATTTTGGTCAACGTACTGGTGTACCAAGGTTCATTTTGCTGTTTCGATGCGTTTGGCGTCTGAGTCTCTTTGAGAGTTGCTATGGTCCGGATTCCGGTGTCCCATTCATTTGCTAAGTCATCGAGGTTTGTTTTGTTGAGGTCTATATGTGATTTGATGGACTCAATCAGACCTTCCATGTTTGGTTTGTTGAACCGTCGTTGTTGTTGTGTTGTTCTTTTTGCTTTGGTGTCTTTAGACAGGTTCGGTAATTTTAACTGTATATTGATTTGGTGGTGGTCTGACCAGGGTAGCGGATTGATCCCTATCTTGGGCTTCTCGTCCTTGTCTTGAGCATTTTTGGGTGTGAAAACCATGTCTAGGGTGGGTTCTGTGATTTGTTGCTGGTAGCCTAGTTGGGTCATGGCTTCCAGGAAGGTGGTTGTATTTGTGGCAGATGTTGTTGCTAAGTTTAAGTCTCCTAGTACAATTTGGAATTTTCTAGGTTGGGTTGATGAAATTATTTCCAATGCTGATGCTAGTATCTCATATTGTTGTGTGGGGGGTCTGTATATCAAGCAGACGGATACAGCGGGGTTTTCAATCTTGAGTATGTCTATGTCTGGATTTGAGTTCTGATACGTGCTGGTGAGTTTCAGGTTCTCTTTTGCTATTATGAGTACACCTCCACCCTTTTTATGGGATTGGGGACAGTTATAGATGTTATATCCAGGTTTGCTGATCTGATTTAATATGGCTGAGTCTGTTTCCGTGACCCATGTTTCGGTTATACATAGGATGTCTGGTTTTTCATCTGTGATGATGTCGTAGATTATGTGGGTTTTATTTCTGATTGAGCGGGCGTTTATGAGTATGATTTTGCAGTTTTTGTCTGTGGGTGTTGTAGCCTGGTTGGTGGTGGTTTCTGATTTCGCCTGGTTGTGTGGGCGTGTTTGTGTTACAATTGGCTTGTGCTTTCTCCAATTTTTAGTCGAATTTCTTGCGGAGAGTTTATGAACGTGTGTGTGTGCCACAGGTTTTTCTGTGAAGTAGTATGGTGCGAGTAATAGTGGTTGTGTTGTTTGGATGGTGTAGAGGTTGTAGAATGGGGTGTAGAGATATGAGAGGGGTCGGTAAAGGTTTTGGTTTAATGCATAAGCAGGAATTAGTGTGAGCAGGTATATCACTATGTACCAGATTTGGGCCTTCATTTTTAGTTGTTCTAGTAGTTCTGCAAGTGCCTCTTGGTCTGAACAGTTTAGTTTTCGTATCTGATGTTCGGTTTGTAATTTCGGATTTGTATTCTTAACAATCGTGGGTAGTGACCGTATTACTTATCGTGGGTAGTGACCGTATTACTTATAAGCGATAGCTTGTAGCAGCAAGTATCAATAATATTACTTATACGTGTTAGATAGTCTCAGTAAGTATCAACAGCCTCTATTATCAACAGCATGTATCAACAGCATCTAGTATCAACAGTAAGTATCAACAGTATCTAGTGTGTGGCATCAAACTTAACAATACATCCTTCTAAGTGTTAGTTTGTGGCAGCAATTATTAACAATGTCAGTTGTAATCTAGTGTACATGACATAGCCCTGGGTTAATAGTATTAATCTTAACATTCATGGGTAATAACAAAATGGCCTATAAACGATAGCAGGTAACAACAGCATCAGTGAGAAACAACACTGTCCTGGGTTTCTAGTTCCAAAACGAATTGCTACCGTTTGCATTGATACTTTCTTATGCAGGCAGGAAAAGAAGCCTAGTTGCGGATGATGAGACTGTTGTAATCAGCTGATGAAAACTCAAATATGCATCAATTATTGTTAAAGAGTGCAGCTAAGGCACACAGGTTCGACCAGCCAGGTGGTTAGTGTCTATTTCGGTTTGAAGGAGGTAGCGTTGCTAGCTGAGTATAACTCAATTGAGAGTGACTTACGTGGCCCAATGTTCCCAGTTCGTTGGGCAGTTCGAGGTCGGCGGTGAGTACGGCGTTGGCGAGCTCTTACCCTTTCCTGGGGAGCTCCAGCCTATGTTGGTTGGTTTCGGGTCTTAGTGTTGCTCCTTTGTTGCTTTTTCGGTGTATTAGGTCGCGTCAAATGGCCACCGCCTAAGGGCCACGCCAAAGGGCCCTCTGGCGAGGCCCTCAGGCGCGGGCGCGCCCAGTGGGGGCGCGGCTTTTAAGTGGCTCGGCTAGGGCGGGCTTTCCAGCTCCCACTGCCCGATTGGGCAGGAGCAACTCCCACTACCCCGAATGGGTAGGAGTTCGTGTGTGGGAAAGCCGGGAGGGCGGCAGGTAAAGCGGCTCCCTCTCGGTAGGGACGCCGCTTTTAAGTGGCTCGGCTTGGGCGGGCTTTCCAGCTCCCACTGCCCGATTGGGCAGGAGCAACTCCCACTACCCCGAATGGGTAGGAGTTCGTGTGTGGGAAAGCCGGGAGGGCGGCAGGTAAAGCGGCTCCCTCTCGGTAGGGACGCCGCTTTTAAGTGGCTCGGCTTGGGCGGGCTTTCCAGCTCCCACTGCCCGATTGGGCAGGAGCAACTCCCACTACCCCGAATGGGTAGGAGTTCGTGTGGGAAAGCCGGGAGGGCGGCAGGTAAAGCGGCTCCCTCTCGGTAGGGACGCCGCTTTTAAGTGGCTCGGCTTGGGTGGGCTTTCCAGCTCCCACTGCCCGATTGGGCAGGAGCAACTCCCACTACCCCGAATGGGTAGGAGTTCGTGTGTGGGAAAGCCGGGAGGGCGGCAGGTAAAGCGGCTCCCTCTCGGTAGGGACGCCGCTTTTAAGTGGCTCGGCTTGGGGGGGCTTTCCAGCTCCCACTGCCCGATTGGGCAGGAGCAACTCCCACTACCCCGAATGGGTAGGAGTTCGTGTGTGGGAAAGCCGGGAGGGCGGCAGGTAAAGCGGCTCCCTCTCGGTAGGGACGCCGCTTTTAAGTGGCTCGGCTTGGGCGGGCTTTCCAGCTCCCACTGCCCGATTGGGCAGGAGCAACTCCCACTACCCCGAATGGGTAGGAGTTCGTGTGTGGGAAAGCCGGGAGGGCGGCAGGTAAAGCGGCTCCCTCTCGGTAGGGACGCCGCTTTTAAGTGGCTCGGCTTGGGCGGGCTTTCCAGCTCCCACTGCCCGATTGGGCAGGAGCAACTCCCACTACCCCGAATGGGTAGGAGTTCGTGTGTGGGAAAGCCGGGAGGGCGGCAGGTAAAGCGGCTCCCTCTCGGTAGGGACGCCGCTTTTAAGTGGCTCGGCTTGGGCGGGCTTTCCAGCTCCCACTGCCCGATTGGGCAGGAGCAACTCCCACTACCCCGAATGGGTAGGAGTTCGTGTGTGGGAAAGCCGGGAGGGCGGCAGGTAAAGCGGCTCCCTCTCGGTAGGGACGCCGCTTTTAAGTGGCTCGGCTTGGGCGGGCTTTCCAGCTCCCACTGCCCGATTGGGCAGGAGCAACTCCCACTACCCCGAATGGGTAGGAGTTCGTGTGTGGGAAAGCCGGGAGGGCGGCAGGTAAAGCGGCTCCCTCTCGGTAGGGACGCCGCTTTTAAGTGGCTCGGCTTGGGCGGACTTTCCAGCTCCCACTGCCCGATTGGGCAGGAGCAACTCCCACTACCCCGAATGGGTAGGAGTTCGTGTGTGGGAAAGCCGGGAGGGCGGCAGGTAAAGCGGCTCCCTCTCGGTAGGGACGCCGCTTTTAAGTGGCTCGGCTTGGGCGGGCTTTCCAGCTCCCACTGCCCGATTGGGCAGGAGCAACTCCCACTACCCCGAATGGGTAGGAGTTCGTGTGTGGGAAAGCCGGGAGGGCGGCAGGTAAAGCGGCTCCCTCTCGGTAGGGACGCCGCTTTTAAGTGGCTCGGCTAGGGCGGGCTTTCCAGCTCCCACTGCCCGATTGGGCAGGAGCAACTCCCACTACCCCGAATGGGTAGGAGTTCGTGTGTGGGAAAGCCAGGAGGGCGGCAGTGCACTGTCCGCCAAGGCATCCTAGAATGTCCCCTATAGGGCACCATGTATGTTGCGACACAGGATAATGTATAGTGCACCCTATATGGATGGCAACCTTAAGGTGGCCTATAGGGCGCCCTATAAAGCACCCTCAGAGGCACCTAATGGGTATAGTAAGCTGTGTGTGGTTTTGCCGGCATAGACATATGTACAGTAAATAAAAATAAAGCTGTGGACGGCCCTATCAAAGGGCCCCACTGTGGGTTTGAACCCATGACCTCCGGCTGTACAGGGAGTGATGTAACCATTGGGCTACAGCTCTATAGCTGACAGCAAGCCCCTGTCTGGCTGCAGAGAGCCTGCACGTCACCCCACAGACAGTCTGCTGTTGTAGACAGGATAGGGTTAGGCCACCCGTACCCATGATGCACTGCACATGCAAATCAGCTGTCCACAGATGCACACAAGATGGGGAATGCACCCCAACAGCTACCCGGCCTGGTAGGGGGAATTGTCCATGTGCACCCACACAGCACCTCGGCCTGGTAGGGGGTCCTGAGCGGGTGGACTACCAGCAAAGAGTAGCTACACACCGTCACATTGTGCAGGTACTGTGCTCACCCTGAGGGTGTGATGTGGCGGCCAGGACCAGGTCCACAACACCAGCCATGGCTGGATGAGACCATGACAGAGCTCCAAAACAGTACTAACCTGTGAGATAGGAAGGTGCTGCAGAAACATGTTGGATATCTGTCTGTCTCAGTTAGTGGAAACCCACCCCACCCCCCAAGGGGCAGCAAACAGGGCAGGCCATCCACCCACATGGCAGCAGAGTGGACCATCAAACCCCAGTCCTGCTGGGGAACAGACACCCTACAGGGCAGTCCAAGCAGCTCCACACACACAATATCAGACAGACTTTAGGCCTGGATATCCAAAGATGCACCCCAGCACTATCTGATATTCACCTGCAGCAAGCCATCAGCCACTGCACCCTGCAAGGCACTCCATCAAGACACATACCAGCTGTGAACACTCTGCTGGTTAGCCCTGATGGAAATGCATGCACCCAAAACTGGGGTGGCAGCACACACAAGCAGAGAGTTCTGTGAGGAGACCCCAACAGGAAACCCATATATATCACAAGAGAGAAACACAATATAGCACTATGGGGGTGCCTAGCCATGCTGTCATCACTGACACTCAGGGTGAGAGTGCTCCCCCAGCAGCACATACAGAGGTCACCCTGTCTGTGTAGGTGGTGGCCTGGCACTACAATGTCACAGCCAGTGCCCTATGCAGATGCATCCTGGCCAGCCCACCATGTCTGATCTATACCCATGGTACCTTGCTGCTCATTATGCACACTGGCAGGCCAATACTGGCAGTAGTGCTGGCAGTGTGGGTTGGGGAAGGTGTTTGCAGCCAACACACACTGTATAGACAGACACACACTCCCACACCTATGCCAGCATTGTGTTACTATTGAGGGGGTGATTAGCCTTGGCCACCACACCGGTCCTGGGCACGGCACAGGCATGGATATGGTACGCAGTACTGCTGGGGGTCACTCCCCAGGGTGGTGAACACCGTCAGAGGTCAGGCCTGGAGCACGCACCGCAGACACCAAACAGATTGTTCGGATGGGGTCAACTAGCAGTATGTGCGTAACGTAGGGATATCTATCAGCCTGTACTCTTAGCAAACGTTTCAGAGCTGTGTACCTCAGGTGTAGGGTGACATTGCTAAGGTATGCAGGTGCTGGTATTGGGAGATGCACGCAGGGTCCAATGTTCTGCCTCTACAGGAGACATTGGCCAATGGGGCCTGTGGGTGTGGGTGTGGGTGTGTCTGCCCCTGTTGGCTGCTGCTTTACGGCAGCGCTTCCCCACTCCAGCCCAGTTTTGCATCACACTGTTCGGGTCTTCCTGCTGTCCCTCATGAATATGCATGAGCTACATCTACATGCCGTGGGGGTGGTGCATAGATATACAGCACAGGCATTTGTATGAGTGGCAGCATGGAACCTGACTGGTGTGTGGCCCACCAGGACTGCATTTGGGGGATTCTGCTGTAGGTTCTGCCCCTGTTCATGGTGTCTGTGCTCAGTGGGGTAAAAGATAGACGTATTATCATTGCATATGTCCTCGTCACGAAAGGTGTGTCCTTACTGTCACTGTTTATTTGTAGGGAAAATATGTGGGCAGGATTTCCAGTAGCCCCAGCTAGTCTTTGAACCTGTGACCTTCTGTTCTTGCATGCACTGTCTGTGTGCACTGCACCACTGTGTAGCCACAGCTTGGCTGACTTCCCTGGATAGTCCATGACTGTGGATCCGGCAGGGCCTGTCTGTTGCTGTGGACTGTGCCAGCCTGCACATGGCTAGGCCTCTGTCTTCTGTCGCTAGCAGCCACTGCCCCCTGCACCACATGTACTCGTCCGCCAACAAGCTGGCATGAGCTTCTCCCATAAAAGGCAGGTGACCTGATTGGAATGTGGCAGTACGGGACTGCATTTGGGGTACTTGGCTGTGGGTAATGCCCATTGTTGTGGTGTGTGTGCGTTGTTGGGTAAAATATGGGTGTTTTCCCCATGCTTATGTCCCCTGCAATACAGGGGTGTCTGCGCTATCTGTGTTTGGTGGTGGGTAAAATATAGGGACTGGGCTGGCAGGTGCCCCAGCTGGGCTTTGAACCTCTGACCCTCTGGTCCTAGAGGTACTGACTCTGTCTGCTGCACCACACTATGGCCACATAGATGGTGCAGCCCCTGGAGGTAGTAAGCCTGGCAGGATGGGGTCACAAACCCTGCTCTACGCAAATTTACTGTGGGCATATGCACCCTGTCTGGTGACAAACGTGCACATAAACCCCGGAAATGACCACGGGAAATGGGGGACAAAATATCACCACGCTGGGCAACAGTGATATTAATGGGCAACCATAGCAAACACTCCCAGGAAAGCTCCACAAAAGGAAATGTTTTTTGGAAGAGTCTCCGCTCCGTAAACCCTTCCAAAATTCATTTCTTTTTTCTGGAGCTTTGCTGGGTGTGTTTTCTGTATTTGCCCATCACTTTAACTGTTCCCCAGCTGAATTACTATTTTTAATAGTTCTGTTGTGGTCATTTTCTATTTTTATTTGCACTTTTGTGCTGTGCACATGTATCACACTGCTCACGTTTTGCTGGTTTCCCCTGTTTTCCTGTACATTGCTGACGGAAATGGTTTATCTTCCCTTTAAATGCTTTCTACGCGGTAGTTTTTACATGCAAATTCGGGCCCGATACTGTGCGGGGAGCCTCTCCCCTCCCACTCTCCACCCATTGACCCCGTCCCTCCGCCCCTCCGGAGCCTTCCTCCGCCCTCCTTTAGCCGTTCCACGCCTCTATGGACATTTGCGGGCCCGCACTTGTACGGGGCCCGTTAGTGTGCCGCGCACCTTTGCGGGGGTGACACGCACATGTGCGGGGCGTTTAAATGCATTTATTAGCGTTTCAGTGCCGCGTTTCCGTGCGCTATTTTGCGGCACGCACGTTTCCGGTTTTTAGTAAACATCCCCCTTAGAGTGACTGGGGCCATATCATTTAGAGTTTTAAATGAAGTTATTAATGTTTTGTATACTATCCTGCTTTGTATTGGTAACCAGTGAAGGGATTCTAGTATTGGTGTTATATGTTGATGTGAATGTACTTTCGTTATTATCCTAGCTGCTGCATTTTGTGCAAGTTGAATTCTTATAATGTTTTGTTTTGTTGTACCTAATAATATTAGATTAGCAAAGTCGAAGTGGGGGGTTATGGTAGCTTGAATTATACTGATAAAATCTTGTATGTATACAAGAGGTCTTAGGGGTATGTTTACTAAACCGCGCACACGTGCGCGGCGCACAAGAGCGGACGATAATGATGCATTTAAGAGCTCTTAAGCGCCGTGCACGCGTGTGCGTCACATTAACGGGCCGCCGCACGCGTGCGGGGCGCTCATGTGCGATAGAGGCGGGGAAACGCTTACGGAGGGCAGAGGAAGGCTCCCGAGGGGCGGGGGGACGGGGTCAATGGGTGGAGAGTGGGAGGGGAGAGGCTCCCCGCACAGGAGCGGGGCCGAATATTCAAGTGAAAACTACCGCGAGTGAAACCCTCGCAGTAGAGCGCATGTAAAGGGAAGAGAAACCATTTCCGTCAGCAATGTACAGTAAAACTGGGGAAACCTGAAAAACGTGAGCATTGTGATACATGTGCACAGAACAAAATAGCAAATATAAATTGAAAATGACCACAAAAAATTCCAAATAAGTTATAATCCAGCTGGGCAATAGTGATATTAATGGGCAACCATAAAAAACACTCCCAGGAAAGCCCCCAAAAAAAGAAATGATTTTTGGAAGGGTCTACGCTCCGTAGACCCTTTCAAAAATCACTGCATGTCAATGGAGCTTTCCTGGGAGTGTTTATCATGTTGCCCATTGATATCACTGTTGCCCAGCTTGGCTTTGGTGATTTCCTCTTCTTTTGGAGGCCATTTATAAGGTTAAATTGCACCCCTGTCCCCATACAAGGTAAACGAGCCCACAGTAAAATTGTGCAGAGCAGGGTGTCTGATTCGTGCGGCCAGGTTTCCTATCTCCACAGACTGCAATGTCTCTGTGGCCACAGTGTGGTGCAGCGGACACAGCCAGTGCTTGTAGGACCAGAGAATCACAGGTTTAAACCCCAGCTGGGGCTTCTGCCAACCCAGTCCACATTGTTTTACCCACCACTAAACAGTGATAGTACAGACACTCCTGTATGGCAGAGAACATAAGCATGGTTCCAACACCTATATTTTACCCTACACCGCACACAAACCATAACAATGGGCATTACCGACAGCCGAGTCCCCCAAATTCAGTCCTGGAGTGCCACAACTCAATCAGATCATATGCTTTTCCCAGATAGGGACATGTCTGCATGTTGGCGGAAGGGTACAGGTGGTGGAGGGGGCAGTGGCTGCAAACCACAGCAGACAGTGGCCTAGGCCTGTGCAGGCTGGCACCGTCCACCGTAACAGACAGGCTCTGTCGGATGTACAGTCATGGACTCCCCAAGGAACACAGCATATCTGTGGCAACACGGTGGTGCAGTGCACACAGACAGAGTGTGCAGAAACAGAAAGTCACAGGTTCAAAGCCCAGCTGGGGCTACTGCCAATCCAGTCCACGTATTTTTCCTACAACTAAACCGTGATAGTCAGGGGAAATCTTTATTGCTTAGAACAGGGGTAGGGAACCCTGGTCCTGGAGAGCCGCAGACCAGTCAGGTTTTTGGGATATCCCTAATGAATATGCATGAGATATATATGCATTAGAGATATCCTGCCAACCTGACTGGTTTGTGGCCCTTCAGGGCTGGATTTGGAGACCCCTGCCTTATACCTCTGTCATTTAAGATTGTGAGTGGGCAAGGTGCAGATGTCCTAGACATCGAAAGGGTATATAGAATGTGTCACATTCCTCCTCGATTCTCACCACCACCAAAAAGTTGTCTAATAGACAATATTTTGGTGGTGGTGAGAAGAGAGGCATTTTATAGGGCACCTGATGTTAACACGCTTTGGGAGTGCATTTGCTAGTAGTGGCAATTAAAATTTGACTAAAATGCCTCCTAAAGCAATCTGCCCCATAATATGTTATGCCTCAGCCTGCCTTGTTCATTGGGCACTTTAACCCCTGATCCCTGCACCATTGGTCAGTGTCTTAACCATTGTGCTGTGGTTTTGTTCCTGTGATTGCACATCAGTGCACCGCCTTATGCCGCCCAATATTAACAAGCCTTCTAAAACATTGGGGTGCCGCCTTATGCCGCCCATCATTTATATGCCTCCTAAAATAATGCCTCAGCCAGCTGTCTCCATTGGGCACTGTGGGGGATTGAACCCCTGTTCTCTGCAACGCTGGTCAGTGTTTTAACCATTGTGCTGTGGCTCTGCTCTTCTTTCTATACATCAGCGCACCACTTATACCTCCCAGTATTATACTGCCTCCATAGACATCAGCGCGCCGCCTTAGGCCGCCCAGTATTAATATGCCCAGTATTAATATGCCCCCAAAAACATCAGTGCGCTGCCTTAGGCCGCCCAGTATGACTATGCCGCCACAAAAATCAGCGCGTTGCCTTAGGCCGCCCAGTATTATAGTGCTGCCCAAAACATCAGCGCCCTGCCCAGTATTTCTGCAACTCATAAATTACTGCCTCAGCCAGCTGTCTTCATTGGGTACTTCATTGGGTACTGTGGGGAATTGAACCCTTGATCCCTGCACCATTGGTCAGTGTCTTAACCATTGTGCTGTGGCTTTGCTCTTCTGCTTGCCCATCAGCGTACCACATATGCTTCCCGCGCAGCCATCTGATGCGCTAAGGTGCGGGGCGTACAAGGGCACCGCGCACCTTAGCGCATATTTAAATTCCGGCTTTTCTTTTTCAGGACGGAACGCCCACTCCTTATATGGCACCCGCACACTACCGGGGCCCACACCTTACCGGGGTTTTAGTAAACATACCCCTTAGTTGTTTAAGAATTTTAAGCTTGAAATAAGTTTTCTTTGTGGTATTTCTGATATGGGTATCCATTGTAAGATGTTTATCTAGAATAACTCCTAAATATCTTACTTCATTTTTTATTTTAATTTCTTGGTTTTGAAGTGTTATGTGTGTTGGGGGAATATAGGATTGATTTTTAGTAACAATTAGCACTTCAGTTTTTGAATGGTTTATTTGGAGGTTTTGGGCATTTAGCCAGGTTGTGATTTCATTGAAGCAATCTGACAGGAGTTGTATCGGTAAGTTAGGGATCGTGAACGGGATGTACATCATGATATCATCTGCATTGACTTTCCTTGGTGCTCCTTTATCCAACATTAGGGTTACAGCTGTTTTCGAATGTTAAGGTGCATGCTTGACACCTTAACGCCAGATGTCCTGTTAATGCATATTAAATGCCCATAGCGCCCTTTACGCCAGAACGCATCCTACCCACCCAACAACCTTTATGCATGTAATACCCCTTATCACTGCTGTTAACTCCTGTTACCTTGATGCCCTTTAGTAAACATACTCCTATGTTCCTTGATCTTGAGAAGCAAATGTTTCAGATCGTCTTCACTTTCAGCCAGTATTGTGGTATCATCAGCATAGCGAAGGTTGTTGATGAGTCTTCCAACAATCTTCATGACTCAGTTGTCTTCATACTGTTCTGCTCCTCTGATGATTTCTTCTGCATATAAATTAAAGAGGTAGGGGGAAAGTATGCAGCTTTGTTGTACACTTCTGCTGATTTTAAACCATTCTGTTTCTCCTTCTTCCATTCAAACACTTGTTTTTTGATCATAAGAACATAAGATATGCCATACTGGGTCAGACCATGGTCCATCAAGCCCAGTATCCTGTTTCCAACAGTGGCCAATATAGGTCATACGTACCTAGCAGTTTCCCCAAAAGACACAGGTTCCACAATGCTTGTATTGGGTCAAGCATTGATATCCTGGGTCCCTTTTTAATAATGGTTTATGGACCTTTCCTCCAGGAACTTGTCCAAACCTTTTTTATTTATTTATTTATTTATTTGCATTTCTTATATACCGCACTATTTGCGATCTGCGTGGTTTACATAAAACAAAACAGTATCCGACAATAAGTAAAAGTCAGGTCATTACATTGAACAGGAAAAAGTAACTTGGAGAACAGGGTAAACTATATACATATGCAGGTGCATTGAACAGGGTAACTATATACATGTACAAATGAAATGAGAGCGGATAATATTAGGTATTGATCCTACTTGGGGACGCCCTATTCAAGGGTGGCAGGGGTTCAGGGCAATCAGTGAGGTATTTGATAAAGAGAAAATGTTTCAAGGCCTTCCTGAACTGGCTCAAGTTGGGGATTGCTCTGATATGTGGTGGTAGGGAGTTCCAGAGACTTGGGGCGCAGAGTCTGAAGGCTCTGTTAGATGCTGTTTTGGTGCATTTTGTTGTGTCTATCGGTATCAATAGCATATTGGCCTCTGTGGTTCTCCTTAGCCTGTTGGGTGTGAGTGGTTGGATGAGGTCAAATAGTGAAGAGGAGGAGAGCCCCTTGGTGGCCTTGAAAGTCATCACCAAGGTCTTAAAACTGATCCTGGCTTGAATGGGGAGCCAGTGCAGCTGCTTCAGGAGGGGTGTGATATGCTCTCTTCTGGAGGCCCCAAAGAGTACCCGCGCTGCACTGTTCATGGCATGTTGCAGGGGGTTTAAGGTGGCCTGGGGGAGTCCTTGTAGGATGGCGTTTGCATAATCAAAATGAGGAATAATGAGGGCTTGGTAAATGGTGCGGAAGTCTCCTGGTTCGAGTAACGGGCGTAAGTGTCTGATGGATCTGATTTTGAAGTAGATCGCTCTTATACTATTGGCTATGTGTTGCTTCATGTTGAGGTTCTGATCCAGTGTCACTCCGAGGTAACGTATGGCTGATTTTACTTGCAACTCGGCGTTATTCACTTTCAAATAGCTGGGTGGTGTGAACTTGGGATTTCTCGAGATGAACAGGACCTCCGTTTTCTTGTGTTGGATGCGTAGATTTTTTAAACCCAGCTACGCTAACAGCCTTTACTAAATCCTCAGGTAACAAATTCCAGAGTTTGATTACACGTTGAGTAAAAAAATATTTTCTTTTATTAGTCTTAAATAGCTTCGTTGCATGTCCCCTAGTCTTTCTATATTCTGATAACATAAACAATCGATCTACGTTTACCCGTTCCACTCCGTTCATTAATTTATAGACTTTTATCATATCTCCCCTCAGCCGTCTCTTTTCCAGGTTAAAGAGCCCTAACCTTTTTAGCCTTTCTTCATAGGGGTATCCTTCCATCCCCTTTACCATTTTGGTGGCTCTTCTCTGAACCTTTTCTAATAATGCTATATCCTTTTTAAGATACGGCGATCAGAATTGCACACAATATTCAAGGTGTGGTCTCACCATGGAACGATATAGAGGCATTATAATATCCTTTGTTTTATTTTCCAGTCCTTTCCTTATGATACCTAGTATTCTATTTGCTATCTTGGCTGCCGCTGCACACTAGGCCGAGGGTTTTAACATGTTATCCACAATGACGCCTAAATCTTTTTCCTGGGTGGTGGTTCCTAATGTGGAACCTTGCATCGTGTAACCTTAGTTTGGGTTGTTCTTCCCTGGGTGCATAACCTTGCACTTGTCCACATTAAATTTCATCTGCCATTTGGATGCCCAGTCTTCCAATTTATCAAGATCCTCTTGCAATTTTCCACAATCCTCTTGGGTTTTAACAACTTTAAATAGTTTTGTGTCATCTGCAAATTTGATAACCTTACTCGTTTCCAGGTCATTTATGAATACGTCAAAAGGTCATTTATTCCAGGTCATTTATGAATATGTCAAAAAGCAGCGGGTCCAGCACAGATCCCTGGGGTACACCACTGTTCACTTTTCTCCATTGGGAAAATTGGCCATTTAGTCCTACCCTCTGCTTTCTATCTTTTAACCAGTTCCCGATCCACAATAGTGCACTGCCTCCTATCCCATGACTCTTTAGTTTTGCCAAAAGTCTCTGATGAGGAACCTTGTCAAAGGCTTTCTGAAAGTCCAAATACACAATATCGATTGACTCACCTTTGTCTACCTGGTTATTCACACCTTCAAAAAAACATATCAGATTAGTAAGACAAGATCTTCCTTGTCTAAAGCCTTGTTGTCTGTCTCCCATTAAGCCATGACTACATCTACATGTTCAGTAATTTTATTCTTTATGATGGTTTCTACCATTTTTCCCAGTACTGACATCAGGCTTACCGGTCTGTAGTTTCCCGGATCACCCCTGGAACCCTTTTTAAAAATTGGTGTTACGTTCGCCATCCAGAGGGTTAAATTGCTTAATATACTTTTCATTGCAATATAATGCATTTTTAGAAACTGAAAAAGTATGGCTAATTTAAATGAACATTTTTGGTAGAGATATGTAGAGATGTTTTATAAGTATAAATGTATCATGGTTTTTAAAATAGATGAATATGCATTGTTCTTAGAGGTAAGGAACCCACTTAAACAATACTTAGGGGCATGTTTACTAAAGTCCGCAAAATAGCACCCCGCAAAATAGCGCACGGCAACGCAGCACTGAAACGCGCAGAAACGCGTTTAAACGCCCCGCACATGTGCGTGTCACCCCCGCACAGGTACGCGGCTCACTAACGGGCCCCGTACAAGTGCGGCCCGCAAATCTCTGATAGAGGCGTGGAACGGCGAAAGGAGGGCGGAGGAAGGCTCCGGAGGGGCGGAGGGACGGGGTCAATGGGTGGAGAGTGGGAGGGGAGAGGCTCCCCGCACAGTATCGGGCCCGAATTTGCATGTAAAAACTACCGCGAGTGAAACACTCGCGGTAGAAAGCATTTAAAGGGAAGAGAAACCATTTCCGTCTGCAATGTACAGGAAAACCGGGGAAACCAGCAAAACGTGAGCAGTGTGATACATGTGCACAGCACAAAAGTGCAAATACAAATAGAAAATGATCACAACAGAACTATTAAAAACAGTAATTCAGCTGGGGAACAGTTATAGTGATGGGCAAATACAGAAAACACACCCAGAAAAGCTCCAGAAAAAAGAAATGAACTTTTGAAGGGTTTACGGAGCCGAGTCTCTTCCAAAAAACATTTCCTTTGTTTGGAGCTTTCCTGGGAGTGTTTGGTATGGTTGCCCATTAATATCACTGTTGCCCAGCGCGGTGATATCTTGTCCCCCATTTCCCGTAGCCATTTCCGGGGTTTATGTGCACGTCTGTCACCAGACAGGGTGCATATGCCCACAGTAAAATTGCATAGAGCAGGGTTTGTGACTCCATTCTGCTAAGCTTACTACCTCCAGGGGCTGCACTGTTTCTGTGGCCATAGTGTGGTGCAGCGGACAGAGTCAGTACCTCTAGAACCAGAGGGTCAGAGGTTCAAAGCCCAGCTGGGGTACATGCCAGCCCAATCCCTATATTTTACCCACCACTGAACACAGATAGCGCAGACACCCCTGTATTGCAGGGAACATAAGCATGGGGAGAGCACCCATATTTTACCCAACAACGCGCACACACACCACAACAATGGGCATTACCTACAGCCAAGTCACCCAAATGCAGTCCCGTACTGCCACATTGCAATCAGGTCATCTGCTTTTTCTGAGAGGAGCTCATGCCAGCATGTTGGCGGACGAGGACATGTGGTGCAGGGGGCAGTGGCTGCTAGCCACAGAAGACAGAGGCCCAGTCATGTGCAGGCTGGCACAGTCCACTGCAACACAGGCCCTACCGGATCCACAGTCATGGACATTCCAGGGAAATGACCCAATCTGTGGATACACGGTGGTGCAGTGCACACAGACACCGTATACAAGAGCAGAGGGTCACAGGTTCAAAGCCCAACTGGGGCAACCACTAATCTTTTTCCCCCAATTAAACAGTGATAGTAAGGGCACACCTTTCCTGGGGAGGACATATGCAATGGCAATACGTCTATCTTTACCCCACTGAGCACACACACCATGAACAGGGCCAGTACCCAGAGCAGAATCACACAATGCAGTCCTGGTGGGGCACACACCAGTCAGGTCCCATGATGGCACTCATACAAATGCCTGTGCTGTATATCTATGCACCACACCCATGGTATGTAGATGTAGCTCATGCATATCCATGAGGGACAGCAGGAAAACCAGAACAGTGTGATGCAAACCTGGACTGGAGTTGGGAATCTGTGCCGTAAAGCAGCAGCCATCAGGGGCAGACACACCCACACCCACACCCACAGGCCTCATTGACCAATGTCTCCTGGAGAGGCAAACCATTGAACCCTGCATGTCCTACCAATGTCACCCTACACCTGAGGTATATGATACACAGCTCTGAGATGTTTGCTAGTTCCACACATACTGCTAGTTGACCCCATCCGAACAATCTGTTAGGTGTTTGCGGTGCGTGCTCCAGGCCTGGCCTCTGACGCTGTTTACCACCCTGGGGAGTGGCCACCAGCTGTACTGCCTACCATATCCATGCCTTGCCGTGCTCAGGAGCGGTCTTGGTGGGCAAGGCTGATTACCTTCTCAATAGTAGCACCATGATGGCATAGGTGTGGAAGTGTGTGTTTGTCTATACCGTGGGTGTTGGCAGCAAGCCCCTTCCACAGCCCACACTGCCAATGTGCATAATGAGGTGCACGGTACCATGGGTATAGCCAGGACAGGGTGGCCTGGGCAGGATGCATCTGCACCGGGCATAGGGCACTGGCAGGGACACTGTAGTGTCCGGCCACCACCTACACAGACAGGGTGGCCAAAGCATGTCCTTCTGGGAGATCACGCTCACCCTGACTGTGCAGTGACCACAGCATGGCTAGGCACCCCCATAGTGCTGTACAGTCTTTCTCTCATGTGATACATATGGGTATCTATTTGGGGCCCAGTCACTGAGTTATCTGCTTGCTGTGTATGCTGGCAGCCCAGTTCTGTGTGCATGTGTCTCCACTGGGAACATGCACTATGGACTAACCAGCAGACTGTTTGTAGATGGTATGTGGTTTGCTGGAATGGCTTGCAGGGTGCAGTTGGCTTGCTGCAGGGGAATACCTGGTGGTGGGGTGCAACCTACCATACCTGGTCATATGTTTGTCTGTTATTGTGTTATGGCTGTGTGTGGGGGGTGTTCCTCAGCAGGACTGGGGTTGATGTTGCCCTCTACTGCCACCTTTGCAGGGAGGTAGAGTGTGGATCTCTTGACCATGTTTGTCTCTGGGGGCAGCCCGGGGGGGGGGGGCGCGCTACGGCTGTGCCTGACTGGGATATCCATGGTGTTTGTGCGGAAACTAGCTATCTTACACATTAACACTGCTTTGGAACTCCCGCTTGGCCTCCATCAGCCATGGAAAGTGTTGTAGACCTGGTCCTGGGCGCCTCATTGTACACTCAGGGTGAGGCCAGAACCCGCACGATGTAACGTTGTGTAGCTACTTTGTGCCAGTAAAACACCCGGTCAGTGCCCCCTACCAGGCCGAGTTGCTGTGTGGGTGCACCCGGTAACGTCCCCCAACAGGGCCGAGGTGCTGTGGGGGTGCATTTCCCATCTTGTGTCCATCTGTGGACAGCTAATTTGCATGTGCAGTGCATCATGGGTACGTGTGGCCTAACCCTATCCTGTTTACCCTGGCATACTATCTGTGAGATGAAGTGCAGGCTATCTGCAGCCAGCCAGGAGCTTCCATACAGCTATGGTTAGGTCACTGCCTGTGCAGCCAGAGGTGATGAGTTCAAACCCACATTGGGGTTCTGTGAGACAGGTGTTCAAAGCATATTTTTTTAGTTTACTGTACATATGTTGATGTCAGCAATAGCACCCTCAGTGTACTGTACCCATAAGGTGCCTCTGAGGGTGCTTTATGGGGCGCCCTATAGGGCACTGTATGGTTGCCATCCATATAGGGTGCACCATACATTATCCTGTGTCGCAACATACATGCTGCCCTATAGGGGACATTCTAGGGTGCCTTGGCAGACGGTGCACTGTAACATGTGCCTTATGGGCGGCCCTATATTAATATGCTGTGAGAGTGCGTTTGCTAGTAGTTATCATAAAACTAAAATTATAGAGCCTCCTACAGCTCTCCCCAACATAAAACATACTGCCTCAGCTAGCCTTTTTCTCTGGGCTTTGTGAGGGATTGAACACATGGCTCCTGCACCATTGCTCAGTGTCTTCACCATTGTGCTGTGGCTCTGTTCCTGTGTTTGAGCAGCAGCGCGCAGCCTTGTAGCCATTGGCGCGCCGTCTTGTGGCGCACAAAATTACAATTAACAGCACGCCGCCTTCTGGCGCGTAACATTAACAGCGCCCAACATGGGCATGCCCCTTAAAATACTGCCTCAGCCAGCTGTCTTCAATGGGCACTGGGGGGAATTGAACCCATTGTGCCTGCATGGGTGGTCAGTGTCTTAACCATTGTCCTATGGCTCCATTCCTGCTATTTGCACATCAGCGCGCCACTTATCCCTCCCACTATTGGGCTGCCCCCTCACACATCAGCGCGCCGCCTTCTGCCCACCGGCTCGCCGCCTTCTGTTGACCAATTTTATCAGTGCGCCGCCCTCTGCCGCCCAACCTTAACAGCACGCCGCCCTCTGCCGCCCACAATAAACAGTGCGCCGTCTCATGCCGTTTAAAAAATAGGTGCGCCGCCTTCTGCCGCCCATAATCAATATGCCTCCTACACCACTTTTGCCCATAAAATTTGATGCCTCAGCTGGTCTTTTTTGTTGGGTGCAATGGGGGTTTGAACCCCTGAACCCTGCACCATAGGTCAATGTCTTCACCGTTGTACTACGGCTTTGTTGTTTGGTTGTGCAGCAGCGCCCCACTTAGCCTTCTCACGCGCTAATGTGGGACCCGCACATTAGCGCGACTCACAAACCTACGGTCCGTTTTTTTCCTTTTTCTGCCTGGCCCGCCCACTCCTTATATGGCACCAGCACACTAACGGGGACCCGCACAGCAACGGACTTTAGTAAACATGCCTGTTAGGCTACAGTAATGCAACTGTTTCTGATCATTTTCCCAAGGAATGGAAGTCATAAATAAGAGATATGTTTAGTAAGAGAATCTCACTACTGTCTGTATGCAATATGGCACTTTTATCAGCCTTGTTATTTTTATATTTATAATAAGAATGTAAATGTTGCAGAATTTTTATGTTGAAATCTTTGTTTGAAGCAAAAATAGATAAACTAAAAAAATAAAGATGACAGAAAGAGATCTATCTGACTTTTCAAGTTTTGTTCTATTTACTTTATGTTAGGTCTGGAAAAAGCATTGGAAGTGATGGGTGAGGAATAATCCTTGCAGGCAGGGTTTCTGCTCATGGTAAAGTCACTTAATACTCATGCGGCACCACAGGGCAGATAAGCCTCTGGTGATCCCAGAGCAGACTATGCAAATTACTGGGGAGTGCCAGCAGCCTGCTCATTTCTGTGATTCCAAACTATTGGTTTGTCATTGCAGCATTAGCCACAAAGCTGCCTTCAATCCTGGTGTTATTAAAAGGAGAGAGCTTTCAGACAGGCTTATCTGCTTACCCTGGAGTGCTACAGTATAGCACTTTTACTATAGAGTGCTGGGTTCTGTAAATGTACCATGTAAATAAATAATTAGGAATAATTATGCATGAAATGGAAGGCTACATGTGGCTACCCTTGGTGGAAAGCAAATGTCTCTGTGATCAGACTGTTCTTCTAATCTTAAATGGTTGGATATTATAGCATCCAGTTGGCAGGATGAAGTCTATTTTCCAATTCCCAATTTTGTCTCATCAACTTTCCATTTCTGTGGCTCACCCTCAGCTTTAGATCCTTGGCAGGCTAAAGCATGCTGTGTTCTCAAAAGACATTTCTAAGTACCCCATTAGATGGCTTTCCAATCCAATTGTAATTTTGGAAAAGATAATATAATTATGCTGCAACACCTCTGTCTGAAAGGAACAAACTGTCCCAGAGTTCATTGTATCTAATGTACAATTCTTAACACTGGCAATGTATCATACTGCAATTACTGTAGGACTGCACGGTATGAATATAGTTGCTGGGCCCTGCACTGGGGTGAGTATTACAGTATATGCTAATGATGTTCAGGAATGATAATGTTGCTTTAAGCTGGACAGTGGCCGAGATCTCATTAGATATGTCACACTGATGCTACTAACATCTTCTGGTTCCCAAACTTCTTAAGAAAGAGCAAAAAACCAGTCGGAAATGCCTGTGTAGTTACTTCACACTAAGGGACATACAAAGAAAGCATAGGTCCCCAGTTTGCCTCTGTTTTGACACTGTGGCAGTTGCCATTGGATTTACCTCTGGCCACAGAATCATGACAATCTTCCTTCATGCTTTCTGTTCACCACATAACCTTTTGGTCACTGCTGCTGCCAAGGCCAGTATGAGATTCTGCTGTCAGCCTGCAAGTTGCCCAGTTTCTAAGGGAAACTTGCCAGGTTGAACTTTTGACCTCTTACCATTTGATTGGCCTGTTTGCTGGAGATTGGTCTGCACCGCTACACTATTGCCTAGTGCTTTGGTTTTTGACTGCATTTTCAGTCCTGATCCACTGCTGTCCTAAATGAAATTCACACCTCTCACGACCAGGGCAACATCACTTTAGCGGTATCACTCGATCTCTCGGCAGCTTTCGACCTGGTCGATCACACCCTTCTTCTCTCTCGTCTCCGGAATGCGGGTATTCGTGGTTCGGTATATCATTGGTTTCACTCTTTTCTCTGTCATCGGTCCTTTGCTGTTTCCTCCTCCAATTCACGCTCCAATCATTTTTCACTCCCTTGTGGTGTCCCTCAGGGTTCCATCTTGGCTCCTCTACTGTTTAATGTTTTTCTTGCCCCCCTGGCACTGATCATTCAACAATCTGGGATTTCGAGTTACTTCTATGCTGACGATATCTTTCTGCTGCATCACACTTCTTCATCCTGTCCTGATATATCTCCTTTAGAAAATTGTTTGTCCACTATTTCTTCGTGGCTTTCTTCTAACTGCCTGGTCCTCAATGTTAATAAGACTGCTGCAATTTGGTTCCCCCACACCTCTCCTACACCTTCACTTGCTTCAGCCCTTGCAGGCTCTACCATCACTGTAGTCCCCAAGCTTCGCTACCTTGGAGTGTTCCTTGATAGTGCCCTTAACTTTCATGACCATATCTCCCACATTTCTCGATGTTCGTTTCTATGTCTCCGGAAAATTCGTGCTGTTCGTCCCTTTCTGTCCACTCAGGCTCTTACTACTCTTCTTCTCTCTTTAGTTATCACCAGATTAGATTTCTGTAACATTATTTTCGCCGGTCTCCCCCAAAATCAAAAACATCGTCTTCAATTGATCCAAAATACAGCTGCTCGTATGATCCTCCACGCTTCCCCTCGTGACCATGTCACCCCTCTGCTATATCACCTTCATTGGCTACCACTTGACTACCGGATATCTTTCAAAGTCCTCACCCTAACTCATAAAGCTATCTATCACTCAACACCTGCTTACCTTTCGGATTTACTGACTTATCATACCCCCTTACGTAGTCTTTGATCCATACACATCAACCGTCTTCATCTTCCAGCACCCTCCAAAGCTCATCTGCAATCCACCAGGAAATCGGCCTTTTATTATTTAGCACCCTCTCTCTGGAACTCCCTCCCCACCAACCTCCGTACAGAAGAATCCTATCCCAAATTCCGCTCCCTCCTAAAAACTCACCTTTTCTCTCTAGCTTTTCCCCCCTAAATTTCCCTTTCTCTGTTTTTCTGGCTGCAATCTGGATATCTACTCTGCCCTTTTCTCTCTCCCCTTCTATCATATATTGTAATTCTTTTCTTTTTTAACTATTGATTTTATATTGTAAACCGCCTCGATGTTATGGGAGGCGGTATATTAAATGTACAATAAACAATAAACAATAAACAGTACCATCCTCTCCTCAATTCAGTACCAGCCACTGTTCCCTCTAAGCTGTGCGCGTGTGTGCGCACACACCTCGTCGAGCGAGCGCACATACTTTACAACAGAGCGCACAAAAATTACGGTTCTGATTCTCATAGAAAACACCACAGACATCTTAAAATTTAAAAGTTGTGATTGTAATTACTAGAAATTTTCCGCTTCATTTAGTAATTGTCTATTTTAATTTAATTTGATTAAAATCAATGTGGTGTACATACTGTATTCTGACGTGTAGTCAAATTTTAAAGTATATAACTCCGAGTGTCGTTATGTGGTGCACAAAAATTTAACCTTCCTTCAAAAGCTGCACAGCTGATATTTTATGCGCGCACAGCCTATAGAAAATTAGAGGGAATATTGGTACCAGCATTATGCTGGGTCCTCCTTTTGCTTCTGTATTCAGTCTTCTCGCATCCAGTTTTCTTAACAACATATAAAAACTTAAGATATGATATACTGGGTCAGAGAAAAGGTCCATAAAGCCCAGGATCCTGTTTCCAGTACTGGCCAATCCAGGTCACAAGTACCTATCAGGTTCCCAAAAGGTAGACAGATTTCATGCTATTTATGCCCTAATGATGGAAATGGACTTGGGCATTGTGGACATTACAGAAACATGGTTTAATGAATCACATATGACCTAGATTGGCCACTGTTGGAAACAGAATACTGGGCTTGATGGACCTTGGTCTGACCCAGTATGGCATATCTTATGTTCTTATGTTCTTATGATTGGGATATAGCCATAGATGGCTATAATCTATTCAGAAGATACAGAGAAAGTGGAAAAGGAAGAGGAGTGGCCTTGTATGTCAAAAGCAATATTAATACAATCCTCTAATTTGGTCCATTCAGAGCAAGATTAAATGACTCTATAATGCTAATTGCTCTATACTAACCTACATCCAACGTGGTACAAACTTGTCTGGTAGGAAAAATTTATTTTTAAAAACAAGAAATAGAAATGTTAAATATGCTCAGTGTGCCCAGAATGTCTCAGACTAAGCGACGCTTTAACAAATGATGTATTTCATATCATGCTTTAGCGCCTAATAGCATCAAGGACTGTTCGGGCAATCTAGCACATAATTTTTCACTTTTATAGAAAATTTCCACCACCAAGACTTTCAACTCAAAACGAAGTGAAATAATGCTTAGCTTCAAATGTTCGGCTTAGGTATTCCCCAACACCTCCTTCAGGCGCCAATCATGTGTTTCACTCGAAAAAGAGTTTCCTCAGGGGGATCTAAAAATAAAAATAATTATTTAAATCTGAACATCAACTCAACAGTAATTTTACTTTTCCATGTTGATGTCATAAAAATCTACAAACTATATACACATTGGTTTCACATACCAATCAAGACTTTTATGCCGTGATGCTGACGTTAACTTCTGAAAAGGTTCTCAAACAGTGTGACTTCCAAAAAACACCGCGCATGCGAAAAAGTAGATCTTACTTCACTTTTGTATTTCCTTTTTGTGACATCATACATTTGATGAAAGTTCTTGCATTTGCGACGCGATCTTCAAGCTCCTTCACTTATTCATTTACAGACACACACCCCAATCAATGGTAGAGTTTAAACCTTCTGGTGACAGGGTTTTTTAATTAAAAATCCAGCGTTGTTCTCGCATTAGCAGCGTCTGCTCATGTAATTTTCCATGCATCGCAGAGAGATGCCGACACAGAGAATGTTAATATGATAACAAACTTTTCACCATTAAGCTATTAAATTCAGCGTATATTATCAAAACACATTAATGTGTTATGTAGCATTCCAGGTCTTGGGGAGAAACACATTCGTTGTGTTTGGCAGAGAAATAGAAATTTAAAGGAACATTTGAGTCCAGCAGTGTTACCACTTATAGAAAAAGTAGAAGATTTTTATATGAGGGGACATTGGAAATGTGGTCAGTGTGGGATTTGTGAAATCACAGAAGAGATTAAAGACTTTACACATCGAGGCAAACAGTATAGTTTGCGTAATAGTACATCCTGTGACACCGCTTCAGTGATTTACGCTATTAGTTGCCCTTGTAATTTACTATATATAGGCAAACTACACGCCCCTTTAAAATTTGAATCGCAGAACACAAATGCCGACTAAAATGCAAGATGTTAACAGCACCTCTTGTCCAGCATTGTTTGGAATTTTCACATAAATTTGAAGATCTGTGGTGCTTTTGTATAGAGCGGATAACGTCAGCGATGCATGGAAAATCACATGAGCAGACACTGCTAATGCAAGAACAACGCTGGATTTTTAATTTAAAAACCCTGTCACCAGAAGGTTTAAACTCTACCATTGATTGGGGGGGGGGGGGGGTGTCTGTAAATGAATAAGTGAAGGAGCTTGAAGATGGCGTCGCAAATGCAAGAACTTTCATCAAATGTATGACGTGACAAAAAGGAAGTACAAAAGTGAAGTAAGATCTACTTTTCCGCATGTGCGGCGTTTTTTTGGAAGTCACACTATTTGAGAACCTTTTCAGAAGTTAAGGTTGGCAGCATCATGGCATAAAAGTCTTGATTGGTATGCGAAACCGATGTGTATATAGATTGCAGATTTTTATGACATCAACGTGGAAAAGTAAAATTACTGTTGAGTTGATGTTCAGATTTAAATAATTATTTTTATTTTTAGATCCCCCTGGGGAAACTCTTTTTCGAGTGAAACGCATGATTGGCGCCTGAAGGAGGCATTGGGGAATACCTAAGCCGAACATTTGAAGCTAAGCATTATTTTATTTCGTTTTGAGTTGAAAGTCTTGGTGGTGGAAATTTTCTATAAAAGTGAAAAATTATGTGCTAGATTGCCCGAACAGTCCTTCATGCTATTAGGCGCTAAAGCATGATATGAAATACATCATTTGTTAAAGCGTCGCTTAATCTGAGACTTTCTGGGCACACTGAGCATATTTAACATTTCTATTTCTTGTTTTTAAAAATAAATTTTTCCTACCAGACAAGTATGTACCACGTTGGATGTAGGTTAGTATAGAGCAATTAGCATTATAAAAGCAATATTAAAGGTACTGAAATGCAAGGGGCATAGGGAAAAGAAGAAGCGCTCTGGATTGTGTTGGAAAGAGGAGAAGGCATTCTCAATCATACTGCTGTAGTCTACAGACCTCCAAATCAAATCGAAGAAATAGATAACGAATTGATTATTGCCAAGATAGCCACAAAGGGGGAAGTGATCATACTGGGTGACTTTAATCTACCCAATGTGGATTGGATTACTCCTTCTGCAAATCTGGAAAGAAGCAAAAAAATTGTGGATGCTTTCCAAGATGCGTTACTTAGACAAATGATGATGGAACAAACCAGGGAAAGCTCAACGCTGGATTTAGTGCTCACCAACGGTGATAGCGTGTCGAATGTCTGGGTGGGTGTCCCTGTGAGCAGCAGTGATCATCACGCAGTGTGGTTTGAGATAAAAGCCAAGGTGCAGTCCAATCATAGCAAGCTCAAAGTCCTAAACTTCAAAAACACTGACTTCAGTAAAATGGCCAAGTACCTGAAGGAGGAGTTGGCAGGGTGGAAGGGGATAAGGGATGTGGAATTGCAATGGGCTAAACTAAAGATGGCAATAAAAGGGGCAACAGATAAATATATAAGAAAAGTAAATAAAAACAAGAGGAGAAGGAAACCTATTTGGTTTTCCAAAGAAGTGGCTGCTCAAATAAAGGCAAAAAACACAACTTTCTCAAAATTCAAAAGCTTGCAAACAGAGGAAAACAGAAAGGAATACAGGATCAAACTCAAAGAGACAAAAAGAGAAATAAGGAAAGCAAAATCAAAGGCAGAGGAAAAGATGGCTAAAGATGTGAAGTGTGGCAACAAAACATTCTTCAGGTATATTCGGGAAAGGAGGAAAATCAGAGGTGGAATTGCAGGACTCAGAAGTGCTGGGAACGGACTCGTGGAAAGTGACATTGAAAAAGCGAAAATGCTAAACAAATACTTCTGCTCTGTTTTTACTTTTTACCACACCATTCACAGAAGATGATGTGTTAGAACAACTTGCAAAACTGAAAGTGGACAAAGCCATGGGACTGGATGGGATACATCCATGGATACTGAAAGAGCTCAGAGAGGTTCATGCAGGGCCGTTAAAGGATGTTTTCAACAGATCCATGGAAACAGGAGAAGTTCCTCAGGACTGGAGAAGGGCTGATGTGGTACCTCTTCACAAAAGTGGTGACAGGGAAGAAGTGACAAACTGCAGGCCCATGAGCCTTACCTCGGTGGCGGGAAAAGTAATGGGGGTGCTTCTGAAAGAGTGAGTAGTGGACTTTCTCAAAACCAACAGGTTGCAAGATCCGAGGCAACATGGTTTTACCGAAGGACGATCTTGCCAAACAAATCAGATTGAGTTCTTTGACTGGGTGATCAGAGAACTAGATCAGGGGCATGTGATGGATGTCATGTGATCAGAAATTGGTTAAGTGACAGACGACAGAAGGTGATGCTAAATGGAGCTCACTCGGATGAAAGGAGTGTTATTAGCGGGGTGCCCCAGTGTTTGGTCCTGGGCCCGGCACTGTTCAATGTATTTGTGAGTGATATTGCTGAAGGACTGAATGGAAAAGTCTGTCTTTTTGCAGATGACATGAAAATTTGCAACACAGTGGACTCCCCCGAGGGAGTGGTTAACATGAGAAAAGATCTACAGAAGCTGGAAGAATGGTCTAATGCTTGGCAATTAAGATTTAATGCGAAAAAGTGCAGTGTCATGCACTTGGGTAGCAGAAATCCAAGGGAAATGTATGTGATAGGGGGTGAGAGGTTGGTGTTCACGGATCAGGAGAAGGACCTTGGTGTGATTATTTATGAAGATCTCAAGGTGGCAAAACAGTGTGACAAGGCGGTGGCAAAAGCCAGGAGGAAGTTGGGCTGCATACAAAGAGAAATTACCAGTAGAAAGGAAGAGGTACTAATGCCACTGTATGTCACTGGTGAGGCCTCACTTGGAATACTATGTTCAGTTTTGGAGACCATGGGGTATGTTTACTAAACCATCTTAATGTTACCGGCACTAGTTGCAGTGTTAATGTTCAGAATGCCATAGAAGGTAGTGGGTGGTCCAGAGGTAAGGTTGCAAGGAAACGGTATTGTGCGATAGTGGGCGCCATGGCACGTTAACGCGCCCTAACCCTAAGTTCATGCCAGTGCAGCATTAGAAGCTATCAAGATGTAGACCACTGGTTACTGCAATGACTGTGGAGGCAGAGGTCATGGTTTTGATCCTGCAGTAGTCTTATGTAAGAAGGCTGTCTGAAGCATTTCCTTTTTTAATTTAAATCAGTGCTGCCAGCAAAAACACCCTCACAGTGCCATAACCTAAGGTGCAGCATAAGGAGCCCTATAAGGCACTCCATAGGGTACATTATAAAGTGCACTGTCTGCCAAGGTGCCTTATAATGTGCCCTATAGGGCATTTTATAGGACGCCTTATGAGGAGTCTAGCCCTTGTTGGCTATGATGCACCCAGAATAGCGTATGTCGTGTGTGGTTGCCATGGTCACATGCTATAAGAGAAGGGTGGTGTTTGGACCCCCAAAGTGGATTATGTAGCACCACCCAACCCACTCTCTGTGGGTCAGAATTGGGGACAGGAGCTCCCACCAACAGATCCACATTCTACATTTCTGCAATGGTGGCAGTAGAGGGGACCATCAACCCCAGTCCTGCTGGGGAATAGGCACCCTACAGCGCAGTCAATACAGATCTGTACACATCACATAGGGCACAGGCAGTAGGCCTGGAAAAGCTCAGCTGCCTCTCACCACTATCTGACATTCACCAGCAGAGGGCACAGTCAGTCTCCACCCACTGCATGGTGCTCCAGCCATACACATGCTAACTACAGACAGTTTGCTAGCTAGTACATATTCCTGGAGGAACTGTGTGCAACAAAAAATGGGATGTGAGCACACACACCAAGCAGGTATGTCAGTGACTGAGCCTCAGAAAAGAAAACTCATAGATATCACTTGGAGAAAATACAGTATAGCACTATAGGGGAACCTAGCCATGCCATGGTCACTGTTCAATCAGGGTGAGAGTGAGCCCCCAGCATGACATGCTGTTGTCACCCTGTCTGTGCAGGTGGTGGTTTGGCACTACAATGTCCCAGCCATTGCTCTATGTCCTGTGCAGATGCATCCTGCCCAAGCCACCCTGTTTGGGCCATACCCACAGTATCTTGCTCCTCATTATGCACATTGTCAGGCTAACACTGGAAACAGTGCAAGCATTGGGGGCTCAGTAAGGTGTAGGCAGCCAGAGAACACTGGATAGACATACACACTCTCCCACACCTATTTATTTTTATTTATTTTATTTAGCTACATTTATATCCCCCTTTTCACCGGGTCAAAGCAGCCTAACAAAAAACCCACCTATGCCAGCATTATACAAATATAGAGGTTTTTGGCAGGCCTGGCCAAAACACCAGTCCTGAGCACAGTACAGGCAGTGCTATGGTACGCAATACTGTTGGGGTTACTCCCCGGGGTGGTAAACACTGTCAGAAACAAAAGCTGAAACACACTCCACAGATATCAGAAAGGTTGCTATGATGAATCTCTGTCAACAAATTGTGTTTAACTTAGGATTTGTTAACTGACATTAATCATAGAAACCTTTTGATATATGTGGAACGTGTTCCCAAGTTTAGGATGGCATTGCTAAGGTATGCAGGTGCTAGTATTGGGAGATGCTGCTCTGCGCAGGGCCCAACAGCCTGACTCTCCATGAGGCTTTGGATAGTGGAGCCTGTGGGTGTGGCTGTTTGTGCCCCTGTTGGCCGCTGCTCTAGGGCAGAGGTTCCCAACTCCGGTCCTTGTGGGCCAAACACGGTTCAGGGTTTCATGCTGTCCCTAATGAATATGCATGAGATGCATTTGCATACAATGAGGGCGGTGCATACAAATGCAGCACAGGCATATTTATTAGGGATAGTATGAAACCTGAATGGTGTTTGGCCCTCCAGGACTGCAGCTGGGAAACTCTGCTCTAGGGATTGCATATGTTTATGGTGTCTGTGCTCTGTAGGGTAAAATATAGGTGTTTATGGCATGTTTTGTTTATGTTTTAGGCATTTGATATACCGCCCTTTACTTACACATGTTTATCTTATCTGCAATAAAGGTTCCATCTTTATTACCATGGTTTAGTACTGGGTAAAATATAGGGACATGGTTTGCAGGAGCCACAGCTGCGACTTGACCTTGTGACTTTTTGCTCTGGAGCACACTGGCTGTGTGTACTGCACCAAACTGTTGCCACAGAGGCAGATTATTCCCTAGGGATACCATGACTGTTTTGTCAGACAGACCTTGTCTGTTGCAGTGCACGGCACGCACCTAAACGGGGCTTGGCCGTGGTCTGCTGTGTGCAGATGCCACTTCCCCCCACCACCACCAGCACCCCACCGCCACCATGTTTTATTTATTTATTTAGTATACATTTGTATACCGCTACTTCCAGCGATCAGCAGCGGTTTGATTACAGATTGGAAATTGTCAAATCATGACAGGAAAATTTTTTTTTTTGAGGTATAAACACATTGATTAGACAGGAAAGCACAGCACACAGAGAACTATTTTGCAGGGAACATGGGCTATGGAGGGTTAAGTGGATTGCCCAAGACCACAAGGAGCACCTGTGGGACTAGAAACCCCAGTCCTTCCGGCCCAAGGTTGCTGTCCTCTAGTGGGATTTGAACCCCCGACCTTCCAGCCCGAAGTACCTTGCCCCAACCACTAGGCCACTCCTCCACTCCTCCATGTTGACATGTCCTTGTGCCGGTGGTGCTAGTGGTGCGCAGTCCCAGGCCATCCAGTTTGCCGGTAGGTGGCTGCCTATGGTGCGTGATATGTGGTAGGGGTGCCTGCATAGACAGCCACACTTCCCCCCAGTATCGCCTGACAATGTTATGTGCCCTTTGGGGTACTTGCTGGGTACTGTCCCCTGGGACACTGTGGGACACACACTCGTGGCCATGTTTGCCCTTGGTCAGTTGCTGTCTTGTTGTTTTTCCACTTCTACATTCCTATGTGTCACCTAGGCATCTGCCTAGTCTACCCTGTGCCCCAGCTGCCCCACTGCATGTCCCGCCTGCAGTCCCATGTACCCCATTTGCAGCTTCACCGTAGTGCCCTTTCATACTTGGGCACTATGATGTTTCTGCACATGTATTACTGGTTTCCCTGCCTTTGCTGCACATTGCTGACTGAAATGGTCTCTCTCCCCTGCAAATGTGCCTCTAGCGTGAGGTTTTCACTGGCGTTAATTTTCATACCTTCATTTCACGGTGTTAGTGTGCATGGAGCCTCTCCCTGCCCACTCTCCACCCATTGACCCCTTATCTCTGCCTCTGGGGAGCCTTACTTCCCCCTCTGGGAGCCCTATTCCACCCTCTGTGTGCCTTAACACCGGTGGAGACGTTATCGTGTGATACGTGGCGTTCTCGCACGGTAATGCGCCATTATAGCAAGATAACATCACTTATCGCACGATAACGTTTCCACTGCGACGTTAGCGCTGTTTAGTAAACATACCGCGATATCTTGCAAAGGATGTAAAAAGACTGAAAACTGTTCAGAGGAAGGCGACCAAAATGATTTGGAGCATGTGTCAGAAGCCTTATGAGAAGAGACTTGAAGACCTGAAGAGCCCTAACTTTTTAAGCCTTTTCTTGTAAGGGTATCCTTCCATCCCCTTTATCATTCTGGAAATTCTTCTCTGTACCTTTTCTATTCCTGATCTATATTTTTAATTTATTTATTTATTTATTTATTTATTTAACAGTATTTCTAAACCGCCTTATCATGATAATCAAGGTGGTATCACAGCAAACAATCTGGTAGTGTGAGTGTGTTATACATGCAGTGAGGGTGGAAATTTAGTTGGGTGTGTGTTGTGTTGTGAGCTAGATTGGTTTGAGCTATGTACAATGTGGGCTATATACAGTGGTGCTAAAAACATTTTATATATACATATAGTGTTAGTCGGTAACGTGTGCTGCTATACAGTTACTTAGTTTATGTGATGTGTCCATAATGTTCTCTGAACAGCATGGTTTTCAGCTGTTTTCTGAAGTCCTTGAGGTCTGTAGTTGCTCTCAAATCGTCCGGTAGTTTGTTCCATATTGTTGGAGCAGCCATGGAGAGTGCTCTGTCTGTTGTGTCCTTGCGTGTGTGTTTGTATTCACTTGGGGTGCTGACTCGGTTGTGTGTTTGTTTTCTTCTAGGCCGTGTGCTGGTGTCTGGTTGTATGAGGGCGTGCAGGCTGTTGGCTGATGTTTGCTGTTTTATCTTAAATAGGTTTATGATAGTTTTGTATCTGATGCGTGCATCGATTGGAAGCCAGTGTAAGTCCTTTAAGGTGGGTGTGATGTGTTCTTGTCTTGCAGTTCCGGTGACCAGAATTGCACACAATATTCGAGGTCAATCATACCATGGAGCCATACAGAGGCATTATAATATCCTTGGTTTTGTTCTTCATTCCCTTCCTTATGATTCCTAGCATTCTAGCTGCTTTCTTGGTCATGGCTGCACACTGGGCATAGGGTTTTAGACATATTATCCATGATGGCGCCCAATCCTTTTCCTAGGTGGTGATTCCTAATATGGAACTTTGCATCATGTAATCATAGTTTGGGTTGATCTTCCCTAAGTGCAAAATTTTTCACCTGTCCACATTAAATTTAATCTGCTATTTGGACATTTATTCTCCCAATTTCTCAATGTCCTCTTATCCAAAGCCACCTGGAGAGGCAGGTTGTTGGGCCCTGCGTGCATCTCCTAATACTAGCACTTGCACACCTTAGCAATGCCACCCTAATCCTGGGAATACGGTACACAGCTATCAAAAGGTTGCTATGATTACTGGCAGATAGCAATTCCTAAGTTTGCTGATTGAGCTGCATCATAGCAACCTTTCAGATATCTGTGGAGTGTGCGTCAGGTCTGGTGTCTGACAGTGTTTACCACCCTGGGGAGTGACCCCAACAGTATTGCATACCATAGCCATGCCTGCACTGTGCCCAGGACTGGTGCGGTGGCCAGGGCTGCCAAAAGCCTCTATAGTTGCACAATGCTGGCATAGGTGTGGGGAGTGTGTGTCTGGCTATCCAGTGTGTGGTGGCTGCTAACACCTTCCTCAGCCCACACTGCTAGCACTGTTTCCAGTATTGGCCTGCCAATGTGCATAATGAGGAGCAAGGTGCTGTGGGTATAGCCTGGACAGGGTGGCCTGGCCTGGATGCATCAGCACAGGGCATAGGGCAATGGCTCGGACATTGTAGTGCCCGGCCACCACCTGCACCAACAGGGTGGCCAAAGCATGTCCTGCTGGGAGGTCACTCTCACCCTAATTGAGTAGTGACCACGGCATGGTTAGGCTCCCCCATAGTGCTGTGTTGTATTTCTTTTCAGTGATATGTATGGGTTTTCTTTTCTGGGGGGTCTAATCACTGATTTATCTGCTTGGTGGGTGTGCTCATAGCCCAGCTTTTGGGTGCACACATCATCTCCAGGATCGTGCACTGTGGACTAGCTAGCAGACTGTCTGCAGTTGTATGTGTATGGCTGGAACACCTTGCAGGGTGCAGTGGCTGGTGAATGTCAGATGGTGGTGGGGGGCAGCTGAGTATTTCCAGGCCTACTGACTTCCTGACATTGCGGTAGGGATGTGTACAGCTCTGCATTGGCTGCCCTGTAGGGTGTCTGTTCCCCAGCATGACTGTGGTTGATGGCCCCCTCTACTGCCACCTTTGCAGGGAGGTAGAATGTGGATCTGTTGGTGGGGGAATCCTGTCTCCCACCCTAAGCCACAGGAGGTGGGTTGGGTGGTGGTACATAATCTGCCTATGGGTCCAAACACCCCCTGTCACTTACATCATGTTACCATGGCACAAAGACAGAATATGCACTATTCTGGGTACATCATAGCCCATAAGAGCCAGACCTGATTGACAACTTCATATAGACACTAATGTATCCTAGATGTGTTTGCAAGAACTACCTATCACACACACTAGCACTGATGGGTACCTGCAACAAAGCCTATTTCAGCCATTGAAGGTGCTGCGAACCTGGTGCTGGCCGCCCCACCTCACCCTCAGGGTGAGCACAATACCCACACAATGTGATGGTCTGTAGCTATTCTGTGCCACTAACACACACCGTTGGCACCCCCTACCAGGCTGAGGTGCTGTGGGGTGCATACCCCATCTTGTGATCATCTGTAGACTGCTGATATGCCTGTGCTGTGCATCATGGGTATGGGTGGGTTGCCCCTATCCTGGTAGCCACAGCAGACTGTTTGTGTGGTGACATGCAGTCCTTCTGTAGCCAGTCAGGGGTTTGTTAGCAGCTGTAGCCCACTGGTTACTTCACTGCCTGTGAAACCAGAGGTCATGGGTTCTAGCCCACAGTGGGGTTATTTGATAGGGCTGTCCGAGGCATTGTCTATTTTTAATGTACATTAGTGCTGCCAGCAAAAACACCCTCAGAGTACTGTAATCTTAAGGCACCCCATAGGGCACCCTATAAGGTGCCTTAGAAGGCACCCTGTAAAGCGCCTAATAAGGTGCCTTATAAGGTATCCTATAGGGGACATTGTAGGGTGCCTTGGTGGACAGTGCACTTTATAATGTGCCCTCTGGAGTGCCTTATAGGGTGCCTTATGCGGCACCTTAGGTTACACCACTGTGAGGGTGTGTTTGCTGGCAGCACTAATTAAAATAAAACTACAATGCTTCATAAAATAAAACTACAATGCTTCAAAAAGCACTACTTAAACATAAAGGGAGATACCTCAGCCAGCCTTGTTCATTAGGAACACTGGGGATCAAACTCATGTCCCCAATACCATCAGTCAGTGTATTAACCGTTGTGCTACTCCTCTGTTTTTGTGTTTAGATGTCAGCGTGCCTACTTAAGATTACCACGCGTTAACGTGCTTAGTGGCGTCTCACCCGATAATGTGTGCAGCACACGTTATCGTGCGATAATCCCATTTTGCTACTTTAGGACCGAAACGCCCACTCCTTTTATGGCAGCCTGCAGACTATCGCCGGACGCACGTTAAGACTGCTTAGTAAACATACCCCTAAATCGATGTTAGCTTTGTGCCTTTAAACCATGACTATAGGTTCAATAAGTTTATTCTTTATAATGGGTTCAATCATTTTACCCGGTACTGATGTCAAGCTCGTTGGTCTGTAGCTTCCCAGATCACCTCAGAACTCTTTTTAAAAATTGGTATTACATTGGCCACTCTCCAATCTTCAGGAACTACAGATGATTTTATTGATAGTTCACAGATTACTAATAGTAGGTCTCCAATGTCATTTGAGTTCCTTAAGCACCCTGGGATATATGCCATCTAGTCCAGGTAATTTGCTACTTTTTAGTTTACCAAATTGCTGTATTACATCTTCCAGGTTTATCAAGGTTTGTTTCAATTCCTCTGATATCCTTTAATATCATATCTGGCATGGGTAACTTCCCAACATCTTCTTCATTAGAAACCAAAGCAAAGAATTCATTCAGTCTCTCCGCTAACGCTTTGTCTTCCCTTGCCGTCCCTTTTACCCTTTATTATCTAATGGTCCAACTAACTCTCTTGCAAGTTTTTGATACAAATGTACTTTAAAAAGTTTCCATTGTGAGTTTTTCCTTCCATGGCAAGCTTCTTTTCAAATTCTCTCTTTGCCTGCCTTATCAATGTCTTGCATCTAATTTGCCAAGCTTGTGTTGTTTCCTGTGTTTGTCATTTGGCTCCTTTGTCCATTTTCTGAAAGATTTTTTTTTTTGGCTAAACAGCCTCTCTGATCTCTCCTTTAAACCGTGCCAGCAGTTGTTTGATTTTCCTTCCACCTTTCTCAAGACATAGAATACACTGGGTCTGGGATTACAAGGCAGTATTTTTTAACAATGCCCAGGCTTGATGTAAACCTTTAACCTTTGCAAATGCTCCTTTTAGTGGAGAAGTAGTCAAGAGCAGTGGCCTGTAACAAAGAGACCAGAGTTCAAATCCCACTAACACTCCTTGAAGTCTTGGGGGTATGTTTACTAAACCATCTTAGGGGCATGTTTACTAAACTGCGGTAACATTACAGACCGCGCGTTAGGTAACATTAATGATTGTTAGGTAACATTAATGCGCGGTATGTAATGTTAACGTACGTTAACGTTACCTAACGATCGTTAACGTTCCCGGCCGCGGTAAACACCGCAGAGGGTGGAGAGAGGGCGGGGGGAAGGGGTCATTGGGCGTGGAGTGGGCGGGGAGAGGCTCCCTGCACACTAACGTGCTGAACTGAAGGGCTGAATCCTACCGCGAATGAAAACCTGCCGTTAGATGCACATTTGCAGGAGAGAGAAACCATTTCAGTGTCAGCAATGTACAGCATAGACAGGGAGCCCAAGAAAAGTGATAGTAGTGCTCCATTACCAACAACAGCATAGTGCCCAAGTATAAAAGGCCACTATGCGATGGTGCAAGTGGGGCATAGAGGGCTGCAGGCGGGACATGTAGCGGGAGCATCTGGGGCACAGGGAGGACTAGGAAGGCGCCTAGTTGACACATAGGAACATAGAAACCGGAAATCAGCATGACAGCAGCTGACATAGGCCAAACACAATCCACCTACATCTAACTGGTTCACCCGAGCTTACAGTTGCCAGGGCACTGACCTGACATCCCCCCAGCCAACCCTCCCCCAAGAGGAAGGGACAGACTATTGGTAAGCGGTGATGGGGGGGATGTGAGGATGCTCATGTATGCCCTATGCCCCAGACCCCGCTCCCTAGGCGACCACCTACCCACACAGTGGATGGCCTGGGACTGTGCACTGCCAGCACCAACAGCATATGGTCATGTCATCATGGCAGGGGGTGTGTGTGCCCATGCTGGAGGGGGCAGTGGCACCTGCCTGGAGTGGACCTAGGCCATGCCCTGTACCAGTACATGGTGTGAAGTGCAACATAAAAGGTCTGGCTGAGGAAAAGTACAGGTATCCCCAGGTACCTCCATGCATGTGTGGTGCTAGTACACCCATCCTGTGTGTCCAGAAGCAGAGAGTCACAGGTTCAAGCCCCAGCTGTGGCTCCTGCAGAGAATGTCCCTATGTTTTACCCTACAATGCAGATACACCAGCAACATGTGCAAAGCCCAAAGCAGCGGCGAACAGGGGTACAAACACCCACTCACACAGGCTCCACAATCCAAAGATGCATGGAGAGTCAGGCTGTTGGCCCCAGCATTGAGCTGCAGTCATCACCAGAGCATTACTACTACCTCCTGCACAGTTTAGCAATCTCAGCACTGTGATCAGGACCAGTGTGGCAGGCAGGGATGCCAACCACCCCTATCTTTGCACAATGTTGCAATAGGAGTGTGTGTGTGTGTGTGTGTGTGTGTGTGTGTGTGTGTGTATGTCTATCCATTGTTTTGTGGCTGCCCACACCTCACTGGGACCACAATGTCCCACTTTTACCAGCGTTAGCCTGAATATGTGCATAATGAGGAGCAAGGTGTTGTAGTTTTGGCCCGGACAGGGCGGATTGGCCAGGATGCATCTTCACAGGGTGTGGGGCAATGGCTGGGACACTGTAGTGCCCAACCACTGCCTGCATGGACAGGGTGGCCACAGCATGGCATGCTGGGAGGGCACTCACTCTGACCAAGCAGTGACCATGGCATGTCTAGGTTCCCACATAGCGCTCTACACTATCTACCACAAGTGATACTTTTGTGTTTTCAGTGTTGGGGCGCCAATCACTGAGATGCCTGCTTGGTGCACATAGTTCCTTTGTGAGCATGCACTGTGGGCTAGCTAGTGGACTGTTTGCAGTTAGACTGTGCATGCTCAGTAAACCTATACTATGAAGTCTAGCTGTACTGTCTGCTGGTCACTGGCAGACAGTGGTGTGAGGCAGTTGGAGTTTTCCTGAGCTAACCCCATCATTGCTGCTGGTCTGCCACAGGTATGGCTCTGGCCCACCAATCCTGGAGGGTTGTTGTATACCATCAGGATGGAGGTTGCTTCACAGGGGCTGGGGCACCTGTCCCTTACCTACAAAAAGGGTGATGTGAGCAAAGTACAAGGTACAAGGCTCCTTGTAAGGTGCCTTGTAACGCGTGTTAGTCAAAGGCTCCTTGTAATATGTGTTAGCTCAGGGGTGGGCAAACTTGGTCCTGGAGGGCCGCAGGCCAGTCAGGTTTTCGGGATATCTCTAATGAATATGCATGAGATATATATGCATTAGAGATATCCTGCCAACCTGACTGGTTTGTGGCCCTCCAGGGCTGGATCTGGAGACCCCTGCCTTGCACCTCTGTCATTTAAGATTGTGAGTGGACAAGGTGCAGATGTCCAAGACATCAAAAAGTTTAGATAGAATTTGTCACAGTCCTCCTCACTTCTCACCACCACCAAAAAATTGTCTATTAGACAACTTTTTGGTGGTGGTGAGAATCGAGGAGGAATGTGACACATTCTATATACCCTTTCAATGTCTAGGACATCTGTACCTTGCCCACTCATGATCTTAAATGACAGAGGTGTAAGGCAGGGGTCTCCAAATCCAGCCCTGGAGGGCCACAAACAGTCAGGTTGGCAGGATATCTCTAATGCATATATATCTCATGCATGTTCATTAGGGATATCCCAAAAACCTGACTGGTCTGCGGCCCTCCAGGACCGGAGGTGCCCACCCCTGTGTTAGCTGATACGGCTTGCTGTAACAATGCACCACCCATGCCTTTATATGGGAATCTGTACCTTTACCGCGGAACCTAACACTAGTGACATTACCACAGTTTAGTAAACATAACCCTTAATGTTACCGGTGCTAGTTGCAGCGTTAATGTGCAGAATGCTATATAAGGTAGTGGGCGTTCCAGAGGTAAGGCTGCAAGGAAACGGTATCGTGTGATAGTGGGTGCCATGGCACGTTATCACGCGTTAACCCTAAGTTCATGCCAGCGCAATACTAGAAGCTATAAAGATGTAGCCCACTGGTTATTGCAATGACTGTGGAGGCAGAGGTCATGGGTTTGATCCTGCAGTGGTGTTTTGTAAGAAGGCTGTCAGAAGCATTTCCTTTTCTAATTTAAATTAGTGCTGTCAGCAAAAACACCATCACAGTGCCGTAACCTAAGGTGCAGCACAAGGCGCCCTATAAGACACTCCATAAGGCACATTATAAAGTGCACTGTCCGCCAAGGCACCTTATAATGTATCCGTAGGGCACTTAATAGGGCGCCCTATAGGGCGCCTTATGAGACACCTTAGGCTACGGCACTGTGAGGGTGTTTTTGCTGTCAGCACTCATTTAAATTAAAAGTAAAAGCCACAGACAGCCTTATTAAACAACACCAACGTGGGATCAAACCCATAGCCTCTGCCTTCACAGTCATTGAAATAACCAGTGGGCTACATCTCTATAGCATCTAACACACTGCTGGCTGGCTACAGAAAGACTGAAGGTCACCACACAAACTGTCTGCTGTGGTTACCAGGATAGGGTAAACCCACCCGTACCCATGATGCACTGCACATGTAGATCAGCAGCCTACATCTGCTCACAAGATGGGGTATGCACCTCTATAGCACCCCGGCCTGGTAGGGGGAACTGACCGTGTGTGTTACAGGCACAGAGTAGCTACAGACCGTGACATTGTGTGGTTCCTGTGCTCACCTTGAGGGTGAGGTGGGGCGCCCAGCACCTGCCTTAGCCAAGCTAGGCGATGCTGCAGCTTCCCATCAGCACCAATGTATGATAGGTAGTTCTTATAGACATGCCTAGAATACACCTGTGTCCATTTGTATTTCCCAGTCATGATTAGCCCTTGTGGACTAAGATGCACTCAGAATAGAGCATAACCTGCATGATTGCCATGGTCACATGTTATAAGAGAAGGGTGGTGGTTGGACCCAAAAGCAGATTATGTAGCACCACCCAACCCACTCTCTGTGGGCCAGGTTGGGGGACAGGATCTCCAAACAACAGATCCACATTCTACATCTCTGCAATGGTGGTAGTAGAGAGAACCATCAACCCCAGTCCTGCTGGGGAATAAGTACCGTATATACTCGAGTATAAGCCGACCCGAATATAAGCCGAGGTACCTAATTTTACCACAAAAAACTGGGCAAAACTATTGACTCGAGTATAAGCCGAGGGTGGGAAATGAGGCACCTACTAGTCAATGTAAAAAATAAAGATAGAGACCAATAAAATTACATCAGCCTATTTCCAGTCTTAGCCCCCCATCAGCCCATTACCAGTCCTAACCCCTCCCATAGCCAATTACCAGTCCTAACCCCCCATCAGCCCATTTCCAGTCTTAGCCCCCCCCCCAATAACCCATTACCAGTCCTAAAACTCCCCATCAGCCCACTTCCATTCTTAGCCCCCCCATAACCCATTACCAGTCCTAAACCTCCCCATCAGCCCACTTCCATTCTTAGCCCCCCCATAACCCATTACCAGTCCTAAACCTCCCCATCAGCCCATTTCCAGTCTTAGCCCCCCCCATAGCCAATTACCAGTCCTAACCCCCCCATCATCCCATTTCCAGTCAGCCCCCCCATAGCCCATTACACTTCATAGCCCCCCCATCAGCCCACTTCCAGTCTTAGCCCCCCCCATATCCAATTACCAGTCCTTACCCCCCCATCAGGCCATTTCCATTCTTCCCCCCCCATAGCCCATTACCAGCCCTAACCCCCCCCATCAGCCCACTTCCAGTCTTAGCACCCCTCCCATGGCCCATTACTAGTCCTAACCCTCCCCTATCAGCCCACTTCCAGTCTTGGCTTCCCCCCCATTACCAGTCCTAAACCCCCTTCCGCCCTATCAACCCAAATTAAAAAAAAAACAACCCAGCTGCTTCTGCCGCGGCAGCATCAAGAGTGCCGCGGCAGTATCAAGAGTGCCGCTGCCGCCGCGGGGCCCCCCTGGCAGAGCCTCCCTGCATCGCAGCCTATCCCCGAATGCGGGCTTCTTTCAGAGCCGCGAGAGTTTCCTTTCTCGCGGCTCTGTTAATCCCGCCGGGGCTGATGGGATTTCCCATCAGCCCCGGCGGGATTAACAGAGCCGCGAGAAAGGAAACTCTCGCGGCTCTGGAAGAAGCCCGCGTTCGGGGATAGGCTGTGATGCAGGGAGGCGATCCAGGGAGGCTCTGCCGGGGGGGCCCCGCGGCAGCGGCGGCACTCTTGATACTGCCGCGGCACTCTTGATGCTGCCGCGGCAGAAGCAGCTGGGTTGTTTTTTTTTTTTTAACTTGGGATGAAGAATGTTTTTTGCGCGGGGCCCCCTGAAACACGGGGCCCTGTGCAAAAAACATTCTTGCCCCCTGCTAGACATCTGCGCAGACGTTGACTCGAGTATAAGCCGAGGGGGCCGTTTTTCAGCACAAAAAATGTGCTGAAAAACTCGGCTTATACTCGAGTATATACGGTACCCTAAGGGCAGTCAATGCAGATCTCTATGCATCACATAGGGCAGTAGCAGACCTGGAAAAGCTCTGCTGCCCCCACCACTATCTGACATTCACCAACAGAGGGCACAATAATTCTCCACCCACTGCACCCAGCAAGGTGCTCCAGCCATACACATATTAATTGCAGACAGTCTGCTAACTAACACATCATACATGCTCTCGGAGGAACTGTGTGTACCCAAAAATGGGATGTGAGCACATATACCAAGCAAGTATATCAGTGATTAAATCCCAAAAAAGAAAACTCACAAATATCACTTGAAACAAACAATGTAGCGCACTATGGGGGAACCTAGCCATACCATGGTCACTGCTCATTCAGGATGAGAGTGACCTCCTAGCATGACATGCTGTGGTCACCCTGTCCATGCAGGTGGTGGTCGGGCACTACAATGTCCCAGTCATTGCCCTAAGCCCTGTGCAGATGTATCCTGCCCAGACTGCTGTGTCCGTGCCATACCCACAGTAGCTTGCTCCTCATTATGCACATTGGCAGGCTAACATTGGAAACAGTGCAAGCAGTAAGGTGTAGGCAGCCACAAAACATTGGATAAACATACACACACTCCCACACCTATGCCAGCATTGTGCAAATATAGAGGTTTTTGGCAGCCCTGGCCGCCACACCAGTCCTGGACACAGTGCAGGCATTGCTATGGTACGCAATACTGTTGGGGTCACTCCCCGGCGTGGTAAACACTGTCAGAAGCAAAAACTGAAATACACTCCACAGATATCAGAAAGGTTGCTATGATGAATCTCTGTCAACAAATTGTGTTTAACTTAGGATTTGTTATCTGACATTAATCATAGCAACCTTTTGATATATGTGGAACATGTTCCCAAGTTTAGGACGGAATTGCTAAGGTATGCTGGTGCTAGTATTGGGAGATACTGCTCCGCGCGGGGCCCAACAGCCTGACTCTCCATGAGGCTTTGGATAGTGGAGCCTGTGAGTGTGGGTGTTTGTGCCCCTGTTGGCCGCTGCTCTAGGGCAGATGTTCCCAAATCCGGTCCTGGTGGGCCAAACATGGTTCAGGATTTCATGCTGTCCCTAATGAATATGCATGAGATACATTTGCATACAATGGGGGCAGTGCATACAAATGCAGTACAGGCATATTTATTACGGAAAGCATGAGACCTGAATGGTGTTTAGCTCTCAAGAACTGGAGTTGGGAAACTCTGCTCTAGGGATTGCACATGTTTATGGTGTCTGTGCTCTGTATGGTAATATATAGGCATTTATGGCATATTTATTTTATCTGCAATAAAGGTTCTATCTTTATTACTATGGTTTAGTACTGGGTAAAATGTAGGGACATGGTTTGCAGGAGCCACAGCTGGGACTTGAATCTGTGACCTTCTACCCCTGAATACACTGGCTGTGTGTACTGCACCAAACTGTTACTGCAGAGCCAGGTCATTCCCTGGGGATATCATGACTGTTCGTCAGACAGACCTTGTCTGTTACAGTGCACGGCACCCACCTAAACGGGGCTTGGTCGTGGTCTGCTGTGGGCAGCTGCCACTGCCCCCTCCGCCACGAGCACCCCTCTACCACCATGCTGACATGCCCTTGTGCCGGTGGTGCTGGTGGTGCGCAGTCCCAGGCCATCTAGTGTGCCGGTAGGCAGCTGCCTATGGTGCGTGGTATTGGGGTAGGGGTGCCTGCATAGACATCCACGCTTCCCCCCGGCACCGCCTGCCAATGTTATGTGCCCTTTGGGGTACTTGCTGGGTACTGTCCCCTGGGACACACACTCGTGGCCATGTTTGCTCTTGATCAGTTGCTGTCTTGCTGGTTTTCCGCTTTTACATTCCTATGTGTCACCTAGGCATATGCCTAGCCCACCCTGTGCCCCAGCTGTCCCACTGCATGTCCCGCCTGCAGCCCCCTGTACCCCATTTGCAGCCTCACCGTAGTGCCCTCTCATACTTGGGCAATATGATGTTGCTGCACATGTATCACTGCTGTCACATTTCTTGGTTTCCCTGCCTTTGCTGCAGATTTCTGACTGAAATGGTCTCTCTCCCCTGCAAATGCGCCTCTAGCGCGAGGTTTTCACTGGTGCTAATTTTCAGACCTTCATTTCACGGCGTTAGTGTGCATGGAGCCTCTCCCCACCCACTCTCCGCCAATTGACCCCTTATCTCCGCACCTGGGGAGCCTTACTCCGCCCTCTGGGCAGCCTTACTCCACCCTCTGTGCGCCTTAATGCCGGCAGAGATGTTATCGCGTGATACGTTATGTTCTCGCATGGTAATGTGCCATTATCGCGAGATAATGTCACTTATCGTGCGATAACGTCACTGCTGCGATGTTAGTGCTGTTTATTAAACATACCTCTTGGACAAGTCACTTAACCCTCCATTGCCTTAAGTACAAGATTGTAAGCCCTCTAGAGACAGGGAAATACCTACTGTATTTGATTGTAACTTGCTTTGTAACTACTGGAAAGGCATGAGATAAATACTACTAAATAAATATTTTTTTTCTTAACCATATTCCTTTTTTTCCTTTCTGGGTTTACCTAGCATCTGGTACTCCACCCAGGGTTCTAGATTTAACACTACGGGGTATGTTTACTAAACTGTGTTGAAGTCACTGGTGGTAAGGGCAGTGTTAAGGTACCTAAAGCCATATAAGGCAGTGGGCGGGAAGGGGTCGTGCCAGCATTAGGGTGTCTTGGGCCATTTAATGTGAGTTAACAGAACCAAGTGCAGTAAGGTGACAAGACATCCTATGGAGAGACAAGGCTTCTTAGGATGTGATAAGGTGCCTTAACAGGAGACAAGGTGCCTCAAGGTGCCTTAAGATGTGGTAAGGTGCCCTAACAGGAGATGAGGCATCCTAAGGAGAGACAAGGTGCCCTAATGTGGAAAGCATTCACCTTAAAGCAGGACCACGGCTATAAACCAAACGCTGGAAAGAGCACCAAGGAATGTCAATGTAAAGGTGATGGAAGGAAAGACAGGTGGGAGTTGATGGACCTGCCATATTAGTGGGCACCCTATTTGGCAGCAAGTAAAGCAGACGAGCATGTGGGAAGCAACTCTTCCGATGCACAGGGTGGTGCCAATATAAAGTGCTGCAGTGACAGTGTGTGGCATAGGATGGGGAAGACGTGTCCCCCAGCGGAGGCAGAAGTGGCAGGATGTTTGCAGTGATAGAAGGACAGAGTAGTAGTGGTGCCATGCAGATCAGGCACATGAGAAGTGAGCACAAAGAGCCATAATCCGGAAAGGGTACCAAATGTAGGTCATGGGGTAGCAGCCTGCACAAAAAACAGGACTGTACACAGCTGACAGAGACAGATAGATGGGCTGAAATATAAATGGTGGCTAAGGAGAGGGTGCTATAGGCTGGCAGCACAGATATGCAGAGCCCTAACTGTTACAGGCATGAAAATGATCTGAGTAGCACAGTCATAAAAGGAACAGGTAAGAATCTAACCCCTGGCCCTTGCCTACAGAGGCCTTGAAGAAATCATCAGGCTACACCTCCACACCTTGTTCAGCAGCAATGTCTTGATACAAAAAGATTGCAGGTCATCACCTAAAATGTCTGCTGTGTGTGTCGGTATAGGTTAACCCCACCAGTACCCATGATGCAGTGCACGTGCAGAGCAGCATTCTACAGTTGATCACCAAATGCAGAATGCACTTATCCATCACCTCAGCTCAGTAAGAGGACCTCACAGTGTGTGATACAAGCATAGAGCAGCTACAAACCATGCTACTGAGCAGTTTATGTGGTCACCCTGAGGGTGAGGATGTGCACTCAGCACTGGGACCCCAGTATCTACCCATACTGTAGATCCCCATTCCTACCAGTTGGTGGTAGGTAGTTTTTGTAGTGTGATGTACTAATTATTTTGTGTTTTGCTGTATGTGTTAGTCTCATTTGGCTTTGTTGGACCAGGACCAATGCAGAACAGTGCATTTATATACTCTGTGTTACAATGCTGCTGCCTTGACTACTTACTACTAGGAGGGATGAACATCTAGACCCACATGGGGTGTACATATATGCTATGTAGCAATGCTTATATACCGCTTTTCACCAGATCAAAGCAGTGTACAGTCAGGCACCGTATAAATTTCCCTTGTCCCTGAAGGTCTCGCAATCTATGTCTTGTACCTAAGACAATGGAGAAGTATGTGGCTTGCCCAGTGAGGAGTAGAAAGCCACAAAACAATGGATAGACATACACACATACACACTCATATTGCAGCACTGTGCAAATATAGGGATGGTTGGCATCCCTGCCCGCCACACTGGTCCCAATCTCAGTGCAGGCATTGTTAAGGTGTACTCATTGTGCAGGAGCTAGTAGTAGTGTTCTGATGCTAACTGCTGCTCTGTGTGCCAGAGCCAACAGCCTGATGCTCCATCCAGATGTGCATAGTGGAGTCTGTCTGTGTGGGTGTTTGTACCCCTGTTGGTCAATGCATTGAGGATTGCATATGTTGATGTTGTATCTGCATTGTGGGATAAAATGTTGGGACATGCACTGCAGGACCTAAACCTGTGACCCTCTGCTTCAATACACACCAACTGCACATAGTGCACCACAGTGCTGCCACATAAGCACATTAGTCCCTGGGGCTACCTTGCTTCCATCAGACAGACCTTTCATGATGCACTGCACACCATGCACTGGAACAGGGCATGACTGTGGTCTGCTGCAGGCGGATGCTGTTGCCCACTCCGCCAACACCCCTCTGCCATGCTGACATACCCATGCGCTGTCAGTGATGGTGGTGTGCAGTCACAGGCCAGTCAACATGCGGGTAGGCGGGTGCCTAGGGTAAAGTGTCTGGGGGGGGGCGAGGAATACATGGACAGCCACACATCCCCCCCATCACTGCCTGCCACTGTTATGTCTCTACAATCTGGGGAGGAGATGACTGTGGGGTGGTAGGTATGGGGTCCTAGAGCATATTGCCTGTACTGGAACAGGTAAACTCTGGTTGCTTGCTTCTGCCATCATAGTGTGGGTAGACAAGGGAACAAGCACTGCAGCTACTTCCCGGACTACTGAGTGAAATTAGTTTTTCAGTGAACTTATGATCAACCCCTGCATTTTCATTACCGGAGGCTGTAGTAAAGGCTGCTAGTGTAGTTGGGATTAAAATATGTTTGCCAGGTTCCTGATGAAGGTCCCTCAGTCATTGTTAGTGTGGACCCCACTTTGCACTGTGTGCCCCATTACAAGCATTGTGGATCATGTGTGCCCTTTGGGGTACCTGCTAGGTACCTATGCCCTAGTTTGGGCACTGTTGGACACAGGGTACTGGGCATGATGGACCTTGGTCAGACACTGTCTTGCATATTTATTGGTCTTCTATTCATATGTGCTACCTGGGCAGCCGCCTGGTCCACCATGTGCCCCTGCAGCCTCCACTGCATGTTCCACATGCACCATCCTATGCCCCGTTTGCACCATCAACATAGCATCCTTTCATACTTGGCACTATGCTGTTTCTGCAAACAGAGCACTAGTATCACTTTCTTGGGCTCACCTATCTGTGCAGCACATTGCAGATGTTTAAATGGTTCTCTCTCCTCCAAGTGCACCCTTACCAACAGGTTTTCACTCATGGTAATTTTCCTGGTGTTAATGTGACAGTGTTATTGTAGCAGAGCCTTGTTCCTGCCACTCCATGCCCATTGACCCCTTCTTTCTGTCTTCTCTCAGCCTACTAGGACATTTACTGCTGCCAGTAATGTTACATTAGCGTGCATTAACATTACATAGTTGTATGTTTACTAAACCGCTGTAAAGTTACCAGCGGCAAATGCAGCATTAAGGTACCTGAACCTATATAAGGCGGTGGACAGGTAGGGGGCGTTCCAGCGTAAAGGGAGCAATGGGCTGTTTAATGTGCGTTAAAGGGTTCATTGGCTGTTTAACGCACATTAACAGGACATTGCACGTTAAGGTGACAAACAGGACACATTAAGGCTGAAGAGCGCCCTAACTTAAGGCACCTTAACTTAAGGTGCCTTAAATCAAGGCACCCTAAGGGCTGTAAGGTGCCACAACTTAAGGTGCCTTAAGTTAGGGCGTCTTAAAGCTCTTAGGGTGCTTTGAATGAAGGCGCCTAAGGTTAAGGCACCTTGGGTTAAGATGCCTTAGGTTAAGGTGCCCTAAGGACTTTAAGGTGCCTTAGGTTAAGGCATCTTAGGTTAAGGCACCTTAAAGCCCTTAGGGCACCTTAACATAAGGCACCTTAGGTTAAGGTGCCCTAAGGATGTTAAGGTGCCCTAACATAAGGTGTCCTAACGTAAGGTGCCCTAAGGGCTGTAAGTTGCTTCAAGTTGACAAGCATGAACTGTAAGGCATAAAAACAGTTGTACCCCTAACACTGGATAGAACACCAAGAAAAGGCAATGAACAAGTGATGGAAGGAAGGAGAGGTGGAAGCTGATGGGCCTGCCATATCTGCAGGCATCCTATGTTGCAGCAATGACAGTGGGTGGCAGAGGATGGGAATATGTGTCCCCGAGTGGAGGCAGAGGGAGCAGGATATTTGCAATGATAGAAGGACAGAGGAGTAATGGTGCCATGCAGATCAGGCACAGGGGAGGCAAGCACAAAGAGCTACAATGCAGAAAAGGGTACCAGTGCAGGACATGGTGTAGCAGCCTGCACAAGAAGACAGGACAGTACACAGTTGACATAGGCAGATAGATGGGCTGAAGGATGGATGACAACTGAGGTGAGGGTGCTATGGGCTGGCAGCACAGAGCTGCAGAGATGTGACTGTTACAGGCATGAAAATGATTTGAGTAGGACAGGCATAAAAAAGCAGAACAGAGAGGAATTGAACCCATGACCCCTGCCTAGGAAATCGTACTAACCAGTAGGCTACACCTCCATGGTTCTTTGTACAGCAATGGCTGGATACAGAAAGACTGCAGGTCACTGTACAAAATGTCTGCTGTGTGTGCCAGGATAGGGTAGCCCCACCAGTACCCATGATGCAATACACATGCAGAACAGCAGTCTACAGCTGATCACTGAATGCACCTCTCCAGTACCTCAGCTTGGTAAGAGGAACTGACAGTGTGTGATACTGGCACAGAGCAGCTACAGACCATGCTACTGTGCAGGTTCTGTGTTCACCTTGAGGGTGAGGATGGGCACCCAGCATCAGGTCTGCAGTACCTATGGTGTTAAAGATGGGTTTTGATGCAGATCCCCATCATTACCAGTGTGGCAAGTGTTTCCTGCAGTGGAATCTACAGTCACTCTGGGTCCATTTGTATTCCCCAGTCACATCTTGCTCTGGTGGACAGCATTGTGCAAAGATATGGGTGGTTGGCAATCCTGCTTGCCACACTGGTCCCAAACACAGTGCAGGCATTGCTAACATGTGCAGTAGTGCTCTGGTGATACTGCTACTCTATGCTGGAGCCAACAGCCTGACTCTTCATGAAGCTATGGATGGGGGAACCTGTGTGGGTGGCTGTTTGTACCCCTGTTGGTCAATGCTTTGTGGATTGCATATGTTGATGTTGCATCTGCAATGTAGAGTAAGATGTAGGGATATGCTGCAAGATCCACAGCTGGAACCTGAACCTGTGACCTTCTGCTCCAAGACACACTGGGTGTGTGTACTGCACACACTGTTGCCACAGAAGCACAGAAATCCCCAGGGCTACCTTTACTTTTCATCAGAAAGACTTTGTTGCACTACACACCATGCCCTGGAACAGGGCATGACCTTGGTCTGCTGCCACTGCCCCCTCCACCACCAACACCCCCCTCCCCCCGCCATTCTGACATGTCCATATGCTGTCGTGCTTGTAGTGCGCAGTCCCAGGCCATACAATGTGCAGGTAGGTGGGTGCTTAGGGTGAGGGGTCTGGAGTGGGGAGGCATACATGGACATCCACACATCCCCTCCATCACTGCCTGCCAATGTTATGTCCCTTCCACATAGGGGAGAGAAGGCTGGGGGGTGTCAGGTTGGTGATCTAACAACTATTGGCTTGGGTGGACCTAGTAAACGTAGATAGATTGTGTTATGCCAGCAGATTGTGGACAGGCTAGGGCATACAATGCGGGTACAGTGTACTCAGTTTGGATTACTGGGCGTATACATGTTTCAGACAATGCGTAGTCACACCCTGCACTGCCTTACCAGGGGCTGTAGTAAAGGGTGTTCGTTTAGCTGGGTTTATGAACAGTTTGGGACATATCCTGGGGAAGGTACGTAGACACTTGTTAGCATGGTCCCCAGATGTGCACTGCTTGCTCCATTACAAGCATTGTAGTTCCTGTGTGACGTTTGGGGTACCTGCTGGGTACATGTCCCCTGGATGGGACACTGCGGACCACAGACTACTGGGCATGTTGGACCTTGGTCAGATGCTGTCTTGCTGATTTCCAGTTTCTGTGTTCCTATGTGCCACCTAGGTGACAGCCTAGTCCACCCTGTGCCCCAGATGCCCCCACTGTATGTTCTGCCTGCAGCCCCCTTTGCCCCATTTGCACCATCACCATAATGCCCTTTCATACTTGGACACTATGCTGTTTCTATCACCTTTCTTGGGCATCCTGTTTGTGCTGTACATTGCTGACACTGAAATGGTCTCTTTCTCCTGCAAAAGTACATTTACCGACAGGTTTTCACTAGCGGTAAAGTCCTGGCATTACTGTTCCAGCGTTAGTGTAGCTGAGGCTTATCCCCACCCACTCCCCGCCATTGACCCCTTCTCTCCACCTTCTCTCCACCCTCTGGGACATTTACCGCTGCCGGTAACATTACCACGCGTTAACATGACATTAGGTAATGTTACTGTGCGTTAACATTACCAATGCTACATTACCACGGTTTAGTAAACATGCCCCATAGTGTGACGTTAATAGGCTTTAATGTTACATAGTGCGACATTAACGCGCATTAAAGTCACAGATGCTACATTAGCACCCTTTAGTAAACATGCTCCTAAGTCCTGATGATGGTCACCAGCACTGGAGATCTCAACCCAAAGGGAAGACAGCCTCTACAGGTAATCTGGGAAACTACAAACTGGTAATCCTGAAGTCAGTATTGGGCAAAATGGTAGAAACCATTATAAAGAACAAAATTACCGAATATGTAGATATTCATGACTTAATGGCAGAAAGCTAACATGGATTTAGCAAAGGAAAGTCTTGACTCACTAATCTCTTATGTTTTTTTGAAGGTGTAAATAAACAGGTAGATAAAGATGAACTAATTGATATAGAGGAGCATTCCAATGTGGCCGTCCAGGCTCCTGTGAGTGGAGGAGTAACCTAATGGTTATGGCAACAGTCTGGAGCCTAAAAGACAAGCATTCATATCCACACTCCTTGTGGCCAGAGCCGGCCCAAGGGTTTCTGTTGCCTAGGCATGAACACCAACCTCGCCGCCCCACCCCCGCTGATGTCGTCCCCCCCCCCCCCTGCTAACACTATCCCCCAGGTGCCACTGCCACCACCCCAGCTGCTGCACCACTACTGCTACTCCCCCAGCTGCTGCCAATTCCATCTTGCTGTCACTTTTGTAAATACTGCCACTGCCCACCTCCCCCCCAATGGAATTAGCGGCAGCTGGGGGGGGGGGGCAGCATGGCTGCCCACTCTCTATATTTTGCACAGTGCTGGGGCATCTACATCTCTGTACTGCATGTAGGGTCTGGCTTCTTGGGGTTTTGGTTTAATAGTTGTCTATATATTTGTATTTGTAGTTGATGGTCAGTTATTTTATACTTTGTAAGGATGTGTCTGTCTGCATTCTGCATTTGTGACTGAGTTTCTGTTTAGGGATCTGTACTGTAGCAATCCAGCTTGTTCAGGTTTCTTGAATAAGTGTACGGATGCTCTAGGGTCTAGGCAGAAAGTGAGAATCATAGCACAGTTTACAACACCAAAATAAAATTAGTTATAATAATTTAATTTTGGTGTTATAAACTATGCTATGGTTCTTGCTTTCTCATTTTTTTTATTGATATGTGAGCACCTTGAGCATCTCCTTTATTTTTTGCAGAATATATATTTCCATTTAATACCGAGCTAGTCCAGTGTACAGTAACAGGCATCGGTATGTTTTTATTAGATTCCCAGGCTACATAATTAAACTGCTACAATATTTGCTGTATATAAACAGCACTGCAAAGTTTGTTTTCTCTTTTTAAATTATGTAGCTGGGAATATGTTGGCTTCTTTTTTCTTGGGGCAATCTCCTGACCAGTGTTCTCTTTGAGAGCATCCCCTGCTTCCTAACTAGAGCTTTTAAGAGTCCCCTTCATTTTCAGTGTCTGGCAGGTACGGCTCAACCATTAGGCAAGACTAGGTGGTCACTAGGTCAACAGCTTCTGAGAGGCATCTCAGAGCTGCAGCAGTCAAATCAAAGAGTCAATAGCACGTACTTTTACCTCAAGGGAGAGTGGGACCACACACAAACACGCATAATACAAAACAAAGTTTAATATTTAAAAGTATGTTGTCCAATTATGCATTTTTATAGGATTGTTGTGGGAGGGTTGATGTGAGATGATCATGATTGTTGAATTTAATTATCAAAATGTTGGGCAGGAGGGAGGTAGGAGCAATGCTAGAATTTTGCCTAGGGCATCCAATATCCTTTTACTGGCCTGGTACCTGGGAGGGAAGGGGGAAGGGTGTCTAACCCATCTTTCATCTCAGGCAGCAGATTGCCTTGAGCCACCCCAGCCCTTATTCCATCCTTTACCACCTCTGCAACATGAGCTCCGGTTTTACTATATCAAATGCAATAAGACTACACATCCCCCTTATCTGACTATCTCAGTAAAACATCTAAAACTGAAAGCAGCATAATCTCTATCACAATGTCATAAATTCCTTGAGTTGGTAAGATACTATCTTCATAATAATATTTTCTAAATAGGGCAGCTTTGAGGCTGGCCTATAAAGAAGACACTAAATTGAATTTCTGATTTTTCAACAGTGGTTTTGTGGTCATTGTCTTCAATTTGTCAGGGAACCAACCCTCCTTCAGAGACACATTTACTATGTTAACAACCGTTCTAACACCAGCTCCTCCGCCTTTAATCTTTTAATCAGCCACAATGGACAGGGTTCAACTATCTCATAAATAAGATGCACATTCACCAGTTCTCAGCCTTCATCTTACCAATGAGTACAAATGACTCCCATCCAATAAAATCCAACTCTTCTCTCCCTTTCTTCTCTCCCCAAACCAATCCTAACCCCTTCCTTACCTCTCTTTTCCCTCCATGGTTCTTCCCCTTACATCCAACTCCTGACAAATTTGGCATACCTTCTCTTGAAAAAGCCCTGCCATCTTTTCATTGACCCTCTGGCTGTTCTGAAACAGTGGCAGAAAAGAGAGACTTAAGACAAAAAAATATCTCCCAAAAGGGGTTTTTATATTCAGCATGGGAGAGAACCATCCTCTGCGGAGGGGTGTTGTTTATTTCTGCCTCACTTCATTAGAGGATTAGTTTCCAGTGGTCCTACCTCATCACCAGTGATGAAAGAGGAACCTGTGCAAGAAATCCCGCCCACACAGGTACGTGAGTAACAGAATAGAAGGACACTTGGGGGTATGTTTACTAAACCGTCTTAATGTGTGCTCTGCCATGTTATAGCATGATAAGGTACCTTATCTCGCAATAATGGTGCTTTATCGGGCGCAGAGGTACCTTAGCGTGCGATAATGCGCACAGTGGCGCAAATGAGCCCTGAGGGTGGAGAAAGGCTCCCGGAGGGTGGGGTAAGGCTCCGCAGGGGCGGAGAGAGAGGGTCAATGGGCGGAGAGTGGGAGGGGAGAGGCTCCCTGCACACTAACGCTGTGAAATTCTAGGCATTAGAGCTGATTTAAAGGGAAAAGAAACCATTTCCGTCAGCAATGTAGAGCAAAACCAGGGAAACCTACAAAAAGTGATAAGTGTGATACATGTGCACAGAACAAAAGGGTAAATAGACAGTGAAAATGACCAGCAGAAAATGTAATAAAAACATAACCATGCTGGCCAGTAATGATTTTAATGGGAAACATAAAAAAACACTCCTGAGAAAGCTCCAAAAAAAAGATATGAATTTTGGAAGGGTCCATGCTCCGTCCCCATACAAGGTGAATGAGCCCACAGTGAAATTGCGCTGAGCAGGCTTTTCCCTCTCCATTGGGCAGGTTTCATATGGTGTGCACATGTATGCAACAGCTGGGCGGGCATGTCGGAATGGGCAACTGGACAGATGCTTGAAAAGGGGACACAGAGGGCTGCAGGCGGCATATGCTGTGGGGCAGCTGGGCCACAGTGCAGACTAGGGTGATGCCTAGGTGGCCCATAGGAATGCTGAAACAGTAGTGCAGCCAGACAGCAACTGATGAGGGCCCAACATGGGCACGAGTGTGCTTCCCACAGTGTCACAGGGGATAGTACCCAGCAGGTACCCCCAAGGACACAGAACATTGGCAGGCGGTGCTGGGGGGAAGCGTGGACAGCTATGCAGGCACCCCTACCCCAGAACCCGCATCATAGGCAGCCACCTACCCACACACTGGATGGCCTGAGACTGCGCTCCACTAGCACCACCAGCAGAAGGGCATGTCAGCAGGGTGGCAGAGGGGTACTGGTGGTGGAGGGGGCACTGGCAGCTGCCCAGAGCACACCGTGACCTAGCCCTGTGTAGGTGGGTGCCATGCACTGCAACAGTCAGGCCCTGTCTGACGAACAGTCATGGTATCCCCTGGGAATGCCCAGTCACTGCAACAACATGGTGGTACAGTGCACACAGCCAGTGTGTTCAGGAGCAGACGGTCACAGGTTCAATTTCCAGCCACCCCAGCCCCCATATTTTACCCACTACTAAAACGTGCTAATACAGACAGAACCTTTAGTGCAGATGACGTAGACATGCCCAAAACACCTACATTTTACCCTACAGAATACAGACACCATAAACATGCGCATTACCTAGAGCAGAGTCTCACAAATGCGGTCCTGGAGGGCCAAACACCATTCAGGTTTCATGCTGCCTCTAATAAATATGGCTGTGCTGCATTTCTATGCACCGCCCCCATGGTATGCAGATGTATCTCATGCATATTCATTAGGGACAGCATGAAAACCCAAACAGTGTTTGGCCCTCCAAGACTGGAGTTGGGAACCTCTGCCCTAGAGCAGCGGCCAACAGGGGCAGACACACCCGCACCCACAGGCTCCATTATCCCAAGCCTCCTGGAGAGGCAGGATGTTGGGCCCTGTCTGCATCTCCCAATACTAGCACTTACATACCTTAACAATGCCACCCTAAACATGGGAAAACTGTACACAGCTATCAAAAGGTTGCTATGATAACTGGCAGATAGCAATTCCTACGTTAAGCACAATTGGCTGAGCTGCATCATAGCAACCTTTCTGATGTCTGTGGAGTGTTCCTCAGGTCTGGTTTCTGACAGAGTGACCCCAACAGTATTGCATACCATAGCCATGCCTGCACTGTGCCCAGGACTGGTGTGGTGGCCAGGGCTGCCAAACACCTCTATAGTTGCACAATGCTGGCATAGGTGTGTGGAGTGTGTGTCTGTCTATCCAGTGTGTGGTGGCTGCCAACACCCTCCACAGCCCACACTGCTAGCACTGTTGCCAGTATTGGCCTGCCAATGTGCATAATGAGGAGCAAGGTACTGTTAGAATAGCCTGGATAGGGTGGCCTGGCCTGGCTGCATCTGCACAGGGCATAGGGCAATGGCTCGGACATTGTAGTGCCCGGCCACCACCTGCACGGACAGGGTGGTCACAGCATGTCCTGCTGGGATGTCACTCTCACCCTGACTGAGCAGTGACCAAGGCATAGCTAGGTTCCCCCATAGTGCTATGCAGTATTTCTCTCATGTGATATTTGTGTGTTCCCTTTTAGGGCCCAATCACTGATTTATCTGCTTGGTGTGTATGCTGACATCCAAGTTCTGGATACATGCATCTCTTCCAGGAACATGCACTATGGACTAGCTAGCAGACTGTCTGCAGCTAGTATGTGTTTTGCTGGAACCCCTTGCAGGTTGCTGCTGCTGGAAGCTTGCTGCTGGAGAATGTCAGATAGTGGTGGGGGGCAGCTGAGCATTTTCAGGCCTACTGTCTGTCTGATATTGTTTTATGGATGTGTACAGATCTGCATTGACTGTCCTGTAGGGTAACTGTTCCCCAGCAGGACTGGGGTTGATGGTTCCCCTCTACTGCCACCATTGCAGGGAGGTAGAATGTGGATCTGTTGGTGGGAGATCCTGTTTTCCACCCTGTGCCACAGAGGGTGGGTTGGGTGGTGGTGATACATAATCTGCCTATGGGTCCAGACACCTCCCCTTCATGTAACCATAGCACCAACACAGGATATGCACTATTCTGGGTGCATCATAGCCCACAGGGATAGACATGACTGAGAAATACAGATGGACACAGATGTAGCCTAGGTGTGTCTGCAGGAACTACCTATCACACACAGTAGCACTGATGGGGACCTGCAGCATAGCATATGTCAGCCATGAAAGGTGCTGTGGACCTGGTGCTGGGCGCCCCACCTCACCCTCAGGGTGAGCACAGTACCCACACAAGGTGACGGTCTGTAGCTATTCTGTGCCAGTAACATACACGGTCAGTACCCCCTACCAGGCCGAGGTGCTGTGGGGGTGCATACCCCATCTTGTGATCATCTGTAGACTGCTGATTTGCATGTGCAGTGCATCATGGGTACGGGTGGGTTAACCCTATCCTGGTAACCACAGCAGACAGTTTGTGTGGTGACCTGTAGTCTTTCTGTAGCCAGCCAGGGGGTTGTTAGCAGCTGTAGCCCACTGGATACTTCACTGCCTGTAGAGCCAGAGGTCATGGGTTTACACCCACAGTGGGGTTATTTGATAGGGCTGTCCGAGGCATTGTCTATTTTTAATGTACATTAGTGCTGCCAGCAAAAACACCCTCAGAGTACTGTAGCCATGAGGTGCTTCATAAGGCGCCCTATAAAGCACCTTCTACGGTGCCTTATAAGGTGTCCTATAAACGCCTTATAGGGTGCCCCATAGGGGACATTATAGGGTGCCTTGGCGGACAGTGCACTTTATAATGTGCCCTATGGAGTGCCTTATGCGGCACCTTCGGTTACGGCACGTAAGGGTGTGTTTGCTGGCAGCACTAATTAAAATATACATAACATGCCTCAAAAAGCAATACTTACACATAACAGCTAATGCTTCAGCCAGCCATGTGCATTAGGCACACTGGGGGATCGAACTCATAACCCCGTACTATCAGTCAGTGTCTTAACCATTGTGCTATACCTCTGTTTCTGTGCTTGCATGTCTGCGCGTCTACTTAGGATTACCACACGTTAACATGCTTAGCGGTGTCTCGTGATAATCCCGTTTTGCTACATTAAGACCGACACGCCCACTCCTTTTATGGCAGCCTGCACACTATCGCCGGGCGCACGTTAAGACGGTTTAGTAAACATACCCCTTGGTTTGTAGCTTGTCGTGCTGTGAGGGCTTCTATGGGGTATGTTTACTAAACCGCGTTAGTGTGACTCATGTTAGGATCTGCGGTACAGGCAGAAATCCCAAATAAGGACATGGGCGGTACATTGTTCCCGATAATGTGCGTTACCAGGTGCCATAACTCAACGAGCGGTAAAAAACACCGTGCAGAGCGCCACGTAAGGTGTCCTGTACGGCGCCCATAAGGCATTTGATAAGGTATGTAGAAAGGTGTCAAGAGCTGTAGCCCAATGGTTAATACACTGACTGTTGGTGTAGGGTGTGTGAGTTCAATTCCCATGTGGGTCCAAGGAGTAAAGCTGGTTGAGACATAACCTTTTACTTTAAAGCAGTGCTGTCTGAAGCATATGTTGTATAAGTTGAATTAGTAGTGCCAGCAAACATACCCTCACAGGGCCGTAACCCAAGGTGCCTCCTAAGGCGTCCGACAAGGCACTCCAGAGGGCACAGTATAATGTGCACTGTCCGCCAAGGCATACCCCACCTTGTGCCCATCTGTAGATTGCTGCTTTGCATGTGCAGTGCAGCATGGGTATGAGTGGATTAACCCTATCCTGGTAACCACAGCAGACAGTCTGTGCGGTGACTTGCAGTCCCTCTGTAGCCAGCCATGGGCCTGTTTGTAGCTATAGAGCTGTAGCTCACTAGTTACCTTACTGCCTGTGGAGCCAGAAGTTGTGGGTTTGATCCCAAAGTGGGGTTATTTATTGGGGCAGTTTCCTTTTTTTAATTTAAATCAGTACTGCCAGCACAAAAACCCTCACAGTGATGTAACCTTAAGGTGCCTTATAGGGCGCCCTATGGGGCACCTTTGCTGCTTTGCATGTGCAGTGCAGCATGGGTACGAGTGGATTAACCCTATCCTGGTAACCACAGCAGACAGTCTGTGCGGTGACCTGCAGTCCCTCTGTAGCCAGCCATGGGCCTGTTTGTAACTATAGAGCTGTAGCTCACTAGTTACCTCACTGCCTGTGGAGCCAGAGGTTGTGGGTTTGATCCCACAGTGGGGTTATTTTTTGGGGCAGTTTCATTTTTTAAATTTAAATCAGTACTTCCAGCACAAAAACCCTCACAGTGATGTAACCTTAAGGTGCCTTATAGGGCGCCCTATGGGGCACCTTTGCTGCTTTGCATGTGCAGTGCAGCATGGGTACGAGTGGATTAACCCTATCCTGGTAACCACAGCAGACAGTCTGTGCGGTGACCTGCAGTCCCTCTGTAGCCAGCCATGGGCCTGTTTGTAGCTGTAGAGCTGTAACTCACTGGTTACCTCACTGCCTGTGGAGCCAGAAGTTGTGGGTTTGATCCCACAGTGGGGTTATTTATTGGGGCAGTTTCATTTTTTAAAATTTAAATCAGTACTGCCAGCACAAAAACCCTCACAGTGATGTAACCTTAAGGTGCTTTATAGGGCGCCCTATGGGGCACCTGATGATTACTGCACTGTGAGGGTTTTTTTGGCTGGCAGTACTGATTTCAATTAAAAAAATGAAATATGTGCTGTAACCATACCCAGACATGGTACACATCAACCACACCTTTTCACTGTGGGGATAAAAATGATTCCTCTTAGGTACAGTCAGTACATGGGGAATGCCGCCTGTGTATACGTCTACAACTAAGGACCAAGGGACAGCTTGCTCTGACGTCATAACACTCAAAATGCAAAGTCAGCAAAGATTGAGCATTGAAACGAGCCTCGACCCTGCCCCAGAGAGTATACAAAATGAGTATCTCAGAATACCATACAGCCAATGAGAGGCTATCACATGGCTAACATGGGCCTATAAAATGAACAAAGGAAAACATATCCAAAGCTGAAATGCATCATTATCCACAGTTTATCTGCAGGAAACATGACTCGAAGGTCAGTACACAGTGTGTGAGAACAGGATTTAACAGCCAAAAGTGGAGACAGGATGCTACAGTGTGACATATCGGGAAGCAAAATGTATATCAACAATAATGCAGAAGAAGAATGAAAGAAATCAAATTGTCAGAAAGCTGTGGAGATAAACAGGGAGAGGATGTCCCTATACATAGACATAGCCGATCCCAGTGGGGTGAAGCTGTCTGCCATCGCCAGAATTGACTATGCCTAAGCCAGGTGCTCCGTATGTCATCCCACTGTTTGAAAATGAAATCCATACCTTACCAAACCAAAGTGTGTTCTGACCTGCCTGGCAAAACCTAAATAAAACAAATCCTATGTGCCTATGTTGCCAGTAGCCCAGAAAGCCAGAGTCCTGTAGATGTATGTTGGGGTCTAACACAAACAACCAAAAAAAACATAGGCAGTCCCCAAAGAAAGGTAGGGGAGACCCAGAAAAGCCCCAACACCACCTACCCCCGCACCCACATGCATGCACCTGGGTGTCGTATGCAACTGACTATGCATGGATACCCGTGCGTACCGCCATATACAGTCCCCCAGTGTGGCTATCAGCAACCATGGCTGGCTGTACCAGGTTGATACTGATGGCCCACAGAGCCATCTACACACACCTGATCCCTCCCAGGCTAAGCAAACCAAGGGTGATGCCTGTCATGATGACAGTGGCACCCAGATGGCTCACCAAAGACAGAAAGTGGACATGGCCACGACTGTACCTTCCATTCATCATCGTTACACAGCCCTGCACCACCCACCATTGTCGGTGTCTGTGGATAACTCAGTAGCCCCCCCAGTGTCCCCAGGTTGCAATCCGTGCCAACCATGGACCCCACCCCACTCCACACCACACAGCCAGGTTGTAGTTAGCACCCGACCCCCTCCCCTAAAACACCAGTGACACCCGCCCCACCCACCATCAACACTATGCCAATATGGCCACGCACTGTCCAATTGCATACCATTGGTACCGCAGTAGCCTGCCCCCTGCATCCCACCATGTGCCATGCTAGTCATGGGTGCACCATCCCCCTGTCTGGTCATGGCAAAGCGCCCCCCCAACCCCTTACCAACCCCATGACAGACCCCCTGTGCAGGGACCAAGATGCAGGGACCCCATGGTGTCCCACCACCCCTCATCTCCCACCTCCCTGCACAACCACCCCTGAAAACATCGTGCCAAGCAGGCACCCACCACCAGTGCAGCACACCCCTACTGGCAGCCCTACACTCTGGCCTTGTCTCCATGATAAAACGTATGCTGTGAGCTCACCCCAACCGTATGTACAGAGGTCATCATCCCCAACCTCCCACAGACAGAGGATGAAGCATGCAAAGTCAACAGGGACCATGCAACGTCACCAGTGATGTATCAATGTTCCCCAACAATGCAAAGGTGATCCCCCGCAGCTGCAAACAACGAGACACCCAGACAGTTCATGGCAGCAATGGTGTATCAGTCCCCCCAAGTGACAGTTGATGTAGCAGGCCAACAATGAGGTCCAACAAAGGCCTGTGTCCAACTCGCAGAGGTCCATCTCCCAGTGGCAACAACACCCAGGGACAGTTTCACAGAGGTGCCGTGTCCAAACAAATATGGCTGATGGGGTCTCCAGATGCACTGTAGTAGATGTCTCATGTATGTTGTCTGTGTCCTGTGTGAAAAGGGGTGGAAATAAGGTAAGGGAATGACACAACCAACCCCCACCATCAGGTCACAATTGAAGAAAGTCTAATGTTTCAAAACCTCTGTATGGTGCTCACGAAAGAATACAGTATATCCTCTGCTGACTCACATTGTCATTTTCCACTGACAATCTTTCATTTTAAATCAGAGTGGTCGCATAGTTTCAGCAATGATAGGCTACCATTGACCTTTGTCTCTGTCAAATGGACAAGCGCCCTTTCACATCAATGACCCCGATTGGAGGCGAACACCCCCTTTCAGACTTTAAAGCTATTTCGGAGTGTAATGCAATAACCGTTTTGTAATCATATTACACCAGTGCTTAGCTTTCAGAAGACGTTTCTGCGTACATTGCTAATTTGAGTCAGCAGAAGATACACTGTAGACTTTTGTGAACACCATACAGAGCCTCTGATACATTAGTATGTCAGATAGTAACCCTGTAAAAGAAGACCATAATAGATATGTCATATACAAATGAGATAGTGACATCACAATATGTGCATCATGAAGGCGTAGATATCACAACATGACATGGCCACAACACACAGCACAGTGCACATGGACCACAGCAGGAGATGGACCTGCAGACCAGGTCACCATCTCAACATGGTCATGTAAATGCCCATGTCACACAGGCATCCCAGAGGTCCACAGCATGTCCAGCAGTGGTGGTGCAAAGATATACCACAAAAAGGCACGTTGATACTAACAGGCCAAGTGCAGCATCTGCACATGGTGTATGTCCCAGATGATCGAAGGTGGAATCTACCTGAAAGTTATAGCAGTGGTCTTATGGGGAAACACCGAGTCAGGCAAGGGCACAAGGGGCCACAGTGGAGGCTGCAGATGTCAAGAAACTGCATCCATCACCACGTCTGCACGGTCATCTGTCAGTGTAGCATTCCAAGGAATGTTGCGTTGCATGGAGACAAAACATTCACATGCAGTGTCCTGCCATCAAACATGAGACACGTCAGGGAACAACATATGACACATGCACACAATGTACAGAAGGCCATAAGCAGAAGGGCATAGAGAGTTGGGTGAACAGCACTAGACAGGTGACCAGACACATCCCTGACACAGACAAAGGCAGAGGGGAGCAGAGGGTAGTGCAGGCAGACACATCCCAATGACACAGAGACATACACTGTTAGACAAGGTACGCATGCCGCAAGCTGCAGATGGCTGCACTGTGGACAATCAGGGGCCAGTGGAGACAACCATCCCAGTCCATGCATGGGTGCACCGAAGTTGTCTAATGCCGCAATGGCAGTGATGTCTGTACGTGCACTCAAACAATACAATGCCCTGAGTCAGGAGATACACACAGCCTGGTAACATGTGCAGGAGGTGCAGTATGTAGACGCCCAAGATGTGCACAGGCAATGGACACATTTGAGCCAAACAGAACATACGGTGGATGGAGTGGTAGGCCAAAGACATGTGGAACACCAGAGGAGCAGTGGAGAGGGAGACACATATATCTGTCATGCTGTGCTGCCACCACAGTACACCTACCTGCATGTCCACCCACCCCAGTCACCTGCATGTTGCATTGATGTACACACAGTCCCAATATGCACCATAGCAGTGGCCATCACCGGCAACCCAGCTTGAGGAGGCCTAAACACAGCAACATATCCTGTGGAGCCATAACACATGAGACATATAGAGACATGTCATGACAGTGCCATGAAAAACACAGAGCAGCTCACACATGGCGACCCAGAAGCACATGCCCACACATGCAGAACTTACAGGAGAAGAGCTGCTCGATCAGATGTTGCCTGGCTGCCATCCCCGCACGTGTGTCACCATGGCCTTGTGCAGGAGGGCACACAGGATCCGCCTCCAGATCCTCATTAATCTCGACTGGGACATTGTGCCTGAGAGCAATGTTGTGGAGGATGCAACAGGCAATAATGATCTGTACCACAGTCAAGGGTCTGTACTGTAAGGCACCGCCGGTCCTATCCAGACACCTGAAGCGACTCTTTAGAATGCCAAAGGTGTGCTCAATGACTGAGCGGCTGGAGGCATGGGCCTCATTGTACCGCATCTCTGCACCTGGCCAAGGGAGACGCACAGGGGTCAGCAACCAGGCATGACACCCATACCCTGCATCACCTGCAAATATAAATGTTGCACAGGCACATGTGAGATGAGGGACCCACAGAACCAATGACGTAGCAATGTTCGACTGGACAGCGGATAAGCATGGACACAAACATATGATGTCACATCATTGCATATGATGCCAGTGCACCAGAGTCAGATGCTGGGAGACCCCGAGCTCAGGAAAAGGCCAATGGGGGCAATACACATCTACGGTACCATGTCAAGACACACGTCCCAAACCTGTGCCCAGACAGCAGCAGTGGCTGCTGTGAGGGCATTTGGCTGACAGCGGTACAGCATACTGGGAGGGGCTGAGATGCGCAGTTGTGCAAGTATGTGACAGCCATGATACAGTGCACATAGAGCTGAGGTCAACGGAACATACCCCCGAGGGTCCAGGTGAGAGGGGCAGTGGAAACATGATAGAGTGAGCAGACAGGTATCAGACATGGGTGATAGCAGGTGCACCCACAGCTCCTAACATGTGTCTCCCCCTACATGGCCAACAGAGAGGGGTCCCCATACACACTGTACATCATGTGGATGGGTCAGTGCCGCTAACTCCCCCCCCCCCCGGATGTGACATGCACAAACATGTGCCATATAGGGTGGGAGAGGGAGACACCCCACAGGTATACATATGTACAACTGCCCGTGCAGTATGCCTGAGGCCAGGTGTGGATGGCATGGGCAAGCCAGAGGTATCACATGCAGCCATGGAAGGGACACACCACATGTGTGAAGTGCCACAAATAGACAGCACCCCAAAGCACCACTGCAATGTATGGCATACAGAGGATGCAGGTGACAATGGGGTCCTGCCAACCATATACCATAGGTGCATTTTAGATACGGGGAATACCCACCCAGCAGGACACAGTCTTCATATTGCCAAGCCTCAAATTGTTCGAACAGTGTCGAGTGCTGCAGGATATAAGAGTCATGGGCTGATCCTGGGAACCGTGGAACCACATTCAGAATATGCATACTTGCATCACAAACAACCTGCACATTCAGGGAATGGAAGTGTTTGCGGTTGCGGTACACAACCTCCCTGTCGCGTGGCAGGACCAGGGCAACATGTGTGCAATCTATAGTTCCCATCACGTGTGGTATCCCTGCAATCCACTGGAATGCCTGTCCCAGGGCCCCCCAATGTTGCCTACTGTTGGGAATTGCAATGTAATTCCCAACCCGGCTGACCATGGCACGCAGTACCTGGTGGAGACAGCGAGATAATGCTGGCCTACTCATCCCACCCACTGCGGCCACTGAAGATTGGAAACAGCCAGAGGCAAAGATATGTAGGGCAGCCAGGAGCTTGGCCAATCCCAGTATAGCATGGGACCGGGCAGTCCGGGTCTCAAGGTCAGGTCTGAGATCCTCGTAGAGGTCCCTAATGGCCCCTGTGTCCAGCCGGTAGAGGGAGATTACCTGGTCCTCTCTCATGTCCTGGAGCATGGGCCTGGGCCTGTAGAGGTGTTGCAGGCGGGGCCGTGCCTCAGCATGCCTATGGCGCCGGTGTCCTCCACCATCCACCTGTGGACCCCCCACAGCTGCAGGCTGGAGTTGCAGCGGGATAGCACCCATGCCCAGTGCCACAGCCCCAGGTACATCATCTCCCTCCTCCGGAACACGTAGCCCAGCCAGCTCTAGCAACGCAACCACAGCACAACCTGCATTCACAGTTTGAGCCATGATAGACATGGAATGGAGGACAGGTTGCTGGGAAATAGGGTGTGGGGCGGGGTCGACATTCAGAACAACAATACATACCTGATGAGCCTGGAATGACGCAATGCGCGTGGGAACGCACGTCCCCACAATGCACCAAGCTACAGGAGTGACGTAGAGCGCGTGGGAATGTGCATCACCACAATGGACCCAACTACATGGATGTATGTGATCGCACATATAGGATGCCAGTGGGGAAAGGGGGTGGCGTGTCCCCCTGATGCAGCATGGTGCAAATATACGGCATCCTACATCTCGCACCTCACCAAGAGAACTAGGTGAGACTGGAACGCATGACGCGTACCCACTCACGTTGACGTAGCATGGCGTGTACGTTTGACGTAATGGTTGCGACACATTGCAGGATCCCCATATGCGCGTGGGAATGCACACGCACACACCTAACAATGACTACACGATCAACGTGTGTGCATGCAGTAGGACTCACGATGGAAGCCAATGGGTGCGTATATGGTGCAGTGCACACCAATCTTGCCGATATTGGAGGATCTTAGGGGGAGATGGGCACAATGCTGCGTTCTGTCTATAGTAACGCACGTAGGATACACCAGCTGAATGACACGTGAATGCGTGTGGAAGCGTAACGCGTGGCGTAACGCGTGGCTGTAAGCGCGTAGAACCACGCCCACTTTACACATACAAAAATGGCAGGTTTGTAATGCAAAACACCTCAGCACACATACCCAAGCACAGCATGGTGGATAGTGATGGAGGAAACCAGGGGGCTGCAGAGGGACACAGTGCACAGTCACCAGTGCCCACACCTGCTGGCAAGGAGGATGGTGAAAGGCAAGGGCCATCTGGTGCTCCACACCACCCTGGCCAACAGGCCACTGTTGCACCAGGGCAGAAGCACCGTAGGACCCCTTTGGCAGAGGAGGCCAGAAAGAGGGCGGTGAGATTTAGCCAGGTGGAAAATGACCTACTCCTGGCCAGCATCCTTGAACACTATGAGGTGCTGTTTGGTCGGCAGAGCGCAACCACAACTAGTGCCACATGCAACAGGGCATGGGCTGAGGTCCAGGCAGTAGTGGCAGCAGCAGGGGGACCCCACTGTGACACTGAAAGCCTCAGGAAGAGGTATTGTGACATAAAACGAAACATCAGGACGGAGCTGGACAGGGAGCGACGTGCAGCACAGGGCACTGGAGGGGGCCCAGTACAGATGGCCAAGCTGACGGAGCTTGAGCAGCATCTGGCAGACCAGCTCAGGTCCATCTACATACATGGCTTCCCTCTGCATTGGACATGGTGCAACCAAGTGCCGGTAGGTCTGAGTGAGCTGTACTGGTGGGGGACCATACACACACGTGTGCAGGTATGGGCTAGGGAGTGGAGGGGCAGTACATGGCTGACGGAGATCCAGGGAGTGACACCTACACAGGGTGTGATGGGGCGGACAGGCAGCCACGCCCTACCTAACCTATGTATCATTTCACCCTACAGGTGACATCTACTCCATTGAGGTGGCAGAGGAGGTGGACAAACACACTGACCCTGGGCCAGGGTGCATTGAGGACGCTGTGCCAGAGGTGCCGCCGATGGGGGCCACAGCAGTGGGAGCGGGGGGTCAAGCCCCACCCCTGGAGGAGGACAGCGGGCAGGGCCTACGGCAGGCAGAGGCCGGCATGCCACCGGAGGTGTCTGCAGCTGACCCACATCAGGAGAGGCAGGAGGCAATGTCCGCCATCACAGGGGTCATTGGGGAGATGCGGGTGCACTCCCAGGTGGCACAGAGGGATGCCGAGGGTGAATGGCCAACCGCATTGGTGTGTGTATGCCTATGTATAGCTGGCAGACTGTTCCCTGTCTCACAGTGTACATCCTGGCCCCCCCCCCAGGTGTACAGCATGTACTGTGTGTGGTCGCCCATGAGCAGCGGAGGCAAAGGCATGAGACACGCCGCATGCGACATGCAATGTCAAGGATGACGGCACGGCAGAATGACCTGGCGACCTCAGCATGTGCCATAGCTGCAAGCCTGGAGCTCCTAGTGGCAGGCAGGGGGGCCCCAACAGGACTGCAGGGGTCACCGCCACCACCTCCACCACTACCACCACCACCACCAGAGGAAGCAGCAGCAGCAGCAGCTGCGCCGGGCATGCCACCAGCAAAACGGGGTGGGAGGGGCCGCACAAGGCATGGCCGAGGGTGTGCCAAATAAATGGGTGCACATGCAGCCGAACTGATGTCATGTGTCCTGTGTTGCATGTGGGTGGGCCATGTTATGCACAGCCCTACCCGTGTCTGCCCCAGGGGCCAACCCCGTCCAACATATGCAGCCAGCCTGTGTCACCACCAACCCAGCTGTGGCCAGCATGGGTTGCCCTACCTGCCATGGTACAGCCACCCACAGACACACACCACCCCGCTGCCCACATCCTCACCAGTGCACATGGTCCCCCCTCCACCCTGACCCCCACCCCCTCCACCCCACCTGTTCCGAACAGCAGCCGCTGGGGGCACGTTGGGGTGGCCACTGATACATCCCCGTGCAGTGCCCCCTGCAGCACATCGGATGTACATCGGACCCTGTACATTGCCACACTGGGACCCCTCACCCCTGGCTTGGAGGGGCGTGTGTCCCTATGGGAACCCTCTGCTGCCCTCTTCTCTGAGCCTTCCACAAATATCCCACCGTTGGGCCATCTGGGGGATGTAGGCTGTGCTTGGCTGTATGTGTGCATCACACAATAAGCGTGTAGGTGAGCTCCGAGGGATGAGGCAGCTGACAGATATGTATGATACCCAATGGTGCGATTTCACCACAGACAGACATACATATTTGTGACAGTGTCTGGTGAAGAGGATATCCCTCGGAGCCTGTCAGATAGCCAGCAATGTCTGTGTAATAACTCCCTATATTGCAGGGTACACAGGTCTGCAGCAGCAGGAATAGGTCACTCTCCTGGTACTGGTGCTGGCCGAAGCAGAAACCCAGACGTACATTCAGTGGCCATATTAGCACAGCCGCCCTTCAGCTTCAGATATCTCTACACCACAGACACAATGCAGGGTAGGGTACAGCTCCGTGACAAAGGCTACATCCCCACCCCAGTGTCCCCGTTCCTGCAGCAGGTGCTTGATAGCCCATCTCAGAATCAGGTTGTCCGCCCAGGTCCCTATGACCCTCCCCCCAGCAACAGTAGGGCTTTAGGGCCACCCGGCCTGGGAACTATGGGTTCCCCTCCCTGGTACACCCTCTCTCAGGAATAGCCTGTGTCATCCCTATTCCTCAGGCTGATAGGCTTTGCCCATGGAACAGTCCATTGTGGTGACATCGCCTGTCAGATGTACCTCAGTCTCACGCAGCTGCAGAGGTGCAGGCTGTCTGTCCTTCACACTCTCCTTAGCTCCCATTCCCCTAGGTTGACCTGGTTACCCCCCTGTGCCTGGATGCCAGCCCTCCTGTACACGTCCTAGATCCCACTACGCAGTCTCCCCTCCCTGGCGCCCCGTGCTTTTGCTCTCCCCTGCACCAAACCCCTCCAGCCTGCAGTTGTGCTTCGGCTTTGAGCATGCTGGCATCCTACTTCCCCATCTCCTCTGCTGCTGCCCCTGCCCACGGCTTGGCTCCCACCTTGGCCTTTCCGTCCATATAATGGCCTCGGTTCCTACATCCAGGGCTCCAGCCCCCACCCCTCCACACCCAGGTGATGGCACCCGGCCTGCCCTCTTGCACCTGTGTACCCGCTGCATTCCCTGCCTAAGAGGCCCTGGCCTCTGTGACCTCCCCCTTCACCCCACCAGGGGGACCTTGCAATATGGGCCCAGTGGGAGACATCTGATCCCTGGCGGTGTTTGTGTCACTCCTACCCTGCCTCTGGGAAAGGGGACCCCTTACAGGGGTGGGTTGCACATCACTCTGCCCTCCCTCTTGCCTCTGTTAGGTGTCCCTGCCACTACGTCTGTTGACATGTGCATGCTGTCTGACCTGTCCACATGTTACTATTTGGAGACACCTGGGGCAGCTAGCACAGTAGCCAAGAGGGCGCAGTGTTCAACGGATGAGGAAATAGCCAATGCAAGAGGAGGGGGGGGGGCGACATTATCCAGATATACTAGTGAGGAGGGAAGGGCAAGAGTGGTATTGTCAGACTCAGGGGTGCAGGGGAGGAATATGTTGGAACTGATGGGAGTACAGCAGTATAGCCTAACAAATATGCTTGTTCTGTGTTCACAGATGGCGAACCGGGGGCAGAACCTCAGCCCACACCCACGAATTGGGACAGGAGCAAATGTCATCCTGAGCAATCCTCAGATGACTCTGTATGTGTGAAACTATCTCAGTCTAACTTACACGAAGCGATGGGACCAGATGGGATACACCCTTGAATACTAAGGGGCCCTGGGGATGTTCCAGCAGCTCCACTGACTGACCGTGTCACTGCTTCGTTGTAGTCGGGTGTGGTGCCACAGGACTGGAGAAAGGCTCATGTGGTGCCGTTACACAGAGGCAGACATAAGGATGTGGTTGGAGACTACAGGCCGGTTAGTTTAACTGTGGTACTGAGTACATTATTGGCCACGCTGCTGGGGGAGCATATATTGAGGCATCTGGGGTCCAGCAGATTAAAGGAACAGAGGCAGCATGGATACACCAGAGGCAGGTCCTGTCAGGCACATGTGAGTGCCATCCTTGACTGTGTGACCAGGGAGTCGGACCGAGGGAGAGCCCTAGATGTGGTGTATGTGGATGTCCGTACTGCCCTTGACAATGTTCCTCACAGGCGATATAAACACAGACTGGGCACCCTAAGGGTGTACCCTAACGCTACTGCTTGGGTTAGAGGTTGATTGGGTGGGGGACGACAGAGGGTACATGTACATGGTGTTCGCCCTGAGGGGTAGGATGTTGTCAGTGGGTTGCCCCAGGGAGCTGTTCCTGCTCTGCTTATATGTAACATCTGTGTTGATGTTATAGCGCAAGGGCGTTCAGGTAAGGCCTGCCTCTGTGCAGCTGATAACACACCCTGCAATAGGGTGGGTACCCAGGGAGGGGTGGATAACATTAGGTGGGATCTAGCTAAGCGTGAGGAATGGTCTACAATTGTGCAGCTGGGGTATCATTTTGACAGATGTGAGGTCATGCATTTGGGCTGCAGCAATCCAAAGGAGCAATACTGTATGGGGGGTCGGGTACGTTTGTCCACGGACATAGAGCGGGGAATAGGGGTGGTTGTGTCTGCTGATCTCAAGGTAGCTCAACAGGTAGAGATGGCAACGGCAATGGCTAGGGGGATGCGTGGGTGCATACAGAGAGGGATGACCAACTGTAACAAGGGGGTGCGCATGCCTCCCTATAGGCCTTTGTTGCGACCCCATTTGGTGTATTTTGTTTAATTCCGTTGACCGCACCTTCAAAAGGATGTGACCGGGATGGGGTCGGTGCAGAGGGTGGCTACTAAAATGATTCTTGGTCTCCATTATACGGCATATGGCACAGACTGATAGAGCGTAAAATGTTCTCCTTATAAGACAAGTGGGATGAATGTGACATGGTTGGGATGTTTACATACCTCCGTGGCATACCTGTTCAGGGAGAGAGACAAATTCCATTGAGAGCAGGTTCCGCTAGGTGGGGACATGGGGTGAGGGTGTTGAGATATAGCCTCAGGTGTGCTTTGCTTGGCTTTTTCCTTTCGGAGGGGGTAGTGGATCAGTGGAATAGTACCCCTGTTGAGGTGGGGGAGATGCGGACAGTAACTGACGTCACTGAAGCATGGGGCAGACACAGAGGATCGCTAAAAGGTAGAGAGGGGACAGTTGTAGTTCTTCGGGACGAACAGACTAGATAGGGCAAGTGGTCGTTCCCTGTCATCATATATCTATGCTGCTATGTTGCTATGTCTCCATGCCCGACCCTGGTATCACACCTGTGGCCACTGCTGGTACCAGATACACCACCGTGCATAACTCATTGCACTGTGTGCCATGGAGGTTTCACCACCCTGTCGGCCCATACCCTGAGATGCCTGGACACTACTGATGGACATGGACAGATGCATACTGCGTTTCAGGGCCACAGAACCTCCGCCACATAGGGCTAACGGTCTACAGGACTGTGATAGGTGCACTGTGGATTCCGCATAGCTCTCCATGCTGCATGACGCCACACCAACACACTCACCCTAGGATCCAGGTACATCCTGGCACCCTCAACATATGCGCATGTCCAGCCACACCTGTGGAGATCCCCCCCCCACCGTGCCCCGAATACGCCACCCATCCCCTGTCCCCCTGCGGCCTTGGCCACTCGGTCTACCCCTAGCCATGTGCACTGCCCGCCCCGTGTCCATTAGCCCCCTTGCTTTGTCCATGTCAGTGTCCACCCTTGTCTGTGCCCATCGCCACTGCTGCACATACCCTTGCATGGTCCACCACAGCTGCTCATACCCACTGTGTCACATGTGTGGGTTTCTCAATGTGTGGCACTACCCCATGTGATTCCCATAATATCAACCCACCCCTGACATGGGTACAGTACCCTGCATCCTCCTGTTGTAGTGCACACAGACACGCATGTGGGAGCTCACATATGTCATTCACACAACACTGACACATAGTAATGAGGGACATCTGTCCACCGTAGTTATCTGCAACATATGTATAACTTTATTTACAATGCGCACTAAGCACATGGATGCCCATGCCGACATTTGTGGGGCCCACTCATACTTGTCCTTGGTGGTTGTGGCAGGCCATGGCACAGGCCGTCACAGGGCAGGTGTGACATGCGTATCCCCATATTACACACCCCGGGGACCCCCGTCACATGGTGGTTGGCCAGGTGCGCCACCGGAGACACACTCCTCCATCACGCGCAGCCGGTCAGCCACCACGGTCAGGGTCGCCAGTACCTGCCCCATGATGAGAGCGTGCTGCCTCTGCGCGTGTGCCTGGGCACGCAAAGCCGCAGCCACGCGCAGCCTACACATGCAGCCACACAGACACAGATCTCCCCTTGTCTGTGTGGCTGCATGCACGGTGCTCCTGTCAGTGGCTATGTGTGGCAGGCACACGTCCATGGGGGATGCATCGCTAGCATCATGGGGCAGGTAGCTGGTGCCCTGTTGCCCTGTGGCAGCCCATGCCGATGGGGACATGCCACAGCCGCCAACCCCATCCCTGCCCCCACCCCATCACCCACCTGCTCCAACCCCAACCCTACCCCGCCCACCTCTTCCCCCTCCAGCCCCTGGCCCCCCACCACAGAGCTCCTCCCCTCCCCCTCCGCCCACACCCGTTGCTCCACCCCCTGCCATCTCGCCTCCTCCGCCACCTCCCCCACCCCCACCTCCCCCTCCTCCCCCGCTCCAACCACCCCCACCACCTCCATCTCCCCTGCTCCTATCTCCTCTTCCTCCTCCCCGCCCCCTCCTCCCCCTCAGTGTCAGATGCATCACCCTCTTCATCGGCCCCCCCGCCATTGTCCGCCAACATGGGCACTGGGGCGTTCTCCTCCTCCTGCCCGACGTCGCCATGTGCCTTCTCAGGCCCCGCTGCTGCATCCGGCACCTCCAGCGCCACAGGCTCCAAGGCAGCGCGTGCATCTGCTGTGGGAGAGGGGAACACGTGTCATCTCCATGGTCACACATCAGCCATGGCAGTCACATGTATCCTGTGATTCTGCCAGCCATTGCCCCACAGGGCCATGTCACATCACTCACCGTCCCGTTGGGCCATCCGCTCCCGCTGTACACGCGCTACATAGCGAGGGTACCTTGCCCTTAACTCCAGCGCCATCTTACGGAGATCCTCCACCTATTGAATTGACAACACACATTGACATTAGCGGACAGAAACCCTTTAGGGGCCTCTGCCGCAACACATATATATCTCTGTGTGCAACAGGTGACCGCCCCTACTGTATGGTACATTCATGCCCCATGCTGTTGCCAGGGCCACCCCCCTATGTGTGCACTGCGCCAACACATGTCTGGCTTGTACCCTATGTGCCCTGTGTGTGGGGCCCTGCGATTCAGACACAGCACACCTCTGTGGTCCACCTCCACACATCTGCCAGTGACCATCAGCTAATGTGGGGATGGGAGGTGGGCCTCTGCAGTGCTCCCTGCAGCATCCAGGGGATATAGTTGAGCCTTGTACTCCTACACAGGGGCAGTCACCATAGCACCAGGATGGGGGATAGAGACCTGAGGGGAGGCCTGCTGCATCCTGGGGATATAGTTGAGCCTTGTGATCACAGACAGGGGCAGTCACCATAGCACCAGGATGGGGGATAGAGACCTGAGGTGAGGCCTGCTGCATCCTGGGGATATAGTTGAGCCTTGTGATCACAGACAGGGGCAGTCACCATAGCATCAGGATGGGGGATAGAGCCTAGAGGTGAGGCCTGCTGCATCTTGGGGATATAGTTGAGCGTGTACTCCTACACAGGGGCAGTCACCATAGCACCAGGATGGGGGAAATTTTTAATGATAAACATGAAACAAGGTACAAAAACAAATGATAAACACACAAATGCAAAACAGTCCCATGCCCCCCAAAAACCCCCACCCACCCCGACAAAGCACAGACAAGGACCCAACCCCCCCCCCCGTGACCCACCCCAACCCACCACCACACCCAGCAAACCAACCCCCTGTGCCCAACCCCCCCAAACAGCAGCACACATCAGTCCAATGGCAGTCCAATGACAGTCCAATGTCCAAATAACCCAGCTCCCCTCAAAACCCCCACCCACCCCAACAAAAGCAAATCCCAGCATTGTCCTTCTCCATAATCCCGGACCCCCCCACATCCCCACCCACCCCAACAAAACAAAGGTCAGCAATATATACAAGAAATACCACAACACTGTACCCCAATCAAACACCCACCCCCAACAACACCCAACACAATCCCACAAAAACAGAATGTAGACCCACAAACCCCCCCCACCCACATCCCCCAAAAAACCACCCACCCCTCAAGCATCTCGCACAGAACAGCAATCCTTTTCCCCAAGACCACCCAAGAACCCCCTGCCCCACATACATTACCCTCCCCAAAGGAGCATTACCCACCCCGCACAAACATAAGCAACAAAAACAGTATCCCCTGGCCCTTAACAAAAGCCCACAGAAAGAAATCAAAGTAAAACAACGAAACAATATAAACAAAACAGAACAATACTAAGCTGACGATGCCAGATGGTGGAGCAGGATGCACGGAGGAGCAACGGCCAGCTGTGTTTTCCCTGATACAACCCTCCCCCCCTCCCTCAACCCATGAGGGCTCCCCTCCCCTAACTCCCCCCCTGGAACTGAGGAGCAGCTAGCCTACCCCCTCCCACCCCTGGATTCACGGGGGGCGGAGGGTGAGGTGACGCCACAGATGCTCCCAACGATGGGCCGCAACCACCCTCCTCTCGCGTTGCGCCATGCCGGACACGTCCTCCAGAATGTCCCGCACCACCTCGTCGAGGGGCAGGACCAACCCCCGGGCCGAGGCATAACCGCGCGCATGCCACAGGTGGTAGCGCACTACGGCCGTGACAAGGTAGAGGGTCCTGGAGTCCTGCCTTGGGGGAAAGGACCAGGCCCCGTACACCCACTCCGCATACGTGAGGAGGGAAAGATCGGGCAGGTGAAGAGCAGCGGACACCAACCGGCAGGCTTCTACATTATAAGGGCACTGCCGGAGGAAATGTTCCATGGTCTCCGGCTGCTCTTCACAACCCGCCCTCGGACAGTTCCGCTCGGCCTGTGACCTGTACTTGAGGTTGTCCCTCACGTACAAATGCCCGTGGAAAGACAACCAGGCCACATCCCAAACTTTCTTCGGCAGACGAGGGGAGTTCAACTGCCGAAGGCCCCGCTGCATCACGTCCGCCGGACAGTCCCGCAGGGCCCACCGTGGTTGAAAGTGGGAGGCGAGAACCATCCGATACAAGCCTTTCCGCCCTTGAGCTTGGGGGAGCGGGTCGGTCACCCCCCACCGCCGAATGAGCCCCACCATCTGAAAAACATATGATGGGGCCTGTTCCCCGCTCCGACGCACACGTGGGACTGAGGACGCCCCCTCCCACCGCTCCCAGAAGCGGGAGAACCATGCCCGGTAGGAGGCCACCCAACAAACCCCACCGCCCTCCCGTATCCGATTCAGATGAAACGCCATAGACAAGACGGACAAAAAGACAAAGGGGTGCAACATACCCAAACCGCCCTGCGCCCGGCCCAGGCAAACAATGTTGCGCTGGACAGGGTTCATGCGGTTACCCCACAAGAAACAGAAAAAGACAGCACTGACAGACGCCTGACAGGACGACGGAAGAACGAAGACCGTGGCTACGTGCAGAAAGAGGGGAAGCAGAAACGTCCCGAGGAGTTTGATCTTCTCCTCGAATGTACACCTCCACCCCCTCCACCGCAGCACCCGACACCGTGCAGTCTCAATACAACGATCCCAATTGGACACCGCGCAATCCTCCAAGCCGAAGACGAGGCCCAAAATGCGGACCTCCCCCACGGGAGGAGGAAAGGGGGCGCAGGAAGGCGGGGAGGACCCGGAGGGTCCCAGCCACAGCATCTGGCACTTGCTGTGGTTAACAACAGAGTGGGCTACCTCCGAGTACTCCTCCACGGCCTCCCGCAGGGCCTCCACCCCCTCAGTGCCATCCACGTAAACTGAGATATCGTCAGCGTAGGCCACTACAGACACCAGAGATGCACCAGGTGCCTCCAGGCCTCGCAACCCACCCGAGGACAATCTCCTGAGGAAGGGGTCGAGGGAGAAAACATACAGCAGGGGGCTCAAAGGGCACCCCTGCCGCACCCCCGAGGTGACACAAAAAGGCCGTCCGAGCCACCCATTGATAAACGGGAAGCTCACTCCCCCTCGGTACAGCACCTGCAAGATGAAGAGGAAACCTGCGGGGACGCCGAAGTACTGAAGCACCACCCACAGGTACCGCTGATTGACCCGGTCAAAAGCCTTGGACTGGTCCAAGGAGACCAACCAATGGTCCCGTTGGATAGACCGGCCTCTCTCGACCATCTCCCGGATCGTGGCGGCGGCGTCCAGAACCCCTCTCCCCTGAACTGAACAATACTGGGACGGTGACAGCAAAACACCCGACACCTCCACCAGTCGGTTGGCCAAACACTTGGCCAGGATCTTCCGGTCCGCGTTCAACAGAGAGAGCAGCCGCCAACAGTCCAAAGAGCTATCGTCCTTTCCCTTGAAGAGCAGCAACAGGACAGACTCGCGAAATGACTGCGGGAGAAACCCCGTATCCATGATCTCCTGAAACAGGGAGGTCAGGAAGGGGGCCAGCTGGGTGATGAAAGTGCGATAGAACTCCACCGGGAGCCCATCACGCCCAGGCACCTTCCCCAACGGCATGGCAAGAATCGCCCTCTCCACCTCCACCTGCTGAATCGGAGCAGCAAGTGCATCGACCTGCACCTGAACCGCAGCCGAATACACTGGGGGAAGGCCCAGATACTCCCGGATATGTGTGAGGTCCATGGGACGATCCCCAAACAGGTCTGAGAAGTAGTCCCCCACCATACGTAAAAGGTCCTCCTGAGAGGTGTGAAAGGTGCCGTCCTCACCCCGCAGGGTCATCACCTCCCTACGCCGAACCCTCTCCCTGCAAGTTAGGAAGGGGTCTGGGGGGGAGACCCTACCGGCCGCCCCCTCGAAGCAAAGGGAGGCATGGCGATTGTAAAGCAGGCCACGGAGCTGGACGCGCACCTCCTCCACCTCCTCCCACGCTGCCCCTCGAGACACCAAACAATCCAGCGACCTCTGGAGGACAGTGTAGGTGAGGTAGCGGGACTGAGCAATGGAGGTGCCCCGGGAGCAGAAGAGTTTGCGAGCACGCATCTTCACCTCATCCCACCAAGTGCCACGGGAAGGGAAAATGCCCAACAGGGTCTCTTGGTCTGCGAGAAAGGCCAAGAACTCCTGGACCACCTCTGATGTAGCTAACAACTGCACATTCAGTTGCCACAGACCAGGACCCCTGCTGAGCTCCTCGTGGGCCAGAAAGGACATGGAGAGGACGCAATGATCCGAAAAGTCAACCGCCTGCAGATGCGGCAGGGAACACTCCACCCGAGCACTGTCAGACGGCTGCCTGGGTGAGAATCTTCACAGTCTTGGCAAGTGCATATATCTGCAGTTCATTCACACCAGACACAGCTGCTAACAATAATTTAGTTGTGCTCAAGGGTAAAGCCAATAAGATATTTATTTATGGGGTTATTTCTCCCAACACAGATATGCTTGGTAGCACATAAATCAGGTTACTTGCTTTCAGTGTTAAACTTGAAAAAAACACAAAATCAGGAAACAACATTTAAACTTGTCAGGCAATCAAAGCAAAAGAAATAAGACCTGGTTGATAACAAACTGGTCTTTTCTGTAGGCTTAGCTAATATTTTCTTAGCATGTATCAAGCAACAAACCAAAAGCTACAAAGAAAGAAAAAAACTGTTCTTTTCAGGTTAACTTCTTATATCTTCCCACATAGATTCAGAAGTGCTTCTCTCCTAGCTCACAAGCAATTAGGTAAGGCTCAATTGCTAGCAGTTATCCAGCTGAAACCCCTTAGCTGGCTTGCTTTCTACTGCGTGGCTAGAAATCTTACTCAGGAGCTTTTCTGAGTAGATTAAAGAACAAGTTTGTATTTCTTTGTGATGGTTGCTGTACTTTATAACAGAAAATCACCAAAGGAGTTTAGACAGAGAGCAGTCCATGTAAACAGATTTTTCATCTGCTATCACCCCCTCTTCTTCAACAAGCATGGGTTCAATGTCATGGATTGGCATAGATGAATCTCCCAATGGAGCACTTTCAGGAGAATACTTGTTTCCCTGCTGTCTTTCAAGGTTATAGCTAGGGCATAGATCAGTGTTCATACCTGAGCTTCCATTGCTGTTAGAGTTCCTCTCTATATAGCCTGGCCAGTATGTAGTCCAGTTCTTATGTCCAGCCTTCCAATCCAGATCCCTGGACACTGGATCTCTCTTCACATACCTTCTGGCACGGGTCTTAGGGTCCCTTCCACGTGCAGCCGTCTCTCTCACAGGTACCGTCTGGAGATTCCTAGCTCTGCAGCACCATTCCTATGGCTTTCCCCAGTCCAATGGTGTATGCTGGCCCTTGGAATGCCTCCCAGTATACGTACTGCTCTGGACTCTTCTAGACCTCTCAAAGGCTTTTCTCTTCCTTCTTCCAAAGGGTTTCTTTCCCTCTCTGTCCGTCCGGTTTGGCTTCTGCTTCTGATGATCCTCCTGATGATGAAGATGATCAAGCTCAAGCTGATTCTCAGGATAATTCTCTGTAGAATAAATTCTACCTTTATTCTGCTTAGATGAGTGCTCCTCCCTAACACAGCGCAGCTGTGCTGAATCAGGCCCTGCCCTTTGAGGTGAGTGCTTAGGGATTACCTCATAGCCCTCCTGATTGAACACACATTTCCCCACTTCAGCTCCTCTAATGGCTGTTGGAAACCTGGTGCATTCTGGGACTGGTAGTCTTTTATGGTAAAATTCTGTTTTCTTATTTCTACCAGAACTGACAGGTTGCTTGTTCAGAGTCACTTCACCTTTTCTATAGCTCCTTCCTGAGCTATGATAAGCTTCCTTATCACAGCACTCACATAAATCCGATCGATACGACTCCTGCAGGCCCCCCGGGAATAGGTGAAACCCGGTGACCGTGGAAAGGCCCGGTGGGAAACGTCCACCAGATCAGCCGTCCGGGTCACCTCAGCCAAAAAATGGCCATCGTAATGCGGTGGGCAATGCTCCCCCCCTCGGTCCTGAAGCAAGGTGGTGGTGTTAAAATCCCCTGCCAGAACCACCAAACAAGAGGTGTGTAAGTAAGGGCGAATGACCCGAAAAAGGGCCTTCCGCTCCCACCTAGACTGGGGGCCATAGACCACCATGAAACGAAACCGGTGAGGCCCACAGTAGCCATCTAAGAGCAAACACTGGCCCTGCTCCAGTTCCCACACATACTGCACCTGGAATAGGTTAGACGTGAACAAAACTGCTACCCCTGCGTAGGGCTCGGCCGCAAGAGACCAGTACGAAGGACCCCACCTCCACTCCCGCTTTGCCTGGTGAAGGCGAGCGAGCGAGGCGAGCCTGGTCTCCTGCAAGAAGATAACATCGAACCCACTCGCAGAAAGAAAATCATAGGCCGCTGCCCGCGCCTGGTCTGTCCAAATGCTGGCCACATTGAGAGTGGCGCACGAGAACGCAGGGGTGCACGCCATGCCTATTCCATGTTCAATGACCCCTTTCTCCGCTTCTCGCCCACCCCTGGATCCCCGGAATCCCGCTTGTAGGAAAAACCCGCAAGCTAAAGCAACCCCTCGGGGTCCGCATCGACCACCTCGAGGGCTCTCTCCTCCCATTCGACCTGATCCCTCCAAGGGATGCTGGTGCCCCCGGGACCACCAGGCAAAGCTGTTGCAAGGGCTAGCACAGCCCCCCCGGAGCAAGGGGGCACGGACAGGTCGGGGCTCGGAGGAATGATCTCCTCAATGCAGTCCACCTCCAGTGTCTCTCCCACCTCTGACACAGATTCTGACAATACAATGGTGCCCACCCCCTCGGGGAAGGCCGGGGTGGCCGGGTCAGCAGGGGGCCTCTGCAGAGTTCCCAATACCCAATGGTGGAGACAGAAGCCCGTCCTCCCTCACCCGCCCCGGCAGCCTCTCCAGGACTACCACCGGGTGCCGGGCGCCAGGAACCACACCCTTTGCAGGACCCTGACTGCGACGCGCCTTCCTCACCAGAGGCGGCCGATGAGGAAGAGGAGCCTGCCCCGCTGCAAGCTGCACCGGGCGACGCACCGGGGGCCCTGCCTCCAGCGGCAGCCCTTCATCAGCCTCAGCCATATCATCGGGCAAGAAGACAAAACGATTGATGTCCAACACGGGCTCTGCATCTAACAATGGGGATGTCGCCCGTCTCTTCTTCTTTTCCTTGCCGTGTTTAGGAGAGACCGTAGTCCACCCTTCCGGTGGCACCACCCGCCGCCCACTATCCTGCCGTGATACATCGACCTCCACCACATCAACCCGCTCCTCCGGCCTACCCTGTACCCCTCCCCTAGGTGGCTCCCCAGACTCAACAGCCTCCTCCATCCTAGGGCTCCCGGACACCTGCTGAGGGATAGGGCCCTCCACAACCTCCTCCCTCACAGGAGCCCGAGATGGGGCGACGGCATACCCCCCCCCGGTCCATTGTGTGATGCGGAGGGGCAGCGGGCAAAGGGGTGGCCCAACTCCCCACAAAGGTTGCAGCGAATGAGCAGACACCCGGCCGAGGCATGACCCCGTCCACCACAACGAGTGCAGACCTGCTCAGGACAGGTCATGCTCAAATGACGAAATGAGCCATTTTTTGTCTGATAAGACGTTTTATCAACAAAAATCCGGGATTGCTATGGGGGCTACGGTAGCGCCTTCTATTGCCACCTTGTACATGGCGGAGATGGAGAGTTCTTCTATTTTTACATCTATGGAATTTTTTAATGCTTTAACGTGGAGACGTTTTTTGGACGATATTTTCTTCATTTGGACATCTGACCTGCCTTCTTTACATCAGTTCATAACTTTTCTTAATTCCCTGCGGGATAACATCAAGTTCACTGAGAAAATTAGCTTAACTGTGATTGAATTTTTAGACATGCAACTTGGTATTGTTGATGGAAAGTTATCTACTTCTCTTTATCGTAAACCTGTTCAAAGGAACAGCCTTTTGCATTATCAAAGCTGTCATCCTGGCCCTTTACGTCGGGGTTTGCCTTTTGGGCAGTTTTTGCGTCTTCGCAGAATATGTGATACAGAGGCTAATTATCGGCAGCATGCATTGGAGCTGTGTACTCGTCTCTCTTCAAGAGGCTATCCAGACTGGATTATCCAACGTGCATATAAACGAGCTTTGCATGTCCATCGTGACTGGTTGCTTGATCCGCAATATAACAATAATAGATCTTTGCAGGAGTCATTTATTACTGGGGTATTACCCTTTACAGATCGGAGCTCTTCTGTTATGAAAATTTTACAAGCTCATTGGTCTATTTTTCAGCTTCATGAATGTTTTCAACAACCCTTGCGAGTGGCCTTTTCTAGGGGTCCATCGTTAGGTGATCGTCTAATGAAAACCTCTTTACGCTCTGATCGTGTAGAGTACCGATCAGTTGTGACTGGTCATAGTCCCTGTAATTCATGTGTCTACTGTGCTACAACATGGACAGGTATACCCTGGTCTCATCCTGTAACCTCACATGTATATCGACGCCGATGGGATACATCTTGCATATCAACACATGTCGTTTATTTATTATGCAGCCCGTGTCGTCTGCTATATATAGGTAGAACCATTCGTCCTATTAAAAAACGATTAGCGGAGCATGCTTCGCGATTGAGGCAACGGGTTGATACTGCTCCGATTGTAACACATTGTATCACTTTTCAACATGCTTTTGAAGATCTCCGATGGACTGTAATAGATCATGTGCCGGAGAATCCTAGAAGGGGAGACCATGAGAAAAATCTGCAATGGTTGGAACAGAGATGGATATTTCTTTTGCATTCAATAGAACCGGCTGGCCTCAATCGAGAGATCGATTGGTCGAGTGTTTTCTGACGCATCATTTTACGGGACGTGATGTCACTTTATTGTACCAATTAGATAAGGGATTCCCTTTGTAGTGGGTGTTCCCTTTTCTATTGGTTGGTTCTTCTTTAAAATTGCAGTTATCCAGCCTATAGTAAATTACCTCTACCGCGGCCGCAGAAGACGGCGTTTTTCATCAATGTTGCCATTTTTGCTTCTATAACCGAGCACTTGATACAGGGTTGGATACCCGAAACGTGCATGTCGTGCAAAGGGAATTTTTTTGGAGCAACTTAACTCTCCGGTGGAGTGTTTTAAATAAGATAAGTGTTTAAAAAATATTAAAATATTAAAATATCGTTTTAAGTGGTGAAGAACCTATATTGAATAAAATGTAGCTTACTGCTTGGCGTGAGTGGTTAAACTCATACCACCTCTCCTACAGTCAGCTTCGACAAAAGAAATAAAAAATTAACTTTTGGGGGTATTTAATGGTGAACCTTTCGATCTGGTTCCTTTAGTTTGTTCACACATCGGGGTTAAGTATTTTGGATCAAATGTGTTACTCACATATGAGTGTATGTAGACAGTAGGCGGTGCATGATGAGGGACCAACACACATCAATCATGATCTGTTCCCTAAAACATATCTATCTGGCAACACAGGATGCACACAAATGAAAACAGCATATGTTGTTGAAACGTTGTAACTTTAAAAACACATATTGAAAGTAATGTTTCAGCTATCACATAATGCCTGATATAGGAATCCAAGCTGCAACAATGTAACCCTAAACAATCATCAAATGCACAATGAGGATATGCTAACAGGTAGCAGAGGAACATGAACACAGAGAGAATTCAAATGAAAACTACCTGCAGAAACATGCAGAGATAACACCATGCAGGAGGTCCCCCTGCACTGGTTGGTGTGTACAATGTGTCTGTACACATATATCACGGTACATAGAATGCACAATTGAAGGAAGACAACGGACACTCACACTGCGACACTCCAAATATAACGGGGCAATGTGAGTGTCGTTACCTCAGGGGATAAATAGGACTGTGCA